>LNAC01000022.1:4911992-4975979 GCA_002007465.1 Ailurus styani
CCTCCTTGTGATCTCTCTCCCTCTGTGAAATAAATAAATAAAATCTTTAAAAAATATTTTATTTATTTATGACAGAGAGACACAGTGAGAGAGGGAACACAAGCATGAGGGAGCTGGAGAGGGAGAAGCAGTCTCCCCACTGAGCAGAGAGCCTGACATGGGGTTCGATCTCACAACCCTGGGATCACGACCTGAGCCAAAGGCAGATGCTTAACCAACTGAGCCACCCAGGTACCCTCAGTATTGGTACTTTTAAAGGGTAAACATCAAGGTGACTCTGGGTGAGAAGAGAAAAGCTCCATGTTGCAGGAAGTGAGAACAGAGAGCCCTTGAACAGTCAACTGGCACAGAGAAAGAGGTCTTGTCCTTACTCAGACAACCCAAGGCCACCCAACCCAATACTAACCGAGAACTGCCATCACCAACACCAGAAAAAAAATAGTACCTCGTGCCTCTAGGGCTAGCTGTGTCCCATCAGAGTGGAAGGCCAGCTCCTGGTTCAGCACAGGACTTATCAGAGGGTATTAAGGTTAGAGACTCAAGAGGGGGAAAACTGGGCCCAGTCCCTGCTTTGCCAGCTGACTGGTCCTAGACAAACCACTAACCCTGTCTGGGCCTCCACTTAATTTTTTTTTTTTTAAGATTTTATTTATTTATTTGACAGAGAGAGAGACAGTGAGAGGGAACACAACCAGAGCAAGTGGGAGAGAGAGAAGCAGGCTCCCCATTGAGCAGGGAGCCAAATGTGGGGCTCGATCCCAGGCCCCTGAGATCATGACCTGAGACGAAATCAAGAGTCAGTTGCTCGGGGTGCCTGGGTGGCTCAGCGGGTTAAAGCCTCTGCCTTCGGCTCAGGTCATGATCTTGGGGTCCTGGGATCGAGCCCACATCAGGCTCCCTGCTCGGCGGGGAGCCTGCTTCCTCCTCTCTCTCTGCCTGCCTCTCTGCCTACCTGTGATCTCTCTCTCTGTCAAATAAATAAATAAAATCTAAAAAAAAAAAAAAAGAGTCAGTTGCTCAACCAAGACACCCAGGTGTCCTCCGATCCGTACACTTTAAATAGGTGAATTTTATAGCATATAAATTCTATCTCAAAAAAAAAAAAAACAGTTAAGAAAAAAGACATATCCATTTTTTTTTTTTTTACATGGTTAAGCCTTGTGGTTAGGGTGCATATTTGGGTGCTAAAACTCTAAAGAGATTCAAGGAAGTGATTACTGTAAAAGTCAGGTTCCTTTCAGGTAGAAGCAGGGTCATGTGACTGAGATAAGGCACATGAAGGAGCTTCTAAGGTGGGAGAGCAAGGTTTTCTTTCTTTCTTTTTTTTAGATTTTATTTATTTATTTGATAGAGACACAGTGAGAGAGGGAACACAGCAGAGGTAGTGGGAGAGGGAGAAGCAGGCTCCCTGATGAGGCCATGAGGGCCTCAATCCCAGGACCCTGGGATCATGACCTGAGCCGAAGGCAGACACTTAATGACTGAGCCACCCAGACGCCCCTCAGTATTCTACTGAGCTAATAACTGTGCGCTGTTTGAAACCACTGCATTCATGGTAGTAGTATTCCATGGCAATGGATAACCTGCCTCCATGTTGGGGGGGAATCCCTAAAACCACTCCCAGGTTCAGAGATTCACTAGAAGGACCCAGAGAACTCAACAAAGCCATTGTAGTCTTGGTTACAATTTATTACAGTGAAAGGATACGGATTAAATTCAGCAAGAGAAAAAGGCACATGGGACACAGGCCAAGAAATACCAACTCTCCTTCCCCATGGAGTCACAAGTACAATGTGAATTCTCCTAGGGACAATGTGTGACAATGCACAAGGAGACTGCCAACCAGGAAAGCTCCCCCAAGCCTTAGGGCCCAGGGCTTTTCCCGGGGGTCAGTCACAGGGGCAGGCCTTAGTCTCCAGACCCTCCAGAGGTCAAGCTGATACCTCCGGCCCAAGGCCACCAGTAAACAAAAACACTCTTATCAGGCAGGATACCCCCAGGGCTTAGGGGTTGCTTCCCAGGAGCCAGTCAAGGGCTCTCCTGTCTTGGGAATGTGCAGTCTGCCCATCCCAATCCTCAGTTAGCCCTTTAAGGCGCACCCATTAACTCCGGAAGTGGGACTGTTGTCCAGGGGACAGTTTGAAAGCAGAGGGAGAGGCCAGGAAACCACCAGATTCTGACACCTAGAGAAGCTTTACACATGTACTGGCCTTATAGTCAGAGAGTTTCCAGGATTTAAGCCATAGAGCCAAAAGGCCGGGTGCAATGGAGAGGAGGCCGAGACCGGGCACTCATACAGAAGTGTCTCCTGATTAGCCACTGAATAGAAGGCAAGTTTCCCCTCCTCCAGGTCCAGCCAGATGCCAACCACCGTAGGTCTGTCTGAGCCGAGGACAGTCTCCTTGACCATGTGCCATGCAGAGAGCTGGCCAGTCCCCTTCCACTCTACACAGCAGGAGTCCGTGGTCCTTCCCAGGATCTGGGTACGCTTCATTCCCCCAGAAGCCACCCCAACTGCCCAATGGCTGCAACGCCTAGTGTCCACTTCCCAGTAGTGCTGCCCAGAAGAAAAGGCCTGGGAACATAAGGCCTGGCAGGTCACAAACCTCTCATGACTCCAGAGATGGGTCTGTGCGCAGTGAGACACAGTCACAGCCCGGCCATCCTCCGACACCTCCAGGCTGCAGGAGTGGCTGCGAAGGTCAAAGGTCGGACTCATGGCCCCTGAGGAAAAGAGCAAGAATATGACCGGCTCTCTCCAGTACCAAAAAGTGGCTTTGGGCTATTTTTGGTTCTTTTTTTGTTTGTTTTTAAATATTTTATTTATTTATTTGAGAGAGAGCCAGAGCATGAGCAGGGGGAGAGGGAAGGGGAGGAGGAGAGGGAGAGAGGAGGGCAGACTCCCCGCTGAGCAGGGAACCTGATGGAGGGGGCCTCCATCCCAGGACCCTGGGATCATGACCCGAGTCAAAAGCAGCAGCTTAGCCCACTGAGTCACCCAGGTGCCCAGCAAAAAAGACAGCTTTGTATCTTTAGGTGTGATAAAGTTTTACTCATACTGGCATTAAAACTTGTACGTCAACTTGCAGTTTTCTGTACACATCCTTGGGATTGTTCCATCACAATACCCCTTTCCCATCTTAGGTTTTACTTCCCCATTAGGCCTCTGTCAGGAAGCTGTCTCTGAATCCCACTCAGTACCGTGTGGAATTTGGAAGTCTTCAATCCCATTTGTCTTTGTAATCAGATCCCCTTGTGAGCCAAGAAACAGACCCAGCAGCAGGGAGGTGGACTTGGCAGGCCAAACCCAAGTGTCAGCAGCCCACATACTTACACTGAGCAAACCTGGAGGCCCTCTTGGGGGCTGGGTGGCTCTGGTCAGGCAGCGGGCATGAAGAGGAATGGGGAGTTTCCTGGAGTTCCACTAAGGGTTTCAGAAAATCGAGAAAGGGAAAAAGTGGCATAAAAAAAACCAACAACCCAGTAAATAAATAAACAAGGCAAATACAAGGCAGCCAAACATCATGATCAGGGCACACGGTTTGTTGGCTTCATCCCATTTCCTCACACGTTTTTTGAGTGGCAGACACGGATCAGGCATAACACCCAGCTCCGGTATGTGCAGCCCCATGTTCTCACTGTGGACATTTTTTTTTTTTACTGCCTGTTTCCCCCATGAGCTCTAAGCTCCTTGCTGGTAGAGACCTTGTTCATCTTTATGTTCTAAGCACCAAGCAGAGTGCCAGCTACATAGGAAGTAAGTGTTAGGTGCCTATCTATCAAGTAAACTATAGTTCCAGGGGATCACGGCACCCTAACACCCAGAATACCCACGACCACCATCCCCCGCTTCTGTCCGTGCTTTATTTAAACTGTTACTTCCATAAGTAAACTCTGAATGGGCACTCAAGAAACTAATACAAACCGTTAACTGAGACAGGCCAATAGGAAAACTGGACAAGGGTAGGAAAGAGATCTTCACTGTATGCTTCTATATTGTTTTGATTTCTAAATTTAAAATTTCAGATTTAACCCCCAAATCCAAAAATACATTTATTTATTTAAAGATTTTATTTTTAAGTACTCTTTGCACCCAACGTGGAGCTTGAATTCACAACCCGGAGATCAAGAGTGGCATACTCTGCCGACGGAGCCGGCCAGGTACCCCTAAATATTGATTTTAAATTTGTTTAAGTAAATAAGATCACTAAGGAACCCAGTCTAAATTTAGGGGCGCACAGGAGGAACCAAGAGGTCACTTATTTCTCAGGTTTTGGAACAACTAATAAAGCACACTCTAACTTGATACTTTGAGAAACTTTTCCCGAGGGATTATGTTTCTCCACCTAAATAAAAAATAACTTTTTAAGCAGAGCAAGATCATTTAAACATAAAAATAGTTATAAGCAACATGTCTCTGAAGTATATAAAGCTGGCAGTGGCAAGAGCAGGAGGCAGAAGGGAGGGAGCCCAGAGCTAGTGTCTAAGGGACAGGTGTGAACTGTTCTTCAACAGCGAAGATGCTTACATTGAAGAACCTCTGAGAGAGGACAGAGGCTCTTCTCTGCAGTGTTACTGTTTACTACGCGCATACTCACCAGAGGGGACATTTTGACACAACTTATCAAGGACAATTTATAAAGTTGCATGCTTTGTTAACAAAGACATTTAAGAGTTAAATATAAAAAGCAGCCTGTTTCTGAATCTCCTCAGGTAGATAACACAGGCGAGCAGCAAAATCAGGTCTAGGTTCTGGATATAGAGGTCTTAGAAAATGAGTTTGTTTCTTTTTCTTTCTTCCTTTCTCTCTCTCTCTCTCTTTCTTTTTTTTAGATCTTATTTCTTTATTTGTCAGAGAGAGAGAGAGCACAAGCAGGGGAGAGGCAGAGGGAGAAGCAAGCTCCCTGCTGAGCAGGGAGTCCAATGCAGGACTCGATCCCAGGACCCCGAGACTATGACCCGAGCTGAAGGCAGACGCTTAACTGACTGAGCCACCCAGGCGTCCCAGTTTCTACCTTTAAAAAGCCTAGGTGAGGGCTCCTGGGTGGCTCAGTGGGTTAAAGCCTCTGCCTTCGGTTCAGGTCATGATCTCAGGGTCCTGGGATCGAGGCCCGCATCGGGCTCTCTGCTCCGCAGGGAGCCTGCTTCCTCCTCTCTCTCTGCCTGCCTCTCTGCCTCCTTGTGATCTCTCTCCTGCTGTGAAATAAATAAATAAAATCTTTGAAAAAAAATAATAAAATAAAATAAAATAAAAAGCCTAGGTGACATCATACCTCCAGCCATATCCAAAACACATATCCAGCCACAAAAACACCCCGCCTACCCCTTCCTCATTTACAATAGCACAGGGATAATACAGCTGGACTCTGGGATCCTATCCCAAAAAAACAAAGCCATTTGTCATTGTTTTGGTCATTTCCCCCAACTTCCATATTTAATCCTTTTTTTTTAAGATTTCATTTTTATTATCTATTTGAGAGACTGAGAGAGAGAGAGAGAGAAAACGTGTGAGGCGGGGGGAGGGTCAGAGGGAGAAGCAGACTCCCTGCTGAACAGGGAACCCGATGCGGGACTCGATCCTGGGACTCTATCCTGGGACTCAAGGATCATGACCTGAGCTGAAGATAGTCACTTTACCAACTGAGCCACCCAGGTGCCCCAATCATTTCACCCAATAAAATCAACTTACCTTGCATCTGTTCCTTAAGAGACTCTTTCCATGTGAAGTTTTCCTGTAATTTTTTCTGGATTTCTTCTAGGTCATGCAGAATGTCTCTTGTTTTTCTCTCAGGTGTGTTGGAAGTCACTGGTTTTGAAGAAGCCAAGGAAAGGTCCACCTCACCAGAAGAAGGCTATTGATGGATCATTAAAAACAAATTAAATAATTAAAGTTTCCTAAGGTGTGCATTAAATAGTATATTATAATTCTGTCATCTATAATTTTCTACTTGCCTCCTCACAGATTTTTAAAAACATAATTAGGCCCTGAAACTATATGCCTTGAAAGCAATTTGGAAGAACACATCGTGCAGGAAAAATATTAAAGGGTGGTTATTTCTGGGTGGTGGGGTTACGGATGATGTTCTTTTGTTTCCTTTAAACTGCTATGCATTTTCTAGTATTTTCTACAATAAATATGGATTTCTTAGGTAATTCCCAAAAAAGTAGTAACAGTTGTAAGCCCATCCTCTAGGAGCTTTACAAAATAAATAATACAGGTAGTCACCTAGATCAGCTATAGAGACCAGAATAATCATCTCTCCTCTTAAGAGCCCACATAGATCTTTGGCTGGGCATCCAGGCTCTCCTAGCTCTCTGGGACCACCAACACATGCTCCCTGACTTTCTTTAACCTGGGGTCCTGTTATTCCCCAACACAGCCTGTCATCTGCTCCCACCTTGCCACCTTTGGCCCCAGACGTTCCTTCCCAACTTTGCATACTCAATTTTCCACTCTTCTTACCAAGTATAAAGTAGCAGGCACCATGGACAGAGTACTTCCTGTGGCTTACTTCTAATCGGTATAAGAACATTTCAAGGTAAGTTGGTTTATCCCTCTTTTACAAAGGAAGTTAGAGCTCACAGAGGAGAACTAAATCGCCACTGTGAATTTTATTGTCCTGTATTTTCCCACCACTTGAGCCCTTATTTAGACCAGAACTTTTTAAATCCTCACATCAAACCAATGCAACGTCAACTGTGAAAGACTCGTAGGCTTTCCTCCCTCCGACACCTTGCAGTCCTTGAAGACCCCTGAGTATTTGATGAGCACTTACTATGAGGCAAGCACTTTGAGAGGCCTGGGGATACAAGAGTGAACAAAAAGGACGCCTGGGTGGCTCAGTGGGTTAAGCCTCTGCCTTCAGCTCAGGTCATGATCTCAGGGTCCTGGGATCAAGCCCTGCATGGGGCTCTCTGCTCAGCGGGGAGCCTGCTTCCCCCTCTCCCTCTGCCTGCGCCTCTGCCTACTTGTGATCTCTCTCTCTGTGTCAAATAAATAAAATCTTTAAAAAGTAGTAGAATTAAATTAAAAAAAAAACAAGAGTGAACAAAAAAACAAAAGTCATCGAGGTGTCTACCCTAACGAAGCTTAGAGTTCAAGGCAAGGGAAGAGGGAAAACAAACATGAATAAATTATGGCACCCATCATTATCAAGTTGCAACTTTGTGGTAACTGCTGCAAATGGAATTGCAAGAGCCTCTAATAAGGATACTTGTTCAAGGAAATCAGTGAAGGTCTCTCCAGGAAAGTAATGATCTAGCTGGGGTATGAAGGATGAGTGGGAGTTATCTAGGTGAAAGAGCGAAAGAAGAACATCCCATGGAGTGCATCCTATGGTGGAAAGAAGTATGACACCCTAGAGGGACACCCTAGAGGGACACCCTAGGGGCCAGAGTGGCTGTGGGTTGCAGAGCAGGGAGTGGTGGGCCGGGGGGCAGGGGAAGCTGGGTGGAAGGAGACAGGAGAGGCAGACAGGGAAGGAATCCTGCAGGGCCCTGTTGGCTCTGTGAGGACAGCCAGGATCTGGGTCTTAATCCCACACAAGCAGATGTCACTGAAGATGTTGTAAATCAGATTTGTGTTTGAGAGGGTCACTCTGACAATCACAAGGAGAGCAGACCAGCGGGAATAAAGTGGGGTAATTAATTATTGCAGCAATCTAAGCAAGAAATGAACAGAGGCTTGGGATGCTTGGGTGGCTCAGTTGCTTAAGCGGCTGCCTTCGGCTCAGGTCATGATCTCTGGGTCCTGGGAGCAAGCCCTGTCTCAGGCTCCCTGCTCAGTGGGGAGTTTGGTTCTTCCTCTGCTCCTCCCACCTCTAGCTTGTGTTCTCTCTCTCACTCACTCTCTCTCTCAAATAAATAAAATCTTTTTTTAAAAGATTTTTATTTTTTTATATGACACAGAGAGAGAGAGATCACAAGCAGGCAGAGAGGCAGGCAGAGAGAGAGGAGGAAGCAGGCTCCCCACTGAGCAGAGAGCCCGATTTGGGCCTCGATCCCAGGACCCTGAGATCATGACCTGAGCCGAAGGCAGAGGCTTTAACCCACTGAGCCACCCAGGCACCCACAAATAAATAAAATCTTAAAAAAAAAAAAGAAAAGAAAGAATCAGAGGCTTGGATCAGAGACATCTTTAAAGAGCTCAAGAGTAGTAAATAGGTTCTGGGGATGTTTAGGCCGGTGAGGGAGGGGGTGACATGATTCCCAGGTTGTGCCCTTAGAAGGATCACAGGGCCAGTCACTGAGATGGGAACTCCCAGAGGAGAAACAGTTTGGGACATTTTAAGTGGGATGTACCTTTGAGAAAGCAAGAAAAGGTGAGAAGGAATATAGTGGACCACAGCTCAGAGAGGGGTCCAGGCTGGAGCTATGTTTGCACATAGGGTGGTAATTAAAGCCATGGTGTGGGAAAACCAATCGCCGGGGAAGAGAAAGGGATGTACCCCTCAGCCTTAAGGGATTTAAGTGTTTTGCTGCTGAGGAGAGGAAAAGAGAGTGAGCCTACAAGACAGATGGGGAAAGAGCAGCCAGAGAGAAAGAGGGCAAGGTCAGAAGACCCCTGTCCCAGAAGCTACAGGAAAAGAAAGCTTCAGGAATGAAGGTATGGTCAAAGGCTGCTGAAAGGTCAGTGAAGATGGAGACTAGACTGTCTGCAGGATTTGCAGAGAGCTGGTTAGGTGCAGAGGTAAGGATGGAACCTAGCCCACCAGAAGCTCCCCTACCTCACCTCAAGCATCGCACACTTCTGGTCATCCATGTGTGACAGTAAGAAAATGGTAAAAGATGAAGACTTATTGCATCCTTCAATTCCCAACATATTCCCGTGGCTCCAGCTAGAAGCTGTCCCTAGCCCTGTCCCCAGCACACGCTTTCCCCTCCGGGTTAAGCCTACCACGCTCATGCTCGGGGTGCTCCTTTCATTGTCTGGTCCGGATTCAGGGAGGTGCCTCTGACTCTGAAGACTCCTGACAATGTCTATGAGCTGTTCCACCAACTCTGCCAGCTCACACCCAACTTCTGTGATGCTCTTCTGTGCCACTGCCTTTAAAAGAACAAACCAGAACCCAAAGCTGGACCCAGGTCCCAGGTCTAGACAGAGGGGGCTGTAAACACTGCATAAAGGAAGCAGGCGATAGAGTGACAAAAATGTCCAGAAGATAAGGAGGTGGATGCCCCAGAACTTTTGCATGCCTGCTGACTGTCCAGTAGCCCTAACAGGGAACCAGAGCCCATCCCCAGGCTGCGGGGCAAGAGCTGAGAGTGAAGCCTAAAGGGTCATGCGGGTTCATTCCAAAGAGAGGTCAGAGCGGAGATGCTGAGATCCTGACAGGGTGGGTGCAGCATCAGGAGTCCCACAGTCTTCTGACTGAGCCAGCCAGGTGCCCCGACATCCTGCCCATTTAAAGGGACACTCAGACTAGAGAGCTAAACAACCCCAGTTGAAGATCTTGATCTGCTCAGCTGCCTGGCTGGGAGTGGAAGTTCTGCAGCCCACATTCTGGCAACAACTTTCACACCTGGTGGCACTCGTCAGAGGCAGGCAGGAGTGAGACTTCAATGGTGAACATTGCATTACCTCCAAAAGGGATCCTATACAGAGTCACAGAAATACAACTTGTTCATCATCCAACTGTCAATAAACCAGAGTTTTTATAACTTTGTTTTGACATTTTACATTTTTAAAATCATGGTAGGACCTCAAAAACTGGAATGGACCTTCTGTATCTCTAAGAAACCTGATGTCCCTAAAAACAACATGTGTTTTGGAAGCCATAATCAGGCTACTTTAGAGAGGGAGGTAGCCAATCACTGCTAACACCACTTGTTCTTAAATTTCCAGGCCCCACTCCTAAATATTCAGGTGGCTGGAACTGAAGACAGGAGCCCTTATCCTGGCACTGGAGTAAATTAAAAACTTAAAAAAATAAGTACATTATTTTTTCTATTTATAAAAGAAATGCACACTCATTGCAGCAAATTTAGAAAATGAGAACATGAGGGGCGCCTGGGTGGCTCAGTTGGTTAAGCATCTGATTCCAGCTCAGGTCATGATGTCAGGGTTCTGGGATCGAGCCCCACGTCAGACTCCCCGCTGAGGGGTGGGGGGAACCTGCTTGTCGCTCTCCCTCTGCTCCTCCCCCTGCTCGTTCTCTCTCTCTCAAATAAATAAATAAACTCTAAAAAAAATGCAAAGCATGACAAAGAGGGAATGTTTTAAATCATCCAATATCTACCACCAAAAACAATCGTTGTTACTTAACAGCCAAAGGGAAGTATATTCAGTCACCATAAGCAACATTAGCAAAGAGTTTTAAAGACCTGAGGGACAATGCTGTATTTATAATTAAAAGGAAGAAAACAATTTTAATCCTAATCATAAAAAAATGGAAGCAACCAATATGTCCCATCAGAAGGTGAATGGATAGCTTGTGGTACATTTATGTAATGGAATATTATTCAGGAATAAAAAGAAATGAGCTGTCAAGCCACAAACCATAATTTTGCTTAGTGAAAGAAACCAATCCAGAAAGGCCATAAGTTGTATCATTCTAACTATATGACATCCTGGAAAAAGCAAAACTAAAAAGACAGTAAAAAGATCAGCAGTTGCCAGGGATTGGGGTGAAGGTACAAAGAGGTGGATCACAGGGGATTTTCAGGGCAGTAAAACTGTATGACACCATAATTGTACCTACAAGAAACCATGCGTTCGTCAAACCTACAGAACTGTACAACACAGAGTGAACCCTAATATCAACTGTGGATTTTAGTTTCAACTGGCAATAATTACGCCTTGGATAAACCTCATTGGCTACAATACTGCCACTGCATAAAGCTCAACTATAGATTTTAGTGAATAATGTATTAATATTGATTCATCAGTTGCAACAAATGTACCACACTAATGCAAGATGTTAATAATAGGGAAAACTGTGTGGGGCAGATGGGGACTTACCATACTATCTGCTCAATTTTCTATAAACTTAGAACTACTCTAAAAAATAAACTCAATTAATTAAAATAAAAAAAGAGGATATAACGTGGTTATACAATGTGACCTCAACTCTGTTTAAAAATATTAAGGGGGGTGGTGCTTGGGTGGCTCAGTTGGTTAAGCGACTGCCTTCGGCTCAGGTCATGATCCTGTAGTCCCAGGATCAGAGTCCTGCATCGGGGTCCCTGCTCAGCCAGAAGCCTGCTTCACTGTCTCCCTGCCACCCCCCTGCTTGTGCCTTCTCTTGCTGTATCTCTCTAATAACTAACTGACTAAATAAATAAATGGAAGAAGAAAGATCTGAAATCAATGACCTAAATTTACACTTTGAGGAACTAGGGAAAAAAGGGCAAACCAAACTCAAAGCTAACAGAAGGAAAGAAATAATAAAAATTATTGGAGATAAATAAAATGGAGAATGTAAAAACAATAGAATCAACGAAACAAAAGTTGGTTCTCGGGGCACATGGGTGGCTCGGTGGGTTAAAGCCTCTGCCTTCGGCTCAGGTCATGATCTCAGGGTCCTGGGATCTCTGCTCAGCGGGGAGCCTGCCTCCTCCTCTCTCTCTGCCTGCCTCTCTGCCCATTTGTAATCTCTCTGCCAAATAAATAAATAAAATCTTTAAAAAAAAAAGTTGGTCCTCTGAAAAAAATCAACAGACAAATCTTTAGCTAGACCGATAAAGAAAAAGAGAGAGAATGGGAATGCAAGCAGATGCAGCCACTCTGGAAAAAAGTATGGAGGTTCCTCAAAAATAGAGCTACCGGGGCGCCTGGGTGGCTCAGTGGGTTAAGCCTCTGCCTTCGGCTCAGGTCATGATCCCAGGGTCCTGGGATCGAACCCCGCATCGGGCTCTCTGCTCAGCGAAGAGCCTGCTTCCCCCTCTCTCTCTGCCTGCCTCTCTGCCTACTTGTGATCTATCTCTGTCAAATAAATAAAAATTAAAAAAAAAAAACAGAGCTACCCTACAACCCAGCAATTGCACTACTGGGTATTTACCCCAAAGACATAAATGTAGTGATCCAAAGGGGCACTTGCATCCCAATGTTTATAGCAGCAATGTCCACAATAGCCAAACTATGGAAAGAGCCTAGACGTCCATTGACAGATGAATGGATAAAGAAGATGTGGTGTACACACACACACACACACACACACACACACACACACACACACACACAGGAATATTATGCAGCCATCAAAAAATGATATCTTGGGTGCCTGGGTGGCTCAGTGGGTTAAAGCCTCTGTCTTCAGCTCAGGTCATGATCTCAGAGTCCTGGGATCAAGGCCCGCATCGGGCTCCCTGCTTGGCGGGGAGCCTGCTTCCTCCTCTCTCTCTGTCTGCCTCTCTGGCTACTTGTGATCTCTCTCTCTCTCTCTGCCAAATAAATAAATAAAATCTTTAAAAAAAAGGAAAAAAAAATGATATCTTGCCACTTGCAACAACGTGCATGGAACTAGAGGGTATTATGCTAAGCGAAATTAGTCGATCAGAGAAAGACAATTATCATATGATATCACTGATATGTGGAATTTAAGAAACGAGGCAGAGATCATGGGGGAAAAGAGGAAAAAATGAGACGGGATGAAACCAGAGAGGGAGACAAACCATAAGAGACTCTTAACCTTAGGAAACAAACTGAAGGTTGTTGGGGGGATGGGGTGGCTGGGTGATGGACACTGGGGAGGATATGTGTTGTGGTGTGAGCTATGTAAGACTGATGAATCACAGACCTGTACCCCTGAAACAAATAATACATTATATGTTAATTTAAAAAAAAGAAGACGAAAAAGTGGGGGGAAAAAAGAGAGAGAGGAGACATGAATAACTAAAATCAGAAAGTGAAGTGGAGTGGCTCAGTCAGTTAAGCGGCTGCCTTCAGCTCAGGTCATGATTCCAGGGTCCTGGGATCGAGTCCTGAATTGGGCTCTCCGCTCGGTGGAGAGCCTGCTTCTCCCTCTCCCCTCTGGCTGCCGCTCTGCCTACTTGTGCTTTCTATCTCTCTGTCAAACAAATAAAATCTTTTTTTTTTTAAAAAGAAAGTAAAGTGGAGACATTACTACTGACCTTACAGAATAAAATTTAAGAGAATATTATGAACTTTGTATGCCAACACATTAGATAACTTACATGAAATGGATAAATTCCTAGAAACACAAATTACCTAAACTGACTCAAAAAGAAATAGAAAATCTCAACAGAGGTATAACAAATAAAGAGATTGAATCAGTAATCAAAATCCCAACAAAGAAAAGTCCAGGACTAGACAGCTTCACTGCTGAATTCTACCAAATATTTAAAGAAGAATTAAAACCAATCCTTCTCAAACTCTTGCAAATCACTGAAGAGGATAGAACACTTCCTAACTCTTCAGTGAGGCCAGCATTATCCTGATGCCAAAGCTAGATAAATACATCAGAAGAAAATTACAGACCTATATCCTTTATGAATATTGAAGTCCTTAACAAAGTACTAGCAAACTAAACCCAACAGTATATTAAAAGGCTAACACACCATGACCAAGTGGAATTTATCCCAGGAATGCAAGGTGGTTCAGTTTAAGAAAAACAACCAAAGTGATACACTATATTAATAGAATGAAGGAAATACACACACACACCCCCACACACCCACACACACACAATCATCTCAATTGGTGCAGAAAAGGCATTTGACAAAATCTAACACGTTTCGTGATTAAAAAAAACCACACAGACTCAGAAAACCAGGAATAGAAAGGAATTTCCTCAACATAATACAAGGAATGTATGAAAAACCCACAACATACTAAATGATGAAAGACTGAAAGCTTTCCCCCCTAAGATAGGGAACAAAACAATCATGTCAGATTTCAATTTTTTTTTAATATATAATTTATTTCAGAGAGAGAGACAGACAGACAGAGAGAGAGAACAAGTAGGGGGAGGGGTAGGCTTGATCCTAGGACCCTGGAATCATGACCTGAGCCGAAAGCAGATGCTTCACGACTTAGCCAGCCAGGCGCCCCTGATTTCGCTTCTGCTACCCAACATTGTACTGGAAATTTTAGCCAGATCAATTAGACCAAAACTAAAAGGCATCCCAGGGGCGCCTGGGTGGCTCAGTCGTTAAGCGTCTGCCTTTGGCTCTGGTTGTGATCCCAGGGTCCTGGAATTGAGCCCTGCATCAAGTTCCCTGCTTGGCAGAAAGCTTGGTTCTCCCTCTCCCACTCCCCCTGCTTGTATCCACTCTCTCTCTCTATGTCTCTCTGTCAAATAAATAAATAAAGTCTTAAAAAAAAAAAAAAAGGCATCCCGGGTGCCTGGGTGGCTCAGTGGGTTAAAGCCATGCCTTCTGCTCAGGTCATGATCTCAGGGTCCTGGGATCGAGCCCTGCATCAGGCTCCCTGCTCAGCGGGGAGCCTGCTTCCTCCTCTCTCTGCCTGCCTCTCTGCCTACTTGTAATCTCTCTCTGTCAAATAAATAAATAAAATCTTTTAAAAACAAACAGGCATCCCAATCAGAAAAGAAGTAAGATGATCTCTATTCACATAGGACATGACCTTATAAATAAAATCCTAAGGAATCCACAAGAATGCTACTAGAGCTAGTAAATGAATTCAGCGAAGTTGAAGGGCACAAGATCAGCACCCAAAAGGAAATGTGTTTTTATACACCTGCAGTGAACTATCCAAAAAGGAAATTAAGGAAGCAATTCCATTTATAGCAGCACCTAAAGGAATAAAATGTCTAGGAATAAATTTAACCAAGGAGATGAAAGGACTTATATTTTTGGAAACTACAGAACCTCACTAAAAGAAAGTTAAAAAGACCTAAATAAATGGAAAGATATTTCACGTTTTTGGGAAGAAGAATTAATATTGTTAAAGATGTCATAACCAAGATGACCTACACATTCAATGCAGTCCCTCTCAAAATTCTGACAGCCTTCTTTCCAGAATGGTAACATCAATCTTCAAATTCATATGGAATTGCAGGGGCCCTGAAGAGCCAAAACAATCTTGAAAAAGAGGAACACAGTCAGATGGAGTCACACTTTCTGATTTCAAAATTTACTATGAAGCTATAGTAATCAAAACAATGTGGTACTGACCTAAGGATAGACCAAAAAACCAACGGAAAAGAATTAGGAGTCCAGAAATAAACCCATTCATCTATGGCCAACTGATTTTTTTAAAGGGTGCTGAATCCACTCAATGGAGAAAAACAGTCTCTTCGACAAACAGTGCTTGGACAGCTAGATTCCCACGTGCAAAAGACTAATGTTGGACCGCTACCTCATGCCATATAGAAACATTGACCCAAAATGGATCAACAATCTAAGACTTATTACCATAAAACCCTTAGAAGAAAATATAGGGTAAATCTTCATGAACTCGGAATTCAGCAATGGATTTAGATATGAGGACAGAAGCAAGAGCAATAAAAGAATAGATAAATTGGACATCAATAGAACTTAAAACCTTTATGCATCAAAGGACACCATCGAGAAAGTAAAAGACAACCCATAAGATAGGGGAATATATTTGCAAGTCATATACCTGATAAGGGTTTAATATCCAGAATTTATAAATACTTCCTAAAACTCAACAAGAAAGGGTGCCTGGGTGGCTCAGTCAGTTAAGTGGCTGCCCTGGGCTCAGGTCATGATGCCAGGGTCCTGGAATCCAGTCCCCCATCTGGCTCTGGAGAGAGTCTGCTTCTCCCTCTGCCCCTGATCTCATTCATTCTCTCAATCTCTATCTCAAATATCTCAAATAAATAAATAAAATCTTAAAAAAACACTCAAGGAAAAGACAACCCAATTTTTAAAAATAGTCAAAGGACCTGAATAAACATTTCTCTAATGAAGATATAAAAATGAACGATAAGCACATGAAAAGATAGTCAACATCATCAATCCTCAGGGAAATGTAGATCAAAACCGCAGTGAGAAAGCACTTCACTCCTAATGGGAAGGCTATCTTAAAAAACAAAGTGGTAGGAGAGGGGAATCAAAATAAAATGAACAATAACAAGTGTTGGCAAGGACATGGAAAAATTGGCAACTCCGATTTTGCTGGTGGAGATGTAAAATGTTGTAGCTGCTGTGGAAAGTGGTTTGGCTGTGTTCCTCAGTACGGTGAGCATAGAACTCCCATACCACTCAGTCAGTGAGTCCACTCCAAGGTATTTCCCCAAAAGAACTGAAAAGGACTTGGTTACTTGCACACCAATGTTCACTGCATTGCTCACAGTCACCAGAAGGTGGAAACAATCCGAATGTCCATCAGTATAAAACAAATAACAAATAAACAATAAACAAAATGTGGTATATCTATACAATAGAATAGTATTCAGCCACAAAGAGGAATAAAATTCAGGTGCATGCTACAACATGAATGAATCCTGAAAACATTACGGTAAGTGGAAGAAGCCAGACACAAAGGGACAAATATTATATGATTCCACTTACATGAAATATCTAGAGTAGGCAAATCATGGAGACAGAAAACAGACTGGAGGTTACCAGGGGCTGCAGGGAGTTGGAATGAGAAGTTATTGCTTAAGGGGTGCAGAGTCTCTGTGGTGATGACCTTGTGCAAACAGAAACTGGTGATAGCTGCACATCACTGAGAACATAACGAATGCCACTAAATTGTACATATAAAAGCGGTTGAAATGACTAATTTTATGCTCTAGTTTACCCCAATATAAGAACGTTCAAAGAGCGGAAAGACCGGAAAGCAGTGGAAATGTGCCAAGGAGTAGCTAGAGCAGCCAGGCTGATGGAATGTCGGGAGCCTGGGGTTCCCCTCCCCCCCGCCCCCGGTTCTTCACACTTAGGCCAACTCTCCCGAGAGCGGGAGTGCTCAAAGTGACAGTAACCCTGCGAGACAGCAGGCAGGCCGCGAGGGGGGCGGGGGAAGAGACGGGACCGCGGGAAGGTGCGGGGCGCGGAAGGGCGCGAGGGTAGCGCAATACGCCTCCCTACCGGTAGCGCGGCGGCGCGACGCGGGGGCGCGGGCGCAGGCGCAGGCGCAGGCGCGAGGACGACTGCGCGTCCCCGGGCGGGGGCGGGGCCGGGGCCAGGGCCCTCTCCCAGCTCGCTCTGCGCCCGGCGGTACTTGTCCACCAGCTCCTGCAGCAGCGTGTTCTTCCGCAGGTGCAGCGACTCGGCGCTGCTCTCCCGGCAGGTGGGGCAGGAACGTCGGGGGCTGGCGCTTCTCGCGCCCCACAGGCCCTTCAGGCAGTCGTGGCAGAAGCTGTGGCCGCAGGGCAGCGTGGCGGGCCTGCTGAGCAGCCCTTGACAGATGATGCAGCCCAGGTCGTCCTCGGCCAGCCACACGGGGATGGCCAGGCCGGGGTCCAGGCCCGCCATGGTGACCAGGCCGCCGGGCCCGACGCCGTGACGCGGAAGTCAGGGCCTCTTCGGAGACCGCCCGCCCGCCGCGACGTCTCCTCCGGCTCCTCCCTCGGCCTTCCTCTCCCCGCCTCTGCCCACCGTTTTCTTCCTGTCTCCGGTCCCGCTGAAAGCGGACTTTGAGCTTCCCCCGCCCGGCGCGGGGCACCCTCGGTCAGAGCTGGCCGGAGTCATGGCCTCCTGCACGGGAGGGTCAGCTCGCCCCCAAACCCTAGGAACCCGATGATGTCCCAAAGACCCTTTAGCTTGATGCCCTCCCCCGCCACCACCACACACACACTCCGGCCATCAAAACCCCGACAGCCCCTGAGAGCAGAAGAAAGAGGGGGTTCCGTTCAAGAGCTTTTTTATGAGAAGGCGCCCGGTAGATGTCATCCAGCATTCCAACAAGTAGTAAAGGATGAGAGAATACCCGGTGCACATAGCTCTTTAAAAATACCGGGGCGCCTGGGTGGCTCAGTGGGTTAAAGCCTCTGCTTTCGGCTCAGGTCATGATCTCAGGGTTCTGGGGTCGAGGCCCACATCGGGCTCTCTGCTCAGCAGGGAGCCTGCTTCCCCCTCTCTCTCTGCCTGCCTCTCTACCTCCTTGTGATCTCTCTCCCGCTGTGAAATAAATAAATAATTAATTAAAAAAATAAAATAAAAAATAAAAATACTGATGCTGGGGGCTTCACTCCCAGAGAATCTGGTTTTCTCGTCTGGAGTGGGAGCCCGACGCCGGAATTTTTAAAAACCTTCCCCGGATGATTCTAACGCGCTGCCAATGTTGAGTGACCCCTAGACTTTTCAAACCGCTATTGCAATGCAGAACTGTGCCACTGTCTCCTTACTGCTCTCTGCTGGCTGAAAGCACATTACCCAACAGGCATCCGGACACAGATACTAGTTAAGTCCTGTTTTCTTGAGGTGTGCCTTGGTTGGGCTCCCTCGTGTCCTCCTCTCCGCTTATTCCAGCCCCAAGCTCGTTACAGCAGGAAAACGTTGGCGCTGGAAGAGCATCACATCCTCTCCGAAGGGAACTTGCAGGTTTACACAGCAGTAATTGAGTGGCAGAGACCGAAATCCCCCTTTCTGATCTGTTGCAATGAACTAACGAGATCTCATATTTTATTTCACCCCATCTGCCTGGCCCCAAAGTACATACCAGCTAAAACAAATTTGTGGCAATTTCCAATACTGGAAATGACAAAATAGTCAGTAGAACTACCTATGAAACTACTCATTGAAGTTTCCAGCTCTTTCCTGCACCTGGTGGGATTGGGGCTTCTCTGACCCACTTGAAACATGCAGAATACTTGTTACCTTTCCACCAGCTTAAAAAGCTAGTAAATCACGGTATCCCTTTCTGCCACGTGCCCTGACTATGAAGATGAAGCCATCATCTGGTGGCCTGTGTCTCTGAGAGGCAAAGATGAGCAGACCCCCGGTGGACCCACACTAGACCACGTAGTGAAAGAGAAAAAAAAACTAAATCTATGTTAAGCTTACCGAGATTCAGTAGGTGCTGTGACTGCGGCATAACTTAGCCTATCCTGACTGATATATTACTTGGATTTTGTTCCGAAGTCTCCTCATTGGTGGTAAACTTTCTCTGTGCCTCTCTATTCTAAAATACAGGCACAATACCGAAGGCACATGCTTACGTTTTCCATCTTCAAAAATAAAATCTCCTTTGAAGCATCCCTCTAGCTACCTCTCCTTCTCTTCTCTATTAGACATCCAAGTTTCTTGAAAGAGTGGATGAATTTCTTGGACAATTCCTAAAAGTTTCATGCAAAAACATGTAGTGGTTACATGGGGGAAGAAAGAAGGAAGGGGTGGAAGTAGCCCTAGATGTAAAAATACACAAAGAAGTTCTTCATTTACATTGGAAATTTTCTCATTCTTTCATCTTGAATTTGCATTTCCATTCCACTTTCTCCAGAGAACTATGTTTTTCCTTTTCTATATTTTGAAATAGTTTGAGAAGAATAAGTATTAACTCTTCTTTAAATGTTTGGTAGAATTTGGGGTGCCTGGGTGGCTCAATCAGTAAAGTGTCTGCCTTTGGCTCAGGTCATGATCCCAGGGTCCTGGGATTGAGTCCCACATTGGGCTCCCTGCTCAGCTGGGAGCCTGCTTTTCCCTCTCCCTGCCACTCCCCCTGCTGATGCCCTCTCTCTCTCTCTCTCTCTCTGACAAATAAAATCTTTAAAAAGAGAGAGAGAGAGAGAGAGAGAGAAAGAGTGCCTGGGTGACTCAGTCAGTTAAGCGTCTTCCTTCAGCTTGGGGTCCCGCTTCTCCTTCTCCCTTTGCCTCTCTGTCTCTCCTTAATAAATAAATAAAATCTTAAAAAAGAGAGAGAAAGAGAGAGCAGGAGTGGGGGGCGCAGAGAGAGAGAGGGAAAGAGGGAATCTCAAACAGACTCCATGCTGAGCACAAAGCCCAACTCAGGGCTTGATCTTAGGATCATGAGATCATAACTGAGCAGAACCCAAGAGTTGGATGCTTAACCAACTGCACCACCCAGGTGCCCCCTCAAAGGAATTTTTATATGTTAAAGTAGACTTACAGGATCCTTAGGTTGGACTAAGATTGCCTTTTGCCCTTAACAAAGTACTAATATTGAGGCAGCTGAATTCCTAGAGGAATGTCAGTCATTCTGCCTCTTTCAAGGCCTTGTCAATGGGCTGCAAGTAGTAAGGAAATTTAATTTTTCTTTTGCCTTTGTTTCCCACATCACTGGAGTTTTGTTCTTTGGGAGTTTTTTTTTTTTTAGTATTGATTCGATTTCTTTGCTGGTTATAGGTCTCCAATATTCTATTCCTTCCCGTTTCAGTTTTGGTAGTTTATATGTTTCTAGGAATTTATCCATTTCTTCTAAGTTGTCTGATTCCACAGAATGATATTCTAAAGCAATCCATTTTACACCTGAAAGTCTTTTATCACTTTGGAACCACTTTTATCAACTTGTAATAATTCTCTGCAATAAAAATATGTATATATGTTGAAATTTTAAATGTTTTACTTTTTTCTTTTTTTATTTTAATTTTTAAAAAATTTTATCTGTTTTACTTCCTATAACAAAAAGACTCTTGGCAAATTTTTCTTCTGGATTGATTTATCAATAAAATTATTATTAGCAGTCAGGGCACCTGGGTGGCACAGTCAGTTAAGTGTCCAACTCTTGGTTTCCACTTAGGACATGATGTCAGGGTCATGAGATCTAGCCCCAAGTTGGGCTTCCCACTTAGCTCGGAGTCTGCTTGGGTTTCTCTGTCCCTCTCCCTCTGCTCCTCCTCTGTCTCAAATAAATAAATAAATACTTTAAAAACTCATTGTTAGCACTCAATCAAAACAAATAAAGGTTTATATAAATAATTGGTAAACAAAAAGTCAAAATTTTATTGGAATTACAGCTCTTAATGAGATGGATGTGCTGGTTTCTTTTACAAACTGCATTTATCTGTGGATGAACATTACTTTTTTCTCCAACTTTACTGAGATAGCTCAATTGACCTATAACATTGTCTCTAAGTTTAAGATGTACAATATGATGATTTATTGAATGCACATATGTTCAAAATGATTACCATAATAAGGTTAACGAACACCTCCATCATCTCACATAGTTACTTTTTCGAGGTTGATGAGAACATTTAAAATCTACTCTCTTAGCTGCTTTTAAATATACAGAATAGTAAACAATCGTCACCAGGCCGTACAATAGATCCTCAGGATTTATTCATCCTGTAAGTGGAAATTTATACTCTGTCTTACATCTCCCCATTTCCCCTCCACTTTCCAGTCCCTGACAACCACAGAGAAAACTCTGTGTTTCTGGGTTCAGCTTTTTTAGATTCCACATGTGAGATCACACAGTATTTGTTTTACTCTGATTTATTTCATTTAGCATCGTGCCCTCAAGGGGTGTGTGTGTGTGTGCGTGTGTGTGTGTGTGTGCGCGCGTGCATTTTCTTCATCCATTCATCTGTTAACGTAGACAAAGGGCTATTTCCTTCTTCTTCTTCTTATTGTTATTATTATTATTATTTGCCCCAGGGGTACAGGTCTGTGAATCATCAGGCTTACACCTTTCACAGCACTCACCATAGCACAAACCCTCCCCAATGTCCATAACCCATCCACCCTATCCCTACCCTCCCACCCCCCATAACCCTCAGTTTGTTTTATGAGATTAGAAGTCTCTTATGGTTTGTCTCCTTCCCCATCCCATCTTGTTTCATTATTTTTCCCTCCTTAACCCCCACAACCCCCCGCCCTGCCCCTCAAGTTCCTCATATCAGAGAGATCATATGATAATTGTCTTTCTCTGATTGACTTATTTCACTCAGCATAATAGACATAGGACTATTTCTATGTCTTGGCAATTGTGTATTATGCTGCGATGAATATGGGGTGCAGATAGCTCTTCGAGACAGTGATTTCGTTTCCTTCAGATATATACCCAGAAATGAGATTACTTATTTTTTGAGGAACCTCCATAACTGTTCTCCGTACTGGCTGCACCAATTAACATTCCCACCAGCAGTGCACAGGGGTTCCCTTTTGTCCACATCCTGGCTAATACTTGTTATCTCTTGTCTTTTTCAATAGCTATTCTTACAGCAAGTAGTATCTCATTGGTGTTTTGTTTTGCATTTCCCTGATAATTATGATGTTGAGCACTTTTTCACACACCCTCTGGTCATTTGTACATCTTCTTTGGGAAAATATCTATTTAGGTCTTCTGTCCATTTTTTTGTTTTATTTGGATTTTTGCTATTGAGTTATATGAGATGAACCTCACTTAACAATAGAATTAAACAAGCTTCAGTAATATATTATATTCCTATTTTTTTTAAAGATTTTTTTTAATTTATTCATTTGACACACAGAGAGAGATTACAAGTAGGCAGAGAGGCAGGCAGAGAGGCAGGCAGAGAGAGAGGAGAGAGGAGGAAGCAGGCTCCCCGCTGAGCAGAGAGCCCGATGTGGGCCTCGATCCCAGGACCCTGGGATCATGACCTGAGCCGAAGGCAGCGGCTTTAACCCACTGAGCCACCCAGGCGCCCCTATTTTTTGTTTTTATAAATGTTAGTGCTGAGGAACCTTGTCCACATATATAAATGACAACAATGTCACACATTTCGTTGAATAATTCTGAGAGCACAAAAAATCACATAGTGATCTACTACCAGAAATTACTCAGTAATCTCTCAGTTGACCAGATCGACTAGATTTTCCTTCAATTTTTATTGAGAACAAAGAATATGAAACTACCTGTATTGCAAAAATCATTAGAAGTATTCGCTTTCTTCGGGTGCCTGCCTGGCTCAATTGGAAGAGCAAGCAACTCTTGGTCTCAGGGTCATGAGTCTGAGCCCCATGTTGGGTATAGAAATTAAATAAATGAAAACTTAAAGAAAAAAAGGAAGTATTCACTTTCTCATTTTCTGGGAGGCATGCCAATAAGATTTTGCCAAGTCTTATCAAATTACTATCAGTTAAACCAGTCACTCTTTCGTGAGTCACTTTGTTAAGTGTGATATACTCGGGTGCCTGGGTGGCTCAGTGGGTTAAAGCCTCTGCTTTCAGCTCAGGTCATGATCTCAGGGTCCTGGGATGGAGGCCCGCATTGGGCTCCCTGCTCAGTGGGGAGCCTGCTTCCCCCTCTCTCTCTCTGCCTGCCTCTCTGCCTCCTTGTGATCTCTCTCCCTCTGTGAAATAAATAAATAAAATCTTTAAAAAAAAATAAATANATACTCAAAAAGGGCTAGAACATTTAGAATATTATTCATTTCAATACATCTTTGTCAATCTTTTGCAAAGATACTTTTCTATGCTTGAAATATATTTTCTTCAAAACTTGGGAGCTGCAGATTTAGCTTATCCAATTTATGCAAAATGCTTGCAACATAACCTAATTGGCAAGGCCGGTTCTCAAATCAAACCAGTCAGGCAAGTCAGACTCATTTTCTCTCAGAGAATCTGATATCATTGTTAAATTCAAATAGATGTGTTAAAGGGTGCCTTGGCAACTCAGTTGGTTAAACGTCCAACTCAGATGTTGCAGTCTTAGGATTGAGTCCTGAGTTGAACTCCATGCTCAACGGGGAGTCTGCTTGAAATTCTCTCCCTCCCTCTGATTCTGCCACTACCTCCCAGCTCATGTGCACTGACTCTAAAATAAATAAATAAAATCTTAAACACACACACACGCAGAACATAGATGTGTTAATGCATATCCCTGTGACACTGGGTTCTCATGTTAAGTTAGAAAGGAAATGACAAGATCCAGAATTTGTACACTGGATGAAATAAGATACAAACATCATTACCATCTATGAGTGCTTTGCTTTGCTCTTACTGGATTCCTTCAGGGGCAAAGTATGTTTTGTTAGGGGCAGGAGAAGTCATTAAATGAACATTATCTTCAGTTCTACTCCACTTTATATGAATTAAAAACATCCAAACACAAGCCAAAACACCCCATCTTTAATGCCAAACTTTGTCACCAACAAAAATCTGCAAAAAACAAAGGAAGTCATCAAAATGGATGAAAGACCTCAATGTGAGACAGGAATCCATCAAAATCCTTGAGGAGAACACAGGCAGCAACCTCTTTGGCCTGAGTCACAGCAACTTCTTCCTAGAAACATCACCAAGGACAAGGGAAGCAAGGGCAAAAATGAACTATTGGGACTTTATCAAGATCAAAAGCTTTTGCACAGCAAAGGAAACAGTCAACAAAACCAAAAGACAACTGACAGAATGGGAGAAGATATTTCGCAAATGACATATCAGATAAAGGGCTAGTATCCAAAATCTATAAAAACTTATCAAACTCAACACCCAAAGAAAAAATAACCCAATCAAGAAATGGGCAGAAGACGTGAACAGACATTTCTGCTAAGAAGACATCCAAATGGCCAACAGACACATGAAAAAGTGCTCAACATCACTTGGCATCAGGGAACTACAAATCAAAACCACAGTGAGATACCACCTCACACCAGTCAGAATGGCTAAAATTAACAACTCAGGAAATGACAGATGTTGGTGAGGATGTGGAGAAAGGGGAACCTTCCTACACTGTTGGTGGGAATGCAAGCTGGTGCAGCCACTCTGGAAAACAGTATGGAGGTTCCTCAAAAAGTTGGAAATAGAGGTACCCTATGACCCAGCAATTGCACTACTGGGTATTTACCCTAAAGATACAAATGTAGTGATCCGAAGGGGCACTGCACCTGAATGTTTATAGCAGCAATGTCCACAATAGCCAAACTATGGAAAGAATCTAGATGTCCATCAACAGATGAATGGATAAAGAAGATGTGGTATATATATACAATGGAATACTATGCAGCTATCAAAAGAAACAAAATCTTACCATTTGCAACGACATGGATGGAACTATAGGGTATTATGCCAAGTGAAATAAGTCAATCAGAGAAAGACAATTATATGACCTCACTGATATGAGAATTTGAGGGGCAGGGTGGGGGGTCGTGGGGGGTAGGAAGGGAAAAATGAAACAAGATGAAACCAGGGAGGGAGACAAACCATAAGAGACTCTTAATCTCATGAAACAAACTGAGGGTTGCTGGGGTGGGAGGGAGAGGGTGGCTGGATATGGACATTGGGGAGGGTTTGTGCTATGGTGAGTGCTGTGAAATATGTAAGCCTGATGACTCACAGAACTGTACCCCTGGGGCAAATAATACATTATATGTTAATAAAAACAAACAAAAAAAGGAAGTCATAAACCCTGACCGCCATGCCTTAAGAAGACATCTCAGGTACTGTTAAGAGAATAAAAAGCTATAGATTGGGGGAAAATATTTGAACATCCCAAGTCTATCAAAGGACTGATATCAAGAATGTATAAAGAACTCTCAAAACGCAACAATAAAGAAAAGAAACCATACAATTAAGAATGAGGGGCACCTGGGTGGCTCAGTTGGTTAAGTGTCATGATCCCAGGGTCCTGGGATCGAGCCCCATGTCAGGCTCCCCGCTCAGCAGTGAGTCTGCTTGTCCCTCTCCCTGCTTCTGTTCTGTCTCTCAAATGAATAAATAAAATATTTGTTGGAAAAGTAAATAAATAAATCCTTAAAAAATGAGACATGGATACAAAATCACTTCTCCAAAGATACAAGGTTGGCAGATAAGCATAGGGAAAGAGGTTCAGCATCACCAGCCAGTAGGGAAACGCAAATGAAAACCACGGGGACACACTACACGTCTACTGGAACCGTTAAAATTAAGAATACTGACAATATCCAGTGCTGGTGAAGACGCAGGGTAACTGGAACTCTCGCACATTGAGAGTGGGAATGTGAAAGGGTCCAGCTGCTCTGGAAGAGAGCTTTACAGGTTGTTATAAAGTTAAGCATACACCTACCACGTGACCCAGCCTCTCCACTCCTGGATACCGTTGTGTGTACCAATACTTCATTCCTTTTTATTGTGGAGTTCTCTTCCACGGGATAAACAAATAGCGGTATGTCCATACAATGCACTATGACTCAGCAATGATAATTGTTGATACACGCAATGACTTGGATGAATTTTGAAGCCATTACAATGAGTGAAAGAACCCAATTTCAAACATTACATTTTGAATGATTTCATTCATAGGACATGCTCAAAAATATAAATCTGGGCCGATAAAGAACAGAGCTGTGGTTGGCAGGTGGCAGGGCAAGATGGGGGGGCATGGAGAGGTAGCACCCAGGAGCCTTTGAAGAGATGTAACCATTCTTTATTCTGATTATGGTGGTAGTTACAGGAATCCATATATGCATTAAAACTTATAGAACAGTACAAAATAAGTTGATTTTAGTATAGAACAATGTAAAAAAATAAAATTCAAAAAGGAGGCTTGTCACTCCTATTTCAAATTGGCTCTTTATCTGGCATCCCAGTGATTTTTATTGCCTTGGAGCAATGGAAGGTTTAAAGTGGGTAAGAGGTATGGCTTTCTTTTCTGAACAGAAGGATGTTTGAGAAAGAAGAGATGGAAAGGAGAGTTGGTGTGCTGCCTCAGACACAGGCCCACAATCACACTTCACTATGGGGCTTGTGATTTATGCAATGACCTCCCCGCTGGTCTCTCGGCTTCCTTCCTACACTCTACATTGCTGCATTGTTTTCCTAAGTTTCAAATCTGATCATGGACTTTCCTGCTTAATGCCAAGTAGCTTTTGTGACCGCCTGTTTCTTTCTTTCTTCCTCTCTAGACCGAGCTCACAGTAGTGAAAAAGGCAGATGAGTACATTGGTCCCTTAATATACAACTCAGCAGGTGTTGAAACAGACATTTTCAAGGTATTTAGGGGCCAGAAGAGGAAGCACCCCCATCTCCATCTGGGCTGTCAGGAAGCCTCTGGAAAGATAGTCCAATAATGTTGCTTGTCCTCTGGGGGATCTGTAGGAAAATCCCATAAAGAGCAGAGACTGTATTGTAAACACCCTCCCAATCCTCTCGGTCTCCACCAAAATGAAGAGAGCACACCAAATATCTTTCTGCACATGACCTGAAGGACAAAGAGTCATAGAGCAAGGACCTTTGTGATCTATTTCTCTAACACTTCAGCAATTCCAGATTTCTTTCAGTTCCTCTTTCCCATCTAAGGGCCTTTGAACATTTTCTTCCTGAGACAAGTGTTTTTCTTCACCCTCTTCCCGTTGACTAACTTCTAAATATCTTTAAGGTTTCAACTTCAGCATCACTTTCTGGAGAGGATGGAGGCCCCCCCTTCACCCCCCCTCAGGGGAAACCCAGTCACCCTCAGCGGTCTGTGCTTCCCTTCCTGAACACTCGTGGCACTGTCCCATCCCGTGGAAGGGTTGCCTTGCAACGGCCTGTCATCTGTGATAGCACGGAACAGCTGGTTCCTGCCCTATTCCCAGGGCTTGGTACAGAGCCTGGCACCTGGGAGAGGCTCAAAAATACTTGTTGCTTCCATGGAATTTCAATAGATAGTGCACCTTCCTCATCTGAGAGAGAAAAACCAAGGCACGTAGGTGGGAAAGTGACGTTTCTGACCATTTCAAGTTCATGGCAAGGCCAGAGCTGGCTCGGAGACTGGAGAGCTCTCTGCCCTGGGGTTCAGTGGAGCTGCCTCCTTGGCTTGCTTCTTTGCTTCCAATAATCAATTTGGACATTGTCTGGTTTTTTTGTTTTTTGTTTTTTGTTTTTGTAGTCTCTGGGTTTTCATTTCTTCTGAAATGTGCACCAAGATGAGACTTTCCCAGGAACTGTTTTGATTCATGTAGAAAGCACACAGCTTTTGAAGAGTGTGAGTGGGTGTTTCTTTAATAATTTCTCCCCCAGGTTCCAAGAGTTTAATTTGAACACTTTGAATCTCTAGAAAATGTGCACCAATTAGACAACAAAGACCCATCTCGACTTCATCTAGATCCCTCGGTTGCTAACAGTTTGCACAGTGGCTCGCTTTTTCTCTCTCTCCCTGTATGTATGTATATATATACACTTCCTGTCTTCCATATACACACACACACACTATATATATGTATATACTCTCTCTATACACATGTACACACACACTTACTCACTGTTGACCTATTTCAGAGTCAGTTGTAGACTAAAAAGTATTACATTTTACCCCTGAACACATCAGCACGTATCCACCAGGCATAAGAGCAATCTCCCACACAAATACAACATAATTATCAGTCTCACTACCTGATTAGCTAATATACATCCATATTCAAACATCCCCCAGTATCTCCATCATGTCCTTTATAGCTGCTTTTTTAAAAAAAATCCAGGATCCAGGGGGCACCTGGCTGGCTCAGTCAGTAGAGCATGGGTCTCCTGATCTCGGGGTCGTGAGTTTGAGCCCCACGTTGGGTGTAGAGATTACTGAAAAATAAAAATCTTTAAAAAAAAACCCATAAAAATCCAGGATTCAATCAAGAATCATGAATTGCATTTAGTTGCCTTCTTACTCTTCTTTAATATGGAACAGTTTCCTCACTATTTTGTTGTTCATGATACTGACACTTCTGAAGAGTTCAGGCCAGCTATTTTGTAGAATGTCCCTCACGTGGATTTGTCTGATTACTTCCTCATGGTTTGATCCAGAAT
The DNA here is from genome assembly GCA_002007465.1 of Ailurus styani. Lineage (NCBI taxonomy): Eukaryota > Metazoa > Chordata > Mammalia > Carnivora > Ailuridae > Ailurus > Ailurus styani. Next base: position 4,940,496 of record LNAC01000022.1, read on the forward strand.
CACTTTTTTTTTTCTCTTGGAGCAAACATGCCACTTGCAGGACACGGTGGGTGGCTCTCCATTGCAGTGTCTTCATTTCAGAGGTGTGGAGCCTTGAGGACATGGGTCAGATCCCCAAGACCCTCCCACCCCCTGAGCTGGGCAGTGGGAAGGCCCAGGCAGCCAGCAGGTAAAGGCCAAAGCTTCAGTCTTGGCAGGGTTCATGGCCAGCCATGGCTACTGACCGCAGGGCACTCCCGCTGGGCAACCGAGGCCAAGGGTAGAACTTGACCTTCCTACCATGATCTCCGGGTGACCGGTGGCCAGAAGGTCACCTGCGACTGTGGCCACTGTCCGATGACACAGCTGTCAGGGGAGCAAGAAGAGAGCTCAGTGATAACAGTGCCAGTGAAGTCCTGCTAGAGAGAAGGGACAGCAAGTGGACAGGGGCACAGTGACAGAGAATCAGAATTAAAAATCCAACTGACGGGGCGAGGGGCAGAGGGGACACACACCAGAGCAGAGAGAGCGAGACACGGGAACAAGAGTCAGACACGCAGGCCTGCCTGCAGGGTCAAGAAAGCACCAGTGGATGGGCTTTGCTAACAGCTTTCAAGTCTGTTTTTCAGGCTCTTTGGCTTTCAGATTTCAGAAAGGGAAAAGAGGGTGTGTTTATATTGGTCTGACTCAAAGGGCACAAGGGTTTCTCCTAAGGGGGCCCTGTGAGGTCACCTCCTCGGTCCGTCCTTTTTCAAACACAGAACTTCTTCCTGGTGCCCCCAAACCAGGCCCCAGGCCAGGAGTCTCCTACTCCAACTCAGAAGGTCTTTCCGTTTTTCACAGGGCTGTCAGTAGACAGAAACCTACCTGTCACACATCTGGGGTGCAGGGGAGGAGCAGGAGAGCAGCAGACAGAAGGGAGGGCACAGAGAAAAGGGGGGCGCCACAAATAGCCTCCGTTCTGTGAGTGGAGAGGAACCCAGACCCCAGGAGTTGCCCAGTGGGTGTGACCATAGCGAGTGATAAGGCCAGGGTTTCTCACTCGGAGAGGGACGGGTTTGGGGTGGGGGCGGCAAGTAGCTAACGGGGTAGAGCTCCCCACAGAAGAGTTGTGCATGGACAGACAGGGTTCCCTGGCAAGAACATGCACTGTCTGTACTTTTCTTTGGCAGGAGGAGAAGGAAATGTTAGAAGGACAGTCAGGAGCCGTGACCTCGGTTTCAGGGCTCACAGCTGAACCCTGTGAGGCCCCCTTCTGCCTTCTGCCCTTGGCCGAAAGAACATCTTACTGAGGAGGTTGAGGGGTGTCAAGGGGCGGGAGAGGACATCCTGAAAACTCTCCAGCCATTCCCGCTGCTCCTTCTCGCTGGGGCAGGTGAAGATGAACCTCCGCTCAGGGGTGACGATGGTGAGGCCGGCTTTCCAGCGGTTCCCTCGGATGCCCTTGGGCAGGTCTTCATATACTCCGTACCCCTGCTCGTTGCTCCCAAGAAAAACCTGGCCCTGTTCAAAGGCATCCTGAAGACAGAGGACACCTGGTCATCAGAGGCCACACCTGGGGCAGACGGGCACCTGCAGCCCGGACATCCCCCCAAGCTCTATTTTAGAAAGAGGCGTTTCAGGTGTGTAGTGAAGGTCTCTGCTGGCAATCTCTGTTTGGTGGGACCCAGAATTTGAAAGGCCACAAAACCATTAAAGAAATCACACACATGATCTGTTAAAATGATACTTAACATTATGCACAGCTTACTATGCACCAAGACTTCAGGTGCTTGACCTTAAGTAACTTATATAATCCTCATGGCAACCTCTGAGGAAGGCACTGTTATTAAGCCTGTTTTCCAGAGGAGGAACTGAGGCACAGAGAATTAAGAGCTCTGCCCAAGGCGTACCACCAAGCGGTGGGACTGAAAGTTCTGAAGCCCACAGTCCTAACCACGAGCCTCCGAGCGAGAAGTGAGCCCTGGAGACGGGAGGACAAGGAACACCCTGTTTAACTACATTGGCAGCATTTTGGATACACAGAGGACGTCCTGAAGGTGGACGAGAATAACTCTATGCACAGGAGATGACTTAGAGACGAGCTAAAGTGGAGGTGTGTCCCTCGCCAGGTTTCTCCCATACTGTCGCTTTCCCATGGTCCCTGGCTAGCACGGACCCCACCTCTGTCTGGGGGCGCACTGGAGAGGGGGGCGGCAGTGGCTCTTACCAGCGGGTTCTTGTAATAGAGCAGCCTCCGCTCCTGGGGATCCAGGGCAAACCACCTTTTCTTGAAAGGTTCTCTCTGCTGCAAAAGAGGGAAGCCCATACCAGGCTCAGCCAAGCCATCGAGGAGGGGGCGGGTGGTGTGGAGCACACAGAGGTCAGAGAGCCAGCCTGGGCTGGGCCGAGGGAGCTGGCCAGTCCCTTGGCCATCAGCCACCCCAGCGCGCCTCCCCGAGGCACTGCCCACCTCCTCACCCCCTGCCGGCTGCACCCTGTGCCTCTGGGCGCTGCTGTGGGTAGGAAGAGCGGCTCCTCTCTTTCTCAGGCTACAGACGAGCAGTCTCAGAAAAAGGAAGTGGGGGAAATCAGAAGCTGACAGCACTGGCCTGGGAAGAATTCTAACCGAGGTCACGGGAAAAAAGCCCCTGACGAGAATCCTTGGGGAGTGGCTGTGCCATCCACTGCTGAAGGCAGACAACAAAACGGGCAACGCTTTGACTCGTTTTGTAAGCTGCCCAGAGGCTTTCTTTCTCACTGATTGCCTAACACCCTTCCCTGCAGTCTTAACACCCATCCTGTCAAGATACGACACCTTAAAAAAAAAAAAAAAAAAGGCAAGAAAGAAGGGAAAAAAAAAAGGCAGCACTGGATTGCTGCTGCTTTGGGAGTTTTTTTAGGAGGCTCCCTCTGCTCTCCCTTCTCGTCCTCCCTTCCCCCCTTCCTCCCCTCACAACCACCAGGAGGCTCTCCAGCCAGACTTCTGACTTGGAGCTGTGGCCCTCTCAGCAACCCCTCTCAGCATCTGGGCGCCCCCTCGCACCCGGCAGGAGCCGCCACCCCTCTGGACCCTCCGAGGGAGGCCCAAGAGCAGCCAGTCTTCCCTTCCTTCCTAGATAAGTGGGAATGAGCAGCACTGGGAGTTGGGGCAGGTGTAGCAAAGGAGAGCAGAGGCTGAGCTGGAGGGAGGGTGTGTGTGTCGGAAGGGGTGTGCCCATGTGTGCACGTAGGTGTGTGTTCTCAGACCAATCAAGAGCCCCTGTCTCACTGGGACAGTCCTGGTAGGCCCCCAGCACAAAGCACACAGGGGTTCTGGAAAGTGCAAAAGCTGTCGCCCCAAAAAGTCCCTTTTCAGCTATGCTTTCCCAGCACTGGGGTCAGTCAGAGTTAGGAGGAAGAAAGAGGAAGGAAGCTGGGGACGGACGCCTCAGTGGCTCAGTCAGTTAAGCATCTGCCTTTGGATCAGGTCATGGTCCCAGGGTCCTGGGATCCACCTGCATGGGCTCCCTGCTCAACGGGGCATCTGCTTCCCCTTCTTCCTCTACTCCCCCTCCTCCCCTCTGCTCACTTTCTCTCAAATAAATAAAATCTTTAAAAAAAAAAAAAAGGAGGAAAGAAGCTGCTGGTGATGTCGATAAAGAGGAAGGATGCCCGAGGATCAGGAGAAGCACCTGCAGCAATCCCGGACCACACACCAGCTCCCCAGTCCCCACTTGATCTTCTGCCCCAGGAACTCACAAACACTGGGTTCCTTCCCTTCCCTCCCTCTTCCTACCCCCTGGTTCTCCACTTCCCCACTTCCCAAATTCTCCCCTGCTGCCCACTGGAACCAGGGCCATGTAAGTCCCACAGAGAGGGGCAGAAGGTACCTTTGGACCCGTCTTCTCCATGAAGCCTTGTTTGAGGTACTTCCTGGTGATGAGGGGCACGAGCTGGGGAAGAGAGACAACACTAAGCCCCCGACTCACATGCCAAGGGCTCAAGGTTCCTCACTGAACTTGGCTCCCCAACAAAGGGGAAGTTTGGAATGGGGAAGGATGTGTGCTCATGGTTCACAGGGTTATATTTGGAATGTGCTGGATGCAATATTAACATTTCAACAGTCAGACGGCAGCATCTCAGATGTTTGCAGAGCTCACCAGCAGAGCTGAAACATGGCTTAACGAGTTAGTCTAAGGATTCCTTCTACAACCCCAGGAGGTAGACAGAGGCAAGGCTCTGAGGAAACCCTCTAGTGTCAGGGGGCATAGTCTGAGGGTCTATGTGTGTCAGGCTCTGGGTGCGACTCTCAATCACCCTGTGAGGTGGACATTATTCTCTTCAGTGGACTTCTGAAGAAACCAGGTCCCAGAGGAGTGGCTGGCAAGTCTCCCTGAGCCGTGGTAGGAGATACAGCTGGGCTTCACACCTCGGGCTGACAGGCATGAGATAGTACCATGGTACACTAGCAGGACCCCCATTCCACCATGACACTGCCGTGTAGACATGCCAGAGCCCTCAGATCAGGCCCCTGACCGAGACCTGGCCGTCGCCGTGTAGACATGCCAGAACCCTCAGATCAGGCCCCTGACCGAGACCTGGCCGTCGCTGGCGGTTCTGACACAGGCTCACAGGAGATGCTAGCAGAGTGAGCATGGAGAGAAAGCTCTGGACTAGGCGTTGGGAGACCTGGATCCCAGCTGCAGCTCTGACCCCCACCAGCTGTATCACCTTGTAAGACCGCGTCCCTCTCTGGGCCCATTTCCCTCTGAGTAAGAAGGAGATGAGATTATGCGATCCCCAGGACCCCTTCTAGCTTGCCACCCTATACTCAGAGACGTTTCCAGGAATGAATGCTGGCCTCCTGTGCTCGAGGGGTCAAATTGGCAAGTCTAGAGCTTCCAGTGACAGCTCAGGCCTCTGAGAGCAGAGGGGCTTGGTTCTCCGGAGCTCCGGGGCCCAGGGCAAGGGCAGAGGGGAGGTGAAGTCTGGGAAGTTGAGAGGAAGGAAATTGTGAGCCGAAAATGAAAATATAAACTCTACCACCCCTAAATACATTCTGCAGGCCTTCATTCCTTCATTTGGAAGGAAGAGGCCTAAACTGCGCAAGAGTCTGAACCTGAGCCAGCGCCATGCAGTCTCAGCCTAGGGAAGCAACTGGAAGATCACGTGGATGGAGTGCTGCTTACTGTATCCTAGAAGCGTGCTGTCCCCACCGTGACCGATGAGTGAACCGAGGCTCAGAGCGGTGAGGTGACGTGTCCCAGGTAACATGTCAGCTTCTCTGACTTTGGAGGCCACTGCTCTCTTAGTCTGGGACCACCCCCCACACTGGAACTCCCCAGGTGTCTGGCTTCTGGATTCCTAAGCTTGAGCCAGGTGCAGGTGTCTGCCCAGAACCTCAGGCCATCCCTAGCCACAGGGGAGGAACGGCAGCAGAGAGCCGGGGGGCGGGGAGGAGACCCACGGGGGATGAGGGGAGGCAAGAGGACACTGAGGAGATGGCCAGAGACCAATGTCCTCTGCAGAGCTCAGCAAAGTTGACTTTGGCCCAGATGACTAAGGCTGGGAGTCTGTCCTCCAAGCTCTCCAGTCAGCACTCGGCACGTGCAGCGCCCTGCCTGCGGAGCGTGTTTTTTCTTGGGCTGGGTGTGGACTCCTCAGAGCCAGGGAGTCCCGCCACAGGCCTGGCTGCAGTCACTCCCAAAGAGGTGGCATCTCCATGCACTGCCAGGCCTGGAGCGGACGCCCATTCCCAAAACTCCGCTCCCTGCAAACCTTGGAATTGAGGAGCATTTAGGCTTTCAAGGAGGGTCTAACGGTTGGGATAAGAAAGTCCTGGGATTAATAGGGTGTCTCCACCCCCATCATTTACAAAATCCTCCTGGAGCAGGGCCTGAAGCAGACCCCAGACCACAACAACTCCCGACTGGGAGGGACCCTCACGACGACCCAGACCAACCACCATCTCACAGATGTGGGAACAGATGCTCCGAGAAGTGATGAGATGGGCAGTGGCCAAACAGTGACTTAGTGGCACAGCGTCCAGGAGAGCCCAAGCCTCCTGGCTCGAGGCAGGAGCCTCTGCCCCCTGCACCTGAGAGATGCAGATGGGGGCCCCACATGTCTGACACAACCATAATGAAGTTCTTGGGCTCACCATTACCTTGGCCACAGAAGGCAGACTGCTCCTGTTAGAACTGTAATGGAGAAGACCCCACTGCCTTCCTGAGACCAGAACACCAAAGGGCACAGGGAGGTAACGTTAGAGTGGGAAGTGCTCCCTCTAAGGGTATGCACTTGACCTTCCTGGGACTCAGTTTCTCATCAGTGAAATGGGAATAATCACTGCACATAACCAGCTGCTACAGGGGATTACTAGATAAAAGAAAAAATGGGCTCAAAAGCACGTTGTAAGCAGTACGTTAGGGATCATTTGCACATTTCAGTGGGAGAAGGGGTCAGAAAGAGATGCCCAAATCCTGAGCCCCTTGACACTAGGGATGGTGGCTATGCATCCCAAAGCGGACGGTCTGACCTACATTTCTGAGGCTGCCTTGCCATGTGTGAGGCCATAATCCCCTGAAGAAAGCCTTTGGTTTCCCTCGGAGGTATCCATCCCCAAATCTCAAGGTCTTGTCCACAAACAAAGCTAGTCTGGCCCCTGAGTATTTCTGAGGTCAGCAGACAAGGAGAGGAGGTGGCAGGGAGGAGACTCAGAAGTTGGTGTCCATGGGTCTCCTGGCTGGCTCAGTCAGTTCAGCATCTGCTTCATGGTTTCTGTTCACGTCAAGACCTCAGGGTGGTGGGATCGAGCCCCGCATCTGGCTCTGCACTCAGCGGGGAGTCTGCCTCTCTCTCCCTCTTCCCCTCCCTCTGCTCACACTTTCTCTCTCTCTCTCTCTCAAATAAATAAATAAATCTTAAAAAAAAGTTGGGGTCCACATTTAGCTCACCTCAGATTCAGGGAGCTCAGGAAACGCCGTTTTTAGGTACTGCAGACGGGCTGCACGGAGGGCATTGAACCAGTCCACTATCTCCTGTGGAGAAAAATGAGAACAGACAGCCTGTGAGATGGAGTAGCGGGGGAGCTGAGTTTAGTGGCAGGAAGCTAGCTGGGTCTTCCGGTTCAGCACATGCACATCTTCCTCCCCACCCCGCCCACCTCCCAGTTCTGCTCGGGGGCCTGTGCACTGATCACAGGCATCTGGGAGGACAATGCCAGAGCCTGGGGGGCTCACCCGAGCAGGAGGGAAGCCACTGGCAGGGACATGTCCAGAGCCATGGGGGAAAGACCAAGGTGAACTGTACTAGAGTTCGGTAATGGCTTTGGGCCATGCTTGGCCCTTTCCAAAGTGTAAGAATCCCCTGAGCATCCCTTTAAAATGCAGATTTGGATCCAGTGGGTTTGAGGCAGGTGGGGCCTGAGATCCTGCATTCCTAACTAGCTCGCTGGTGATGCAATGCTGGTCAGTGGCACACAGCTGGAGGAGCAAGGCTCCTCAGATGTCAAAGACTGGCTCTCAAGCGCCAGCAGGTGCACCTGCGGATTCCCCTCCAATGGGGATGCTCGTCACCCGGAGTGCTACTTGGGCCAAAGCTGGCTTGGACTTGCTTGTGTCATTCTGGGAGAGTGCGTCCTCAGTGGTATGGGCCACCGTTATCCCTGGTGAACCACTTGTCTAGCTGGCTCTATCTTGGCTCTGGTGCTCTGCAATGGGGCCTCACCAGAGCAGCCAGACTGACCTTTTTTTCCCCCCCAGAGTGATTTTCATCTTAAATTTATTTTTATTATTTTTATTTATTTTTTCCCATTTGTTAATTGCCGCTTATCCACACTCATTATGGAACTGTAGAATTTTAGAGCAGAAAGGGATTTTAGGGAAGGAGAACTAAGCGAAAACCAATGCCTATGTTTATCTTCAAAGGAAGGCTTTCAAAAGAGGATTAAGCCACGTGACTCCCGAATATCAGGAAAAGAGCCATTATCCACTTCAAAACACTTCCTGAGCAGGACAAGGCACCATACATCTTGCGTAAAAAGCAAAGGGAGACATTTTCTTATGGCCACATACACTTAAATATTCCCTTCTCCTTAAATAGGAATTCTACATGGTTCTAACAGCTCAGTGATCTACTCAGAGTGGACTTCCTGTCATTTCTGCGGGCAGAGTTGTCATTTAATTGTACCATCCAGCAGTCATTTTTTTAATGTGAAAACTGATGAACAAATAGAGCTGACATAATTGATGGACTCTTAATTCAAGGTGCAGTGGGGAGGGGAAGAAGATAAAATCATAATCCCTTTCTTTTATTACTTTTATTGTTATATATATATGAAGTTATAATATTACCTTTTCCTATTATAAAAGCAATGCAAGCTTCTAACCAAAAACACCAGAGCTACGGAAATAAGCAAAACGAATAACATTAATATAATCGACAATCCAAGAATCACCGATTATGTCTTCGTGACTATCCTCCCAAGTATTTTTCTTGCATATTGAGATTTTCTTCCCAAATGATATCATTACTATTTTGAAATCTACTGTAATGTATTTTAAAATTCCCTTTTATCACATCTTTATGTTGTTTCTAATTCACCCCCACTGCAAACAGTGCTTCATATGAACGGCTGCCTGAAAATAAGTCAGACAACACTCAAAACCAAAAACGGGAGGGACAAACACAGGCACAAAAGAAATCTGAAAAGTAGACCGATGCGTCTGATACCACTGGCTTCAAAATTCTGTGACCATTCACTTGCCGATCCCATCAGAGAAAGCAACCTCGAAGAGGGCAAAGAAGAGGCAAGAGCAAAGCAGTCTCTCAGGAAAGGAGCTGCCCCAGCGACGGACATGACGGGTGCACACTAAATGAACAGCAGGGAGAAATGTTCAAGGAGTTCAGATTTTCTCACTTAGGAACTCGTAGTGCCATTCCCTAGAAAAAGAATAGGCTTTACCCAGCCAGATCCTTAGTACAAAGAAATAATTTGCTCCCCTGCAGAAATCCTGTGGTGGCAATTCCAAATATCTGTATTTACATATATATCCACACATCTGCACGTCTATCCATATCTATGTCTGTATTCGTGTCTGTATTTATACCTGTTCCTATGTCTGTGCCTGCATCCGTACCTGTAACTGTATCTCCATATCCACCCATCCATCTATAGGTCAGTGGTTCTCAAACTTGAACATGCACCAGAGTCCCCTGGATGGCTTGTTCAAACACAGACTCGCCCACCCCCATCCCCAGAGTTTCTGATTCGGCACATCTCTAACCTGGCACGTGATCTGCATTTCTTTTCTTTTTTAAAATTTTTAAAAAATTTTAAAATTATTATGTTCAGTTAGCCACTGTACAGTACACATCATTAGTTTTTGATGTAGTGTTCAATGATTCGTTAGTTGCGTTTAAAACTCAGTGCTCATCACAACACGTGCCCTCCCTGATACCCACCACGGTCTGCATTTCTAATCAGCTCCCAGGCACTGCAGATGCTGTCAGTGTGGAGACCACGCTTCGAGAAGCGTCGCCTACACTTCACGCCTCCATCCTCACCTCTATCTCATTACCAATCTATGTTTTAGGCAACATGTGGCCACCCTCGCATACTTTAATTTCCATTATCATCACTTGTCGATATAAACCGTAGCGTCACATACAAGGGAAAACAGGTATCACTTAACAAAAATCGTCAGATGTAAAAATGATTGCCATGTATCTTCTTCCGAGGAGAACGGTCCGATTGTGGTACATTTCTTGCTTTGACTTGGTTTTCACTGCCTTTGGCTTTTAACTTGATGTATTTACATTTTAACAATCCAGGCTTCTTCTCCAAATAGTGAGATGAAACAGGGACGACTCAAAGGCAGCTTCATTTTGAAATTGGCCAAGCTTTTGTAAACAAGCTCTTGACCAAGCAATTTATAATTCTCTAAACAACGGCGAGAAAATATCACGGAGAAAAGCAGACGTTATTCTCCTCACTTCTTTTTTTCAGGTCTACAGTCATTGTCTACAGTACCAAACCAACCACATTACTTCAAGTCAATTCGGGCTTTGCTGGATGTCAACCCTGTTAGCCGTATTCGAGGTGTGGCTCGAAGAACAAAGCTTCTCTGAGACAGCTCTGTGGCCTGCTTCCTTGGGTTAGTTTGACAGCGCTGGATCGAAGGGTTATGTTGGCTCATGTCTGCAGCATGTAATGGGAACACAGTTCCCCGGATGCCAACCTTAACCTAAATAAAAGCTAGGCCTGCATCTCCTCAGGGTCAAGTTAAAAGAATATGGGCTGTGCTGTCTCAGACCTCCGCGGGTACCAATTAGTGGGAGACAAGACATGTACACAAAGAAATGTAATTGGTAATTCTAGCGGGTAAACAGTTGCAAGATTGAGGGGGAAAAAAAACCAGTCACTCCTTGCTGGTGCAGTCAGGAAACACTTCATATTCCATTTGTTCAAATCCTTGAGAAACAAAGGTTACTTCTCCAGGAAGTGAAACGCCGACATTGAAAAGGGAGGTACGTGTTTACAGACGAGGTCAAAGCAAAGACCGTCTGGAGAGAGGAGGTAAAGTGAGATGAGAGCGAATGATCCCACGAATGATGGATTTCGCTACTGAAATGATTATTAACGATGGCCACCTGCGACCTGTCACAGATGTCTTTTACTTCGGGAGAACACGAGAGATGGAAGAATAGGAACAAAACATGTGCCCTAAAAGAGAAAAGGAAGATGTGTGCTTTGGCCAGTTCAGAGAAAATATCTCTCTCTCCCTCAGTATATCGATAGATGGATGGACGGATGGATGGATGGATGGATGGGCGGACGGAAGGACGGATGGATGGATAGTTTGATGTGTGTGCGCACATTCTCAGATTTTGTGAAATAATTCCAATTTATAGGTAAGAACCTCTCGTTCCAGTAAACATTCCAAATGCCCCAAACTGTAAATATTTGAGGACACAGCCACTGAATAAATGATATAGTCAGAAAACATCGAAATAAAGCTGTCATTTTAAAAAAGTCACAAAATGAAGAACTCCTAGGCTGTAGTAATAAAAAAAAATCTGCATTTTAGCACCTACACTTGTAGATACGTGTAAGTGGTCTTCCTTCCTTCCTTCCTTTCTTTTCTTTCTTTCTTTCTTTCTTTTATTTTTTCTTTCTAAAGACACATCCAATATAAAAGGTAATTTCTCACAGATTGCGCTGTGAAGAGGACTGATTGGGAGCATTGCAGGGGGCGAAATCGTAGATGTTTCTAAGAGTATTTAGATACAGCAATTAGCTTGTAGCTTCAGTTTGTTTAAAAATGTGTTGATTAGGTACAAACTGAGTTGCAAAATGGAATTTGAAGTAAAAATCAGTATAAAAGACAGAAAAAGTAAACACTTTCCAAAATTAATATCTTTTCTAAAGAAATGTAATATTTTATATATAAAAATAGCGAGATAAATGCTACTCATAAGTAACTGCAATAAAATGAATGAGTGAAAAAAGAATGCATTTTAAAAATCTGTTGGTTCTCAAGTCTTAGCTCCCAGAACTTCACTCCCCCCGGTTCTCTCCCTCCCTCTTTCTCTTTCCCTCTGTCTCTCTCCATCCTTCTCTCTCTCTCTCACACACGTACACACTCATTTTTAAATTAAATTTAATCCTATTAAAAACAACCTTATGCCCAGATAAAACACAAAGCAGATACTCAAAACAAGCGTGCATCAGAAATTCAAAAACAGGGGCGCCTGGGTGGCTCAGTCAGTTAAGCGGCTGCCTTCGGCTCAGGTCATGATCCCAGCATCGTGGGATCGAGTCCCGCATCGGGCTCCCTGCTTGGCAGAGAGCCTGCTTCTCCCTCTACCTTTGCCTGCTGCTCTGCCTACTTGTACTCTCTCTCTCTCTGTCAAATAAATAAAATCTTTAAAAAAACCAGAAATTCAAAAACATTTGTCACAGGAATGGAGTAAAACTTTTGACCCCCATTGTACTATAAACTAACCATAAATATCAAAGTTGCCTGTATCTTACTGAGAAATCATTATGAAGGAATTGCAGTTAAGATGACAGCTCTGGAAAATGAGATAAGGGGCCTATTAAGAGATTATCTTGTCTTTGTACTGTGATGGGACCTACGCGGTAAGACGGTCTGCATGCCCACCGAGACACTGAGGCCAACTTTAGAGTCCCAAAATGTCTCAGGTCAGAGGAACGTCTCAAGAGTTCATTGGAGAATAAAAAAAATATTTTCATGAATCATCTGTAGCACAGAGTTTCTCAGCCTTGGTATTCTTGACATTTGGGGCCAGATCATTCTTGGCTATAGGGGACTGTCCTGGGCATTGAAGGATGGTTAGCAGCATTCCCGGTCTTCAACCACCAGGTGCAAGTAGCAAGCCATCCTCTTCCAACTCTGACAACAAAAATGTCTCTAGACATTGGCAAAAGTGTCTTGGGGGGACAAAACTCCCTCCAGTGAAAAGCACTGGGAGCACACATTTACATAAACTTACTTGATCAATTGACATCACAAATATTATAAAACTCTCTAAAATCTTATATTCATGCAGAAGTCATTCTATGAATTCTGCCAAAGTGTTGTATACAAATTTTCATATTTAATCACAACAGACTGACAAATCTGGAGTGACAGTTTCTTAGGTATAAACATTTAAAGAAATGCACTCAAATACTTCTGATGATTTTATGAAAATACCCAAGGATTCTCATCCAGAATTTGTGATTTCCAGCTTAAACCAAAATGTTATCACTGTTTTACATAATGCTCTCTTCAAAATGGAAGCGCAGATTGTGTTAGCATTGGAAACTGTATAGGAACCGTGTTGCTTATCGTTGTACTTTAGATGAAGGAAAACAGTCTGTTTCCCCTGCTTAAAGAGAATCTCGGAGCAATATTGCTGAGGATGGTATACCCTGAAATTCTAAAGATTTTGTTATTGTTATCAGATGTACCTTAGATAAATATTGATAGTAGTCAGTGTGGGGGGGACCTCCCCAGTGAAATTACTACAGAAATCCTCAATTACAATAACCACTTAAGGGAGATTTATGTCCTTCAAATTTGTCTTAGTAGAACTTGCTAGTAAAAAGAACAAAGAGAAAGTATATTTAAGCCAAAGTTTGTTGAGTCTAGTTTTTTAACCTGAGAAATTAATATTCCAAATAAAGAAAATATGTACATTTTCTTGGCTAAGTTTATTTAAAAATATGTGACTATATTGTTTAATGATAATAAATCTGGAGATCAAAATGCTTATCAATAACTACTAAAATTATAATACGTTCAGTGGCAATGCAGAGGAATTACTCAAATTTGATAAGAAATATTGGAGTTTTTTTTTTAAGTAGGCTCCACACTTGGGGCTTGAACTCATGACGCTGAGCTGAGATCAAGGACACTCAACCTGAGATCAAGGATTGAGGACACTCAACCGACTGAGCCACCCAGGTGCCCCTATTGGAAATTTTTAAGAATAATTTTTTATTGAGGTATAATNAGCTCACCTCAGATTCAGGGAGCTCAGGAAACGCCGTTTTTAGGTACTGCAGACGGGCTGCACGGAGGGCATTGAACCAGTCCACTATCTCCTGTGGAGAAAAATGAGAACAGACAGCCTGTGAGATGGAGTAGCGGGGGAGCTGAGTTTAGTGGCAGGAAGCTAGCTGGGTCTTCCGGTTCAGCACATGCACATCTTCCTCCCCACCCCGCCCACCTCCCAGTTCTGCTCGGGGGCCTGTGCACTGATCACAGGCATCTGGGAGGACAATGCCAGAGCCTGGGGGGCTCACCCGAGCAGGAGGGAAGCCACTGGCAGGGACATGTCCAGAGCCATGGGGGAAAGACCAAGGTGAACTGTACTAGAGTTCGGTAATGGCTTTGGGCCATGCTTGGCCCTTTCCAAAGTGTAAGAATCCCCTGAGCATCCCTTTAAAATGCAGATTTGGATCCAGTGGGTTTGAGGCAGGTGGGGCCTGAGATCCTGCATTCCTAACTAGCTCGCTGGTGATGCAATGCTGGTCAGTGGCACACAGCTGGAGGAGCAAGGCTCCTCAGATGTCAAAGACTGGCTCTCAAGCGCCGGCAGGTGTACCTGCGGATTCCCCTCCAATGGGGATGCTCGTCACCTGGAGTGCTACTTGGGCCAAAGCTGGCTTGGACTTGCTTGTGTCATTCTGGGAGAGTGCGTCCTCAGTGGTATGGGCCACCGTTATCCCTGGTGAACCACTTGTCTAGCTGGCTCTATCTTGGCTCTGGTGCTCTGCAATGGGGCCTCACCAGAGCAGCCAGACTGACCTTTTTTTCCCCCCCAGAGTGATTTTCATCTTAAATTTATTTTTATTATTTTTATTTATTTTTTTATTATTTATTTGTCAGAGAAAGAGCGCGCACAAGCAGGGGGAGTGGCAGGCAGAGGGAGAAGCAGGCTCCCCACATAGCAAGGAGCCTGATGTGGGGCTCAATCCCAGGACCCTGGGATCATGACCTGAGCCGAAAGCAGTCACTTAACAACTGAGCCACCCAGGCACCCTCCAGAGTGATTTTTTAATTGAAAATCTAACTAAGTCTAGCTTAGAGTCCTCTCTGCTACCCTCAGGTGAAAAGTCTAAGTTTCCTAGTATGACTACTTCACCCTCTGAGCTCCCTCCATACAGAAGCATTTGCACATCTGCCTTCAGTTCAGGTCATGATCCCAGGGTCCTCAGATCAAGTCCCACTCGGGCTCCTTGATCAGTGGGGAGCCTGCTTCTCCCTCTGCCTGCTGCTCCCCCTGCTTGTGCACTCTCTCTCTCTCTCTCTCTCTCTGACAAATAAATAAATAAAAGTCCTGGGTGCCTGGGTGGCTCAGTCAGTTAAGCATCTGCCTTCAGCTCAGGTCATGATCCCAGAGTCCTGGGATTGAGTCCCTGCAACAGGCTCCCTGCTCAGCGTGGAGTCTGCTTCTCCCTCTGCCTCTCCCTCTGCTGGTGCTGTCTCTCTCAAAATAAATAAAATCTTTAAAAACCCCAAAACATTTGTAATCCTCCCAATACATGTCACTCTGCCTTGTACACTCTGCCTGACCCACCTCTCTTCCCTCACCCCACACATAGCTTTTACCTAGAACATTCTACTTTATTCTGAAGTTAGTTTAGTTGCTGTAGTGGATTTCTGCTTGCCCCAAGCCTTGCTTCTATGAGAACTGCCCCAGCCTTGGTCATACACTCACCACTCACCCACAACTGCAGCCACATTTGCAGCTAGGACCCTCCCCTTCTTGGCCACAGCAACTAGGTCAGGGCTAGACCAATGCAGAGGCTCACCCGGGCTTCTCAGGTCCTTTCTCCCAAGAATTCGGAATTGGGAAGCCAAAAGCGTCATTCAAAATAGCTGCACTGTTGCACTCTGATGTAAAATGGTGACTGAGAAATTCATTAGAATATGGTTTCCCAGGAATGCAACATAATGACCCTTTCTTTCTCTCTCACCAGCTGAGCTGCTCTGGCCCTACTATTCCACAGTGGCTAGTCCTGGGCATTAATAATCTTTCCAGGTCCCAGGCACTGGAGGAATGGGGCCGTCCCAGAAAAGACTCACCCAGACCTTCACTTTGGTCACTAACTGGTGACCCTGGGGCCAGATCCAGCCTGGATATGGGTTCGTTTGGTTCCTGAAGTTCTGTTTGTTTCAGTCCTCTATACAGGTTTTCCTGCTTTATAGCTACCTATTCACTTTTTTAAAAAAGATCGATTTATTTATTTGACCGAGAGAGAGCAGAGGAGCAGCAGGCAGAGGGAGAGAGAGAAGCAGACGCCCCTCTGAGCAGAAAGCTTGATTCTAGGACCCTGGGATCATGATCTGAGCCAAAAAGGCAGACGCTTAACCGACTGAGCCACCCAGGGGTCCCTTGTCCACTTCACTTTCAAATGAGCGACCTGGCTCCTGCAGGCATGAGTTTGTACCCCCCATGTATGCCTATCTAACAGAGAAGCTGGGGCACTGAGGGAAAGAGAAGGGCCAGACCCAGGCTGTCAGGTGCTCCACAGCTGGGCAAATGGGAGGAGCTGGGTACTGTGAGTAACAGAGACCTGGGGGCCTCAGGGAAAGCCCTCATATAGTGACGGGCACAGAGGGGTGGTCACCGGTATCCAGGTGGACATGGGGCAACAGCAGGGAGCCCACCACGGACCAAGAACCAGGGATCTCCTCCATGTCCCCCAGTCCCAAGATTGTGCAAGTCAAGAAAGATGATTGGTAATAGATTTCTTGCCACTTTGAGGAATGGGGGTCCTTGAACTTAAAGAAATCAGTAAGTATGACATTTACTTGCACCTCTGGTGCTAATAGAACAATGTGTTCCTGTTAGAGAGTGCTCTCTTGTGCGCACGCTCTCTCTCTCTCTCTCTCTCTCTCTCTCACACACACACACACACACACCCCACAGTTCCTGACTCTAATGTCTCAGGAGGCCCAGTCATATTTGTTTCTCTTAAACAAACAAAGAAACAAACAACCAAACTCCTGTATATTTCCCATTCATGCCCCCTTTAAGCTGGTTTGAGTCTCCTCTTTTTCAACAAATTCACATAATTTTTAAATAGATACTCTTTCCTGTGACTGCCCCCTGCCACTTACGTGTCTCCTGTGTGTCCCCATCACACAGTACCACAAGAGAGCATGAGGCAGGGGAGCGGGGAGAGGGCAAAGTCGGCTCCTGGCTCATCAGGGAGCCTGACGTGGGGCTCCATCCCAAGACCCCGGGATTATGACTTGAGCCAACTGAGCCACCCAGGTGCCCCTAATTAGCGGAGGTTAGTTTGAAATGTACTTCACTGTAATGAAATTCTTTCACATTCATGGTTCACGGTTATTCACCCTCAAAACCCCTCTGGGCAGTGGGTGTTCTAATTCATAAACAAGCAGATGGAGGAGGGGAAGGGACTTGGCCCAGTAACACAGCCCAGAGTGGCAGAACCAGGGCTCCAGTGTCTGGCTCCAAACCCTTATTCTTCAGACTCCGCGCGCCAGGAACTCTGCCCAGACTCTGCCAGCATCCCAGTGCTGGGGCCCCTTGGGAAGATCTCGTCCCTGTCTCGGGTTCCTGGCTCCTGCTGCCAAGGAGTCTCCCTCCAGCAGAGGTACATGGGGGTGGGTGGCGGGTGGTAAAAGGATTGTAGGACTCAGGAAACATAGTTTGGGTGACCCTGAGCAAGTTACTTAACATGCCCGTGGCTCAGTAACATAGGGTTAAGACATCTCCAGGCCTGTTTTGAGGATTAAGAAATGATGAACAGTGGGGTGCCTGGGTGTCAGTCGGTGAAGTGTCTGTCTCTTGATTTCAGCTCAGGTCATGATCTCGGGGTCATGGGTTCAAGCTCTGCATCGGGCTCCATGCTCAGTGTGGAGTCTGCTCGTCCCTCTTCCTATGTTCCTCCTCAACTCGTGTCTCTCTCTCTCTCAGACAAATAAATAAACAAAAAATAAAATCTTTAAAAAAAAAAAGAAATGATGTGATCGCCAAGAACAATGCCTCGTACAGAATTAATAGGCACTCAAAAATGTCTAGCCTCACTGCTACCTCTCCCCACCTCCGCTTGGCATCTGTGTCCCTTACTCCTTCTCACCTAGCTTACTCTCTTGGACCTGTATTATTGGTCTGCTCTTCCCTGGCAGAGCTGATGTCTTAAACTTCAATGTGCCGAAGGCTCACCTGGAGCTCCTGTGAAAATGCAGTCTCTAATTTAGTAGGTTCACATTGGCCAGAATCTCTGCTCTACCTGGATTTGTCACACACACACCACCAACCAACCCCTGCCCCCCGCACCCCACCACAGCTCCTCCTGCTAACAGAACTCCCCTTCCTGGCTGTGCACCAACCACACACACCCATGGTGCCTGCCAGGTTTTTCTCCCTGATCTCATGCTGTGTTGCTCCTATAGCTCCCTTGGACTGGAAAGGGATAAGAGATGAGACCAACAGCTCCAGCACTCCTCAAGTGGCCGCCAACCCAGGGAGCTAGCAAGGCAGGCCTGCAGAGTCCTGGGGTACGGGCTGGGAGCTGGGGTGCCAACACCGGTCATCTCACCTTCCCACTCTCGTGGTACACGAACAGGTTCCTGACGTGACCCTCTCTCCTGTAGGTGATCTGCAGCCCATGGGGGTTCCCTATCTTCTCTGTCTCGAAGGTGGCATTCAAGTCCTTGATGCTGATGACAGCTTTGGGGCCTTTACCCTGAAAGAGAGGAGGCAGGTGACTTCTCATCACCTTCACCCAGGCCTAAATACACATGGATAACCAATTTGTAACTTTCCATGGCTTTTAAATGTTCCTGCTCTAATATCTAAATGCACCAATGTTCTACCATTCTCCTGTGTTTTGGCCATCCTGCCATTCCCCCTTGACCAGACTGGCTTCTTGGAGCTGGAAGGGGGCTTGGAAAGGCCTGAACTTAGGACTTTTCGAAATTTTTAGCCACAGAACTTTTCCAGAACATTTTTCAGAAGCAAATCATCTATGGAAGCCAAACAAATAAAATAAAACAGATAGACAAAAGCAGGTATAGGGGCCTTGGGGAGCTGCCTCCCACGCTCTACCCTGTTGGCAGGGTTCTGGAACACGAGTGAAGCACTAACCCGTACTAAGCAAGGAAGGGAAAAGAATGTTTTTATTTGTAACTGATAAGAGAAAAAAATGGTACAAACACTCTAGACCTGGGGCAGCCATTAACCACAAGTAGCTATTTAAATTAAAATTTAATGAAAATGAAAGTTCAATTCCTTAGGGCACACCTGGCTGGCTCAGTCGGTAGAACATGCGATTCTTAATCTCAGGATCATGAGTGCAAGCCCCACGGTGGGCATGGAGATTAGTTTTAAAAAAAATATATATAAAAAATGAAAAAACTTCAGTTCCTTACACTTAGCCCCATTTCAAGTGGTCAAGTAGCGACTAGGGTATCGGACAAGGAAGACATAGAACATTTCATCACTAAACAAAGTTCTATTCAATAGTCTTTATTCTAGAGGGAAATTTGGTCATATTTATTAAAATGTTGAATATTTTTGTGTTAACTCACAATTTCATATCTGCAAATCTATCCCAAGGAAGTGCATTACTATGCAAACATGTATGTCAAAAGATGCTTGTTGCCGTGTTTTTTAGAATAGTAGTCGTAGGAGGAGGTGGAGGAGGAAGGGAAACTATTACATATATAACTATATAATAATGTATAACTACTATATATATATATATATACACACACACACTCACACACACATCAGGGACAATGGGTTAAATAAACAAATAATGGTATAACCATACAGTGAAATACCACAGAATTCTTTATAGGATAATTTAGATCAATATTATTTTTTTTTAAAGATTTTATTTGTTTATTTGACAGAGAGAGAGAGAGACAGCGAGAGAGGGAACACAGGCAGGGGGAGTGGGAGAGGGAGAAGCAGGCTTCCTGCTGAGCAGGAGGCCTGATGTGGGGCCCAATCCCAGGACCCTGGGATCATGACCTGAGCTGAAGACTGAACAACTGAGCCACCTAAGTGCCCCTAGGTTAATATTACTTATATGAAAAAATATCCATGATGTCCATGGGTAAAAATACCAAGTCCCAGAACAGCATGTATAGTAAGAACCTACTAACACAAAAAATTATACATACATAGGGGCGCCTGGGTGGCTCAGTCATTAAGCATCTGCCTTTGGCTCAGGTCATGACCTCAGGTCCTGGGATCAAGCCCTGCATCGGGCTCTCTGCTCACCAGGGATCCTGCTTCCCCCTCCCTCTGCTTGCCTCTCTGCCTACTTGTGATCTCTCTCTCTATCAAATAAATAAAATCTAAAAAAAAAAAAATATATATATATATATACACGCACACACATATATACTCGCAAAAGTATATATAAATTCCTACTATACATGTATATACATGTGTATATGTNCGTATATATATGTATATATGTATGTATATATGTGTATATATGTATATACATACATACATATACGCATATATATGTATATACANTGTGTATATGTATATATGTGTATATATGTATATACATACATACATATACGCATATATATGTATATACATATATAAAACGTATGTCAATTTGAACATGCATAAAAATATAGACATGTTTACACTAATGCTCCTCTTGAAAGACTACTGGAAGTCTTTCCTTTTAAAATATTTACTATAAGAAATACTAGAAACACAAAAGACTATCTAATTTTGTCAATATTTTTCCTAACTTTTTCTAAAAGAAATATGATTTTACTAATAAAGGCAAAATCCCTTTCGCTACTATTCATTTTATCCCATTCTCCTGTACTCCCCCCCAGGCAATCATTGTCTTAAGTCTGATGTTTATTCTTCTAGCTCACTTTTTTTTTTTTAAAGATTTTATTTATTTATTTGACAGAGAGAGAGAGAGATTACAAGTAGGCAGAGAGGCAGGCAGAGAGAGGAGGAAGCAGGCTCCCTGCCAAAGCAGGGATCCCGATGCGGACCTCGATCCCAGGACCTGAGATCATGACCTGAGCCGAAGGCAGAGGCTTTAACCTACTGAGCCACCCAGGCGCCCTTCTAGCTCACTTTTTATACTTCTACACACATATACATATCTATGAACAATATATAGTATTGACTTCTGTGGTTTTCATTTACATAAATGGTATCATACTATATGTATCACTCTAGATCTCGCTTTTGTCACTCAACAGTATATTTGTGAGTTCTGTTCATGTTGAGATACACCAACCTAGTTTGCTCTCGTGAATGACCACACCAAAAGTTATCAGTTTATTTTCCTGTTCAAGATAACTGAGATTATTTCTGGTTTCTTGCGATCAGAAGTGATGCTACAGTCAGGCTGTGTCCCTGGTACACATATGGGAGTGTTTCTCCAGGTCACAGTACATATTTAGGAATGGAATTGCTAGATCACACAGGTATAAAACTTCGACGTACTAGAAACTGCCAAAGTATTCCACTGAACAGTTCTCCATACCAGGTGTACCATTATTTACTCCAGGACTGAATAACAGAAATGAATAACACACTCAGTCTCAAAGGAGCTCCCCTTTCCCTATGTCTTCACCCACACCTGACAGGCAGATTTAATTTTTTTGCCGATATGGTGGGTATGAAATTGAATGTCATTTTCTGGGAAGATTTTATTTATTTATTTGACAGGCAGAGAGAGAGACAGTGAGAGCAGGAACACAAAGAGGGGGAATGGGAGAGGGAGAAGCAGGCTCCCCGCTGAGCAGGGAGCCCAATGCGGGGCTCGATCCAAGGACCCTGGGATCATTTTTTTTTTAAAAGATTTTATTTATTTATTTCACTGAGGGAGAGAGATCACAAGGAGGCAGAGAGGCAGGCAGAGGGGCGGGGGGGAAGCAGGCTCCTCGCTGAGCAGGGAGCCCGATGCGGGCCTCGATCCCAGGACCCTGAGATCATGACCTGAGCCAAAAGCAGAGGCTTTAACCCACTGAGCCACCCAGGCACCCGGACCCTGGGATCATGACCTGAGCAGAAGGCAGACACTTAATGACTGAGCCACCCAGGTGCCCCATTGTTAATTTTCATTTAATCAACTTTGTTAAGGTATAATTTATAAATAACAAATGGCACTTATTTTAAGAGTACAGGATGCTTTTTGACACATGGATACACCCATGGAAGCATCACCACAATCACTGGGTGCCAGGGTGTCTAAGTCACTTAAGCTTCTGACTCTTAGTTTCAGCTCAGGTCATGAACTTGGAATTGTGGGATAGAGCCCCACACTGGGCTTTGTGCTTAGTGCTGAGTCTGCTTCTCCCTCTCCCTCTGCTCCTGCCCCTGCTTACTCTCTCTCTCTTTCAAATAAATAAATTAAATCTTAAAAAAAAAAAAGACTACTACCTCAAGAGTTTCCTCAGGCCCTTTGGCAGTCAGTTTCCACCCCACCCTAACCCCAGACAATCACTTATCTCCTTTCTGTTGATACAAAGTGTTTTAGCCTGTTTTAGAACTTCATATAAGTGAAATTATATAGTACATACTATTGTATAAGGCTTCTTTTGCTCAGAATAATTTATTTTAGATTCATCTACATTGTTGCATTTATTAGTAGTTTGTCCCTTTTTATTACGGAGTAATATTCATTCTATGGATATACTACAATTTGTTCATTCAGCTGTGGATGGACATTTGGGTTCTTTCCACATTCTTTTTTTTTTTTAAAGATTTTATTTATTTATTTGACAGAGAGAGAGAGATTACAAGTAGGCAGAGAGGCAGGCAGAGAGACAGGGAGAGGAGGAAGCAGGCTCCCTGCTGAGCAAAGCCTCCATCCCAGGACGCTGAGATCATGACCTGAGGCGAAAGCAGAAGCTTTAACCCACTGAGCCACCCAGGCGCCCTCCACATTCTTTACTTTTTTTAAGATTTTATTTATTTATTTGACAGAGAGAGAGAGAGACAGTGAGAGAGGGAACACAAGCAGGGGGAGTGGGAGAGGGAGAAGCAGGCCCCGATGCAGGGCTCGATCCCTGGACCCTGGGATCTGACCTGAGCTGAAGGCAGACGCTTAACCAACTGAGCCACCCAGGCACCCTCTTTCCACATTCTGGTGGGTTGTTTTTTTGTTTTTGTTTTTGTTTTTTATGAATCAAGCATCTATGAACATTTGCATCAAATATTTTAGTAGACATATGTTTTTGTTCCTCTTCAGTATATACCTAGGAGCGCAATGGCTGGCTTATACGGTTAAGTATATATCTACCTTTATTAAAAACTGCCAAATGGTTTTCCCAAGTGGTTGTATCACTTTACAATCCCACCAAGTAACATATGGGAGTTCCAGTTTCTCCATGTCCTTTACATGGAGGTGTCAGCCTTTTTAACTCCAGCCATTCTGGTGAGCGTATAGTATAGCCCACGTGGCTTTAATTTGCATTTCCTGACTGCCAGAGAGATTGAACATCTCTACTTGTATTTATCAGGCATTTTGGTTTCCTTTTCTGTGAACTGCCAGTCTATTTTCTTTGCCTATTTTTCCAAAGGACTGTCTTTTTCTTTTTGCTTTGAAGAGTTTTTAAGAAAACCTGTTCTGGGTATTATTATTTTATTATGTTGAGATGAGTCTCACTTTCTTTATACTTTTCTGTATTAATCCCAATTTTTTACATAAAAATGAGTTACTTTTAGGGCGCCTGGGTGGCTCAGTGGGTTAAAGCCTCTGCTTTCGGCTCAGGTCATGATCTCAGGGTCCTGGGATCGAGGCCCGCATCGGGCTCTCTGCTCAGCAGGGAGCCTGCTTCCCCCTCTCTCTCTGCCTGCCTCTCTGCCTCCTTGTGATCTCTCTCCCACTGTGAAATAAATAAATTAAAAAAATCTTTTAAAAAAATGAGTTACTTTTACAACTTAAATAAGTTCCCTCTTGGGAAAGAAATTAAAAAGTAACAAAAGCCACTCATTCTGTTTTAGACTGCTTTAGAGTGAACTGGCTTGGGAGAGACAGATCGACCTTGGCTAACCAAGAATGAGACTTTCCTGGAGGCCAACTCCTAGGGGCCGCTGGGATGCTGTGTCGGCTCCTAACTCTGCCGCAGCCCTTTCTCTGCCTGCCTTTTGGACCTGCAACATTTTTCAGTGCTTTAAATTGAAGACTGAGAAGAAACCCCTAATTCTCACTTGGAGGGGTAGTACTCTTCACCCACCTCCACCATTTTTCACTTGGCCCCAGGCTGCTAGTCACCTGTTAACATTGCTCTGATCTATCTAAGAAAGCAACAGGGGAAATGTAAAAATCAATCAATCAGTCTACCCATAGGAAATGGAGCCAGGTGATGACTAATGTGCTCAGAGCTTGTCCTTTTCTGACTTTGTTGGCTGCTCTTTCACATTCTCTGCTGGAAACTCCTCACTTTTCTGACCTCTAAATACTGGAATGTCTCAGTGTTCAGTGTGGTAAATAATCTCCAAAGATGGTCCTTACCAATTCCTTCCCTCCCTGTATGTATGTGTCATGATACCCATGAAAAGGAGGAGTCTATATCCACTCCTCTTAAATCAGTGCTGGCTGCTGGAGTTGGTTTGATCAACAGAAGGTAGTTCCTGACCTAGTGTTGAAGAGGCCAAGTGGCATCCCGCTTTTGCTCAGGGGAGGCCAGATGCCATGCTGCAAAGAAGCTCAAGCCAGGCTCATGAATAAGAAACAACCACATGGAGAGACAGAGGCTCCCTGGAAGAGCCAAGGCTCTAGACATAGGAGTGAAGGCTTCCTGGGCCTTCTCGCCCAGCCCAAACCACCAGGTCGGGGCAGCAGCGTGAGTGACCTGGCTGATGTCACATGGGCTACACTGCAGCAGCCAAGGCCTGCCCAAACTCCTGACCCCCAGGATTGAGAAAAATAATAAACTGATGTTTTAAGCCACTAAGTTGTATGGTGGTTTGTCATTCAGGAACAAGTAACGAAAATAGCCAGTCCTAGAATTTCCGCTTTTGCTCCTTTCCGGAGGTGACAACCTCCCCACGAGGACATGTTCCCTGTGAAGGAGGACCTCCTGCAGCCATCCCCAGGAAAGGAAAAATACAAGGAACAGCACCTGGTGCAGAGCCCCAACGCCTACTTCACGGACGTGAAGTGGCCAGGATGCTACAAAATCACCACGGTCCTTAGCCCTGCACAAATGGTAGTTTTGTGTGTGTGCTGCTCCACTGTCCTCTGCCAGTCCACAGGACGAAAAGCAAGACTTGTAGAAGGATGCTCCTTCAGACAGAAGCAGCACTAAAAGCACCCTGAATCAAGAGGAGTAGGAAACGGGGGCGCCTGGGGGGCTCAGTCGGTTAAGTGTCTGCCTTCGGTTCAGGTCATGATTCCAGGGTCCTGGGATTGAGCCCTGCATGGGGCTCCTTGCTCAGCAGGGAGTCTGCTTCTCCTTCTCCCTCTGTGTGCTCTCTCTCCCTCTCTCTATCTCATAAATAAATAAATAAATAAATAAATAAATAAATAAAAGATGAGTGGGAAACTATCCCAGTAAACAAGTCTGGGATACAAAAAAACATCTTTTCTCTTCTACCCACACTCCCTGCTCAGGTGATCCCAGCCAGTCCCATTGTTAAACCACTCTCAATGCTGACAACTCCACCTCCAAACTCTCCCCAGACCTCCAGGCTCACATACCCAACTTCCTTCTCCATCCACCTGGATCACTACTAAGCATCTCAAACCAAAAAGGGCTCTTGATCATCCCCTCAGGAAGCTAAGTCTTTGCCATCTCAGTAAATGGCAGATCTGTCCTTCTAGTTGTACCGGGCAAAAAGCTGGGAACTATCCTTGCTTCTTCTTACTTTCTTACCCCTTAACCAATCCAGCAGTAAGTCCTGTTGGTTCTACTTCCAAAATCTGACCACCTCTAACCACCTCCTTCGCCACCAAACTGGTCTAATCCACCATTATTTCTCATTTGATTATTATTTTTTTTATCAACTATTTTTATTTGTTTTAAGTAAACTCTATGCCCAAACTCACAACTCTGAGATCGAGAGTCACGTGCTCTACTGACTGAGCCAGCCAGGCACCCTGATTCCTCAATTATTGTAATAGCTGCCTAACTGTTTTCTCTCCTTCCACGCTTGCCCTCTCCCTCTGCCACCCTGACCACAGCAGCAGCCCGAGTGCTCCTTTAAAAAGTTTAAGTTGGGCACTTAGCCAGCTCAGTCAGTAGAGCATGTAACTCTTGATCCTGGATTTATGGGTTTGAGCCCCATGTTATGTGTAGAGATTACCTAAAAATCTTTTAAAATATAAATAAAGAGTCATAGTAATGGCCTCTGATGCAAGCAGGAGTAAGAGAACAGAAGAAACTGTCAACAAAATGTTCAATCTTCACAAGACTTACATTTCCCAAATTACATCACTTCTCTGCTCAAAACCTTCCTGTGGCTTCTCATCTCAGAGTAAAATCCAAAAAGCTTACATATTTTTGTAAATCATGGATCCAATATGGCCCTGTATCTAGAAACATAAAGAACTATAAAAACTCAATATTAGGGGTGCCTGGGTGGCTCAGTGGGTTAAGTGGCTGCCTTTGGCTCAGGTCATGATCTTAGGGTCCTGGGATTGAGCCCCACATCGGGATCCCTGCTCAGCAGGGAGCCTGCTTCCCCCTTTCCCTCTGCCTGCAGCTCTGCCTACTTGTGCTCTCTCTGTCAAATAAATAAATAAAATCTTTTTACCTTTTCTTTTAAAGATTTTTATTTATTTATTTAGCAGAGAGAGATCACAAGTAGGCAGAGAGGCAGGCAGAGGTAGAGGGGGAAGCAGGCTCTCTGCTGAGCAGGGAGCCCAATGCGGGGCTCAAGCCCAGGACCCTGAGATCATGACCTGGGCCAAGGGCAGAGGCTTAACCCACTGAGCCACCCAGGCACCCCAAATAAATAAATAAAATCTTTAAAAAAAAAACACCTCAATCATAAAAATCCAACTAAACTAATTAAAAATGGGAAAAGGATCTGAACAGACATTTCTCCAAAGAAGATAGATAAATGGCCAATAAGTACCCGAAAAGATGCTCCACATCATTAACCATCATGAAAATATAAATCAGGGGTGCATGGGTGGCTCAGTGGGTTAAAGCCTCTGCTTTCGGCTCAGGTCATGATCTCAGCATCGTGGGATCGAGGCCCGCATCGGGCTCTCTGCTTGGCAGGGAGCCTGCTTCCTCCTCTCCCTGTCTCTCTGCCTGCCTCTCTGCCTACTTGTGATCTCTCTCTCTGTGTCAAATAAAATAAATAAAATCTTTAAAAAAAAAAAAGAAAAAGAAAATATAAATCAGAATCACAACCAGATACTACCTCCTATCCACCAAGACAGTTATAATCAAAGACAGATGACAGCAACTGTTGGTGAGGATGTGGAGCAACTGGAACCTTCACACGTTGCTGGTGGAAACATAAGATGGTGCAGCCACTTTGGAAAACAGTGTGGCAGTTCCTCTAAAGAGTGAATACAGAGTTGCTGTCTGAACCAGCAATTCCGCTCCTAAGTAGATCCCCAAGAAGAGTGGAAACACGTCTGCGTGAAAACTGGTACACCAATGTTCCTAACAGCATTATTCATACTTGCCAAAAAGTGGAAATCACTTAAATGTCCATCAACTAAGTGAACAGATAAAATGTGCACACAGTGGACAGTACTTGGAAATAAAAAGAAGAACTAATACAAGCTACCTGAATGAATCTTAAACACACATGCAAATCAAAGAGGTCTGTTACAAAGGACCACATAGTCCTTGTCCGTATGTGTCCGTAATAGGCAAACCTACAGAGACAGAGAGTAGATCAGTGGTATCCTGGAGCTGGGGGGTACAGTGGGTAGAGGATAAGGGCTAATGGGTGTGGGATTTCTTTTGGGGGTTTTGAAAATGTTCTAAAATTGACTGTGGTAACAGTCACACAACTCTGTGAATTGTAAAAGCCATTAATTATATGCTTTAAATGGGTGAATTGTATGACATATAAATTTGTATCTTTTTTTAAGGTTTATTTATTTTAGATAAAGAGAGAAAGCGCAAGTGGTGGGGGAGGAGAGAGAAAGAGAATCTGGAGCAGACCCCCTGCTATGCATAGAGCCTGTTGCAATGTGGGCTGGGGGTAGGACTTGATCCTACGTCCCTGAGATCAAGACCTGAGCTGAGATTAAGAGTCCCACACTTAACTGACTGAGCCACCCAGGTACCCCTGTGAATTTATATCTTGATAAAACTGTTAAAAAAAAACCAAAAACTTGAGTCTTACTAGGCCTTACAAGGTCCTTACCTATGTGAGTTCATCTCCTTCATCTTTTTCGTTGCTCCTTCTGCACAGGTCACTTTGTTTTCCCAGAGCCACCAACCACCCTCCCAGCTCAGCCCAGGGCTGTGGCTTAGGGTCGAGTAGTTTGTGCACTAAACAAAAAGTCCCTGGCTGAGGGTGTTATGGAGAACTGCAACCTAGGCTTCTGCTTGTCTAGACCTGGGCGCCAGGGCTACACCATCTCAGAGGGGTCATTTTCTAACTGGCACACATGTGTGTGCCAGCCAGGACTGTGTTCATGATCCCTCCTCTTTTTCTATTCTTCCCCCACGTATGCACATGACTTGCTCACTTTTTAAAAATTTTTATTTATTTATTTTAGAGGGGAGGGGCAGATGGAGAAGAGGGAGAGAGAGAGAAACCCAAGTGGACTCTGTACTGAGCCCAAACCCTGATGTGGGACTTGACGCCAAGATCATGACCTGAGCCAAAGACAGACGATTAATTGATTGAGCGACCCAGGCATCCCTCATATATCATATACTGATGTATGTTTTAGTTACCACCTGTCTTCTTCCACTAGAATGAAAGCCCCATGAGAACAGGAGCTTCGCTTCGTTTACCGCTATAGCCCCAGTGCCTACAGGAGTGTCTAGTATATAGTAGGTAATCAATAAATAATTTTTAGGGGCACCTGGGTGGCTCAGTTGGTTAAGTGTCTGCCTTCAGCTCAGGTCATGATCCCGGGGTGCTGGGATCAAGCCCTGCATTGGGCTGCCAATGGAGAGCAGTGGAGAGTGCTTCTCCTTTTCCCTCTGCCCCTCCCCCCACTCCTTCTCTTTCTCTCTTGCTTGCTCACTCTCTCTCTCTCAATAAATAAGTAAAAATCTTTAAAATACACAATTTCTTGAGTGAATGAATAAATGCAGCAAACTCAAGTGGCCATCCAAGGCTTATTGACGGACCCGTCTAAGCTAATTCTAAGTGAAGAGAAGGTGTGTTTTCTGTGGACTGGACTGATTACCTGACTGTGGAAAAGTAACCATGTGGGGCTGAACACTCAGTGGCTGAGATTATCCAGAAGACGGCACCACTGGCTCCAATGTGACCTCAGTGGGGTGCAGGCCAGCACTCGGGGATGGACCACTTGCTGGTCCAGTCTCTTACCTCCTCTTTAGTGTAGTACTTCAGGAGGCCTTCTTTTGCCAGGAGGACAAACTTCCTTCTCAGGAACTGTGCATTGTCCCTTCCTCGCTTCCACAGGAACCCTTCTCGGTTTCCTTAGCCGCCAAAGATGAGAAAGAGGGAACAGCCACATCCTTGAGATGAACAAGCAGTTTGCAAACCGCATAGGGTCTCGAGGGTAGAGTGAACGCTCCACCCAGTGCTAAAATATCTTAAATCTAACTTAGCTATGTCAGCTGCAGCACGTAGGGTTCTGTCTGGGGTCAAATTTGCCAAGTCTCATGATTTTGGTTGGGCTCTCCCTAACTTCCTTCTTTGGCTATTTCATAAGAAGACAGACTAAACCCTTAAGAAGGCTAAGTCCTGAGAAACTGGAATGATTCTGAAAGATGCCGGTAACAGTACTGCCCAGGGTCACGTCAACATCGACCTGACGAAACCCTCCAAAGGGCGGAAATGATGAGTGACCTCTAGGTACCTGCTAGTTGAAGAGTACGGTAGGCTCCCCGTAGCCAGGGCCTCTGAGCTCCGGCCGTCTCCGGGCCTTGCAGTGGTTTTGTACACTTTGCTTTCTGGGTCAGGGTCAGCTTGGGCTCAGAGAAGCTGGGCAGACACTGCCACGGGCCGAAGGACCTGTGAGCTTGGGCCCCACACAAAGGTGGAAAGGGAGGCAGAAATCCTTCCCATGCACCTCGCCAAGCCTTGTGCCACCCCCAGGGGCCACACTTACCAAGAGCAGGAGTGACTTTTTCTAACTGTTCTGCCTGGTGGGTGAGTCTTCCTGCAACTTTATTCTAAGACTCTATATGCACGTGTGGCCCTGTGGGGGACCAGAGATAAAAATGCTTCTTGACCACTCAGACCGTAAAACTCCGCCAGCTGACGTGTCACTGTTACAGAGGCAAAGGAACCCACACCTTGGCCTCTGTGGCCAGAGCACAGCCGGCAGCTATCTCCTGACTAGGCCCTCTTACTAATACTTAGGCGCTATATTGACTAGAATTCATTAGAACACAGATCTCAAAAGACGATGGAAATAACCTTACCTGGGGGTGAGATGCTTTTCCCATCGGCCATAAATTCCTGTCTCTCATACTTAGCTCGAATCCACTGTTCCTTTAACACCCTAAAAAGACAGAACCTTTGGTCAACTGTGTCTGAGACACCCCCTTCCCACAGGGTGGGGGCATCCCGGCAGCTGTCTGCTCAGACCACCCAGGGGTGCTCAGCCTTGGTACCATTACATTTGGGGCTAATTCTCTGCTGGAGGGGAGAGAAAGACTCCTGTGTTCTGTAGGATGCTCAGCAGGATCTCTGGCCTCTATCCTCTAGAGATGCCAGTAGTACCCCCTCCCTAGTTATGACACCCCAAAATGTCTTCAGATATTGCCCGTGTCTCCCAGGGAAAAATACTCCCCCCAAGGGGCTATATGAAAACCAGTGGGCTATTCCAACCTCAGCCCAGCCTTCTAGGTCAACCAGCTCCCCTGGACCATGTATTCCACCCCCTCCCACTGCACGCTCATGAGCTGAAGCCAGGAGAGTCCAGGAGGCTTGCCCATAAAATCTTCCTGTGGCTTGCCCATAAAATCTCGGCCTGCTACACTGGACACAGCAGTGATCTTGGGGTCCAACCACCTGGGACCTGCTCCTCCTCTCCTATTTATCCACTGTATGACCAACAGCAAGTTACTTAACTCCTCTGAACTTGGGGGAATACGTCAATAATATTATACCTACCTTCCCCTTGGGGTTGCTGAGGGGTTTAAATATATATAAAAGGGCCTGGTACCATGATCAGCACATAGCAGGAGTTTAATGTTAGCCTAATCAGATATTGTCACATGAGAAACCTGCAGAAACCTTATTTCAGTTGTTTGGTTCCCTCTTGCCTTTTCCAGGTAAATGTTCTAAAGTTCATGTGACCTTACCCCAAAGCCACAGGGAATGACCCGGAAGTGGGCGTCTGGCCCGATAATCAGATACCGGATATCGGATGATCAGAGCTCTGCCCTGAGCTATAGGAGCAAAACCGAGAGAGGGGTGGATTGGAAGCCCTCTCTCCGTCGAGCTGGGAGCTGGAGACCAGGATCTGGAGTGAGGGACCCAGAGTGGCCTTGCTCCCAGCTACATGAAAGAAGCCTGGCTGACAGAAAGGGCAGGAATGAGAACCAGACAGTGTGTGAAAGGCCCGATAGCATTTGTGCCGCTGGCCTGTCCTTCCTGAGGGGGACTCCACCTCTGTCCCTCCTACCGTCTGATTCCCAGAACTCACAATATCCGCCCATGTCTAAGCTGGTTTAAACTGCGTTCTGTCACTCACAACCAGGAGACCCCCACCGCACCACCCTGAGCCACAGGATCAGAGCTGAGAGAATGAGGCCCCAGTCCTGGTCCTGGAGGTGGGGAATTTCGAGGACTTTTAGAATTCCAGGGAGGAGGCCATTAGTGTTCCACTAATAGGGGGTAAGATGCGGGGCTGTGGTTGGAGTCATAGAAGTAGTGTCTGGAGTGTTGGCAGAAAGCCTAACACATAGTAGGTGTTCACCAAATGCCTGTTCCTTTCCCCTTGCAGCAAAGGGACGAGGGGCAGCAGTAAGGCAGGGGAGCCAGACCCTCTCGAGGTAAGCCGGGCACCTCCCTCCACTGGGCCAGGGACCAGGCAGCATTCCAAGGGTGACACTGAGAAATGGATTAAAACTAACCTGTTGGGTGGCCTGTGAGATATTTCACATATCTCGTTTACTCTCTACCACCATGCCATGATGTAGGTATCATGAACTACATTTCAGAGATAAGGAAGCCACGATTCAGAGAAGTTTGGTGACTTGTCCACCTTCTCACAGCTAGAGAGTGGTACAGTCAGGAAACAATACTGGGGTCCTGTGACACCCCCCCATCCCCGGCCACTCCACACTGCATCAGCAGCCCCTGGGTTGTTTTAACTACTGGGAAACGGTAGGATACTAGGTACAGTTGTATAATTTGCGCACTGTCCAAAAGCTTCCTGGTGAGGCTAGAGGACAATGGTGACTGAAATGCAGCCTGCTTCCTGAAAGCCATACCCCACCCCCATGAGGCTGTGCCTGCCCAGAGGGTATGTTCTTCCCATTTATTCCAGAGTGGTGGGGGGGATAGGGGGAGGTGTGAAGGGGGCGGGGTCACTGTCTAGCAGCCCTGGCAGTGAGGCCGAGTCCCTGGAAGGAAAGCTAAGGTTCAGGCAGTTAGTCCTGCAGAGGCTGGGGTCACTAGGTATTGGTGTCACATTGACCCCTCACATCCAGGGGACTGAAACCTCCTGTTGCTTCACAGATTTCCCCCACTTCTATTAGATTTCCCCAGTGCCCTGGTGTCAGATGAGCTAGTCGGTCCCAGGTCTGTCTCTATGAGCCTGAGGAATGTCATCTATATCACGGGGACCATGCCAGTGTTATGTCAGAGCTGTGGAGAGAATTAAACACATTAATGCACATAAGCATTTAGCACAGGGCCTGGTACACAGGTAAAGTTCCATAAATATTAGTGGCTACTATTGTTTTTACGGTGATTATTTAGGAATCTGGGGCCAGAAAGCTGCTTTGGAGCTAGGCTGAGTTCAAGTGGGACAGCCCTGGGCATCTCACTCCATAGGAAGTAGCTGAAACACAACTGTTCTACTAAAATACCAGTGTTCCTCTTCCCTATTGAGTTAGCCGCCAACAGTAGGTTATGAGAACATCAGAGGCAAAGGGGCAGGTCATAGAGAAAAGGCCCCATTTCACAGCTGTGTAAACTGAGTCCCAGAGAGGGGAAGTGATAAACTAAGCAATAAAGGTAGAGGGAGAACTGGGCCAGGTCTAAATATTTTCCATGACAGTACCAAATGTCTTTCTGGGTCCACCAGGTGCATGGAAAAGACCACCAGAGACAAAGGCATCAGAGCAAGAATAGGGGTGGGGGAGGAGAGACCAAGAAATCACCCACTCACAGGCAGTCGGTGGCCTGGGGGACATAGTAGAAAGCAGGGACTCTGGCTTCGTACTTGGCCTTCACACGGAGGTTCCCGTTGTGGGTCATAAACTGCAAGACAACAGCAACTTGGGATAATACTAGAACTTGAAAAAATGTGAAATGAAACCATGGTCTACCCAGAGGCTGCTCTTCCCGCTGGCTCAGAGGCTGAGTCAGGAGACACTCCTACTGGAGTCTGACACTTCCCATTGGGCTTGGTAATCCATGCTGCTGGGAAGCCGCAGCCTGGGACAATGAGGGGCTACAGCTATGTTCATTCCATCTCCTTGACAATTTTAATATTACCATCCCCATTTTAGAGGTGAGGAGATGGGCTCAGAGAGTTTAGGCGACTTACCCAAGATGATACAGCTAGAAAGTGAGGAGCTGGGACTTGAACTCAGACCTGTCTAACTCCAAAATTCACGTTCTTTCTCCCACCCCCTCCCCAGATGGCCAGGACCACCAGCAGCTATGTGCATGAGACAGACATAGCTGGAGGTTGAAAGAAGTTGGAGCTGGCCCCCTTGAGTAGGTAGGTCAGGATGATCACTGGGAACCTAAGAACACCTGACAGACCCAGAGGCAGATATGCCAAGAGTAGCTTAGGCCAACAGTTAGCACTCAGGAACAGAGGTGGTATATCAGGGGTGAGGGTAAATATGGGAAGAAATACCAGGTTTTTAATTTATATCCTCTGAGTAGAGTGAACCCCATTCTCCCTCCTCCCCTGGGAGACTCTAGACTATGACTCAGGATTTGTATGGGCTTTGGACCCAACAGAGCAAGTTTCACATCCCAGCTGTGCCACTGATTCACTGAGTGACACTTGGGCAGTACTGAACCCCCCTGAACTTCATGGATTTCAATTCCAAAAATGAAGAAAGTATAATAGGGAGGTTATAAAGGACCAAGAAACAACCTTCAGGCCTGTGTGCTGGTTTACTGGCTTCCTGTCTTTCTCCTGCACTAGAACATAAGCTCCACGTGGGCAGAGACTGGACTCTATTCACTGCTCTTTCCTAATACCCAGCACATAGTAGGCTTACAGTAACTATGTGCCCAATGAATAAAGCATCTAGCAGAGTGCCTGGCACAGAATGGGCACTCAGTAAACACGGGACTGCTTCTCCAGTAGTCCTTGAAATCCTCAGCCAACCAGCACAATTTAGAACAGCTTCCTCTCTGAAGGTTTTCTGGCCAAAATGGTATTATCCAGGCTGAACGTGGCCTCCATCTCCATAGATAAGGAGAGCAAAACAGTGCCTTTCCTGGCTACAGGGGGTGGGTGGAAGGGGGACTATAGACCATGAATTGGTATATTTCTGTTCCAGTCCAGGACTTCAGCTAATGATAAACATATGTTACTTGACTACTTACTTTGTGCTTGCATTGAACCTACATTTAGTCCTTACAACAGCCAATTGAAGGAGTAGTGGGAGCCTTACAATACAGAAGTGGAAACTGAGGGAAATAAGCTCAGGGCCTTGCACTCGGGGCCTCTGTCTAAGCAGGGACTCTAATAGGCTGTGCTTTCTCTTGCAGGTTACTGCTCCTCTCTGGAACTCAGTTCCTCCCCTACAGAAGAATGGGGCGACCCGCCCACTACCTCCACCCCTGCTCTGCTGTTTCAAGGCTCTCCGTGCCCCCGGCTCCCTACCTCCACAGTACTGTCGTCCCAGAAGTCAAGTCTCACGGATTTAATTTTGCTGATGTCTGGGAAGTTGCGGTGGACACCGGAGCAGTTCAGACAGATGAAAATGCCCAGTTTGTAGGAGGCCCAGTCAGGATCTGGGGCGAGAGGGTGGGAGGGGAGTTGGATGGAGAGCTATGCACCCAGACCAGGGCTGGGCTGGGGGTGCTGGAGAGGCAGGGGTTAGGGCTCCTGGGGCCCTGCCCAGCGCTGTCCATGTTAGAAAGCCCTTTTCTCTCAGGCCCCCCACCTTGGGTGAGCTAAGACACCAGCATGCGACCCTCTGGTCAGCCCACCGGCCAAAGCACGGAGGCTATCAGGATGATCTTGGAAGGAGTCTAGGGACGGGGCAAAGAGCTGCGGCGAGCGCGAAGTGGAAGTGACAAGACTCCGGGGAACTGAGAGGAGAGCGCGGAGGAAGGGGCCAGCACTGGGGCGCCCGGCTGAAGAGTTAGGTGGGGAAGTCGGCGTGCTGCGGGGCACGAACCAGGGAGGACCCCAGGGGCGTCCGGCCTTCCAGGAAGGGCACACTGGACCTTCAGGGGCCCGGGGTCTGGGACCCCTCAGGGTGGGAGATGTTTGGGTCGGTGGGCGTGGGAGGTGGCTGGGTCCGAAGTGACCATGTCCCGGTGGGTGGGGTGTCTGGCGGGGCAGGCGAACCGGACGGTCAAGGCATCCGGGTCCTGAGTCTAGTGCCGGGGTCCAGGGACATGGAAGGGTCCGGGTCCAGAGTGGGAGGTCAGGGCGCCTGGGTCCGGGCGGGCTCGGCAGCCGCTGTGGAGAGCGCGGCCGCAGGCGCTAGACGTACGTTCGCGGTCTGGGTGGGCGGGGGCCTGGGTGCGAAGGTGTCAGAAGGGTCACCCCGG
>LNAC01000022.1:4976560-4993553 GCA_002007465.1 Ailurus styani
CCCCCCGCAGCTCCAGCCCCTCGGCCCCGCGCGGAGACCGGCCCCGCGGGGAGCGACCCGAGCGCAGGGCTGGGAGTCACTCGCGCTGGCCCGAGAGCGGACCCTGGCCGGCCGCTTGTTCTGGCCTCAGTTTCCTCCTCTGCAAAAGGCGAATCTGCGTCTCTGGGCTCCTTGGAAGATTAGGATCTAACTTCGGTGAAAACGTTGTACTGATGGAGCGCGGACATCTACTTAGAGATATTCCAATGCTACCTCCCCAGGAAACCCTCCTTTGTACCCAGCCTCGAGCACTCTCTCTAGCTTCTGCTCCTTCTACAACCCCGTTATAGGAGCTGTCCCTCCCTGTGGCCCTGAGCACTTTCTGTCTACCTTGCATCACAGTTATTTATATATTTATGTTAATCCCTCTCCCCCACACACAGGCCACTCTAGACAGTTTGATGTCAGTAGCTTTATTTCCGTTTCCCACATAACTCCTGGAAATAGCACCTGCACATTTTTAGAAGTCCATTAAATAGTTTCATGACTGCGTTCACCAGGAAAGTGTGGTTTCACCAACATGGACTCAACTAGGCACTTTTCTCTGTTAAGTTCCATCATTGTCAGCTGTGGCCAGGGCTTAGGTGGTCTTGAAGCTGGGCTCTCCCTCCGTCATCCCCGAACCTCCTCGACCCCCTTCCTCTGTGGTCCACGGGCACCTGGTAAGGCACACACTGCACACACTTGCCTTCCCCTTTGTAGATAAACGCCCATGTCATAGGCATATAGCTTTATGCACAAGGATGCTAGATTTCCATCCTGATCACTGCAGCTGATGTCTAGCTGACTTGCATGTATCCCCAATTCCACCTACATGCATGCATCCATGTGAATTCATAGGGCAACATGGTGTAATAGAATGAATCCAAGAATACAGGTGTTGAATCTTGGCTCCACCACTTACTAGCTATGTGGCCTTGGGCAAATTCCTTCACTTCTCAGAGCCTTGTAGTCCTCACCTGTAAATATGAGGATCTGGGAAGATCCACTGAATAGGGTCACTGAGATGTGCCAGTATGTGTGTGGCACACCAAATCCTCAGAACACGGGGCGCCTTCATGGCTCAGTCAGTTAAGCATCTGCCTTCGGCTCAGGTCATGATCCGAGGGTCCTGAGATAGAGTCCCGCATCGGGCTCCTGGCTCAGTGGGGAGCCTGCTTCTCCTTCTCCCTCTGCCTCTTCCCTCTGCTGGTGCTCTCCTGTTCTCGCTCTGTCAAATAAATAAATAAATATTTAAAAAACAGTCCTCAGAACACGGTGGCTCCTTTGCTTTCCCTGCTCCTCTGGTCAGCTCGTGGGATCATCCTTTGGAATGCTGTGTATCATTTCCCATCTTCCACAGTGGGGAGGAGGTCAAGCCTCCGGGCCTGGGAGGAGGGGGACATTACCAAAAATAACTGGCCAGGAGAGTCTTGACTGAGGGGGGTGAGATCTTGCCCAGGGGCAGCTCCGGAGGAACCAGAGAGAGCCCAGAGAAGGTTAGAGGGCATGGGGCTGTTGACCAAACAGGCTGAAAGATGATTCATTTCCGTTGCTTTAGATGAAAAAAAGAGACAGAAATAAATCTCCCAGGAGACACATGGGAAAGGAGAAGTGGGGGAAGGCGGTGGGCAAAGAGGGGATAGGGCAAGGACGTCATTTCTCTCCTGCCCACTACCAGGGCAAGACCCTCAGCCTTCCTGGTTCATGCACCTTTGTCCCGCTCTCCTCTGGCATGATGGAGGTCCCACAAAAGCCAACCCCAGCAAAAATGTATCTCCTTCATGGTGAGGAATCAGAGGTTGAGAGATTCCTTTAGTTTGCCCTCTTCCTGCCTTTATTTCTGGAGGTTTCCATTTACAGAATTCCAAGCCTTAAGGTGGAATTTCTGGCATCCTCAGAGACTAAATAAATACACAAATATTTAAGAAATAAAAGGTACCATTGTATTTTGTTTGTAATGGGTTTCTTTC
Source organism: Ailurus styani (assembly GCA_002007465.1). NCBI lineage: Eukaryota > Metazoa > Chordata > Mammalia > Carnivora > Ailuridae > Ailurus > Ailurus styani. Next base: position 4,978,552 of record LNAC01000022.1, read on the forward strand.
TCTGGGGGAGGTGAGAGAGATAATGCTAATTAGCAATTATTGACTGTTTTATAGAGAGTTTCACACCATTTGATCACATTTGAGTTCCCTGACTGCCCTCTGAGGGCAGCCTGCTATCCTCAGAGGAGTGAAGTTATCCAAGGTCAAAGAGCCAAATGGGCGGAACAGGGGTCTAAATCTAGGTCTCCTGGTGTCCACCAGCCCCAGGCTATGTCACCAAATCCCACAGGACAAGCCTGCCTTCCCTTTCGTCCTCCCATTCCTGGGAGGAATTTTTCTCACTTCTTAAAAACTGTGGTAAAATCTCTATAACAAAAATTGGTCCTTTCAATCATTTTTTAAATTTATTTATTCATTTGAGAAAGAGAGAGAGCAAGCATAAGCTGGGGGAGAGGGAGAAGCAGACTCTCTGCTGAGCAGGGAGCCCAATGTGGGACTCGATCCTCAATCCCAGGACCTAGAGATCACGATCCTAGCCAAAGGCAGACGCCCAAACATCTGAGCCATCCAGGTGCCCCTCTTTGAACCATTTTTAAGCGTACGATTCAGTGGCATTAATTCCATTCACGATGTCATGCAACCATCACCACTATCTGTTCCCACAATTTTTTCATCACCACAAACAGAAACTCAACAGCCCAGTCATGGGTATTGGACATGATCAGCGTTCAGCTCAGGTCTGTGTCTGGGAACCAGAAACTGCTCTAAGGGAAGAAGAGCACTGGGCCGAAGGCTGTCGTGACTGGGATCAGGGGCCAGGCTGTGAGGGGCAGGGTGGGCCGAGGCAGCCTTCTTCATGGGCTCAGTCTGTATAACAGCTGCAGGGGTGAGGGGGCAGTTCAGGCCCTGGGACAGAGTGTCCTCTGTAAATAAAGCTCCCAGGGTCCCTCAGAGAATAAACATCCAGCCCTGCTCTCAGGGTCACTGTCTGCTGAGCTGAGCCCAGCGGCCAAAGGGCTGGAAGAAAGCTTTCAACCACATTCCCAGCCGTGGACTTGGCTCAAGATCCCTGGGGAATAGATCAGAACCCCTTTGAAAATTTAAATAATTATGTTTACCAGATTATTTTTTTAACTATAATTACAGGAAATTTGGAAGATACAATAAAGAAGGAAGAAAACACCACCCCCAAGTATGACCATCATTTATTCAGGGATTGCTATATGTCAGGAATTATTGCATTTAATCTTAAATCAACCCTGAAGTACAAACTATTTTATGCCCATTTTACAGATGAGGCAACTGAGGCCCTGGAGGAGAATTTAAGTACATTTGTCCCAAGTTACACAACTGAGATAATGCATCCCGGATGGTACATAGCCTGGAGCTGGGATTTGAACCCAGGTCTGCCTTGGTCCCCTTTCATCAATATAATAGTAGGTTGATAGTATGAAGTTGACTTACAAAAATAGTAATGTCATGCAGTTCAACCGAGTATTATTCTTTTAATAGCTCAAAAATATGTATGTATGTATATATGTATGTATGTATGTATGTGTTTATTTATTTATTTATTTATTTATTTTTTAATTTATTTTTTAAGTTTTTTTTTTAAGTTTTATTTATTCATTTGACACAGAGAGATTACAAGTAGGCAGAGAGGCANATTTTTTAATTTATTTTTTAAGTTTTTTTTTTAAGTTTTATTTATTCATTTGACACAGAGAGATTACAAGTAGGCAGAGAGGCAGGCAGAGAGAGAGGAGAGAGGAGGAAGCAGGCTCCCTGCTGAGCAGAGAGCCCGATGTGGGCCTCGATCCCAGGACCCTGGGATCATGACCTGAGCCGAAGGCAGCGGCTTTAACCCACTGAGTCACCCAGGCGCCCTATTTATTTATTTTTGAGAGAGCACATGTGCAAGCAGCAGGAGAGGGGCAGAGGGAGAAGGAGAGAGGAAGAATCCTCAAGCAGACTCCCCCATGAGTGCAAAGCCTGACACAGGGCTCGATCCCAGGACCCTGAGATCGTGACCTGAGCTGAAGGCAGAGGCTTAACCCACTGAGCCACCCAGGCACCCCTCATAACATCATTTTAATAGCTACATAATAGTCCATGAGAGATGTATATTTCCTTGTTGTCAGGCATAGATTGTGACTGATTTTTCTCTATAATGAGTATTAATGCTGTAATGAGTATCTTTGTGCCCAAAGCCTTTCCTCTCTTTAACGGTAGCGTTTTCAAGCGCCTCAATCTCCTGTAATTGCTCACTGGTTTCCTGGTGTCCCTTACTTACCTAAGTTTCAAGGTCAGGTCAGTTTTATCCTCTGTTGTATCCTAGCACCTGCCTGATGGCTGCGTAGCAGGGATTCGAAAAATATTTGCAAGATAAACAAAAAAATGACTACGGGTAAAAAATAATAAACAGCAAAGCGAGAGGACTTGAGATCATGAAAGTGTTTCCCTTTTGAATGGAAGTAAGAGGCAGGTGTGTGAAACAGTGGAAAATCAAGCAGCCAGGCAAAAGAATCTGATTGAGCTTACCTATTTCTTTGTATATTCAATATTACTTTGTCTTTGATAGGAAACAGCTAAGAGCGCAGAGGTCCTCCTCCCTGTAGTGCTACCAAAGTGTTTGCTCCTTCACTCATTAAATATTTATGGGGCATACACTATGTGCCAGACACTGTTATGATACTGGAGATGTATAGCTATAAACAAAACAAAGTGTCCTGGCCTTGGGTAGCTTGCCTTCAAGTGGGATAGAGAGATTTACCCATATACAATATGGCATCAGAGTGAAAAATGCTATAAAGGAACACAGAATAAGGGGATAGAGAGGGTAGAAGATGTTATTTTGATAGGGAGGTCAAGGAGACCCTCTCTGAGGAGGTGACATTGAAGCAAAGATCTGAAGGAAGGGGTTGAGCCAATGAGGCACCTATCTGAAAAAAAAAGTGTCCTAGGAAAAGAAGCAAGCAAGTGCAAAGGCCCTGAGGTGGTAACACACTTGGGGGGTGCTTTGTCCACCTCCTTTAAGCACAGAGTTGTCCAACTCCATGCTGTTGTGCCTTGCTCAAGCTCCTTCTTCTGCTGGGGCGCCCGGTTGGCTCAGTTGGTTAAGCAGCTGCCTTTGGCTCAGGTCATGATCCTAGACTCCCAGGATGGAGTCTTTTTTTTTTTTTTAAAGATTTTATTTATTTATTTGACAGAGAGAGATCACAAGTAGGCAGAGAGGCAGGCAAAAAGAGAGGAGGAAGGCGGCTCCCCGCTGAGCAGGGAGCCCGATGTGGGGCTCAATCCCAGGACCCTGAGATCATGACCCAAACAGAAGGCAGAGGCTTTAACCCACTGAGCCACCCAGGCGCCCCAGGATGGAGTCTTGCATGGGGCTCCCTGCTCTGCAGGAAGAGTACTTCTCCCTCAGACCCTCCCCTCTCATGCTCTCTCTCTCTCATTCTCTCTCTCTCAAATAAATAATTAAAATCTTAAAAAAATAAATAAAAATTTAAAAATTTAAAAGCTTCTTCTTTACTACCACAGCCCCCTTCTCCTCTACCCCACAGTCCTGCCCAGCCCCCATTCTTCTAGCAAACTCCTGCCTCTATGCCCAAATTTAAATCTTCCTTCTTACAATTTGCCCTATCTCCTTCCCCTATTTTCTCAAAATGTTCATATTTCTGTTACAATAATCATCACATTGTACTATGATTTTTTAAAATATATTTTATCCCATTTAACAGCAATCTTGTTAAAAGCAGATTGTCCTATTTGTCTTTATATTCTTGGTGACTAGCAAGTGCTGGGCCCAAAAAATGTTGGTTGATCTATTTGTGTGGAATGTCCAGGACAAGCAAACCCAAAGAGACAGGAAGTAGATTCCTGGTTGCCAGTGGCTAGGGCGTGGTGTGGGGGGTCTGCGGGCAGAGAGTGATTGCTAAATAAGTACAAGGTTTCCTTTTAGGGTGTTGGAAATGTTCTGGAACTAGATAGTGGGCATGGTTGTACAACACTGTGAATGTACTAAATACCATTGAGTCGTACACCTCAAAATGGTTAAAATGCGGCCCTTGGGTGGCTCAGTCAGTTAAGCATCTGACTCTTGATCTCAACTCAGGTCTTGATTGCAGGGGAATAAAATGGCTAACATGGTGATTATTTTCTTTGGTTTTTTTTTTTTAAGATTTTATGTATTTATTTCACAGCGGGAGAGAGATCACAAGGAGGCAGAGAGGCAGGCAGAGAGAGAGGAGGAAGCAGGCTCCCTGCCGAGCAGAGAGCCCGATGTGGGCCTCGATCCCAGGACCCTGAGATCATGACCTGAGCCGAAAGCAGAGGCTTTAAGCCACTGAGCCACCGAGGCGCCCTGGTGATTATTTTCTTATGTGAATTTTGCCACACACATCCCAAAAAATATTGGTTGAATTGCATGGCGTTGAGAGCCCCATTATCACAGGCAATCTGGCACTGTGGGGTTTGCATTCTGAAGAAAATATAAGGAGTCGAAACATCCAGTTGTGAATTCTGAAGAGCCAGGAAATAAGTCCCGAACTAACACATGATAATTAGGTATTTACATTTTATAACATTACCTGGAAGCATTGAGTGAGAAGTTAGTCACCGAGGTTTACTCGCAACTGTAATTGAAGGGGTTAGGGTGACATCTGTTGGAAATGTGGTTTGAACGTTGGCGTGCTAACCCTGTTGAACTAGAGTTTTAAAATTGGGCTCAAAAATCTAAAACTTCAATTTCCTTTAGTTATACCTAAATTAATCACATAGAGGAGTATTTTAATTTTTTTTAAGTTTGTTTGTTGGTTTTTTTTTTTTAAAGATTTTATTTATTCATTTGACACAGAGAGAGAGATCACAAGGAGACAGAGAGGCAGGCAGAGAGAGAGGAGAGAGGAGGAAGCAGGCTCCCTGCTGAGCAGAGAGAGGCAGGCAGAGAGAGATCCCAGGACCCTGGGATCATGACCTGAGCCGAAGGCAGCGGCTTTAACCCACTGAGCCACCCAGGCGCCCTGTTGTTTTGTTTTTAAAGAAATCTCTACTCCACACGTGGGGCTTGAACTCACAACCCTGACATCAAGAGTCAGGAGCCCCAAAAATTATTTTGGAAAGCATCTAGGTCTTTTCCTGTTGAGGTGATTTCTTAGACAATCACACCTCTCCTCTCGATCTATATAATCAATGGCCTAATCAATAATATCTTCCATTATGGAAAAAAATGGCTTCCATTGTATAACATTTTCTATATTCCCAGTGATTTCCATAATCTCACTTTCACAACAACCTTGAAAGAGTGATACTTTGAACTTTATTTTGCAAAAGAGAAAATTGTTCTTACAGAAGTAAACTGAGAGGCGCCTGGGTGACTCAGTGGGTTAAGCATCTGCCTTCGGTTCAGGTCATGATCTCAGGGTCTTGGGATTGAGCCCCATAGTTGGCTCCCTGCTCAGCAGGGAGCCTGCTTCTCCCTCTGCCTGCTACTTCCCCTGCTTGTGCTCTCTCTCCTCTCTCTCTGACAAATAAATAAATAAAATCTTAAAAAAAAAAAGATGCAAACTGAGATACACATATATTATACGAGGCAGTTTTGGAGCACAAGCCCAAGTATTCTGATTCTGGATTTCAAATTGCAGAAGCTGTCTTCTGTTTTGATCATTTGCCTTATTGTTTTAATTGTGTGTAATACTTTTTATTTTATTTTATTTTTTTAAAAGATTTATTTATTTATTTATTTCACAGAGGGAGAGAGATCACAAGGAGGCAGAGAGGCAGGCAGAGAGAGAGAGGGGGAAGCAGGCTCCCCACTGAGCAGGGAGCCGGATGCGGGCCTCGATCCCAGGACCCTGAGATCATGACCTGAGCCGAAAGCAGAGGCTTTAACCCACTGAGCCACCCAGGCGCCCGTGTGTAATACTTTTTAAAAAAGACAATAGGACAGAAAAGAAATCCAAAACTTCAGCCAGAGTAAGATTAGGAGGGCCAATTATCTTTCCTCTACAAAATATCACTAGGGGAAGGGGAGCAAAGAGATATGTTTTGCGCACCTTGCCCGGTATGATCTGTCCGAGAATCAAGAGCCTTTTTGTGGGAATCCTGGCTATGTTTGAGGAGGTGATCGACTTTGAAGAAAAATAAAGTAGATGATATCACTAAATAAACCTTTTATGATGCATATCTAATTCAAATGACTTGGAGAATGACACTTCTTTTAAAAATTTTATTTATTTATTTGAAAGAGAGAGAACAGTGGGGGGGGGCAGAGGGAGAGAGAGAAGCAGGCTCTCTGTATGAAGCACTAATTTTAAATTTTTGTAATGTTCTGTCCCAAACAAAATGAACTTTTTAGATGTTATGCATGTGACATTCATTCATTTCTTTTTCAACAAACACTTAAGGAACCCTCACTGTGCCAGGTGATGTGCTGGGTGTGATAGGGGATATGATTACGGCTTATATCCCTCATGCACTCTAGAAGGATTTATCTTGGCGAGGTGACATCACTCGCCCTAGATCATGCTTTTAGCGTGGTGGGATTGGAACACAGGGTTAAAACACAGGATTGACTGATTCCAGAGTCTGAGCTCCTCTGTCTGCAGGAGGGATGTTGAGACCTGAGGGATGAGTTTTTGGTATATTCTGGTTGGTAGCTTCCAGATCCCTTTGGGAAAAGGTACAGAGAGTCAACTAAGGGGACAAAGACATGTAGTCAAAACCAAACCAAAACAAAAAGCCCTGCAGTTCAAGACGGTACGTATTTTGAGAAAGATCAGTCAGGGGCTTAGCAAAAGGGAGGAGCTCTGGTTTGGCAGAGAGGGAGGCTTCTCAGGGCAGGGGGCACCCTCGTTGGCCCTCGGGAGGTGAGAATTCAGGGGGGTGGCAGGCACAAAGGTGCAGGGCTGCGGCAGCGTGACACGTGTGTGGGGAACTTCACGTCACCCCATTTGTCTCCTGAGTGGGTGTATTAAGCAGGAAGTTATCGGCTTCAAGGAACAGAATACTGATCTACAAATAGCTGAAACAATCAGGTCAGTTTTTCTCTTACTGAACCAAAAGCCTGCACATGGATGGTTTTAGGTCTGGTCCAGCAGCTGAACCATGTCATCAAGACCTAGGGGCTCCCCCTCTTTCTGCTCTTCATGCTCCTGTCAGCATGGCCTGTCCCGCAGCAGGAGGCAGCTCCTCTCAGCTCCTCATCCCATCATCAGAGCCTCGGGAAGAAAGGGGAGGTGGCCACTTCTCCCCCCACACTTTATCATGATATAAAATCTTTCCCTGATATGCCCCAAACCGAATCATACCCACTTTTTTTTTAGATTTACTTATTTATTTGACAGAGAGAGAGAGAGAGAGAGAGAGAGAGGGAACACAAGCAGGGGGAATGGGAGAGGGAAAAGCAGACTCCCTGCTGAGCAGGGAGCCGGATACGGGGCTCAATCCCAAGACCCTGGGATCATGACCTGAGCCACCCAACCGACTGAGCCCCCCAGGCGCCCCTGAATCACACCCACTCTTAGTATATGTGCTGCTGAAGCGAGCACTATCACACCCACTCTTAATCTTAATCCTTAGCAAAGGGAAATGGGATTACCATAACTGGTTCCCCTTCCTGAAGACAGGGCTCCCCACCTTCAATTAGGGATCTATCAGGAGAATCAGCCCTGTGGGTGTGGAGTGCCACAGCAGGTGCCTGGTGGTGAGCAGAGAAAGAGCTAGAAGAGGGTAGTGAGGCCCCACCTCAGGGCGGGAATTGGAAGATTTGGTCAACCCTGGGGCTGTTGGCCAGGACAGGTAGGGTGTGTATGAAGGACAGGGAAAGGGTTAGGTTGATAGGCAGGTGGAAAATTGATTGCGGGGAGGGGGGCAGTATTGCAAGAGCTCAGGTGAGAGACAGTGAGATCCTCACTAGGGTAGCCATAGCAAGGGAAGTTAAAAAAGGACATTTTATACGCCCGAAACAAACAATACATTATATGTTAATTAACTGAATTAAAATTTAAAAAATTATTTAAAAAATTAAAAAGGACATTTTGCAGTTAAGGTTGATAGAACTTCTTGTGTTTTTAAATATTTACCAAATATCATGTAGTAGTGAGTCCTGAAATAGTGGTTCCAACTAACCCAGCTTTCAAAAATAAGAAAGTCTCTTAACTCCTCAAAATCCTTTATGTCTTTTGTCTCTTTCATTTGACTTTGTCCTGTTTCCTTTTAAATCTTTCTAAACATTGTCTCTTAGTCCTTTTGGGAATCCGAACTCTCTACGCACCCCCAGTGCGGGTGCTCCCAGAGTTTTCTCCTTGACTTGGTGTGGTTTTCCCACACTACCCTCTCCCTGGCTCATCCCATGTGCTCATGGGATACAGCGCCATCTCTCTACGCGGACAGCTTCCAAATCTATACCCCAGCACAGTCATCTCCCTTAGCTTCAGACTTGCCTGTCCAACGATCTACTACACATCTCCACCCGACGTCCTGCATGTTTAAAAATGGACCAGTGTGTGTGTGTGTTTTAATGAAATAAAATAGAAAAAATCAAGGTGTGTTATATGTAATAATGCAAGCATTTTTTAATGAAGCTTTTTTTTCACACCATACACCTATGAGTCCTGTGTCATGGCCAAAACCTTTTAATAACTAGAAAACAGGGGCACCAGGGCGGCTCAGTCGGTTAAACATCTGCCTTCGGCTCAGGTCACGATCCCAGGACTGGGATAGAGCCCTATGTTGGGCTCCCTGCTCGGTGGAGTGTCTGCTTCTCCCTCTCCCTCTGCCCCTCCCCCCTGCTTGTTTTCTCACTTTCTCAAATGAATAGATAAAATCTTAAAAGAAAAAACAACACACAGAAACCAGATAACAGGCTAGACACAGTGATGAAAGGAGTGGGAGGAGCCAGGGATTTCTGCGATACAGACAGGGAAGTGAGAAGGACCTGGTTTCTGGGGAAAGTTACAGCTTTCATTTTGAACACAGAGTCTGCTTTACAGTAAATCATGCACCTACCGTAGTTGCCTCTTTCTTTACCACTTCCAGCTTTAGCTCAAAGGATATTGAATGAATGCGGGAGTTTCCCATGAAGGTCATTAGTAATTAGCTGCCAGGAAGAGGTAATGCTTTCAAGGGGAAGCTAACATTTATTGAACTGTTAGTATGTGCCAGGCTCTCTGCATTCAGTTTTTTTTTTTAAGATTTTTATTTATTTATTTGACAGAGAGAGAGATCACAAGTAGGCAGAGAGGCAGGCAAAGAAAGGGGGGGAAGCAGGCTCTCCGCCGAGCAGAGAGCCTGATGCAGGACTCGATCCCAGGACCTTGAGATCATGACCTGAGCCAAAGGCAGAGGCTTAAGCCACTGAGCCACCCAGGCGCCCTCCGCACTCCGTTTTTAATGAGAAATCCTCTTAGCAGCTGTGTGAGGCAAGAAACCATTATCTCCATTTCACAAATGAGGAAGCTCAGGTTCGGAGAGGTTGAGAAATTGTCTAAGGTTGTGCAGTTAGGGAGTGATTGTTGCATTTTGCCAGTGAACATCATCATCTCTGAAAGCATCAATCACCAGGGCTCCTTATGGCTTCACGTATTAGTTTCCTAGGGCTCCGGTAACAAATTACTCTAAACTGGGCGGCTTAAAACAACAGAAACTTATTCTTTCACAGTTCTGGAGCCTAGAAGCATGAAATCATGATGTAAGCAGGGCTGGTTCCTTCTGAAAGTGAATCAGTTCCATGCCTCCCTCCTAGTTTGAGATGACCCCCTGGTGATCCTTGCCTTCCTTGGCTCATAGATGCATCATTCCCAGCTCTGCCTCCATTCTCACGTGGCATTCGTATGGTCCTCTTCTTTTAAGGGCACCAGTCATATTGAATTAGTCATCTGCTCCCACTCCAGGATGATGTCATTCTAGCTAATTACACCTGCAATGACCCTATATCTGAATAAGATCACATTCTGGGGAACTGAGGGCTAGGACTTCAACATATCTTTCCTTTCTTTTTTTTTTTTTAAGGTTTTATTTATTTATTTATTTATTTATTTATTTATTTATTTATTTATTTTAGAGAGAGCAGGGGAGGAGCAGAGGGAGAGAATCTCAAGCGGACTCCCCACTGAATGCAGAGCCCAATGTGGGTCTCAATCTCACCATCCTGAGATCATAACCTGAGCAGGAATCAAGAGTCTGAGCCAGCCAGGTGCCCCTGAGCCAGCCAGGTGCCCCTCAACATACCTTTCCTGAAGGATGTAATTCAACCCGTAACACCTCATTAAGCAGAGTAAGCCAGGAGAAAAAGGAAATTATTTGATTTGGAGGATTTTGCACAAAAAGTTGAGTTTATTTCTTCTTATAAACCTAAGTTCTCCAGGAATTAATAAGGTTCCTAGATTCTTTTTTTTTTTAAAGACTTTATTTATTTATTTGACAGAGAGACAGAGAGGGAACACAAGCAGACTCCCTGCTGAGCAGGGAGCCCAATGTGGGGCTGGATCCCAGGACTCTGGGATCATGACCTGAGCTGAAGGCAGATGCTTTTAAGGGACTCAGCCAGCCAGGCGCCCCATCCCATGAGTAATTCTTATGAATACTTAGAGGAGTCCCTACATCTCCACTACCTCCTGGACAATATCTACAAAGACACTGCCACCTCATAAAAACACAAACCCATCAGCTTTCCCTTCAAAAGCCACCTCCCTCCTGACTTGTTTTTCACAAAACTAGCTAAAATCTCCCCCCTTGCAGAAAGAATCCTTTGCACTCTCCTTACACCATCCAGGTTCAATTCCGTATGGTTGCCTATCCCTTGGGAAGATCCACTAGTTTCCTGACTCTCCTTGCTTCCCTGGATGGCTGGCTCTTCACCTCCAATCCAGCCTCGCGCTTTTCTTTTTCTTTCTTTTTCTTTCTTTCTTCCTTTCTTCCTTTTTTTTTTTTTTTTTAGATTTTATTTATCTGTTAGAGAGAGAGATTGGGAGAGAGGGGGAGAGAGAGAGAGCACACAAGTAGGGGGAGCAGCAGGCAGAGGCTGCTCTCTGCTGAGCAAGAAGCCTGATGTGGGACTCGATCCCAGGACTCTGGGATCATGACCTGAGCTGAAGGCAGCCGCTTAACTGAGCCACCCAGGAGTTCCTAGCCTCGCCCTTTTATATATGGCAAATTTTCTAGAAACACACCTCTGGTATAACCCTATTCAACTACCCCTTTTGCATTCAAGGCCCAACCAGATTTTGTGCCAGCCTCATCTCCCTCCCCTCCGCCCCATGCCTTCCAAATGGAATGCTGCTGTGGCTTTCAAGGCTCCGTGACAAAGCCACCTACCTCCTCCTCCCTCTCGCCCTTCCCTGAAGCCCTGCATCTCCCGATTCTGCCTAGTGATCCGGTTATTTGTGTATCCGTCTACGCTCCCCACCAGACTCTGCTCCTTGCCCCCCAGGCAGGGCCACAACAGGACCTTATCAGTCCATGTGCCTGGAATAAACCCAGGGAGACTCCCTGAAGGAGGGAACTTGCCAACTACAGGCTAACACCGGCCTAGGCGTTTTCTTCCCAGAGATTCGGCTCCGCGGCTGTCAGGGGCCAGCCTGGGGGAGAACGTCCCCCGGACGCGGTGCAAGAATGTGCAGACCCCCCCAGGGGCTCGGGATCCGAGGACTCCGCCTGGGCTGGAGTCCGCCCGAAGGCCCGCAGCGGAGGAGGGGCTCACGCGGCGCCCAGCGGGACACACCTCCCCGCCGGCCCCGGAACGCCGTTGCGGCCGGAACCTTTCCGCCGCCAGGCCGGGCACTTTGAGGCGAAGCACGTCCGGGCCGGAAGTCTGTGGAGGAAGATGGGACTGTGGGAACCCGGTGCTTTCGCTGGGAGGATGAGCGTCAGTGGTCTCCTCGTGGCGGGAGGTAGGGTACCTGGAATACTGGGTTAGTTTCCCACCTGTCCTTAGCCTCTGGCCCTGGAGTACTTTCTCTCGGAGGTCGCACGGCCGGCTCTCCCTCTTCGAGTCCTCGCTGAGCTGACGGGGCGCCACGGAGCGACTGTGCTTCCCGAGCGAGGGGTCCGCGAGCGGCCCTTTCCCCGACTGTGGCGGGCGAGGGTCGAGATGCTCACAGCCGTTAGCTCACCTCCGGCTGTGGTATTGTCCTGTGGCTGCAGTGTCCGAGGGACTTCCCTTGGGTTTTGCAGAATTGTTTCTTAACGTGGAGTTTTGTTTTTCTGCTTGCGGAAACCGTCATAGTGGAAATCTGGAAAAGTGTTCCGGTGAAAATAAAAATCGCCCGTTACGTCTACCACGCAGTTAAAACATGTCTTATCAACGTATACAACTTGATTTTATTTGGTTGCACCGCTTAAGAAACTAGCGGAAATGGATGTGAAAATATTATTTTTTTTAAGATTTTATTTATTTATTTGACACGGAGAGAGATTACAAGTAGGCAGAGAGGCAGGCAGAGAGACAGAGAGAGAGGAGGAAGCAGGCTCCCCGCTGAGCAGAGAGCCCGATGCGGGCCTCGATCCCAGGACCCTGAGATCATGACCTGAGCCGAAAGCAGAGGCTTTAACCCACTGAGCCACCCAGGCGCCCGGATGTGAAAATATTCTTAATGAGAGATGTGAATTACAGAAAGATCCCTCTAAAGTTAAAAATGTCAAAAACGTTCAGCAGTGGAAATCATTGTTTTAAACACATGCTTTTTTGTAGGGATGAAGTACGATTTCTAGATAGTAACACTTAGGACTAATCCATAAAAATCAGAAGACCTCTCGTGTGAGCATGGCATTCTAGATCTAAGATTATGGGAATGTCTCTGTCCCTTTGCGAAGGCTCTAGTCAAGCCACAACTAATAATAAAAAGAAGTAGGACATTCCAGCTTACATTTTGCAAAATTTTCCTTTTAGGAAGGTGGCGATGTTTTCCAGTTCCATTAAGGTCATCCTTGTTCCAGGCGCTACATAGTTCCTGCTGTCGGAAAAAATCCACTGCACCTAAGAAGATTATTCCCAATGCTGCTTTTTATGATGAAAATACAAAGGAACCTGGAAATGCATTTGACAAGCTCTTCTCTTCAGAGCAACAGGCTTCCATCTTGCATGTGTTGAATACGGCATCTAATAAAGAACTTGAAGCTTTCAGATTGCTTCGTGGAAGAAAATCTGTCAATATTATAAAGCACAGAGAGAAGTTTGGGCCATTTCAGAATTTGGAGAGTTTAACGAATGTGCCCTTGTTCCAGTATAAAACTACCATTCAAGTTTGTAACTCCATTCTTTGTCCAGAGACCGGAGGGAAAAAAAGAAAGTTCCAGGACAACCGGCTCTTGAGAAAGCTCATCAAACCAGAAATAGAAAGAGAGAGACTTAAGGTATACTGTTTTTCTTAATGTCCATTACACTACCTCTAACATATCGAGAACCTACTTTGCAAAGCACTATTCTGGGCAGCAGGACAGCTTATAGTTTAGTTGGTATGTGATCAGTACGGAAGAATGAGATGGAGAGAGAGTGAATGGGCATTTGAGAGGACAGAGAACCGTGGGCTGTGCCTGTTGGGCAAAGTTGACCAAAACCGAGATCTCAGAGAGGGAGAATGAGGCTCGTTGGAGGAGGCGGGCATTCTAGGAAGAAAGAACAATTGTAGAGAAAAAGGTCTGTGCAAGATTTATTGAAGAGGATTTGAGGAACTATCTGTGTCTGAGGATTATATCAAGAGTAATGAGAGGGCGCCTGGGTGGCTCAGTGGGTTAAAGCCTCTGCTTTCGGCCCAGGTCATGATCTCAGGGTCCTGGGATCGAGGCCCATATCGGGCTCTCTGCTCAGCAGGGAGCCTGTTTCCCCCTCTCTCTCTGCCTGCCTCTCTGCCTACTTGTGATCTCTCTCTCTCTCTGTCAAATAAATAAATAAAATCTTAAAAAAAAAAAAAGTAATGAGAAATTAAGATGCAGAGAGGGTTATGGCCAGGGAGTGACTTCAGAACATTATACTGGTCTTGCCAGCATGATTTAAAGTTATTTTCTGTCTCCCCTTCCCCCTTTTATTTTTATTTTATTTTAAAGATTTTATTTATTATTTGACACACAGAGCGAGATCAGATCACAAGTAGGCAGAGAAGCAGGCAGAGAGAGGAGGAAGCAGGCTCCCCACTGAGCAGGGAGCCTGATGCAGGCCTCGATCCGAGGACCCTGAGATCATGACCTGAGCCGAAGGCAGAGGCTTTAACCTACTGAGCCACCCAGGCGCCCTCCCTTTCCCCCTTTTGAAAGGCATTCTACAAGCAAATCCTTTTCAGTGTCTTTTTTTTTTTTTTTAAGATTTTATTTATTTATTTGACACAGAGATAGAGGTCACAAGTAGGCAGAGAGGCAGAGAGAGAGGGAAGCAGGCTGTCCACTGCGCAGAGACCCTGATGCGGGACTTGATCCCAGGTTCCCGAGATCATGACCTGAGCCGAAGGCAGAGGCTTTAACCCACTGAGCCACCCAGGTGCCCTTCAGTGTCGTTTTAAAAAACAAATATTAGAATTACTTGGCACATCAAACATTAAACCTTGGAGGAGGAGCTTAGGTTCCGTATAGCAATACGTGATAAAATATTCTCTCATCTCATGCCAATAGTAAGCACTTTTTTTCTGGACCAATGGTTCTCAGTTTTGGGAAGATTATGGATACTTTCTGAAAACCTGATGAAAGCTAAGGACCCTCTTTTCAGAAAAACAACCAGAAAAAGCACATTTACATAGAATATTGCGTACACTTTCAGAGGACCTGTAGGTTTCATGACGTCCATTCATGGACTATGGACAGAACACTTCCTGCAATTGATCTGGAACATATTGGAACCAAAATTTTCAGAGTTTGGATTCCTGTTCAGAGTTTTGGCTGTAAGTACTATTTATAGTCATTGTAGTGGAGTTGCAATCTTATTTACAGGGATGGGTTCTAAAGTCATTTTGTATATGATGAGAAAAATTATACTGACTTCCAAGTAAAGTATTATTTTTTTCCTCAAAAAAAAATCTCTTGCCCATGAAGTACCATGTGCAGCCTGGCTCAGTAATTCTTTTTTTTTTTTTTTTTTT
>LNAC01000022.1:4996271-5011547 GCA_002007465.1 Ailurus styani
TTTGTTTATTTATGAGAAAGAGCATGAGCAGTGGGGAGAAGCAGGCTCTGCTGAGCAGGGAGCCCGACTCAGGGCTCAAACCCAGGACCCTGGGATTAAGACCTCAGCGGAAGGCAGATGCTCAACTGTCTGAGCCGCCCAGGCACCCCTTATTTATTTATTTTAGGAGGGAAGCATAAGGGGAGAGGGAGAGAATCCTCAGGCAGGCATACTCCCTGCTGAGCACAACATGGGGCTTGATTCCAGGACCCTGAGATCGTGACCTGAGCTGAAATCAAGTCAGACACTTAACCTATTGAGCCACCTAGGTGCCTCTAAGCTTATTTTTCAAAATGCTTCACTAATTGTCTCATTTAAGTGTTCAGAACCTTGTGACATGGGTAATAATTACCATCCCGATTACATATATGAAAACTGGTATAATCAGTTAAGCATCCGACAGGATTAGTCAGTTGCAGATAATGGACTGTAGGCTGAGTCTTCTTTTTTTTCTTAAGTAGGCTTTGCACCCACTGTGGAGCCCAACAAAGGGCTTGAACTCAAAACTCTGATATCAAGACCTGAGCTGAGATTGAGTTAGACACTGAACCGACTGAGCTACTCAGGTGCCCCTGATTGTAGGCTAGGTATTCCAACCCTGTGCTCTACCCTAGACATTTTTAAAAGGTTGATAAATGTTTTAAGTTAATTTTAATATAGATTTTAGAAATTATGAAGCCCATTTTCTTTCTTTTTTTTAAAGATTTTATTTATTTGACAGAGAGAGAGAGATCACAAGTAGGCAGAGGCAGGCAGAGAGAGAGAGGAGGAAGCAGACTCCCCACCGAGCAGGGAGCCCGATGCGGGTCTCGATACCAGGACCCTGAGATCATGACCTGAGCTGAAGGCAGAGGCTTTAACCCACTGAGCCACCCAGGCGCCCATGAAGCCCATTTTCAAGATGAAGAAACTAGTACTTGGGAGGACTGAATGATCTGCCTTAGCTCAGCTTATTCCTGATAGAACCACAAGCAGAACTTGGCTCCTGACTCTCCATAAAATGCTGATTTTTCAGTTACTTCAAAACTGTCAATAGCGGTATAAAGTAAGTTATATATTTTAAAAAAGAAATGGGTGAGGGCACCCAAACAACAAAACTTAATGAATTATTTCTGTTCACTTATTTTGGTTTTTTTTGTTTGTTTTTTAAAGATTTCTTCAGTTGTTTCAAAGATGCCTAAAGCTGACTTCTATGTTCTGGAAAAAATTGGGTTTTCAACTCAGAACTCATCTCGGTTTCCTGTAGTGTTACATTTTCATATCATGGAAGCCATGCTGTATGCCTTATTAAACAAAACCTTTGCCCAGGATGGCCACCATCAGGTGCTGAGCATGAATCGAAATGGAGTGGGGAAGCACTTTGAACTGATGATTGGGGACACACGGACTAGTGGAAAAGACCTGGTGAAGCAGTTCCTCTCAGAGTCTGTTCTGAAGGAAGAGCCTCGGGTAGTCTTCCCCACCGAGAAGATCGTTCGCTACAGACAGATGTTTTCATCTACTGAACAACAGAGAGCAGAAGAGTTATATGATTCATTATTACAAGCTATTGCCTTCTATGAATTAGCAGTTTTTGACATTGAACCTTAAAATGCTGAGCTTAAATAAAGAGCTCTAAGGTTATATTAATTTTATTTATTAGCCCTAAAGCTCTAAAGCCAACTGTTTTTAACATCCATGTTTATGGAGAAGACAATACGTTTGTATTTAAAGTCAGAGTTCTGGTTGTTGAATTGTTCACATAATAATAAGCTAAATCAATAAATATTTTAGGAGATTCTGTGCCTTTTGGGTAGAAGGGTTAAATAGTAAGATGCCCCTAAACAGCCAAAACAAGAACAAAGTTCTCTCCCCTGAAAAGCAGATTCCATCCTATACTAATGATTTGCATCACTCTATTGTTAAAAGAGAATAATGACTTTTCTGGGTGGTGTTCATTATGGGAATAATGCTAAATATAATCGAGAACACAACTTACGAGATCCTCTTCTTAATTCTGTAAGTAGTATGTGGTTTGATATATTGCTTCCAAAAGGTGATTTTCAACTAGAGGGTATTATGCTGAGCAAAATAAGTCAATCAGAGAAAGACAACTATCATATGATCTCTCTGATAGGAGGAACTTGAGGGTCAGGGCGGGGGGTCGTGGGGGGTAGGGAGGGAAAAATAATGAAACAAGATGGAGTGGGGAAGGAGACAAACCATAAGAGACTCCTAATCTCACAAAACAAACTGAGGGTTACTGGGGGGTGGGAGGGTAGGGATAGGGTGGATGGGTTATGGACATTGGGGAGGGTTTGTGCTTTGGTGAATCCTGTGAAAGGTGTAAGCCTGATGATTCACAGACCTGTACCCCTGGGGCAAATAATAATTTAAAAAAAAAAAAAAGGTGATTTTCATCAACTCAGTCTATCAGCCCAGAACAAAGAAGCTTTGTCTAATACATTCTTTTTTTCCCCCACTTTGAAATATTTTACTTGGACAGACCATCTTTTTAAAAAAGATTTGAGAGAGAATGAGTATGCAGGGGTGGGGGGTGGGGAGACAGAGAGAGAGGGGAGAGAGAATCCCAAGCGGACTCCATGCTGAGTGCAGAGCCTGACGCAGGGCTCCAACCCGAAGACCCTGAGATCACAATCTGAGCTGAAACCAAGCATCAGGAACTTAACTGACTACACCACCCAGGTGCCCCTAGATAGACCACCTTTTGAGAAAAGTAGCCCATAATTTTTTCACATCTCACATTTTCCAGTATTATATTTGCCTTAGTTCAGGCCCTCATTATATCTTACCAGTCCCGGACCCAACTCTTTTTGATGTCAAAGTATTACGTCTTTCCTTTAAACTACAGAGTGAAATATGCTTGTCGGAAAAACATTTGAATAATCAAATATGTAAAATAAGTAGAAATCCTCTTTTCCAGCACCTCTCAACTTCCTAGGGATGCAGCCTAGACTTACTGCCATTCACTTGTTTTTTAAAGATTTTTTATTTATTTGACACAGAGAGTGAAAGAGAGATCACAAGTAGGCAGAGAGGCAGGCAGAGAGAGGAGGAAGCAGGCTCCCTGCTGAGCAGGGAGCCCAATGTGGGCCTCGATCCCAGGACCCTGAGATCATGACCTGAGCCGAAGGCAGAGGCTTTAACCCACTGAGCTACCCAGGTGCCCTACTGCCATTCACTTGTAAATCTCTACATTTGGTTGTACACGAACATCTCCACCTTGGATATGTTGTAGATATCTCAAACTATCCATCTCAAATAATCCTCTTTCCTTCAAATTGCCTCCTTTGCCATTGTTCTATACTTTGGTAAATAGCTTCACCAACCATCCAGTGGTTCATGCCAGATATATGGCATTCTACCTCCCACATATTTCTGGAAATAGCTTCAAGTGAAAATGCATTCATTTTAGACATTTATAGGATAAGATGCTAAGTACTGAAAAAGCCATCAGAATTTGCTTACTTTATCTTAAAAGTGAATCTGAATCTTACAGGAATTTATCACCATTAAGAATTCATACTTTTCGGGGCACCAGGGTGGCACTCTTGGTTTTAGCTCATGATCTTATAATCTCAGGGTCATGAGACTGAGCCCCCCTTTGGGCTCTGTGCTCAGGGTGCAGTCTGCTTGAGATTCTCCCTCTCCCTTCCCCTCCTGCTTGTGCTCTCTCTCTCTCTCTAAAATAAATCTTTGAGGCACCTGGATGGCTCCTTTGGTTAAGCATCTGCCTTCGGGTCAGGTCATGATCTGGGGATAGAGCCCCACGTCTCCCTCTCCTTCTGCTGATGCCCCTGCTCATGTTCTCTCTCTCTCTGTGTCAAATAAATCTTAAAAAAAACCTTCCCGCCCAAATTATGCTAAACCTAAAAGGAAATTTTTAAAAAAGATTTTATTTATTTATTTGAGAGAGAGAGAAGGAGACAGAGAGAGAGGGAACACAAGCAGGGGGAGTGGGAGAGGGAGAAGCAAGCTTCCTGCTGAGCAGGAAGCCTGATTTGGGGCTTGATCCCAGGACCCTGGGATCATGACCTGAGCCGAAGTCAGATGCTTAACGACTGAGCCACCCAGGCACCCCTAAAATAAAATCTTAAATGTGTCCCTAGTAGGGAGAAAAATAGTCCCATTGTTTCTTGATTTTTTATCTTATTAAATAAAATTCTGAAGTTATTTTACTTTGGTTCTCTATTACCAGAATTTTCTAATGATAAGACCAAATTAACAGATAAGTGCTCTGTAAATAGTGAATGCTAGTATGCAACAGAAGAAAATCCATATACTTAAAAAAAAACAAACCCCACAGAACTTCAGATCTATTCTTTTGTACAAGGATGAAACCTGTAAGATACAGCCTATATCCAACCTATAAAATATCTATATTCACCCAGATGGCCACCTCTGGACCACCTATTTAAACATTGCAGTAAGTCTTTTAGCTTTAACCTTTAATTAAATCAATACACTATCAACAAAAAAGTAGACTGAACAAATAAGAGGTAAAAACATACCTTCATACACATTTATAAACAGGTATACATCAACATTTTCCATCTGTACAAAATAAGGATCCTTACCTTTGAGATAAATATGTAATCCACCAGATAATATAACAGAATTCTAGGCTAATACATAACATAAACACTTGAAATAGTAAACTATTTTCAGATATACCTGATTATATGATTGCAAAAATGATTTTAAGTGAAATGTGGGATTTTAAAATCTTATAATTAAAAATACATACTTTCTCCAAAAACAACCTGAAGTGGAAATGACTATGATGTAAAAAATCCATAGAAGAATCCTCCTTTGTTACAATTTTAATGAATAGCAGTTTGTCCAAAATAGATATATTAACATCATTAATATCTTTATGAAATAAAAACATCACTGATATAAAAATACAAAAAAATGTACAAGGCAAATGATGTGAGTAGGCAAAATATACAAGATATCACATATGTATGGTTGCTAAAAAGGTTTATGAAAACAACAATTCATAATCTTGTTTTCACTTTGTAAACATTCAATGATTCAATGGCAAAATACATTGGAGGAATACACTAAAAATAAATTTATCGGGAAGATGGTACTTTTTGAAAAATGAACCGTAATTTCTTCCCTAGGAAGTTTTTATGTATTACATAATTTTGTACTGTGGCAACTAGATTACCACCTAGATGATTCATATGTACAACTTGTCAGAGTATGGACAGTTGGGTTGGAGAGAGGTGGATTAAAGGTAACAGGAAAGAGAAAAATTATGGATTAATTTAACAGTGAAACATGTTTAGAAATATAGTGAATGCTACCTTCTAGAAACAGCTTGTTCACATGGAAAAATACAACAAAGCTAACTCAAACAATAAAAAAAATTTCAGAAAAAAAATACCACCACAATCATAAATACAATTTGTAACTCAAATTTTTTCATTTTAAATATTTGAAACACTAATAAAAATATACAAATAGTCTGTTTTAAATGTACATTAAGAGAAAGAAATTCTTCCATGAAAATTAATATAAAAATGTATCTTGAGGAACACATAATAATCTGTACAAGGCATTGTTAATGTGGAATATTAAGGGAAGCCAGCTGCCAAAGTGTTCACAGTCTCTTTCGAAAGGTTAAGATGAATACCTTCAAGATAGTGTAGGAACCTGTCAAAATTACAAGGAAAAATTCAAATTTAACCATCAGATGAGAATATTCATTAATCTTGAAATAGCTGTATATAATGTTATTTATATAGAGCTTTTACCTTCTTTTACTTTTTCCTTGCTCTTTTAGCTTCTCAGTCCTACAAATGTTCCGAAGAGTTGGCAAGTACTCAATTATACTAGCTTGTCTGTTACCCAGGTTCAGAAGGGATCGGCTAGAAAATACGCTTTTAATGACTGATATCCTCTTCCAGGCACTGCTGTAAATGAAAAGTAGTGCATTACTTTTGATTTTTACTACCAAAGGAAAATGTAACAGTCCCAAACACAACCAGCTTATGGTCTCTGCTTCTCCATGCTTCTGGTCTAGACTAACCAGATTCCAGGTTAACTTCCTGTATTACTTTCAACACATCACTCCCATACCAAAAAATCTTGAATGGCTACCCGCTATCTGCCCCAGCTAATCCAAACTCCATTCCCCGTCATTTGAGAGTCTTCTAATCTCTCTCATTTTTCTTCCCAGCAATCAGGCTGGTCTCCCTGTCTTATCAGAAGGTACATTATTAATATCAAGGGTTTACCATGATCAATAAAGCCCAGCATTTGAAAATTCATAAAAAGAAACTAATGATTCCTCTTTATCATTCATTACTGAAAAATCAAAAGTAAAAGGAAGACTTACTCTACATTAGCTGCCGACTGACTAAAGTACACATTGCTGCGCTTCTGTGAAACATAAAGAGTAAGCTCCTTCATTGGATCTCTTCCTGATTTCTTGCAAGAATTCAAGGAGGTTTCCAGTGCTTTTGAAATAGTAGACGAACATTTAGTAAAGCTGAGAGCTTCTACAGCTGCCTTTAATTCTCCAGAGCTCTGAGAAGTCCATCCATCACGGGTCTCCAGACTAAACTCATCACAGAGTCCACTTTTTACATTTGTCCAGCTGAAGTCATTTTGACCAAATCCCTTTTGTTCTCCTACATCAGTTAAAAGAGCATCTAAGAAGGACATGTTATCCATGAACTCAGTGAGAGAATTTAAACAGTGAGAAACAAGGGCAGAACATTTCTTTTCTGCTGGTGTTTTAGGACAAGGAATAGATTCTATGTTAGACTCTAAACATTTGTTCAGTTTCTTTGTCTCTGGATTGCTTTCTTTGTCTCTGGCTTTGCTTTCTTCTGAATTTGAGGAGGAATATGAGGGGGAAAGGCTAAGAAATTCATTAGAGAAGGTCAATTCAGTGTCAAATAAGTCACTGTCATCTAGAATTACCATCTTTTTCTTTTTCTTCTTTTTTTGTGGCTTTTTCAATGGCTTCTCTCCTTCAGAATGTTTCCTAGAAAGACATTTCATATTTTTTGTTGCTGCACTGGTGTCCACACTTACTGATGAACCACAAAAGTTTTCTGTTTCTGGAATGATATTAACAGGTAGTGGTAGAATGAACTCAAGGTTACTATATAAGAAATCAACATTCTGCATTCGGAATTCTGTAAGAAGCTGGATGAACTGATGCCATTCTTCCTTTGTTCTGATTTTGTGCTGAAAAACAATTTTGAATGAAGTGTTATAACAGAACACAGTCTGAACATTTTTCTACCTATACGAATACAGCAGCATCTTTATTCTATCTGAAAATGAGTTGCTACCGCCTCATAATTTTATTAATCTGTACTCCCTAAATTCATCAAAATAGTTCTGAGTCTAAAAAATTACTTTAGACTATTAATATTTGAAGAATTAAATTTTCTAATAGTTTATACCCCAATTCAATAGTGAGAAGCTTGTTTGTTGAAAAACTACTTTTCTGAAATTGTCTTTTTAATCTGAAATCTTTCTAAATTCTGCTCTTAATCCTATAATATGCATTTAGAGCACTGTCTATGCACCATGTGTCCAAGTAGTACAGTATGTTAAAATCAGAAATCTAAAGCCTATAAAAATTACAGGAAAATTTAAGCTAACCTTAAGATTCAAAAGATAGGAGTGTCAGAAAGATGAAAAGGAATAAATATCTAATATCCCACATTAGCTACTGAAAATACCTTTAGAAATGAAAATAAATCTTCAGATGGGGAAAAAATGTTCTTAAGGCCAAACAAGGTTTCAACACAGCCAGTATCACATTTGGGAAGGTCTGTAAGACTCCTTTTAGTATTTTTAGCTTTATTTTTGGAATCAGAGCCATCTTCAGAGCAAACAAGTTGAACGTTTCTGCTATTTCCTCCTACAAAATTTAAAAAAAACCCTTAGCCATCTACATTTTTAATAAATTGTAGCAAACAATTATTTGAGATCTAAGATCCTTTGGCATTTTTTAGACCTTTATTCCCACTTTGTTCTTCTCCACCTATGTATTTAATTCATAAAAAGTACAAAAAAACATTATTTTTAGCATACAGGGGGTAAGAGGTGTGGTGGTGGGCTTACAAAACAATCCAAAAGAAAAAAGTGCAACGGACTATGAACAGACGAGTCACAGAAGAAATACAAATATCTAATAAACTCAAAAAAGATGTGCAATTTCACTAGTGATCATGGAAATGCAAAATAAAATACCATTCGCTTTTCACCTTTTAAATTGGCAAAAGTAAAACAACTGGTAATCTAGTTTTCTCAGAGGTATATATTAAAAAGGCATCATAAACTATTCATGGGAACATATATCAGGACAATCCTATTGGGAGAGGGCAACCTGACAATACCTATCAGAATGTAAAAATGTATTCCAGTCTTTGGCCCAGCAACAATACTTCTAGAATTCTCTCCAACAGCAGTACTCATAGATATGCTCAAGGGTATGTGTATAGATATTCACTGCATATTTTAATGACAAACTGATGATAACTTCAATTTCCTCTAATAAGTAATGGTTAATTAATTATGTTACAATTATTCCTATTACGGAATAGCACGCAGCTGTGAAAAATAGAGGGACGGAATTGTACATACCAACAATAAATTCTCAAGTAAAAAACAGCAAATTGATTAACAGTATATATAGTACTGGTTAATTTTGCTAAATAAGTAGGTAGTGATATTTGTACATGCATAGATAAAGTTCTCACAGTGGCTAACTTTAAGAAGTGGGGAAGATCTTTTACTTTCTATTTTATATATTTCTGCACTATTTGAATTTCCAATGAGTACCTATCTGTGTTTTTTAAGACAGAGATAAAATGCATATAAAATTTTCAAGAAGAGAAAGAATACTTAAATATTATCTTTTAAAGTTTCTGGGATAGCATTTTATAGCCAATAGTGTGGCAATAGTTACTAATTTGTTTTTTATAAAAGGATATTTACCATGTCTTATTTATCATATTTACTTCTAAGAAACAGTGAAAGGCACAAGCTCACATTGAATTAAATACATACGTTTGCTACTTTGAAAAATATATTAAAATTCTGAACTGATCAAAGAAAAAAAAACTTGACAGGGGATTAATATTACAGAACTTCACCTTGGTTTTATTTAAATATTTGTGTATTTCCCAGAACAGGATCTGTAACTACAGAACTGTGACTATGGAGCATGAAAACCACAAACTATCAACTTCTTCAGGGAAGGAACCGTGTCTTATTCATGTAAACACAGGACCTGGCATGGAGAAAGTCCTCAATAAATGTCTGTGACTTCAATTAGGTAACAATGACTAAAGATTGATAAGTAATAAAACATTTCTGATATGATAAAGTACTTATGAAAAATAGAGTTATAGACTACTTAAGAAGCTAAAAGAGAACTTACAGTCATGTAAAAATAATTTATATATGGAAAAGTCATCAATGTTTTTGTAATAAGTAAAAAAAGGAAGCTAGTTGCTAAATAATATCATTCTAATTGTTTATAAGAAACTATGAGGGGAGCCTGGGTGGCTCAATCGTTAAGCATCTGCCTTCGCCTCAGGTCATGATCCCAGGGTCCTGGGATCGAGCCCCACATTGGGCTCCCTGCTTGGTGGGGAGCCTGCTTCTCCATCTCCTACTCCCCCTGCTCGTGTTTCCTCTCTTGCTGTGTCTCTCTCTGTTAAATAAATAAATAAAATCTTTAAAAAAAAAAAAAAAAGGAAAAGAAACTATGAGTATAGGGCAACTGAGTAGGCTCAGTCAGTTAAGTGTCCAATCCTTGATTTTGGCTCAGGTCATGATCTCAGGGTAGTAAGAACGAGCCGCAAGTCGGGCTCCATGCTCAGAACAGAGTTGGCTTGAGATTTTCTCCCCCTCTCCCTCTGCCCCTCCTGCTTGTGCACATATGCTCACTAAGATAAATAAAATCTTAAAAAATAAAAAAAGAAACTATGGTAATAAATTATAAATAACAATTTGTTTCATGTGTAGTTTAACTCTGCCCACACTTAATGTTTATAAAATTTCACCGACAAAGTTGACACATGTATGTTTTCAAGATTAACATGATAGCTGGATGTTCAAAAAATTTTTTTTTTTTTTAAATTTTTTTTTAAGATTTTATTTATTTATTTGACACAGAGAGAGAGAGAGAGATCACAAGTAGGCAGAGAGGCAGAGAGAGATGAGGAAGCAGGCTCCCTGCCGAGCAGGGAGCCCGATGCGGGCCTCGATCCCAGGACCCTGAGATCATGACCTGAGCTGAAGGCAGAGGCTTTAACCCACTGAGCCACCCAGGCGCCCTCAAAATTTTTTTAAATCTTTCAGATATTTTGGTACAACATGTACTTTAACATAGGGTCCTACTGTAGAAATTTCTTCTTTTATAACAGATCAACTTACGACAAAGGGATAATGGCCTTTCTTCTAAAAATCCACCTCCACTTCTAATCCAGAATTGTAAATAAAGGATACTTTTTCTGATATCACAAGCATTTGTAGTTAACAATGTTACAAAGTCTTTCACATCAGTTCTAAAGTTCTCAGCCAAGCAGATCATCTGAAGGTAGCTGGCAACATTCAGCTGAGAAAAAGAAACAGAGAA
The DNA here is from genome assembly GCA_002007465.1 of Ailurus styani. Taxonomy (NCBI): domain Eukaryota; kingdom Metazoa; phylum Chordata; class Mammalia; order Carnivora; family Ailuridae; genus Ailurus; species Ailurus styani. Next base: position 5,006,932 of record LNAC01000022.1, read on the forward strand.
AGAAAAAAGAAACATGGTGAATGGCACAGTTAACACAAATACATCAGTAATACATATTTAAAAGTAGGACAAATTTCACTAAAATTCACACTATCTTAGCTCTTGAGAATGAAACTGATCTGGAAAAATATAATAAAGGAAAATACTTCCAAATTAAAAATATTTTACACAACCTTATTCTAGTAACTGTATATAATCTAAAACATCAAGAAAACTTTTATGGGAGATTTTCCATAAACCCTGAAAGCAATTTTATTAAACTTTGAGAAATTCCCTTAAGATTAAATAACAGCACAACCTGGGATATTGGGATATTTTACAGCCATTAAAACTATAATTGTGAATACTATAATAATACTGACAGTTTTTAAATACCAGAATTAGAAAATTATATCAACGCATGCACAAATGCATAAATGTAAATAAACAAGAAACATTAGGGGAAAAAAATCAAAACCCATGTGATTTCTTTTTGTTGTTTTTTTTTTTTTAAGATTTTATTTATTTGAAAGAGAGAGAGAAGCTAGAGAGAGAGAGAGAGAGAGCACAAGCAGGGGGAGGGGTATAGCAAGAGAGGGAGAATCAGGCTCTCCACGGAACAGGAAGCCCGATGCAGGACTCTATCCCAGGACCCTGGGATCATGACTTGAGCCGAAGACAGACGCTTAACCAACTAAGCCACCCAGCTGCCCTCAAATTTTTCATTTTATTTAGTGTTCCATCAATATTGCTATATTTTTTGGTAAAACAACAAAACATATACTATTCTCTAACCATCATTTTGTAGTTAACATTTATGGAAAGCTTTTCACCTTGAAAAGCTAAAACAAATAAAATTATATTTACATTTTGCAGATTTTACAAGACCACTAACATTTTTACCTTAAACAAGATAATTAAAAAAAAGATTTCTCCTATTAAATCTTTGACCTCATTCTATGTACATACATTACTCCTGCATACTTCTGGGACTCTGCTTCCCACAAACTGGAATTCTGCTTTCAATAATGAAGTACCTACTAACAGGCACACCTTGCCATCAGTAATAATGATAAACTCTATAATCAACTACAAAGAAATATAAAAAGCGAATTAGGGCGCCTGGGTGGCTCAGTGGGTTAAAGCCCCTGCCTTCGGCTCAGGTCATGATCTCAGGGTCCTGGGATCGAGGCCCGCGTCGGGCTCTCTGCTCAGCAGGGAGCCTGCTTCCTCCTCTCTCTCTCTCTGCCTGCCTCTCAGCCTACTTGTGATCTGATCTCTCTGTGTCAAATAAATAAAATAAAAATCTTTAAAAAAAAAAAAAAAAAGCGAATTATTTGAAGGCACAAGACAGTAACCAAAAGCAGAAGATAACTGAAGGGAAAATCAACACTTAGACAAAAGAAATGGCCCTGGGTGAATTCTCACCCCCATCTCGCCCCCTCTAAATTGATTTCTGACTTAGGACAGGATGCAGCAGTGGTGGCTAAAACTCAGACAGAAACTCAGTGTTACTGGCTTGAACCAGAGGACAGTTTGGGATGCTGGCAGTAATTGGAAAGTGAGAAGGGATGTCTGTGCAAGTAGGGAAACAGAAATTCTAGCTAAAGAAGAATGCAAATCCCTGGTTGATGCCTGACCTTCACATGTGTGGGCCTGTCTCAAAGCAGGCCAGCTAAAACTAAAAGAACTGAACAGACACTTTAGCTGCTACATACTACAGGAGAATATTTATTCAGAGGAAGAGAACCGAATCCAGAGTGTCTATAACATACCATTTGCAAAGTACAGGATAAAACTCTAAAGCTACGACATATACAAAGAAATAGAAAAAAGTAACTAACTCCTCAGAGACAATCAATATATTTAATCACAAGATTAAGAAGATGGGAGACAAACCATAAGAGACTCTTAAAATCAGGAAACAAACTGAGGATTGCTGGAGGGGAGGGGTACCAGGGGATGGCGTGGCTGGGTGATGGACACTGGGGGAGGGTATGTGTTGTGAGTGCTGTGTATTGTGTAAGACTGATGAATCACAAGCCTGTACTCCTGAAACAAATAATATATGTTAATAATAATAAAAAAGGGGGAAAAATGACAAAGATGTTGGAATTAGCAGAATTTTAAAACAGCTAGTAAAACTATGCTTAAAGAAAACATGCTCATAATAAATAAAGTCCAGCAGAAAAATAGAAGCCATAAAAAGAAGGCAACAGGGGTGCCTGGGTGGCTCAGTTGGTTAAACGTCTGCCTTCAGCTCAGGTCATGATCCCAGGATCCTGGGTTCAAGCCCCACATTGGGCTCCCTGCTCAGCGGGGAGCCTGCTTCTCCTTCTCCCTCTGCCATTCCCCCCACTTGAGCTCTCTGGCTCTCTCTCTCTCTCTCTCTGTCAAATAAATATTTAAAAAATATTAAAAAAAAAAAGAGAGAAGGAAACAGCAATTGCAAAACTAAAAATCATATCAGAAGGAGGTAGTAGGAAAAAAGTGTCAGTAAATTTGAAGATTAATCAATATAAATGATCAAACCAAAAGTACAAAGAAAAAAAAGTTGGGGGGGGGAGAATAGTGTGCCTCAGTGGCACGTGACACAATGTAAAATGTCTAACATACTTGTAATTAAATTCCCAAGAGGGAAAGAGAAAATGGGCATAAAATAAATTTGAAAAAGTAAGTTTAAAAATGTCCCTCACTGAAGGAATGACATATATTTATGGATTGTAGATATCCAAGAACCACAAGCAGGATAGACATGAAGAAAAATAACACCTAGGCACATCACAGGCAATTGATGAAAACTCAAGTTAGGGACACCTGGGTGGCTCAGTCAGTTGAGCATCTGCTCTTGGCTTAGGTCATGATGCCAGGGTCCTGGGATCAAGCCCTATATTGGGCTCCCTGCTCAGCAGGGTGACTATTTCTCCCTCTACCCCTCCCCCTGCTTGTGCTCTCTCTCTCTCTCTCTCTCATGCTCTATCTTAAATAAATAAATAAATAAATATTAAAAAAAAAAAAAAAGAAAAACTAAAGTTAAAGAGACTATCTTGAAGGCATCCAGAAAATAACGACATATTACATAGGAGGCAAAAAAAAAAAAAAAAAAGGTGACTTATAATCAGAAATACCACTGACCAAAAGAAAATGGAATGACATCTTTAAAGCACTGATGCAAGGGTGCCTGGCTGGCTCAGTTGGTAGAGCATGTGATTCTTGATCTCTGGGTGACGAGTTCAAGCCCCACGCAGGGTGTGGAGCCTACTTAAAAAAAAAGTACTGATGGAAAAACTGAGAACCCAGATTTCTATACCAAGGGAAAATAGTCTTTGAAATGAAGTAAAAATAAAGACATTTTCAAGTAAATGAAACTTAATATAATCCATTGCCAGCAGACTAGCTCTATAAAAATTGTTAATGAAATTCTTCAGGCTGAAGAGAAACAAAATCAAAAGAAAAGGTCAGATCTTCAGGAAGGAATGAAGTATATTAGAAATTATAAGCATACAGGTAAACATAAAAGTCAACTTTTTATTCTCCTAATTACTTTCAAACATACACAGCAGGCTAAAGCAAAAGCAGAGCATTATATTGGGGAGTTTATAATGTGTAAATGTAAAACATTTGAAAACTAAAGCATACAAGATAGAGGGATGAAAAATGGACTGATACCTTTGCAAGGTTCTTAGATTCTATATAAATCAGTATAATACTAACGCTACACTATGAAAAACTGGGACGCCTGGGTGGCTCAGTCAGTTGGGTGTCTACCTTCGGCTCAGGTCACGATCTTGGGGTCCTGGGATCGAGCCCTGCGTTGGGTTTACTGCTCAGGAGGTAGTCTGCTTCTCCCTCTGCCTCCCACCCCCCAGCTCGTGCTCTTTCTCTCTCAAATAAAGAAAATCTATAAAAAAAAAACACACACACACACTGTGAAAAACTAAGAATGCATATTATTTCTAAAGAAACTACTAAAATCTATGTCCTAATTCATTTCAAATGGCCTAGAAACCACCCACCAACATCCTTCATAAATGTAGACATGAAAGTCCCTAACAATATATGAGCAAATAAAATCCAGAACTATAAAAAGATATAACACCTCATGACCATATTATCCTAAGAATGCAAGACTTCTCTGACATTCAAAAATCAACTAACATAATTTGCCATATTAATAGAATTAAAAAGATAAGCTATATGATTGCCTCAAAAGATGGAAAGTATCTGACAAAATTCAACACCATTGACAATAAAAACACAGCTAACTGATGGAGATCTATGAAAATATACAGCTAATATCACACTTACTGATAAAAGAATGCCTACTTTAGCCCCAAATTCAGAAAGAAGGCAGAGATGTTCACACGTAACTCCTATTCAACAGAGTACTAAAGATTTGCTGGCACTATCACATTAAACCATCTTTTATAGAGTTGTGACATGATTTATGATCAAAATGAAAACTTACAAGTGAAGGAGTACTGAAATTAATTTCTTCAAAGCAGCCATCAAACATTAAACTAAATGTTGGATCTATAGGAAAAAAAAACATTTTAAAAAACCAATAAGACTACTAAATTAATTTTTCTAGTTACTTTTTCTTTTTTTTTTTTTTTTTTTAATTTTTTTTTTTTTTT
>LNAC01000022.1:5011623-5038249 GCA_002007465.1 Ailurus styani
TCCCTACCCTCCCACCCCCCAGTAACCCTCAGTTTGTTTTATGAGATTAGAAGTCTCTTATGGTTTGTCTCCTTCCCCATCCCATCTTGTTTCATTATTTTTCCCTCCCTACCCCCAACAGCCCCCCACCCTGCCCCTCAAGTTCCTCATATCAGAGAGATCATATGATAATTGTCTTTCTCTGATTGTCTAGTTACTTTTTCTATGAAAATATTCTATATATCACTGGTAATGAAAATATCATGCAAATTATAAATCATTAAAGGAACTGAATTTCTGTCTTGACCTAAAGTAACTTTTGATCTTTTAATTAAACTATCATGTAACCTTTGAGTAACATGACTTGTATCATTATTTTTAGAGTACAATCACTAACAGTCAAATAAACCATTAATTTGTAAGTGGAGTCTGACATAAACACATTTTCCCATAGAAATCCACAACAGAGATACACTACTGAATATGTGCAACGAAAAGACATTAGAAAACAATGTTATAATTCAGTGTTTATAATAATATTAATAAAAAAAAAAAACCAACCTGTGTGAGTCTTAAAATTGAACACTGAATGTGAATTACTAGGAAGATGGACCAATTCCAGGGGCACCTGGCTGGCTCAACCAGTGGAGTGGGTGACTTTTGATCTTGGGGTTGTGGGTTCAAGCCCCATACTGGGTGTAGAAATTACTTAAAATCTTAGGGGGGGAAAAAAAGGAAGGTGGACCAATTCTATTAGGCTGGCTATGGCTTACTTTAACTAAAATATGCAATAATTCATATGGAAGTATTCTCCGGGAATAAGGAATGGCTAAGTTCAATATTAAGGCACCGAAGAAAAAATTTTTTATGAGCTCCATAAAAAATTCTGATCAGTAAGTAACATTTGATGATCTAATTATAAGTATGAGGAAGAGGCAAAGAGAAGGATCTATTATCGCCCCTATGAAAACCCCTTTCTTGGATAGTTCATAAATCTTTTTACCTGCATTCTAGGCTGTTGCAGGCATCCTAAATATCTAATACTCTACAAAGTAGAAATCCAGTTTCACACCAGTGTTATTCGCAGCATAATAGAGTAATTTTATAATTACTCAAGACTGTGAATCGACAGCAAATTTAAATAATTCTTCATTTAAAAAATGATCTAGGAGACTTCAAATTTTAGAAAAAAAAAGACAATTTACTAGCACACTTAAAGGAATGTTTCTAACTAAAATGAGATGCTTTCTCAAAATGTTTTAATCAAAAGTAATCAGTTGCAAAACCACTGTTACTTACCACTAGTAGTAAGAATTACAGGTCTTTTAGTTGTTGCCATGAATGTTTTGATTGCACTCAAAAACCCAGCATCTTCTTCAAAAATGACATCAACCTAAGAGCCATTTATGACAATAATACTGTATTGAGTAACAAAACATTTACTGAACATGTTACATGTACATAATAGATATCCTATATGTCTGTTAGAGACAAAATTTACAAATTTATGAAATTTATGAACAGTATGATTCAGCCCATACTAAAAGCTTAAAATATACTCTTAAAAGTAAAAAAAATTATCAAATATTAAACCAAAAAAAAGTAGTCACCTGTAATTGGACAAGTATGAGTCAGAATTTCTACAATCACTGAACAATAATTAATAATCCTGAATTGCATTAATCATCTTTCTGAAAAATTCTTCTACGGTTGACAGTTTCATTCACTTTAACTTCAAACAGATTACATTGGGTCGCCTGGGTGGCTCAGTCAGTTAAGCATTGGACTCTTGATTTCCACTCAGGTCATGAACTTAGGGTCCTGAGATCAAGCCCTGCGTCAGACTCCACACTCAGAATGAAGTCTGCTTGAGATTCTCTCTCTCCCTCTGCCCTTCCCCCACTCATGCACGCACACACATGCTAAATACATACATGCATGCATACATATATACATAAGATCTTAAAAAATTTTTTTAAACATTTAAACAGATATAAGTATTCCTAACTTTCTTGGCTATTTTATAATACTTTATAGGAACACATATAGTAACCTTTAGGATAAGTTCTTATTATGAGATAACATGAACATATGCCCATAAGCCTACCTCCTCAAAAAGAATGAGAGATGTTGCATTTTTCCTGTTGGGTTCCTCAGCTCCAAGTTCTTTGACATTTGACTTAGTTGTGTTTGCAGATTTAGTCTGAATAATTGGTTTTTGTTCACAAGAATTTCTTATTCCTGCATAAATAAAATATTAGTATTTTAGATAAAATCAACTTTCAATAGAACACTGGATGTTTCTGCAGAATAAACTCAAACTGAAACTCCCTATCAAAATTAAACAAGGGGCGGGGAAAAAAACTGAAACAAAATATCAGAATTCTTATATGTAGGACCTTCAGTGTAGCTGAGGTTAAATAAATAGCAATAGAAACTCAGGAAAAATGATCATATTTTTATGTATCAGGGTCAACAGTATTAAAAACTGTCACATATATTTTGTATATTTAATGTCTTACCTTTATTATTTTCCAGAAGTACTACTTCTTCATTATTTTTTGGCTTAGAAGACACTTTAAAATAATTTGCCAAAGTTTTAGGTGGAAGCATTCGTTTTGGTATGTTAGTTTGTGATGACGGTGGAGGAAGTTTCCTTGGTGATGTAACAACTTTCTTAGGAGAGCTTAATTTTTCTGCCAAAAACAAATTTACTGAAGGATAAGTATTCTAAAAGTTAAACGGACGGTAAGATTGAGTTATTCACAGTCTATATTTCTACTGTTACCAGTTAAAAATTAACACAGAAATTTTCTTTCATTCTCACATTCAAATACTGTGAACAAATTATTACAGTTATTCTATCATCAGAGAAGGTAAAACCAGTCATTTGGAAAAGATATTATTTTCCAAAGAAACATACATCCTTGAGGCAAAGAATGTTCAGAATCCCTCCATTCACTTTCTCTCCATCTGCTGGAGTTCATAAGAGGCTGGAGGAAAAGTGATAATGGTACATACTGAGAGCATTACAGAACACTGTTACCCAACTTCGGGTTAGCCCTATAGTAAATGGATACTGCAAGCAGAGAATATGTTTTTCTAGAGATGTAGTGGAGGACAGATACCAAGTTTAAAAATAAATGGTTGATCTCTACCTCCAGAAGTCCTATGGCTAATAAATCCTTGGATTTATTCCAGAGCATGTCCTTCACTCCCCTCTAAGTGCCCTGATACAGTCCTCATATGTCCAAATTACGTTTATTATTTTTTACACCCCATTTCCACAGATCTTAACCTATCCTTTGCATATTATAGGTGTTTGAAAACTTACTGAAGACTTTGAGTTTGCCATTGGCAACAACACGGACAGGATAGATTACTCAGAAGGATTTTGCTAAGTAATGGGGCAAAATTAGCCCTAAACTAAATGCTGCTATGGCCTCGCCTATTACAGCATAAAAGACCCAAAACAATCAAACTTAGAGAAAAAATTGGGCATGGTAACACAGAAGATATAAAAGGACCTAAGGCTAGCTTCTAGAAATGAAAACAATGTGTGAAATACAAAATACATTAGATGGCACAGACAGCATACTACAAACTGCAGAAAATAAGATTTGTGAACCTGAGTAGTTAGAAACTATCCAAGATGAAACACAGACAGGAATAAGAAAACTGCAAACCTGAACAATTACGGAGCTGAGACAACTTAGCAGCATTATTCAGAATAGAATGTGGTAAGGAAACAACCTGAGTGCCCATCCATGAATGGATCCAGATGTGGTTTCTATACACAGTGGAAGATTACTCAGCCCTAAGGACATCCCACCATTTGGAACAGCATGGATGGATCGGGAATGCATTAGACTAAGCGAGGTAAGTCCGACAGAGAAAAGCAAGTACTGATGACAGTCCTTATATGTGGAATCTAAAAAAGCCAAACTCATAAAAACAGACAGTAAAATGGTGGTTACCAGGAGATGGGGTAGGGGGATAGGACAAATGTTGTTCAAGGGTACAAACCTGCAATAAGTAGTAAATAAATCCTAGAGACCTAATGCATAGTATAGTAAATATAGACAATATTCTATTACAATCACCAAACTTCCTGAGGCTATAACTTAATTATTCCAACCACTAAAAAGAAATAATTATGTAATGTGATAGAAGTACTAATTACCAACACAATGGCAAACATACTGCTATATAAATGTATAAAATTAACACATTGTATGCCTTAAATATATATACACTGTTATATGTCAGATATATTTCAATTAAAAGAAAAAAACAATGCTTAGAATATTCCGAATTTGATAAAATATAAACCCATTCATACAAGAAGCTCAACAAACTCCAATCACACGAAACATGAAGAAAACTACACCAATACACATCAAAGTTATAGTTGCTAACAACTAGCACAAAGAGAAAACCTTAACAGCAGCAAAGAATAATGAACACAAAGGACTGAAACACATCATATATATATATATTTGTGTGTGTGTATATATATATTTGTGTCTATATGTATATATATGTATATATACACACACACACACAAATCCATGAGTTCATCATAATACTGAAAAAAGTAAACTACCCCAAAACTCATTGGACAACCTTAGAGATTACTAGGTCATCACTACTCTATGAACTGATAAATAAAAGGAAAGAATGAAGCATTTCTCATGCCTTTCCTATACAAACTGTGTATCAAAGTATCCAGACAGCTGATGAGAAGTACTTCTCAGAATTTTAATTAATAAATTCAGAAAGGCTAAATGAATTACAAAATCACCCATTTTCTAACCCTTAATGAAACAATCAATCTACTAGATAAAGATCATTCATGGCTACAAAATACTGTTAGTTCAAAGAGTGATAAGGGAACTCTATAATGGACAGATCAGCCTGGAAACAAGTGAACTCACCAATCCATGTTAATATCTCAAATGTATCTTCGGCTCTGATGCCATACAAAGTACACAGCCTTGCCTATGCATGTATGGTAGCCCTGAAACAGAAACTGAATCTAATCAAGCCCACAGATCTGCCAGTTTACAAGTAAATAGGAAAGAGGAATATATTAACTGATACCATAAAGATATAATCAGCCAAATCCAAAAGGTGAGAAATTTTGTGAAAAATGACCCATGTTCTTCAACAAATAAATGGTATGAAAAGGATGAGGGAATTATTAGGGAGACTGAAAGAAATTCTTTTTTTTTTTTTTAAGATTTTATTTATTTACATGACACAGAGAGAGAGAGATCAGATCACAAGTAGGCAGAGAGGCAGGCAGAGAGAGAGGAGGAAGCAGGCTTCCCGCTGAGCAGGGAGCCCGATACGGGCCTCGATCCCAGGACCCTGAGACCATGACCTGAGCTGAAGGCAGCGGCTTTAACCCACTGAGCCACCCAGGCGCCCTGAAAGAAATTCTTAAAACATTAACCAAATGTAAATGTAACCTTGTTTGGATCCAAATTTGCACAAAGCATTTAAACAACAGAAAACCAAAATAAGAATATGTATTAGATAAAATTAAGGCATAAAGTTAATTTCATTAGGTCTAATTATGATACTGTGGTTATGCTTTTTTAAAAATCCTTATCCGGGAATGCCTGGGTGGCTCAGATGGTTAAGCATCTGCCTTTGGCTCAGGTCATGATCCCAGGATCCTGGGATCAAGTCTCGCATCAGAATCCCTGCTCAGCTGGCGAGTCTGCTTCTCCCTCTCCCACTTCCTCTGTCCCTGCTTGTGTGCTCTTCCTCTCTCTCTCTCTCTCACTCACCCTCTCAAATAAAATCTTAAAAAAAAAAAAAAAAAGTCCTTATTAAGGATGCCTGGCTAGCTCAGTCGGAGGAGTGCGTGACTCTTGATCATGGGGTTGTGAGTTCGAGCCCCACGTTCAGTGTAGAGATTACTTAAAAATAAAATCTTAATAAACACATGAGTAAATAAATAAAGTCCTTATCAGTTAGAGATTCCTATGAAGTATATAAGGGTAAAATTATATGATGGTCTTGAGATTTGTTTTAAAACTGTACAGGCAAAAATTAAAACAGTGTGTGTGTGTGTGTGTGTGTGTGTGTGTGTGTGTGTGTGTGTGTAGGAAAAGATAAAAAATGAATGGCAAAATGCTGACTATTAAAATTCTTTTTGTAGATTTTATTTTTTCAAAGATGTTATGACCTAAGGAAAATAATTTACTTACTTGGTGACTTGCCTAGGTTGTAACTATTAAAAAAGCAAGGTTTTTGAGAGTTTACACCTTGCTTGTCCACTTGATGGGACTGAGTAGCTTCCTTCAGTTGAGATAGAATTTGTCTACCACTGCGCTGAGAAGATGCATTGACTTCAAATATCTAAAAGAAGAATATATGAAAGCAAGGCAGAATGGTTGGTTTTCCTTTAATTCAAGTATAACTACTACATTAACATTCTCCCACTGTAGCTCCTACTAACCTTGAATCCAAGCTCCTGAGCACAAGCATACACCGCAGCAGTTTTTCCCACTCCTGTTGGCCCTGTTATAAGAACAGTATTGCAAAGGCGAGTCTCTTCTTCGTCATCTGAAATGCCTTTAAAATCTATGCTATCCGACAGATCTGAAAAATTATTCAAATGCAAATTATCATTGATAATTGCTTAGGCAGCAATTCTATCTCACGAAACACAATGATCAAACCTTACAAACTTCTTGTCAGTAAATGCTGGAAATTTAATTTACAAAAACTAGAAAATCAAATATAAAATACCAGCTAGGAAATTTTATATAAATATTTAGCTAATCTAACTCAAAATATCCAGTGAAATGGAGAAAATGACTCAAAATACCTTCCTGTTTTTCATCTTTTTTTCCCTTCAAATTTTGTCTTTCCTCCAATTCAGCTCTTTTCTTCCAGTCTTTCAACCAACTGCCATAAGAAAATGTATGTTAATAAAAATAATTCACAGAATAGAGCTATATCTCTTTGAATCAACTAAATAGTAAAATATTTTTACATGGGCATGAATACTTTTAAATGAAGTAACCTTTACCAAAACACACAAGACTATATGAGCGACATTATTCACTGTAACACTGTTCATATTAGCTTCCAAAAGGAAAAACCTAAAAGTACCTCAGTAGGAGAAAAGATACATACAGTACAGTTACCTAAGAAATCAGTACAGAGCTGCTATAAAGAACCAGGGAGACCATGTGATGACATGAAAGATGTCTAATACATGGTGCTAAGTAGAAGTAGAAAGATGAAGTTCTAGTCTGGAGTTAGCCTGCCCAAGTTTGAGTACCAGCTCCACCACTTCCGAGCTGTGTAACTCTAGACAAATAATTCAAACTCTGTTTGTAGTCCTGTTCCTCATCTTTAAGATAAGGACAACAGTATTCACCCTTATGATATAGTTTTAAGGATTAAATGAGCTAAGAACAATGCAAATACTTAGAATAGTGCTAGGCTCAAAGTGTTAACTATTACTATGGGTCCCTATTTCTTATATGAAATCCTTTGGACCAGGTGAGTTTCAGAATTTAAAAATTTTCAGATATTAGAAAAGTAACTTGATACATATGCCACATATAACACAATACCTCTAATGTGGTCCGTGGCATTACATCCACAATCACTTAATATTTCTATTTTAAAAAATGTATGAACTCCTACTAAGTGGGATCCATAAAAACCATAATATATAATAAAGTTAATAACTTGGTTTTCAGTATTTCTTGGATGTGGGAATCACAGACAAAGGATTCTGGGCTTGAATTAGTAGTACTATGATCCTATTTGTAAGGAAGAAAGGAGCTAATATATACATAACCTTACATTTTTCTGTAAGGTCTTACAAGAAATCTTTAATAGTTGTTACTTCTGGAAAGCAGAAATGGGAGAAAGGAGGGATATTAACTTCTCACGTTTTTCTTTTCTTTTTTTAAGATTTTACCATGTAATGTATTACTTTATAATTTCTAGATTTTAGTATAAATAAAACTAAGTAGTAAAACTAGACCCATAAACAATTTCTCAATTCTTTTACAAATTTACCAACCTATGTAACTTTTTTATAGCTAGCTCATTGCCTATGAGTTCACTGGAGTTCTGAGGTTGATACTTTTCTGTCCAAAGCATGTCTTCAGTTCCAGAATCTAAAGCAAAAAATACATAGTAAAACATTTGTCCCTGACATAAGTATATATTCTTAGACATTTACAGTATTGTTTCATGTAAACAATGAGTATTTATACAAGTATTTATATCTACAAAATGCCAAAAGGGGCAATTTCAAAACTTAACATTAAAATTTATTTTTTATTTTTAGTATTTTTATTTGAGAGAAGGAGAGAGAGCACGAGTGGGGGGAGAGGCAGACGGACAAGCAGACTCCCTGCTGACTGGGGGGGGGGGCACAACCCTGGGCTTAATTCCAGGACCCTGAGATCATGACTTGAGCTGAAGTCAGACGCTTAACTGAGCCACCCAGGTGCCCCACATTTAAAATTTTTCACATCAAAACCCTTTCTCCTTAAAAGCTAACCACGACTAGGATGCCTGGGTGAAGTAGTCAGATAAGCGTCCAACTCTTGATCTCAGTCCAGGTCTTGATTTCAGGGTTGTGAGTTCAAGTCAAGTTGGGCTCCACACTGGGCATGGAGTATACTTAAAAACAAAAGGCGGAGGGATACCTGGGTGGCTCAGTTGGTTAAGCCTCCAACTCCTGATTTCGGCTCAGGTCATGATCTCAGGGTCATGAACTGAGGGTAGTGGGATCAAGCCCCATGTCTGGCTTTGCCCTTATAGAAGTCTGATCCTCTCCCTCTCAAATGAATAAATATTAAAAAAAGGCTGAACACCATAAAGTCTCATGATAGTAAGGCTTAAAAGTACACATTTAGGGCTCTGGGTGGCTCAGTCAGTTAACTGTCTGCCCTCAACTCAGGTCCTGATCCCAGGGTCCTGGGATGGAGTACTGCATCGGGCTCCTTGCTCAGCGGGGAGCCTGTTTCTCCTTCTGCCTGTTGCTCCCCCTGCTTGTGCTCTAGAGTATACGCCCACTCTCTCTCTCTCTCTCTCTCTCTGACAAATAAATAAATAAATAAAATCTTAAAAAAAAAAAAGTACACATTTAGAGTCACATGCCTGGCTCAACTGAGGTCGTGAGTTCAAGACCCACGCTAGGGTTAGAGAGTACTTAAAAAAATTAAGTATATTAAAAAAAATAAAAGTATAAATTTAGAATTTTAATAATCACTAAAAACATGAAATATGAAAAATAATTTATACTATAAGAAATAATCTAAAGAGCAAAGACAGCATAATTTTAGTGCAACTTCCTTTGACCCCTGGGGGAAAAAATATTAAACTGTCCTATTAAGTCAACCTGGGTAAATGGAGATATGCCACACTCCCATTTGAGAAGACTGAATGTTGTAAAGATGCCAATTCACTCCAAATTAACCTGTACATTAATCCAAAATCAAAACCCCAATGGGATCTGCGGGGGTAGGAGAATCTACAGTTCATTCAACAGTGCAGCTACATGAACATAGTTTTAAAAAATGATAGGAGACTTGCTGTACAAGTATCAGAACATACTCTAAAGCTACCTAACAGGATGAATTAATTAATTCAACAGAATATTTTGAAAAAGCTAGATAACACAAATGGGAACATGTCAGAGAATGTAAAACAGACATAAACTAAATGACATAGTATAATTCCAGGTTTTTACAAAAGCACACATATTTACAGAAGCACAGAAAAATCAAAGACCAAACACCAATCTGTTAAATGTGGTATCCTTTAAAGCTATAATTAGTAAGGCTTCTACTTCTTATTTTATACACCTGTATCACTTGAATGTTGCATGAACATATATTAAAGAGAAGAGAAAAATGAGAGGTTAAATAAACAGAAGTGTTCTAGGAGCAGAAGGAGAAGATCTAATTTACCAAGAACATGAGATCTTTCTGAGGGAGACTCTTTGCCATCATCTGTCATGAGAACATCAGGATCTTCAACTGCTTCTGTTTCTACTTTACATGTTGCACTCAGAGCAGTTTGTTTCTTCCTGGATGTTTTAGAAAGAAGACCTTTACAAGAGTCTAGCTTTATCCCAGTAGAGTTGTTTCTTTTGTCAAGTTCTTCTGGTTTCCCATTTATCTTTTTTGGACTTTGTGAATAATCGTTTGGTTTCTTTCTTTTTGACTTCTGAATTTCCGTTTCCACTCGTTTCCTTTTAGTTTCTTTTTGATTGACATCGGACTCTCGTTGTGGACTTTCTATTTCAGAAATCACAGAAATGCGTGTGCTTACTAATCAACCAAAATCAAATTTTAATACCTGACCATCTTAATGTCACTTCAAAATATCCAATAATCTTATTACTACAAAATGAAGAAGCAAGAATCAAATGTGGCACATGGAAAGCAAGCAGTCTATCTTGTTATTTATACTGCCTCTTGGACAAGCTGTGTAAATTCAAATGACCTCATCTAAGGCTTTTCTTAAATGAACTATTAATATTTTAATATAATTAAAGGTGCCTTTGGGTTCGCATCTGTGGAAAACAGCTGGAGCCAACACTGCACTAAACAAGGTGCTTTACCTTAGTTGAACAATTTTCCCTAACAACGATAAGCAATATTCTCTCCATGGACTTGCAAGAGTCAATGACCAAGTCTTAATGTTTTCAAAAGCCAAATATTAAGGTAAATTATAATTATCACTAACCTTGTTTACGATGACACTCAGAAAGCACCTGGTGCTCACTTCGTTTTTTCAGAAGCAAAGAAAAATATTTCCTTAAAGAAAATTCAGGATTTGACCACCTAATTTCCTCCAGCAAAAGATTTCTTACTTCTTCAGTCAAATCTTTCCTTCTCTCCACAGACTGCAATAAAGAGTAAAATCCTCATTAACAGACCCACATTATCTAATTTTTTTAAAGATTTTAATTTTTTTTTTATTTTTTTAAGTAATCTCAGGCGCCTAGGTGGCTCAGTAGATCAAGCATCTGCCTTCAGCTCAGCTCAAGATCCCAGGGTCCTGGGACTGAGCCCAGCATTGGGCTCTCTGCTCAGTGGGGAGTCTACTTCTCCCTCTGTCCCTCCCCCAACTCGCTCTCTCTCGCTCTCCCTAATAAAATCTTAAAAACAAATAAATAAAAAAGAAAGTAATTTCTATGCCCAATATGGGGCTCACACTCATAACTCTGAGATCAAGAGTCTCTTGCTCCAACGACTGAGCCAGTCAGGTGTCCCCTACGCTATTAATAATATTAGTCACCAACTACTTTCTGTCTATAATAAATCAGTATTAATGTAGGAGTAGCTTTAGTGACTAAATACAACCTTGACAATGAAGCTACTTTTGCATACTTTTGAAGGACTTAGTTCATATTTTTATTGATCTTTCAACTAATTGTACATTACACATTTATTAGATTAGAATGCTGACTTACATAATATCCAAATGTGCTATATAATCTTCTTTTGAAATTGGCTACCATTAATTCTTAAAACATTTCTAAAGCTCTAGAAATATTTAAAAGAGATGTCTACCTCAATCGAGATTTTTTAAAATTGGATTCTAGGGGAAAAAAATGAACTTAAGGCTACAATAATAGATTTCCAATTTTTTCCCCCTCTAAAAGACGTGAAGGAAACACCCTACAATGGATGAGCTCTCCAGTACTTACCCCAACACCAGATTTCATACTTTTAGAATGTGAATTCAATGTTGAAAATTCACCAAGAGCAAGAACACATTTTGAGAGATCTATTACTTTAGTATTCGGTTCTTTAAGTTTTGTTAAGAGAGAGCAAGTAGGTGGTTTCAAATGCCACAAATGGCATCCTAAAGAAAAACAGAAAACAAATATCTTCATTACTTTCATTCATATACATCAAATGCCAAATATTCACGCTTGAAAAGACCTGACAACTACATAGTTAACACAAAGATACCAAAACTCAAATGAGGGGTAGGGAGACAAACCATAAGAGGCTTTTTTTTTTTTTTTTTAAGATTTTATTTATTTATTTGACAGAGAGAGAGAGAGATCACAAGTAGGCAGAGAGGCAGGCAGAGAGAGAGGAGGAAGCAGGCTTCCCGCTGAGCAGGGAGCCCGATACGGGCCTCGATCCCAGGACCCTGAGACCATGACCTGAGCTGAAGGCAGAGGCTTTAACCCACTGAGCCACCCAGGAGCCCCCATAAGAGGCTCTTAATCTCAGGAAACAAACTGAGGGCTGCTAGGGGGTGGGGATGGGAGGGATGGAGTGGCTGGGTTATGGACGTTGGGGAGGGTATGTGCTATGGTGAGTGCTGTGAATTGTGTAAGACTGATGATTCACAGACCTGTACCCCTGAAGCAAATAATACATTATATGTTAATAAAAAAATTATAAAACTAAAAAAAAAACAAAAAACAAAACAAAAAAACTCAAATGAATACACAGGGAACCCATTCTTCTTCCAAAAAACACAATTAATAAAAATTACTGAGCCTTCTGATCCAACTCTTTAAAATAACCAAGTAATAGCAAACTTTCTTTTCTTTTTAAATTAACCTTGCTACTCAGGGTAAAAATTTCAGGGGCACTTAGCATCCTGCTTTAAAATTTGAAGTTTGGGGGGCATCTGGGTGGCTCAGTCGGTTAAGCATCTGCCTTCAGCTAAGGTCATGATCTCAGGATCCTGGGATCCAGCCCTGCATCAGGCTCCTTGCTCAGCAGAGAGCCTGCTTCTCCCTCTCTCTCTGCCCCTCCCTCCCACTCATGCCCCTCTCCTGCAAATAAATCTTAAAAAAAAAAATTTAAGAAAAATAAATTAATTTAAATAAAAATTAAACTTTGAAGTCAGACCTAGGTTCAAATCCAGACTGTGCCACTTGCTAATTAGGTGAACACAGGCAAGATCCTAAACCTTAGTTTGTTCCTCTGTAAAGTGGGGGTGGCAATTAAAGTAGTCAACCTCCTAGAGTTGTTACAGAGATTAAACTAGTTATGCATACAAAGTACCCGGCAGAATGCCAGATACTAGTAAACCGACATGCAATAACTTTTCAGGTTCTAAAATAGATTGTCTCTGTGCTTGCCTCATCTCCTTGTCTATAAATACATATGCTAAGTTTTACAGTAGCACTCTGGTGAAAATGTGTTTATTATTAGTACCAGGGAAGAAACGTAGAACTAATTTCTGTAGTTGAATGTACCATTAAAAAATGTTGTATAAAGCTGAACCAGTGAAAACAACAAGAAAGTTTTCCTTTTTTTTTTTTTTTTAAGATTTTATTTATTTATCTGAGAGAGAGAGGAGAAGGTCAGAGGGAGAAGCAGATTCCCCATGGAGCTGGAAGCCCGATACGGGACTCGATCATGACCTGAGCCGAAGGCAGTCGCTTAACCAACTGAACTACCCAGGCATCTAACAAGAAAGTTTTCATCAACTGAATGGTCAATGGCAGAGCTAGGGAAGAATGGGAAAGTAAAACATCATTAGAAAGACTGGCTAGGAAGTTCCCTGTATAAATGGGAGGCTAAGACATGCCTGGGTGGCTCAGTCAGTTGAGCATCTGACTTCAGCCCAGGTCTTGATCTCGGGGTCCTGAGATCAAGCCCCGTGTTGGGCCCCCCCTCTCAGCAGGAGACTCCTTGTCCCTCTCCCTCTGCTCGTGCTCTTTTTCTCTTTTAAAAATAAATAAATAAATAAATGGGAGGCTGAACAAAACTCAGAAACTATCAAGGTCAGAAACACAAAACAAAAAAAGGAAAAGAGAACATAGAGGATACTTCATGGATAGAGAGAGTGCATTAAACCAAACTACAAAGCCAGTTGAGAAGAATACAAGTGCTTTTGTGCTGACCAAAAAAAAAAAAAAAAAAAAAAAAAAAAAAAAACCAAAACCACCTCCATGCAGGAATAATGAAAAGGAGGCTATAAAGCCTTATATACACTTTTGGCAATTAAAAACTAGATAAGTAAAATAAGGTTGTGGTTGCTCTCACATTTGAATCCAAACAGAAGCGGGTTGTGACCAAGTTAAGGCCACTGTGCAAGCGGCTTGTACAAAGAGCTCACCCTGGGCACGGTGCGTGTGAGGAAAGGGTGAACTGGAGCGCGGAGCACTGTGACTTGTTACCTATTCCGGCAGATATTTATGTGGTTTGAGGGAGGAAAAGCTGTTCTGGAAAGAAGGCAAACAGACTTCCCTTGAACATTCAACAGCCCATTGGAAAGAACAGAGCCGGAGCTCCTCTGAGCAAGTCTTAAAGATGATCTGTTCACACACAGGCTACGTGTGTGAAGAGCATTGCCTTCCACTTAGAACACACTGCCTCTCTGGAGAACAACACCCACCGAGGTCCCACCCATGTGTCCGCTCCCCACTGCACAGAGGGGGAGGGCTGAGGATGCCGCTGGCTCTCTTGCCCAACCCCTCATCCTCGGTAAAGTCAGTCCAAGACTGAGGAAGAGAGAATGAAACACATCCTTCAAATTCCCACTAAAATCCCCTTAAGAATTATCTTTAAACCTTAGCATCATTTTAAGTCAACTTATGGTTTCACATTACTTCTAAACATTTAAAAATATTTCATTATAATAAACTCACCATCATCTTTTTGTTGTACATGGACGACCCTCTGGAAACTAGTACTCGCTGCATTGTACACGTCTAATGCAGCAGCTTTCTTTGCGATCTGTCGTTTAAGCAAATCCGGCAAACCACTCATGAGGAAGTCACGCTTTGCTTTAAACTGCGTATCACAATCCTGAGACTTTTCAGATGTATCTTGACTTTTAAGAAAATGATGTGAAAGAGGAAAGCTAAGGTTATACACACTTAAAAAAAAAAGAACCATAAAACACTTTTAATTTGAAAAAATCAGCTACCTGAGATGTTAGCTGGTCAAATTCATTTTTGGTTATCATAAAAACAAGTCTATCAGTTGTAAGAAATTAAGTAAAAATACGAATACATAGAAAAATGATTTGAAGGACATCCACCAAAATGTTAACAGAGGCTATCTTTGAGTGGTGAGTTTTTCCCCTTGAGTCTTTTGTCTTTTTTAAAAAACAAAGTAAGTGTTATATTTCAAAAAGTTAATGCAAGAATTTCTAATGTGATACTGTTTCCCAAATAATAGCAAGAACATTAGGGCCCTTATTACTCATGCCTCAGTTTTCCCTGGCTTATCTTCATATTACTAATCATAAGAGTCTTGACTTCAGTGGGAGGGAGATGATGGGATGCTGGATTAGTCAAGGGGAGAGAGTGTGATATCACAGTTTATTTGCCCTTCCTAGCCTTCATACATAGAGTGAGAATTGTCATATTCCCTACAAACAGAAATTTGGGTTGGTAATTAAAAAGAGGCTACAAAAACTTCCATTTTTCTTTTCCTTTTCTATTTGAGAGAAATGAGGGAAAAATGAGACCTAAAGCCAGAATGGAGGAATTAATCTTAGAAAAGAGGAGGGTGTACCTTTTTTTCTGCTAATTGGAGGGAAGGAGGAAAAGATGGGTGAAGTTGTAGCTAAATGAGTATGTGCCTGGGGCACCTGGCTGGCTCAGTCAGTACAGCATGCAACTCTTGATCTTGGGGTTGTAAATTTGAGCCCTAGGTTGGGTATAGAGATTACTTAAAAATAAAATCTTAGGGCGCCTGGGTGGCTCAGTGGGTTAAAGCCGCTGCCTTCGGCTCAGGTCATGATCCCAGGGTCCTGGGATCGAGGCCCGCGTCGGGCTCTCTGCTCAGCGGGGAGCCTGCTTCCTCCTCTCTCCTCTCTCTCTGCCTGCCTCTCTGCCTACTTGTAATCTCTCTCTCTGTGTCAAATGAATAAATAAAATCTTTAAAAAAAAAAAATAAAAAAAAAATAAAATCTTAGGAAAAAAAAAAAGAGTAGTGACTATGACAAAAGGTAAACTTTAAGAAGGGTACAAGGTAGAAAAGTAAAATATACACATATTATATATATGTGGTACAATATGTATTTTATATGTGTATGTACGATATACGTACAATATAATATACAATTACAGTTTGGACTCATGGACGTGCACATGTGTGTCTGTGTGTATTTCCCAGCTTTAAGAAGGTCTAGAAGCATTGATACCTCAGAAGCAATGAGTGAAATTAAGCACCTAGATCTTAGTTTCTTTTTTTTTTTTTTTAAAGATTTAATTTATTTATTTGACACAGAGAGAGAGATTACAAGTAGGCAGNGAGAGAGAGATTACAAGTAGGCAGAGAGGTAGGCAGAGAGACAGGGAGAGGAGGAAGCAGGCTCCCTGCTGAGCAGAGAGCCCGATGCGGGCCTCGATCCCAGGACGCTGAGATCATGACCTGAGCCGAAAGCAGAGGCTTTAACCCACTGAGCCACCCAGGCGCCCTAGATCTTAGTTTCTAGATCCTCCACTAAAAGGATCCAGGGCTCCGTGGAAAAAGGCTATTTACAGAGTAGGGCAGGGCAAATCAAAGATGAACCTGGAAACATAATCCTGTTCCAGAAAGTAAGGAATGCTGAATATATGACAGGGATGTTAGAAACCCAGCTGAAAGCCTCCCAAGGGCTAAATTAAAAACAATCTGAGTATCAAAATAAAAATTAATGGATTAAAACTCCATGAAAAAAATAGGAAACCATGAATAAACAGGTAAATGACGTATGTAAAAGCACTTTCTCACAGCAGCCAACAGAAAAAGAACGGCAATAGATACTCAGCAACAGCTAATCACCATTTGACAATGACCACGGTGTGGTTAATCAAGGTGGAAGCCATCAATGTTAATGCTAATAAATGGAGGTCTGCTGAAGAACAAGATATTGGCATTATCTCAGAATACCTTCCCCCAAATATGAATCAGTTTCAAAGGGAAAGGGTGAATTTCAGGTGGAGAGATCTAGCAGATGTCATCATGTCTGGCGCTGATCCAGGTCAGCATTACCGGTGGTAAGATGGGTTAAGGTCACATACGCATCCTTATGTGATGGACTGAGAAGGGCAGAGCACTGTTTCTGTGGTAATCCTGAGAGGAATCTTGTAATGAGGAAATATCAGACAGATCCAGGTTGAGAGTCATTCTACAACACATACAGTCTGTGCACTTCAATAAAAATGGTCAAGGAAATGGGAAATCTTGATGAAGGAGATACGGAGTTCTCTGTAGTATTTTGGCAACTTTCCTTTTTCTTTCTTTCTTTTTTTTTAAAAGATTTTATTTATTTATTTGACAGAGAGAGATTACAAGTAGGCAGAGAGGCAGGCAGAGAGAGGAGGAAGCAGGCTCTCCGCTGAGCAGAGAGACCAATGTGGGGCTCGATCCCAGGACCATGAGATCATGACCTGAGCAGAAGGCAGAGGCTTTAACCCACTGAGCCACCCAGGCGCCTTCTGGCAACTTTTCTTTCTTTTTTTTTTTTTTTTTAAAGATTTTATTTATTTATTTGACAGAGAAACAGAGATCACAAGTAGACAGAGAGGCAGGCAGAGAGAGAGGAGGAAGCAGGCTCCCTGCTGAGCAGAGAGCCCGATATGGGCCTCGATCCCAGGACCCTGAGATCATGACCTGAGCCGAAGGCAGGGGCTTTAACCCACTGAGCCACCCANACTTTTCTTAAAGTTATTCCAACATAAATTATTTTTTAAATTCTTTCATATACACACCAATTTAGGAAAATAAGAAGAATTCTAAGAATCTTAAGTAGTCCAAAACCAGCAAATTTCTTCCTTCAAACAATTCTACTGACTAAAGCAAATGCATATAAGATAATAGCATTAGGTGAAATGGTAGACTGTAGGATCTATAGGTTAAAAAAATAATAATAAAAAAATTTTTAAAAAATCAAGTGTATTTCTATATACTAGAAATCAACAATTGGAAAATAATACCATTCATAATAATATTAAATACATGAAATACTTAGAGATAAATTTAATATAACATGTATAAAACCTCTACATTGAGAAACACAGAAATTAAAAAACTCAAATAGAAATATATACCACATTCTTGGATCAAAAGGCTTAATATTACTTAGATACCAATTCTCTCACAATTTAAAATAATCATCAGCAAAATCCCAGCAGACTTCTACATGAATGTTCTTTTTTTTTTTTTTTAAAGATTTTTATTTATTTATTTGACAGAGAGAGAGAGAGAGAGATCAGATCACAAGTAGGCAGAGAGGCAGGCAGAGAGAGAGGAGGAAGCAGGCTCCCTGCCAAGCAGAGAGCCCGATGTGGGCCTCGATCCCAGGACCCTGGGATCATGACCTGAGCCGAAGGCAGCGGCTTTAACCCACTGAGCCACCCAGGCGCCCTACATGAATGTTCTTAACATCCTTATCCACAATAGCTTAAAACTGGAAACACCAACAGGTGAAGAGACAGACAAGGGGTGTATCCATCCAGTGGAATACTACTCAGCAAAAAATGTAACAATAAACTACTGATATACAGCTGACCCTTGAACAACATGGGAGTTATGGGTGCTGACTACCTGCACAGTCAAAGATGCATGTGTAATGTTTGACTCCCCCAAAACTTACCCACTAATAATAGCTTACTGTTGACTGGAAGCCTTCCTGACTAACATTAACCACTGATGAACACACAGTCTATGTTGTATGTATTACATGCTATATTCTTCACAATAAAGGAAGTTAGAGACAAAAATAGCAAGAAAGTCCTAAGGAAAATCCACTTTTACAGCACCATAATGTAAAACATCCATGTAAGGGGGCCTGCGCCATTTGCGCCATGTCACTCAGGAGTCGACTATATTTGAGGACATGAATAAATCTCAAAATCAGCACGCCGAATGAAAGAGGCCAGGTGAAAAAGAATATATATGATTCACTAATAAAAAATTCTAGGGCGCCTGGGTGGCTCAGTGGGTTAAAGCCTCTGCTTTCAGCTCAGGTCATGATCTCAGCGTCCTGGGATCGAGGCCCACGTCGGGCTCTCTGCTCGGCAGGGAGCCTGCTTCCTCCTCTCCCTGTCTCTCTGCCTGCCTCTCTGCCTACTTGTAATCTCTCTCTCTGTGTCAAATAAATAAATAAAATCTTCAAAAAAAAAAATTCTAGAAAACACAAATTAACATAGAGAAAAAGAGACTGGCACTTGTCTGAGCTGGGACTAGAAGGAGGACTGCTGGAGGGCATGAGGAGTCTTTCGGAGGGGAATGGAAATAAATGCGTATCTGCATGGCAGGGGTGGTGCGTTCACAACGTATCCAACTGACAAAGCTCACCAAGTTATATGCGTCTAATACAGGTGACTCTATGTAAATTACACCTTAATAAGGTTTAAAAATTTAATTGATTAAAAATAATAACCAAACGTAAAAGAATAAAAAAACAATAGAGCACTAGAAACCTAATAGAATGGCTAAAATTAAAAAGTCTGGTAATGCCAAGTATTAGCCACTGGAACTCTCATATACTACCAGTGGGAATGTAAAATGGAATAACCACTTGGGAAAATAGCTCGGCAGATTCTTATAATGTTAATCATACACCCACCTAGTGACAGAGCAATTCCATTTCCAGGTATTGACTCAAGAAAAATGAAAACACTGTCTACACATGTGTATGGAATGTTCACAGCAGTCTAATTAATAATAGCCAAATCCTGGAAACAACCCAAATGGCCAACAATAAAAGAATGGATAAACAAACGGCGGTATAGTCATATAAGGAATACTATTCAGCAATAAAAAGGAACAGACTACTGATACATTACCTTGACTGAAAGAAGCCAGAGGCAAAAGCGTACCTCTTATATGATTTAATTTCTATGAAATTCTAGAAAAGGCAAACCAATCTACATCAACAGAAAACAGATCAGAAATAGCATGGGAGTTGGGGGCAGGAATGAACTGAAAAGAGGCACATAGGAACTTTTTTGAGTATGATGAAGATGTTCTCTATTGTGAAGATTACACAGATGTGTACATTTGTTAAACCTCAGATTGTTTACTTGACATTACATGCATATGGTTGTATGTACATTACACCTGAATAAAGGTGATTTTTTATATATTTTTAAGATTTTATTTATTTATTTGAGAGAGAGAAAGAAAGCATGAGAGGGGGGAAGATCAGAGGGAGAAGCAGACTCCCCACTGAGCAGGGAGCTCGATGTGGGACTCAGTCCCAAGCCAAAGGCAGTCACTTAACCAACTGAGCCACCCAGGCGCCCAATAAAGGTGATTTTAAAAAAAAAAAGGGTGTGTGTGTACTGACCAAAGGCAATTTGATACAAAAGAAAAATATATATATATATATACATATATAAAGTTTACACGAAGTTCTAAAACTGACAAAACTAATCCCTGGTAACAGAAATGAAACTAATCAATGGTGATGAAATCAGAATAGTGGTAACCTTTCGTTATCGTGGGGTGGGATTAACAGAAAAAAAGAGTAACCTTTCAGGAGTAAAAGAAATATGCTAAATCTTGATTTAATGTACTTATGAAAACCGTTATGCTTAAGAATGATGCACTTAACAAATGAACAAAACAGAAACAGACTCATGACACAGGAAACAAAGTGTTAGCCACCAGAGTGGGGAAGGGGAGGGAGCAGACAAAATAGGGGAAGGGGATTAATAGGTATAAACTTCCAGTCATAGAACAGTTAAGTCATGGGGATGAAATGTACAGCATAGGGAGTACAGTCAACCAACTGTAGCAACTTTCTGTACAGTGATAGATGGTAACTAGACTTGTCATGAGGATCTTTTTGTAACATATAAAAATATCAAATCACCATTAAGTACATCTCAAACTAACAGGATATTGTATGTCAATTATACTTCAATACGAAAAAGATTTGTGCATTTAACAATATGTAATTATACCTCAATAAAAGTGAAAGAGAAAAAAATAACCTGAATGTGATGTCCCTAAACCTGGTCTTCTGCCATCATGCCATCCACTTGCACAGGGACACCAGAACTTAAGGGTCATCCTTACACCTTCCTCTCTCCTACCCCCAGCCCCTAGATCTAATTAATCATTACGGGTTTTGACCTACCAAACTGATCCAGCAGCCAGAATGAGCTTTCCAAAATTCCAAATGTTTGCACCCAGACTTGTGTTTAAAACCCTCTGACTGGGGTGCCTGGGTGGCTCAGTGGGTTAAAGCCTCTGCCTTTGGCTCAGGTCATGATCTCAGGGTCCTGGGATCGAGCCCCGAATCAGGCTCTGTGCTTAGCAGGGAGCCTGCTTCCTTCTCTCTCTGCCTGCCTCTCTGCCTACTTGTAATCTCTCTCTCTCTCTCTGTCAAATAAATAAAATCTTAAAAAATAATAATAAATAAAACCCTCTGACTGCTTCTTATTGCCCTTGGTGTAATGCCAAAATTCTTGCACATGGTCCAAAGGTGCTACATGGGCTGGCATCCACCTCTCCAGCTTAATGCTACATTTTTCTCACCTCTGCTCTCTGTGCTCAAGTCACACTGGCATTCTTTCAACCTTCTCTATTTACCACGCTCCTTCCAGCCACAGGGACTCTGCAGACTGTTCTCTCTGGTTAGAACACTGTTCCACCCCGATGAACTCCTGCTTATCCCTTCAGTTCAGGTGACATTTCCTTAGCAAAGCCTTGCTTGACCAGACCAAATCCACTTGATATAAACTTTAACAGAACAAGGTACCTCTCCTTCTTAGTACAACTGCAATTTTTCATTTGTTGGTCCAATTAATGTTTAATCATAGATTATCTTTCCTCTAGAGTATAAGCCTCATGAGAACAGAGAATGTGTCTTGTTTTGTTCCCCATAATATTCCCAGCACCAAATACACTGCCTGGTACATGGCAGGTATTTAAAGATTTTATTTTATTAGCTATTTTTACTTATTTTTTTAAATTTAATCTCTACCCCCGATGTGGGGCTCAAACTCAAGACCCTGAGATCAAGAGTCGCACGCTCCTCCTACTGAGCCAGCCAGGCACCCCAGAGCAGGTATTTAAATACTTACTGAGTAAGTTGATAATCAGCTCTTTGGAGCTTTTGGTTTATTTTTCCACTGTTTTCATCTAGAGATGGGTCACAAAATGTCTAATCTTCAAATTGCAGTTGTAGCACTGTCAATATTGTCATCTTTAAAAGTGAACTTTTTAAAGCCTCAAATGATAACATACATGCTTTCTCATCAAAGTAAAGGGAAAAAATACAAAAAATTCTGTAAGATATTTCAACATTTAAAAATTGTATTGGACTGACCTGTTTTCATCAAAACCAAGAACAGGATCAGCTGTTTTTTGAGCCTTTCTGGTAAGAAACAAAGGAGCAACTTTCATTTTCCCTTAGAAAAAGAAATATTTATGTTAGCGTCAATAGTTATCATCTCTACTTACCTCCACTACTTTCAAATTATATCTCTACCTTCTCACACTTCAAAAAAAAATTAAAACTTTTTACTTTCTTTAACCTTAAAAAAATCTAACTTTTTAATTTAAAAAATTTCTATACAGTGATCTCGTCTGCCAATATCATTATCAGAATCTGCTGGCAACATTTTAACTATAGATTCCCAGAACCCACCTCCAGAGATTCTTAGTCAATATGCCTAGGGAAGGACCTAAAGATTGAAGAAATTTTTTAATTTACTCTGATTATTTTGATGATCCATCAGGTCTGGGAACCTCTAAACTTAACAGAGGCTAAGCGGATAGATAGAAATACTTAATATAATTAAAAGTTGGTACTGTAGACTGGGAGGAAAGGAATTAAATTAAAATGACAGCATTCAGAGCAATATAAACCCTCCAAAACATTCTAATGTTCATCATAAGCATTATCAAATTTGATTACCAGGTACATTTTTAGGAGTCTTGTTTAATTTTTTTCCTAGCACATCATTCAGACACTGAAGTTTCTTCTGATTTTTCTCAGGATGCTTTAGAGAAGTACTATCTGAATCGATTATTATTACAGAGTCCTAAGACAGAAGAAAAACATTTTAAAAATATGTCATACAACTGATGTTTTAAAATATCAAGAGGATCACGATGCTAGAAGCCATAGGTAAGATAATGACATTAGCAGCTCCATACCTCTCTCCATCAGACATAATACAGAAAACATGCAGTGACAATGTCTACATTACATCACACAAATTCACATATCAAAGAGTGGATTTATTATGATTATGGTCGTCTTTTTTAAAGAAGCAACCAACAGACTTTATTCCAGACAAAAGAATCAATATGACCAGGCTATAAAAATTTTAGGTACACTCTTTGAAAGCTATACATCCTATAAATGCATTAGATGAAGTCTGATACACTTTCATGTGGTCAGCATACATTTATTGAGTATCTACTGTATGTCAGGCAATACAGCAGGCATTGAGAGTACACAGACGAAACAAAAGTTGGCTTCCAGGTTTCACCATGGCTTAGGAGACAGAGGGAGAGCTAGTCCATGAGTAGGCAGTTCCATTATAAAACAGTATGGTGAGAGCAACACTGACCAAAATACAAAAAACAATAGAAGTAAAGTACATATAGGGAAGGAAACTACTTGTCTTGAAGACATCAGCAAAGCTTTCAAGAGGAGGCATTATTCCTAATAGCCAAAAAGTGGAAACAACCTAAATGTCCATCAATTGATGAATGGGTAAATAAAATGTGATATATCCATACAATGGGGTATTATTTGGCAATAAAAAGAAATGAAAATACTGATGCTCCAACATGGATGAAACTTGAGAACATTATGATAAGTGAAAGAAGCCAGACACAAAGGACCATATACTGTATGTATGATACCATTTATATAAAATGTCCAGAATAGTCAAATCTATAGAGACAGGAAGTAGATTAGTGGTTGGCTGCGGCTGGGGGAGGAGATTGGGAAGTGACAGCTAAGGGGAATGTGGGTTCTTTTTGGGGTAATGAAATGTTCTAAAATTGTGGTGATGGATGCACAACTCTGTGACGATATTAAAAGCCAATGAATTGCACATTTTATATAGTGAATTGTATGGTATGGGACTTATATCTCTATAATGAAGCTGGTTTGAAAAAAAGAGGAAGTGTTAGCATTTAGCAGGACTTAACATTTGAGTAGGAATTCCTCAGGTAGAAGAGAATACTCTGAATAGGCATTTCAAGCCAAGACTACAAAGTGGAAAAAGTAAAAACTGTACCATTTGGGGGAGAAATGAATAATTTAGTGTGACTAGAGCAAACTGTGTGCATGAGGAAGGTGGTTGTTTTGAGGAAAGGGAAGAGCTAATTCAGCCTGTAAAGGATCGTGAATGACTTGATAAGGATTCAGACTGTATTCTGCAGGCAAAGGAACCAAAAGATTCTAAAACAGAACTGAAAAAGATATTCTTTCTACCAACCTCAAGGGTATCTTACAATTCTACCCTATAATTTTGTAATGGTTTCCTTCTCCCACTCCAAGCAGCAGCAGAACAGGACAGAACTCATATCAATAAATATTTCTAATACTTACTTCTGTTTCTGACAACTGCTTCCTTTCAGGAAGCGTCTGATGTCTAGATGAACGTCTCAAGGGTGTCACTGTTTCTTCGGTAGCCTTTGATCTACTAATGTGTAAAGCTTTTGCTTTTTCAATCAATTGTTTTGCTTTAGATACATTTTTGGAGGCCCTGCTTGCCTAAACAAAAAAACAGGAAATATTAATGTAGGTTAGTGGCAAACATTTTATATTTAATGATTAAAAAAAATCAGAAAAGGCAAAACTTTGGAGATAGTAAAAAAGGTCAGAGGTTGCCAGGAGTTAGGTGGGGAGGAGGGGATGAACAGGCACAGAACAGAGGATTTTTAAGGCAGTGATACCATACTATATATATGACACATAATGGTGGATACATGCCATGATACATCTAAATCCACAGAATACACAAGACCAAGAGTGGACCCTAATGTAAACTACAGACTCTGGGTGATAATGATCTGCCAATGTAGGTTCACTGGTTGTAACAAATGTACTACTCTGGTATTGATAATATGGAAGGCTATGCAGTGTGGGGACAGGAGGTATAAGGCAAATCTTGGTATCTTACACTCAGTTTTGCTGTGAAGCTAAAGCTGTTCTAAAAACTAAAATCCATTAAAAATATACATACAATAGAAAACTATAATCGCAAATCATATTAAATAAAAGACAAAGAATAGTTACTCAAATCTTAGCAAGGAAATTAAATTACAATGTGTCTAGTTTTATTTGGTTTGCCTTTATTTCTAACTGGAAATTTATTCAGATAAATATAATTACATTTGTGAAAAACACCCAGAGAGATGTCTGTATTAGATGTCTCCATGCATAAGAAAGAATTGTTGGTTATTTCCGCACTATCTTCATGGTATCTGTTCTTGGATTTTAGTCACCGTTAAGGTGAATCCATTGGAGAGAGGCTGAAAAGGTATTAAATATGGAAAAGAGCACTAGATAAGAATGAAGTCTGGCCTTTAGGCCTGACTTTGCCATTGATGTACTAAGTGATCTTGCGCATTTAAATATTATCTTCCAGACAATGTGCTTCAATATTCTGAGTTCTATAGGGTTTTATGTTTAGATTAAAAATATCCAGGGGCACCTGGGTGGCTCAGGAGGTTAGGCATCTGACTCCTGATCTCAGCTCAGGTCTTGATCTCAGGGTTGTGAGTTCAAGCCCTGCACTGGGCTCCACGCTAAGCCCAAAAATACAACAAAAAACCAGCAACCAAGCTGCACAACAGTTTAAATATATGATCCCTTTAAAAAGTGACATATTTCTATTTAATCATAGGAAAAAGTCTAGAAGGACAAAGCTATAACTATTTTTTTTAAAGATTTTATTTATTTATTTGAGAGATACAGAGAGAGCACAAGTAGAGCAGCAAGCAGAGGGAGAGAGAGAAGCAGGGTCTCAGCTCAGCTAGGAGCCTGATTCGGGGCTCGATCCCAGGACCCCGGGATCATGACCTGAACCAAAGGCAGTGGCTTAACCGACTGAGCCACCCAGGCGCCCAAACCTATAACTATTAAAAGCAGGTTACCCCTTGGGGCGCACCTGGGTGGCTCAGTCAGTTAAGCGCCCGGCTCTTGATATCAGTTCAGGTAATGATCTCAGAGTCATGAGACAGAGGCCCAAATCAGGTTCTGCATTCAGCTCAGTGTGCTTGTCCCTCTCCCTCTGCTCCTCCCCCCTGCTCAAGCTTGCTCCCTCTCTAAAATACATAAATAAAATCTTAAAAAAAAAAAAATGAAGTGGGTTACCCCTAGAGAGTAGATGAAAAAGTTTTCACTTTTAATTTTATACACCTCTTTTTTTTTTAACAAATGTTTGCTGTTTTTTAAAAACCACTGAAAAGCATAGGCATGGATATTCAAAATATATGTAAGAAGTTTAGGAAAACAAAGATTTGCTTCTGTATAAAAGACCAATGGATTTGTTGTTCTGCTACTAAAATTTCTGGCAGGCTGATGAAATCTTATAAATTCTTACAAAACAACTGACCTAAATTTAAATTAATCACTCAGGGCGCCTGGGTGGCTCAGTGGGTTAAAGCCTCTGCCTTCAGCTCAGGTCATGATCCCAGGGTCTTGGGATGGAGGCCTGCATCGGGCTCCCTGCTCAGCGGGGAGCCTGCTTCCTCCT
>LNAC01000022.1:5038604-5052648 GCA_002007465.1 Ailurus styani
GACTCTCTGCCTGCCTCTCTGCCTACTTGTAATCTCTCTCTCTGTGTCAAATAAATAAATAAAATCTTTAAAAAAAAAAAGATTTTATTTGAGAGAGCTCGAGTGAGTGACAGGGGGTGGAAGGAGAGAGGGAGGGGAAGAGGGAGAGAGAATTTCAAGCAGACTTCATGTTCCGAACAGAGCCCCACCCAGGGCTTAATCTCTCGACCCTAAAATCATAATCTGAGCCAAAACCAAGAGCTCGACACGTAACTGCCTGAGCCACCCAGGCGCCCCAGTTACTTTTTGCTGATAAAAATTTCAGAAAGTTCATGTTTATAAAAAAACAGAAAACAGGGGGGCACTTGGGTGACTCGGTGGGTTAAGCCTCTGCCTTCGGCTCAGGTCATGATTCCAGGGTCCTAGGATCAAGCTCTGCATCAGGCTCTGCTCAGTGGGGAGCCTGCTTCCTCCTCAACTTCTGCCTGCCTCTCTGCCTACCTGTGATCTCTCTGTCTACCTGTGATCTGTCAAATAAATGAATAAAATCTTAAAAAAAAAACAGAAAACAAAAAAATAAAGAAAATTAAAACCAATCATAATCCTATCACCTGAATAGTAAGTAATTTCCAATACCCTACATTTTTTTTTTTTTTAACTTGACAGAGGGAGAGAGAGATCACAAGTAGGCAGAGGCAGGCAGAGAGAGGAGGAAGCAGGCTCCCCGCTGAGCAGGGAGCCCAATGCGGGCCTCGATCCCAGGACTGAGCCGAAAGCAGAGGCTTTAACCCACTGAGCCACCCAGGCGCCCTCCAATACCCTACATTCTGACCTAGTCACCCATCCTCCCAGCCGTACTTAGTTACTCCTGACTACATCAGAAACCTCTCTTGAGGGGCACCTGTGTGGCTCAGTTGTTAAGCATCTGCCTTTGGCTCGGATCGGGATCCCAGGGTCCTGGCATCAAGCCCCGCATCTGGCTCCCTACTCAGCAGGGAGTCTGCCTTTCCCTCACCTACTCCCCCTGCTTGTGTTCCCTCTCTGGCTGTCTCTCTCTCTGTCAAATAAATAAAATCTTAAAAAAAAAAAAAGACACCTCTCTTGATAGCATTCACTACTTTTTCCCTGTTTATCAGCTTCTACTCCACCCACAGCTTGGATCCCACTGTACACCACTTCAACTACTCTTAAAAATGTTCTCATCTCCTTTGGCTCCTTGTCCTTCAAAACAGGGTTAAGTATTTACTGTATGAGATTAATGGTAAGTACTAAGCATAGTGCCTGGAATGTGATACGCAGTCAAAAAACATGGTAACTGTTAAATAACAACAAAAGAGACGCCAATCTTCTGTCGCAGTGGTATTCACGCAAGGATTATGTCACAAGCACATTGGGAGCTTTTCAACACACACATACCTATACCTACTCACCGTGGAGAGAATCCAATTCTCTCACAGTGGAGAAAAGCAGATTAGTTTGTAAAAGCAGCTAAATTATTTTTATATATTCTACCTTTCCCTTTAGGGTAGTGGTTTTCAATGGGGCAGGGTGGGATTTCTTTCCCTCCCAGGGATATTCATAATGTGTGGAGACACTTTTGGTTGTCATAATTAGCGAAGCTGGAGAGCTACTGGCATCTCATGGGTGAGGCCTGCATTATTGCTAAACATCCTATCAATCCCCTATAACAAAGAATTATCCAGCCCAAAATGTCAACAGTACCAGGGTTTTCAGACCTGTACCACAGTTACAGACCCCACTTTGTAGTCTCTGATCTATAGAAATAAGGCAAAAATTCAATCGTGACCTATAAGCAACCTTAAGGAAAATGATCAGAATGTAACTCTTACTAAAAAGCCTTTTTCTTTTCACTCTCTTTTTTTAAAGATTTTATTTGGGGGCGCCTGGGTGGCTCAGTGGGTTAAGCCTCTGCCTTCTGCTCAGGTCATGATCCCAGGGTCCTGGGATCAAGTCCCGCATCAGGCTCTCTGCTCAGCAGGGAGCCTGCTTCCCCCTCTCTCTCCACCTGCCTCTCTGCCTACTTGTGATCTCTCTCTCTTTCTGTCAAATAAATAAATAAAATCTTAAAAAATAAATAAAGATTTTGTTTACTTATTTATTTTAGAGAGAAAAAGAGAAAGGGAGAGAGCACGTGCACACACACGTAAGCTCGTGGGGGCACAGAGCGAGAGGGACAAGCTGACTCAGGGCTGAGTGTGGAGCCTGACGCAGGGCTCAATCTAACAATACTGAGATCACAACCTGAGCCAAAACGCAGGGCGAACACTTAAATGACTGAGCCACCCAGGTACCCCCAAAGAAAACTTTTCCGAAGTAAATTATACTGTCCTTATCAATTGCTTTCATCTCACAGTAAGATACGTTGACAGCTTAATAAACTAACCAGAGGAATAGAGTAATAGTGAGTAATAGTATATGGCTGTAGTTAACATAACCAACCCGTACAATATGTGTATCTTCTTTTGGCATACTACTTCTAATAGTAGTTGTTGTTTTAGGAAACAGAATACCACTTACACAACCCCCTGAGATTTCAATTACCTTTCTAGTCTGAGAAGTATAATCTCCATCAGTTGCCTCAGATTTCTCACATCTTTTCTTAGATTTTTTCTTAGATTTCTTAGGAGTACTAATTCTGGTGAATTTCATTCTGGGAAAAAAAAAAGACAATCAGAAGCATTTTCATGATTATGTGTAAGAATTTCAATTAAATATAGAAAAGAACCAACTAGGGCTCCAATTTCTGGACAGTTCTTTAAAAAAGATTACTTCCAATTAGATTCAAACTACTGATTGAAAGTAAGCCAAACTTAAAGCTAAACTCTCAGAAAATATAAAATGTTTCCTTTTAGAAATCATAAGCTTTACAGAAAATTACCTCCTAAGATCTCTTCCAGTGGCCAAAACCAGCATGCAAGTATATACCTCAGAGTACTTGGCTCAGTTTACCCAAGAAATAAAACTTACTTATTTTTAACCTCATGTTTGTTAGATGCACAGAATTCGTGGGTTTTTGGTTTTGTTTCGTTTTTTAAGATTTTACTTATTTGACAGAGAGAGAGAGAGAAAGCACACACAACCAGGGGGAACGGCAGAGAACCAGACTTCCCACTGAGTGGGGAGCCTAACATGGGGCTCGATCCTAGGACCCCAGGATCACGACCGGAGCCAAAGGCAGATGTTTAACCCACTGAGCCACCCAGGCACCCCTAGAATTCATATTTGAAAAATATTTCTCTAGGGAATTAGCAACTGTGGTAAGAGTTTGAACTCATCTAAAATACATCTAGAATTGTTTTGAAATCATTCCTGACTTTAAATTAAATGTGGAAAATAAACAGCATTTTTGAAATTGTTTTCTTATAATAATCAGCTGTGTCCTAGAAAAAATAATAGTCTCCAATGCTTGAAGTATTTTCCTTCCCAGATAATACAAAATGCAGACTACTCAGAACTTCAGAACAAAAACAAAACTTTACCTAATAGGGCTCTCTGAGTCAGAAGGTACTGTTATTAACTCTGCCGTATATAAACTGTGCTTTTCTGGTAAGTTGGATGCTTTTGGAGTGGATGCCTTTGCTGGGCTACTCTCTTCAGAATCAGTACCGCTAATGACTATTGTGGTAGGTGTGCTGCTGGTTCTTACAGATCTTCTGGTTGGCTTGGGTGTGGAAACATTTACCAAACTGTCCTCAGATCCAGCTTGAGAATGTATAACCTTATCCTTAACCGGCATGCTGGTTTTTCTTGAAGACTTGTTACACGGAGAGGAAATCTTTAGGTCATCATTTGCTAAATCTTTACAAATAACCCTTTCACTGTTAAATAATGTGCTATTTTTGAAAACTTCTGTTTTCTTCCGTCTTAAACTCATTCTAAGTCTATTTTGATTCTGTTTATCTCTAAAGGAAAAAGTTGCTGCTTTCTTTTGAATACTTCCCTGTCTATTTTCACCTGGGGTAGTACCAGTATCTAACATTTTCTTATCCTTTTTCTTCAGCTTTTTACCTTTCTCGTTAGGAAAACTTTCTTTCTCAGTGTGTGACGGTGAATTGCCATAATTCGAAACCACCTGAATGTTAGGGTTTTCTGCGATTTTTTTAGAATTACTGTCTCTTCCTTCCTCGTTTAAAGATTTTTCATTGAGCTCTTTCTGCTTCTCAGACTTCCTGACTCCGTTTTTAAGTGCATCGGCTGCTGGCTGCCTAAATGCTTTCATAAACTGCTGTCTTTCTTCTAGAGTGCATTTTGGTTTCACAGCCTCGGCACTTCCAGCTTCCAACACTGCCAATTCCAACTCTTCCTCCTGTATGACAACGTTAGATTTTCTTTTCTGAACGGTCTGTTCATTCTCGGGATCAGAAAGACTATTTTCCATTTCCAACTGCTTCTGTTTCAAGAAAATGGAGGGTATTTTCCTTGTCTTTCTGGGGGGGGCGGGGTGAACTTGCGCAAGAACGGTAACTGTCTTATAGCGCCCATGTTGGGAAATGTCACAGGCTTCTGGGTCACTTATACAATCACTTTTGACCAGATCTTCAACAGTTTCAGAGGGAATACAAATTGACATTGTAGAGTCTGGTATGTGTTCCGCCTTATTTTCCTTGTGACTTTTTAAAAATTCCTCGTAAGAGACAGTAATTGTACTATCATGTAAGTGGGCTGTTCTAGATCTATCACCTCTGGAGTCTGCATCATTTGCTGAACTCTCCACCTCATTAGTTAGGGAAGCCGTTATCTGTTTCCCATCTTTACCATCTTTTTGATGGAGACTGAGCTCCTCGGTCAACGGTAAGCTTTCAGATAGATCTATTATATCCCTGTGCTTCCTTTTTCTCATTTTTTTGCAATCATTTTTTGTGATCCTTTGTTTAGGATTCACTTTCTTAGAGCTTTTTATGAAAGTCATAGTGCTTGGCTGTTTTTTATCTTGAATACTTTCAGCAAGGACCTCTACATGTTTCTTGTAGAGTAAAACAGAAGTACTACTTTCTACAAAATCATGATTTAGACTAAAGTCTTCTTTGCTATCATCACTACTAATTTTAATTGGAGATTCATTTTCAATTTTAACACTATTTAGTTGATGAGATAAATTAATTCTCTTTCCTCTCTTCTTAAACTCTAGATTTGAGAATGTTTCCAAAGGTGGTTTATAGTCTTTGCTGCTGTCAGTGGGCAATGGTGCTGATGACTTTATCTTGCACTCTTTTGCTGACAGTATCTTCTCATTTGTGGTGGAAGTCTTCCTAAAATAATCCAGAATATTACTGGATTTTGGTGGAGAGAAAACACTATCTCCAGTCTTCCCTATTGGTGATAAATATTTTGTAATTGTTTTGCAGGAAGATCTGTCATCATCTTTCCTTCGCTTTTTGCATACCTATCAATTTAAGAGAAAAAAAAGCAGTCATTTCAAACAAAATAATACAAAACATAAATTGTAAACACGGATCTAATATTTTAGATATTTGGATATTTTAGATATTTGGCTAATAAAAGGAAGGCTCCCTTAGGTAATGAACCTGATCTATTAGGAAAAAAAACTTTTTTTGCTTTTTTAAAAAGTTTATTTATTGATTTGTCAGAGAGAGAGAGGGCGCACATGTGCGTGCAAGCATGCACACAAGCTCACAAGCAGGAGGAGCGGTAGAGAGAGGGAGAAGCCAGTTCCCCACTGAGCAGGGAGTCTGATGTGGGGCTCATGATCTGAGCTGAAGGCAGATGCTTAACCAACTGAGCCACCCGGTGCCCTAAAGAAAGATTTTTAAAATTAAACCTACATTCAAATCTCGACATCACATCAGACCATACACTTATAATTTGTGTATTTTACTATATATATTCTTGAATAAAAAGTTTCAAGGCCACTATACTTATGTACAATTGTGTTCATTTCTGTTGGCCTCTGTTTACTCTATAACCTTTGAATAGTATCACCCTCCCCACAAAATTTGTAACGAACACATTGCATAAAAATACGTGAAGTCAAATGCATGGTGGAGACTCTACAAATACTAATTCCATTCCCTTTTTCTGTTTTTAGTTAAAAACAAGTTATCCTTGGGGCGCCTGGGTGGCTCAGTCGTTAAGCATCTGCTTTCAGCTCAGGTCATGATCCCAGGCTCCTGGGATCGAGCCCCACATCGGGCTTCCTGCTCCGTGGGAGGCCTGCTTCTCCCTCTACCACTGCCCCTGCTTGTGTTCCCTCTCTTGCTGTGTCTTTCTCTGTCAAATAAATAAATAAAATCTTAAAAAAAAAAATAAAAAAAAAACCAAAAACAAAAAACAAGTTATTCTTGGGGCGCCTGAGTGGCTCAGTCAGTTAAGCATCCATCTCTTGATTTCGGCTCAGGTCATGATTTCAGGGTCATGGGATCAAGCCCCTGGTTGTTGGGTTC
Organism: Ailurus styani; assembly: GCA_002007465.1. NCBI lineage: Eukaryota > Metazoa > Chordata > Mammalia > Carnivora > Ailuridae > Ailurus > Ailurus styani. Next base: position 5,045,006 of record LNAC01000022.1, read on the forward strand.
TGTGCTCAACAGGGAGTCTGCTTGAGAGATTCTCTCTCATTTCCTTCAGTCCTTCCCCCCTGCATTCTCCCCTTCTCTCTAAAATAAAGAAATATTTTTAAAAAATCATTCTATTTCTAAGAAACAGACACATAGTGAACAAGCCTATGTTCCTCAAATTACTAATCAAGTAAAAATTATGGTGAAGGACACTTACCACAAATAAAAAAAAATTTTTTCCAGTATTTTGTTATTAAAAGTTACTGCCAGCCTCCTATGTTATTACACTCACATATCAAGTTAACTATAATACTACAAAGTTATATTTTTATTGGTCATAAATTAGTAACTTACGTAATAGAAAAAATTATTAGTTACAAAAGGTTCCATCAGTCTTTCCTTTCATTTTAACTTCCCTCAGTTCATTCGTTAAAATAAACTTTCCAGAATGACAAGGAAATTTTTTAAAAGATAAGTAATGAGGGGTATCTGGTTGGCTCACTCGGTAAAGCATGCGACTCTTGATATCAGGGTTGCAGTTTCCAGCCCCATGTTGGGTGTAGAGATTATTTAAAAATAAAATCTTAGGGCGCCTGGGTGGCTCAGTGGCTTAAAGCCTCTGCCTTCGGCTCAGGTCATGATCTCAGGGTCCTGGGATTGAGGCCCGCATCGGGCTCTCTGCTGGGCAGGGAGCCTGCTTCCTCCTCTCTCTCTGCCTACTTGTAATCTCTCTCTGTCATATAAATAAATAAAATCTTTAAAAAAAATAAAAATAAAATAAAACATAAAAATAAAATCTTAAAAAAAAAAAAAGATAAGTAATGAATGGGGGAGGGGCACCTGGGTGGCTCAGTTGGTTGAGTAATATGCCTTTGGCTCAAGTCATGATCCCAGAGTCCTGGGATCGAGCCCCTCGTAGCCTACTTTTCCAGCTCCCTCTGCCACTCCCTCCTGCTTGTACACACGTGCTCTCTCTCTGAAAAATAAATAAATAAAATCTAAAAAAAAAGTAATGAATGGGAGACCTATACTCCTAGAAAATTAAAAGGTATCACAAAGCTATCATCACTAAAAACAAAGTACTGGGGCAACTGGCTGGCTCAGTCAGTGGAACGTGTGATTCTTGATCTTGGGGTTGTGAGTTCGAGCTCCCACCTGGGTGTAGAGATAGCTTAAAAAAAAAAGGCATAGTACTGATGCATGTATAAGGTAGCCAATGTAATGGAATGGATTAGAAAACCAGAAAAAGAAGTAAGTTTATATTTAACAACTTGGTATATGAGAACAGTAGCATTTAAGTTAGTGAGCAAATAAGTAGCTAATGGTATTGGGACAAATTTTTAACCAGCTGGATAAATACAAGACAAAATAAATTACAGATTATAATTTTACATGTTAAAATGAAATGGTAAAAGCATTAGAAGAAAATGCTAACGAGCTGTTAGTATTATAATTACCCTGAGATGGTATCAAAGGCACGATACTATGGGCTCTGGAGTCAGGCAGATCTAAGTTCAAGTGCTGGCTCTGCCATCTACTAGCATGGGACCCTAAGCATATTATTTTAACTTTTTTTTTTTTTAAGATTTTCTATTTATTTATTTGACAGAGAGAGACACAGCGAGAGAGGAAACACAAGCAGGAGGAACGTTAGAGGGAGAAGCAGACTTCCCACTGAGCAGGGAGCCCGATGTGCGGCTCGATCCCAGGACCCTGGGATCATGACCTGAGCTGAAGGGAGGCACTTAACGACTGAGCCACCCAGGCGCCCCCCTTTTTAAATTTTTTAAAGTAGGCTCCACAGTGTGGAGCCCAACACAGGGCTTAAACTCATAACCCTGAGATCAAGAACGGAGCTGAGATCAAGAGTCAGACACTTAATCAACTGAGCCACCCAGATGCCCACTTTTAACTTTCTAATTTTCTTTTCTTCTTTTTTTTTTTCTCAAGATTTTATTTATTTGACAGAGAGAGAGTACAAGGGGGAGCAGCAGGCAGAGGGAGAGGAAGAAGCAGGCTCCTCACTGAGCAGGGAGCCCAATGTGGGGCCTGACCAATGTGGAGCCCAATGTGGGGCCCGACCCTGGGATCCTGACCTGAATCAAAGCCACAGATACTTAACCGACTGAGCCACCTAGGCACCCCTCTAATTTACTTTTCCTAACTTAACTTACTTTTAATTACTTTTTTAAAAAGATTTTATTTGAGAGAGAGAACAAGGGGGGGTGGGGGGAGGAAATAGAGAGAGAGGGAGAAGCAGACTCCCCAGTGAGCAGGGAGCCCAATGTGGGGCTGTATCCCAGGACCCCAGGATCATGACAGGAGCTAAAGGCAGATGCCTAACAGACTGAGCCACTCAGCCACCCCACTTTTAATTACTTTTTGACCTTCTTCCCTCATCTGTATGGATACAGATAATTATACCTCAGCACAAGGTTGATATTAAGCAAAATAATGTATACAAAGCCCTTACCCTTGCAATAATAAAAAGTATCATTACTATGAAATAAGGTAAGCAGGACACCAAAAACAGAAACTGTAAGGAAAAACTTGATAAACTGACCACACAAAAATCGAGAACTGTCTAATTTAAGTACCAAAAGTCCTTCTTCACATCCAAGAAAACTGAGCAATTGTCTTCATTTAGCAAATATTAGCATAACAACTATTAGCAAGTAGACAGAAGCTATACAGTTCTAAAAAATAAGAAAGTCCGAGTTAAATAAGTGAAGGTACATCTCCGCTCACTTCAAAGACACCAGTATGTGTATTTCAGTTAGAATGCTAGCTTGAGATGAAAAGGTGTAAAAATACACCAACTATCACTTTGAGATGCTACTCCATTACTTCACGGCATTCAAGTATCTTTATAACGACTGCTTACAGCATTTCACTGAAACTTGGTGAATACATAAGAAGTAACAGCATTCCATATGGGGCTACTAACTGCAGTATCTTAAGCTCTCGAGCCATGAGAAACTGATTTTTTATAAAATTACTTCAAATCCTGTAGTGACTATCTAAGCGGTAGTCTTAGAACAGGTAGGTGGACAGGCTAGTTGAAAAGATTCTTTTCAAACTAAAGTTCGGATTCCTTACGATGAAGCCAGACTTGATCCTGGGATCCTCTGTGACATTTCACAAGTCCCAAAGATCAGGTTCCACCAACATTTCAGGATCTGGGAACTGGTCGAGGTATCTTTTCAATCCTGACTTTCCTGGCCCGCAAACATCTCTCCAGCTCAACGTTTGTTAGTACTTATCACGACTTTAGGAAGCGGTACACTCCAGCAATTGTTGCACACAATGTCACAACCGCCGGGCCTCACCCGGTCCCTCCTCTCCCCTCCTCGATCCAAAGTCGGGATTACCTTTCCCTCACCTCCTACAGACAGAGATACACTAGCTCACCTCAATCTCGTAGTCCTTCACCGGAGGGGGAGCAGCTGCCGCCGCCATGGCCAGGACCCCCACCATGCTCCCTGCTTCCCGGAATGCCGGCTCTTAGGGCGTTGCGCGGCCGGGCCCCGCCAGCCTGGAGGCCATGGAGGCGGCCGGCTCCCGCACGGGGAGCAGCCGGGCCGCGGGGTCCGTCTCCGACTCCCCCGCGCCCACCCGGCCGGAGCGGTCGCGGAGGCTGGGCCCAGCTCAGCCGAGGCGGACGCGGGAACAGACGGTTAGAAAGCGCGGGCAGCGAGGACTCTGGGACGCGGTCGGCGAGCGCGGGGTGCCCTCGATGCGGGCGCCCCAGGGTGAGCGCCCAGGACTGCGACCCGGGCTGGGAAAGCTGGCCGAACACAGACCGGACCCGCGGGCTTCGGAGGGAGTTCTTGTCAATTGGGTTTTCGCGCCGTCCGGAGCGCAGGGGGCGGAGCTTACCATTTCTTCGGGAGGCTGCGCGGACGGCGAACAGAGAGGGTCAAAATAGTTCTTGGGCGAAACTACCCGAGGCCCGAGTGGTCTCACCGTGGGTTTTCAAACTAGCGGGAATTCTAGAGCTTCGAACTTCTCACGCCCAGTTTCACGGATGAGAACGTGATTTGACTAAAGTCCGTTTTCGCAGAATTAAAACTCTAGATTTTTGACGCCCTAAGCTAGCTCTTTTTCAAAACTGGAAACTTGAAAAATACAGGAAAGGAAGTAATTGATTACATTTCTCCCAGAAGAAATGTTATTTTGGCAAGCGTCCTACCTCGAAATTCACTCTTTCGGGATCCCAGATTGCGACTTTTAACCCTGAATTGAGCTAAAGAGGCATTTTTTTCCCCCCGTGGACGTCGTCCTCGCGCGCAGCTAGGAGCCCAACATCACGGCCTTAGCTGGTTGGAGCGCTCAGCTGAGCAGGGTACCAGTACTTTGCTGATTTGTAGTGATGATAATCTCATATGTCATTTGCGTTGTTTTCTTGCATTGGTTTAGCTTTGACTTTTTTTTTTTACATTAGTTGCAGTGACATAGGGAGTATGTTTACTTTGAGTGGATAGTTTTAACTGCATGGTGTAAAGTAAGTGTAAAGTAAGGCAAGTAAAAGGATATATCACATAAGGGAACCCACCTTGTTACGTAGGGTTATGCATAATGATTTGAACTATAGACGTGATTGTGTCCATCTTTATACCATAAAAATAGTATTGATGTTGCTTTGACAGCATAAAAGGTATAAATTTCTCCAGTGAAACTGGAGGAAATTATTTTTTCTTTTACAGTTATTAGCCCGTGATACGGTTTTCCAGCAAGGGAGACTGCACTACCTTCAGTCTTCTATATATTGTTTTGTGGTTCTGGTTTGTTGTTGTTGTTGTTTTATTACTTGCCATAGAGTAAGAACATTGCCCAAGGAGACAGATGACGAATAGGACAAGGAGGAGAAATAAATGAGAAAATTACAGAGAAAACTGAATGTCCCCTTGACTTCGACCCCCAAACTCAGTGTCTTCCTCTTGGCCCCAGTGGTGGCCATTAATGACCTACTTCGTAGGTAGCACTGCAAACATTTATACTTTTATATGGATACATATATGTATCCATAGAAAAATCTTTAGTGTTTTTATTTACAGAAATGGTTACACTGTAAATATCACTCAGCAATCTGCTTTTTATATTCATCACTGTTTTCAAGAGCTATCCATGATACATGTAGATCTGATTCACTTCCTTTCATTCCTCAGCATTCCATCCAACTAGACACATTTTATTTACCCATTTCCTTAGTGTTACCTCCAATTTTCTGTTTCAGTGAGTCGGTGAACACCCCTGTCTATGTCCCCTTGAACATGTGTAATGTTTCTCCAGAAGACACACCTAGAAGTGGAATTGCTGGGTTATCAGGGTATATATCTCTAGTGCTTTTTATTCTTCTCACCTACTAAGCATTTAAACTGCACTGCTTTGTTAAGCATTTGCACTGAGTTTATTTTTAAATATGAAGTTAGTATTTTACACAACTCTTCTTTAGGAATTCATGGCATTTATAAGTTTTAAATTAAATGAGCTCTCACATTTGCGTAGCAAGTTAGCATTCATGATGTGTCCATGTGGTTTTTTTGTTTTGTTTTGTTTTGTTTTTTTATCTTCCCCATCTGGCTAACCCCTGCTTTTAAAGATTGATTGATTTGAAAGAGAAGGGAGAGTGTGGAGGGGGAGAGCAGAAGGAGAGGAATAAGCAGACTCCATATTGAATGGGAAGCCCATCACAGGGCTCAATCCCACCACTCTGAGATAATGATCTGAGCTGAAATCAAGAATCTGAGGCTTAGCTGACTGAGCCACCCAGGCGCCCCACCCCCTTTTAAAAATTATTGACTTTTATATTTATCAAAGTAATGCCTATATTTGGTTGATAAATGTCAAAAGAGCATTATAAAACTTACTATCAGAAAAGAGCTAGGACACCTGGGTGGCTCAGTCAGTGAAGCATCCAACATGACCTCAGCTCAGGTCACTCATGATCTTAGGGTTGTGAGATTGAACCCCACATCAAGCTCCACACTCAGTGGGGTATCTGCTTCAGATCCTCACTCTCTCCTTCTGCCTCTGCCCTTCCCCCTGTTTGTGCTTGCTCACTCTCACTCTCTCTAAAATAAATCAATAAATCTTAATTTAAAAAAAAAGAACTAATTTCTTTCTTTTTCTTTTCAAAGTAGGCTCTCTGCTCAGTGTGGGGCTTAAAATCACCATGCTGAGGTCAAGAGTTACACGATCTTGGGACACCTGGATGGCTCAGTGAGTTAAGTGCCTTGGGCTCAGGTCATCATCCCAGGGTCGTGGGATCGAGTCTCATATTGGGCTCCCTGCTCAGCAGTGAGCCGGTGTCTCCCTCTCCCTCTGCCTGCTACTTCCCCTGCTTGTACCCTCTCTCTGTTAAATAAATAAATAAAATCTTTTTTTTAAAGATTTTATTTATTTATTTGCCAGAGAGAGAGAGAGAGAGAGAGCACAAGCAGGCAGAGCAGCGGGCAGAGGGAGAGGGAGAAGCAGGCTCCCCGCCGAGCAGGGAGCCTGACTCGGGATTGATCCCAGGACCCTGGGACCATGACCCAAGCCGAAGGCAGCGGCTTAACCGACTGAGCCACCCAGGAGCCCAATAAATAAAATCTTAAAAAAAGAAGAAAAAAAGTCAGATGATCTACTGACTGAACCAGTCAGGTGCCCCCAAAAAGAGCTGATTTCTATGTCAATACCCTAGTATAGTTTCCCAAAGGCAGTCACTTTCAAAACTCTTCTAGCACTATAAATACCTCATTTTTAAAAAAATTTATTTGACACAGAGAGAGAGATCACAAGTAGGCAGATAGGCAGGGAGAGAGAGCAGGGGAAGCAGGTTCTCTGCTGAGCAGAGAGCTCAATGTGAGACTGGATCGAAGGACCCTGAGATCATGACCTGAGCTGAAGGCAGAGGCTTAACCCACCAAGCCACCCAGGCATCCCTAAATACCTCATTTTTTAAAGGGTTTTTATTTATTAGAGATAGAGAGAGACAGTGCTCCTGCACGACAGGGGGAGAGGCAGAGGAAAAGGAAGAGAGAAACCTGAGCAGACTCCACGCTGAGTGGGGCCTGATGTGGGACTCGATCCCAGGACCCTGAGATCATGACCAGAGCTGAAATCAAGACCTACTACTTAATCAATTGAGCCACCCAGGCGCCCATCTTCTTATTTTTATTTTTTATTTTTAAAGATTTTCTTTATTTGACAGAGAGAGAGCAGAGAGACAGCCAGAAAGGGGACACAAGCAGGGCGAGTGGGAGAGGGAGAAGCAGGGTTCCCACTGTGCAGGGAGCCTGATGCGGGGCTTGATCCCAGGACCCTGGGATCATGACCTGAGCAGAAGGCAGATGCTTAACAACTGAGCCACCCAGGCACCCCATCATATTCTTATTTTTAAATAGAGCAATATGCTTATACAGCTATTTCTTGATTTAACAATTTTAAACAGTATTTGTTAATGTCCTTTTATGATGATTAAGGACTTCCCTTATAACAGCACTCTTCACAATTTCTCTCTTCCCACCTTCCCAAAATAGTTATATATGTATATATATATATATATGTATATATATATATATATATACTTTTTTTAATCTTTTTTTTTAAGATTTTATTTATTTATTTGACACAGAGAGCGATCACAAGTAGGCAGAGAGGCAGACAGAGAGAGAGGAGGA
>LNAC01000022.1:5053060-5172028 GCA_002007465.1 Ailurus styani
CCCTGAGATCATGACCCGAGCCGAAGGCAGAGGCTTAACCCACTGAGCCACCCAGGCGCCCCCTCAATATAGTTATATTACAAAGAATTGTATCCCTGTACACAAAAGTTCATAACAGCTTTATTTGTAATAGTAAAAAACTGGGAACAGCCCATCAAAAGGTAAAGGAACACACATTGTGATACATCCATATTATGGAATACTACCCAGCAATAAAAAGTAAATGAACTATTAATACATGAAACATGGATGAGTTTCAAAATCCTTATACTGAGGGCGCCTGGGTGGCTCAGTAGGTTAAAGCCTCTGCTTTCGGCTCAGGTCATGATCTCAGCGTCCTGGGATCAAGGCCCGGCATCCGGCTCTCTGCTCAGCGGGGAGCCTGCTTCCTCCTCTCCTTGTCTCTCTGCCTGCCTCTCTGCCTACTTGTGATCTCTCTCTCTGTGTCAAATAAATAAATAAAATCTTTAAAAAAAAAATCCTTATACTGAGTAAAAGAAGCCAGATGAAAAAAAGAATAATGTATGATTCCATTTACTTAAAATTTGAGAAAATGCAAATTAACCTCTAATGACAGAAAGCATATCAGTCTTTATTTGAGTTCAGGGGTTGAAGGAGAGATGGATTATATGGAAACTCTGGGGAGTGAGGGAAATATTTATCTTGGTGATGGTTCCACAGGTATCTACTCAGGAAAAAATCTCATCAAACTGTGTACTTAGCAGTTTATTGCAAATGAGTTATAGCAATAAAGCCGTTTTTAAAAATTGTTAAAGCTAATTGAAGGTTTTCAGCATGGGGAAGACTCATTAGTGGGGTGCTGTCCCTAATATAGGAATGATCAGATGAGCTGGCATTTTCTTTTTTTTTTTAAAGATTTATTTATTTATGTATTTATTTGAGAGAGAGAGAGTACAAGCAGAGGGGAGGGGCAGAGGGAGAGGCAGACTCCCTGTGGAGGAGGGAGCCTCACACGGGGTTCGATTCCAGGACCTTGGGATCATGACCTTAACCAAAGGCAGTCGATTAAAGGACTGAGCCACCCACGTGCTCCTAAATTCCTGTTTTGTTTTGTTTTTTAAGATTTTATTTATTTATTTGATAGAGAGAGAACACAAGCGGGGGGGGGGTGGGAGAGAGAGAAGCAGGCTCCCTGCTGAGCGGGGAGCCCAATGTGGGGCTCGATCCCCGGAGCTAGGATCATGACCTGAGCTGAAGGCAGATGCTTAATGACTGAGCCACCGAGGTGCCTCTAAATTTCTGTTTTTGATGGTGCGTTATGGGTTCATAGGAGAATGTATTAAAGGAATCTGGCAACTTACTCTCAAATCGTTTATTGAGGGGGAAAAATTTTGCATTGTATTTGCGATTTTTCTGTTGATGTCTGAGATTTCTGTAAATTTGAGTCCTCAAAATTAAACACATACAGCATTAATTAAAATGTTACGAGTTATAGTCAAGATTAGAACTATCTCTTAATTGGGACGCCTGGCTGGCTCAGTTGGTTAAGCGTCTTGCCTTTGGCTCAGGGTCTTGGGATGGAGTCCTGCATTGGGCTCCTTGCTCAGTGGGGATCCTGCTTCTCCCTCTGCCTGCCGTTCCTTCTGCTTGTGCTTGCTCTCTCTGACAAAAAAATAAAATCTTTTAAAAAATGTCTATTAGAATTAACTCTTAATTATTTTTTATTGGACAGTAGTATTTTTTTGTCTGAGTCCCTATTCAAAAACTAGGTACTAAGACTTCCTCAGTTGTAGTCAGTTGATTCTAAAGAATGTGTTAATAGCTTTAAGTGTGCCAACAGAGAAATGAAGAGACTAAGAAAAAACATTGTCGGTATGTGCCCAATACAGTTAGAAGCTTTCTGAGAAAAGGCTGGAGAGACGGGAGAGGAAGCCTTGGCTGACCAGATAACCAAAGTATTCTGGACTGAATCTCTGTTTACCAAACAACTCTCTGGTTACGACTTGATTTGCCAGCTGTTGTAATCGTCAAAGCAATTATATCCTTATTGTAAATAAATAACTTAGCAAGTTGCTTTATGTGTTTCTTGGAAATCTTATTAGCACTAGGAGTCTGTGACCCTGAATCTGCTCACCTCCGGGTAATCTTCAAGTCCATTCTAGACCAGTGTGATTCGATGAAGATAAAAATGTGTAGAACCCTGCCTGCTGACCTCCTGGCTTCTATCATTGCCACCTCTGGTTACTAACCAGAGTATTTACTTTGCTCTAAGTTTGAAAACAAAATATCCAAAAACTTTAAGCCTGGGAGGGGTGGTTTCACGAGATTTTCTTCAGTGTTCTTTGTATTATTTTTCTGTATAATGTGGCTATATTAAATACATATTTCCTGCCTCCCATCGAGTCAAGGAAAGAAAGTTGAATGAGATCAAAATTAGTGTCTTGGCCTTGTGGACATATTCTTTTTAATTTTTTTTAAAGTTTATTTTTAAAAAGATTTATTTTTAGAGAGAGTGCAAGCTGAGTGGGGAGTATGAGGGCGGAGAGGAGAGGTGCAAAGGGAGAGAATCCTCAAGATTACCCACTGAGCAGGGAGCCTGATGCGGGGCTTGATTCCAGGACCCTGAGATCATGACCTAAGACAAAATCAAGAGCCGGAGGCTTAACAGACTGAGCCACCCAGCCACCCCAGTTTGTTTGTTTGTTTAATCTCTACATCCAACATGGGGCTCCAACTCATAACCTTGGGATCAAGTATCACAGGCTCCTCTGACTGAGCCAGCCAGGTGCCCCCAATTTTTCTTTCTCTCTCTCTTTTTTAAATTTCACATAGTAAATTCTTCCAGGCTGGGATCCAATTCTATTCAATGAGCTTTAGAAAGCACACAGAACATACTGTGTTCAAGAACATTTAATAAATGTTTTTTACTGGGACGCCTGGATGGCTCAGTGGGTTAAAGCCTCTGCCTTCTGCTCAGGTCCTGGGATTGAGGCCCGCATCAAGCTCCCTGTTCGGTGGGGAGCCTGCTTCCTCCTCTCTCTCTGCCTGCCTCTCTGCCTACTTGTAATCTCTCTCTCTGCGTCAAACAAATAAATAAAATCTTTTAAAAAATATAAATGCCTTTTACTGACTCAACCCATGCCTAACCCTCCTATTTCCTTGGACCATTTGACTCTCTTCTCTGCTTTATTGTCAAAACCTCTGTAAAGGTCAATATCCTAATTCAAGCCTCTATCATATCATAGCTGGACTAATGCCTATGGTCTTTCCTTATTTACCACTTCCATCCATGTATCCTATGTATTTTCATTTCACTGAACAAATATTTATTGAGAATTTACTATTGCCAACCCCTACTTTACTTTTAAGATTCTATCTATTTATTTATTTGAGAGAGAATGTGTGAGGGTGAGTGGGGGGAGGAGCAGAGGGAGAGGGACAAGTAGACTCTGGATGAGCATGGAGCCCACCCGAGGCTTTATCTCAAGACCCTGAAATCATGACCTGAGTCGAAACCAAGAGTCGGATGCTTAACCGACTGAGCCACCCAGGAGCCCCAGACTCACCACCTATTTTTGTACGACTCCTCAGGGAATAATGATTTTTATTTTCACTTATTTCTTTAGTTCTTTTAGAGAGGAAGGGATAGAGAGCGCACGCGGGCGGGGGGGGGGCGCAGAGGGAGAGAGAGAATCTTAAGCAAGCTCTTAGCTCAGCCCAAGCCAGACACCGACAGGATCTCACCACCCTGAGCTCATGACCTGAGCGAAATCAGGAGTCAGCCGCTTAACTGACTGAGCCACCCAGGCACCCGGATTTTTATTTTTAAATAGCTTTAAAAAGATGCACGGAATATTTTGTGACACGCGAAAACTGTGTGAAGTTCCAATCTGTATCCAAAAGGTTTTATTTGCACACGGTCACGCCCATTTACCTCCAAGTTGCAGCAGAGCTGCCAAGTTTTACTCCTTCCCCTTACAGAACAAGCTTGCTAACTAACACCCATCTTGGACTTCTTCTTTTTTTAAGATTTTATTTATGTATTTGACATAGAGAGATTACAAGTAGTGGGAGAGGCAGGTAGAGAAAGAGGAGGAAGCAGGCTCCCCGCCGAGCAGGGAGCCCGATGCGGGCCTCGATCCCAGGACCCTGAGATCATGACCTGAGCCGAAGGCAGAGGCTTTAACCCACTGAGCCACCCAGGCGCCCCCATCCTGGACTTCTGCCCGGATTGCTGTACCTACCGCGGGTCATCCTCCTGGCTCCCTCATTAGACTGCGAGCTTCCGGGTGGCGTGCTCTCGTCTGACCCTCTGAGCCCGGTGCCTGGTTCACAGGAACCTTCTAAAACGCCTGCAGCTGCGGGACGCTCCTTTGCTGGGGAGGTGGGATAACGACCATTTAAGAGCCATCTGGGTTGAAATACCGGCGGCTTGAGAAAGTTGATTCCCCTCTCTGCCTGTTTCCTCCCCCGTGAAATGGAGACGCAAGGGGGGCTGGTAGTGAGGCCCGAACGAGAAAAGATGGGACAAGCACTCCGCGAGGTGTAGTTACGAATCTTTCCTTGACCCCACGCGGCCCCGGAGGAAGCACTGAGGCCAGGCGCTGCGCGGGAACCCGGCCACCGCGGCGCGGGCATCGGAGCGGGCGGCGCTCTGACCCGGAGGCTGGTCGTGCGCGGAGCGGACGCCGCTGTCAATCAAGGCGGCCGTGGGGCGGGGCGGGGCGGTGCTTCCGTCTGCGCGTGGTCAAGCCGGGCGGCTCGCCGGCGCCCGGGACAGTGGGGGAACCGCGCCCGCAGTCGCCGGCCGTGCGGCCGGACGAGGGGGCGATGGAGCTGGAGCCCGAGCTGCTGCTGCAGGAGGCCCGGGAGAACGTGGAGGCGGCGCAGAGCTACCGGCGGGAGCTGGGCCAGAGGCTGCAGGGGCTGCGGGAGGCGCGGAGGCAGGTCGGAGGGCCGCGCCCGCAGGGGCGCAGAGGGCCCCGGGGAGGGCGCGGGGTGCCGGGCGGGTGGGTGGAGGACTAGGAGGGCTCCGAGGGCCGGGAGAAGGAAGGAGGCTCTGAGGGTGCAGGGAGACACAGCAGGGTCTGGGAACTAGGGAGGTGGGTGCGGGCTAGGGGCTGGGGAGGTCTTAAGGGGAAGAGTTTGGGGGATCGAGGGAGAGTATGAGGGGCGTTCCCTAAACTGTATGGGGCGGTGATGGGGATAGGGGTGGAGGTTGGGGAGAGCGAGGGAGCAGAGCAAAACCGAGGGCGTCGTCACTGAGGACACTGAGGACTGGGGAGAGTTGGGGGAGGTGGAGATTCTTCGGGAAAACCTGCCTTGGGGATGGAGACTGATTTTAGAGAGCCTGAATGGGTTATTGGAAGGCGAGGACTAAAGAGAGGGTAATTGAGAAGCAGTAGAGCACTAAATGAATGGGATTAATGCCCGAGAGTAGTACTTAATATGTAATCTTGAATGCATTAAAAAAAAAAAAACCTTTTAACGTAACCCTATTCTAGATGGTTTGGAATTTTTAAGGTGGAAATGTGTTGGAAGAGCAAAAGAAGAAAATTGAAATACTTGAGGGATAGAATATAAAAGTGTAAGGGAATGGAAAAAGAGATTTAAAGAAAGTTCTGAAAGGAAAAGCTAACTATGCTTTCAAGTGACAGCATTATCTGTTCTGTGGGGACGTAGTTATCAAAGAGGAATACCCTGGAACATATACAGAAAAAAGATATAACCCACTGCCAATGTGTAATAGGACAGATAACCCTCAAGCGACTGTTAACACAGGATCTTCATAAATGTTTTTTGAGTGAGTTGGGTTCCATCTGAGTGGAATCGTTTGAGGGATTTTTCTATATCACACTTAAATTAATCCTTTTTTTATTTTTAAGATTTTATTTTTATATAATCTCTACACCCAGTGTAGGGCTGGAACTCACATCCGGAGATCAAGAGTTGCATGCTCTTCCAACTGAACCAGCCAGGCTCCCACACTTGATAGTAATCTGTATTGTCACTCTAGTTACTCCCATGCTGCACAGAATCTGAGAATGTACAGGTAGTAGAATAGTGCTGTGAAAACAGCACCTTCAGATATCTTCGTCATTAAGAATACTTGGCATGCTCTAGGTTTTCTATATTTTGAAAACCTTGTAGAGCTCCTGTAGGCCGGGCATTATTCCTAGTTTAGTAGCAAAACGGAGCAAAATCTTCATATTGTTACCCAGTTTGGTGAATGCTTTTCAAGGCCTTCAATGCATTCATCTTGATTTCCATTTGAAAACCTCTGCCTTTATTCCTTCTCCTGTTTTGAAATAGAGGTTCTAAATCTAGGACATGGTTTCGAAAGAGACTAAAGTATCTCGTATTATATGACTAATGTTTCAGCTAGTTAAGGTATCTTCTATATGAGCAGGATGTTTATTTAACTGCGTCTACAACTAAGAAACAGTAAAGTTGACACTGAATGAATGAGCTTAACACCTGAGAGTAGTACTTATTAATTTCTTGTGTAATTTTGAATTCACTTAACAAATTTAGAATGATCGCATTCTGAATGGCTTAGAATTCAGTTTCCAGACCTGTATTCTTTTAAATTTTATATTCAGTAATGTAAATACAGGATGTACTTTCCTATAAGTTAGTGTAGTTCAGTACGGGTTTTTGTTTTGCATTTGAGGCCCATTGTCTCAGGCCTGAGACAGAAAAAACTATGAGAACATCCATCCCAGATCCCTGATGACATTGCCTTCTGATTAGACTAATAGAGTAGTTCTCTTTTGTGAACTGAATTGTGTTTTGTGCCAGTTACAAGGCGTCTCCTCAAAGCTAATTCTAGTGGATTGTATACATTTGGGTTTGTAGAATAAGTCCTCTGTCAGTTTGGATTCTAAGGAAGGTCCGTGTTATAAGAAAGTTATCAAAATAAGCAGCTGCTTTTGTTTGGTGGTTAGGCTATTTTTAGGGTTCCAGTTATTTTCAGAATACATAAAATTTGGCTTTTTAGTCAAAGATTTTGCATGGGTGAAGGATGAGCAGAGAAGAGAGATGCTCCCCTTTGTGTATATTTTTTACTTGCTGATTTTACTTCCTTTTGGCGTAGGATTTTTTTTATTGATATGTAATTTACATACCATAAAATTCATCTCTTAAAATGTGCAATTCAGCATTTTTTAGCATTTCAACAAAGTTGTGCAACCATCACTACTACCTAATTCCAGAACATTTTCATCACCCACCCCCCAAAAATCCCTTACTGATAACCACTAAACTACTTTCTCTATTTGGATTTGCCTATTCTGAACATTCTGTATAAATAGTCATACAACATGTGGCCCCCTGTGACTGGCTTCTCTGACTCAGCATGTTTTCAAGGTTCATCCATGTGGTAGCTTATGTCTGTACTTCAGTCCTTTTTATGGCTGAATGATATTTGTTGCATTGATATACCACGTTTTATTTATACATTCATCAACTGTTAGACACTTGGATTCCTTTCACTTTTTGGGTGTTATGAATAATGTTGCCGCGAACATTCATTTACAAGTTTTCATGGGGATATGTTGTCAGTTCTTTCAGTATATACTTAGGAATTACTAGGTCGTATGGTAACTCTAACTCTTTCAAGCGCTCGGCATCCTTTTTGTCTTTGCCTTTGTTTCTTACCCTTTAAAAATCTCTGATGAAATTTGTCTCCTGTTAAGAAACCATGTCTGAAAATCTAGAAGGGAGAAGAGCAAAAATACTTTGTTATTCTGTCAAAAACAACTGCCAGCATGTGGCAGTTTCTCTTCTTGTGGTTAAGTTGAGGCCCTACCCTCTGTCTTTACCGAAAAGGAAGTGCTATGTAGGAATGCACGGGTAGTCTGTCACTCTTTTTTTTTTTTTTTTTTTAAAGTTTTTTTTTTTTTTTTTTTCAAAGGGGGGGAGAGATCACAAGGAGGCAGAGAGGCAGGGGGAAGCAGGCTCCCCGCTGAGCAGGGAGCCCGATGCGGGCCTCGATCCCAGGACCCTGAGATCATGACCTGAGCCGAAGGCAGAGGCTTTAACCCACTGAGCCACCCCGGCGCCCTAGTCTGTCACTCTTAACTGTTTAAATAAGTTAAAGGCTAGAGAGGTGTTCTTGTTGTCTTCAGGAAACCAGATAATGTTTACAGCCAACCTGGCCTAAATGATGTTGAAATCATTAAGAATAGTTTTCTGTAGTTCCCTGGAATCCTTGGTACTATGATGTGAATACCAAAGAAATTAACACCCACTCTCCTTAAATACTCATTTGTTCATTCACCTGGTAAGTATTTACTGGGTAGGTCAGAGATGCTTCTAGGTCTTAGAAATACCATGGTGAGGGAAACAGACTAGTGCTCTCGTGGATTTACTCTTCCCTTTGTTGGTGGGTGTTTGGACTATTACTCCTAAGACCAAAAACAAATAGGAAAAACCTAAATTCTTGTGTCTTCATTTTTAGATTTCACTTCCACTCTGTTTACATTACTTGTTTATTTGTACTGGGTTGGCTTTCCTGCTCATTGTAAGTAGCGATAGCTGATCAAGATGTCACATGGTGATGTCAGCTGGCCTGTCAGCTGTGCCTCACAGAGTGATACTACCTGGATGATATTGCCATTGTCTGAGGCCTAATTCTTAAGATTTGCAGGTCCAGAAACTCCATCTTTGTATGTTATCAAAGGGGGTTAGTGTGAGGCATGGAGGTGCCTACAGTGAGAAATACCAACGTTCTAGTCTATATGCAGTTATAATTCATGCTAGAAAATGAACATGTCAGCCTTCTTGTGCCTTTTAGTGTGATTCAGTGTCTTTCAAGGGCATTGATGAGACCAAACAAGTCTCTGCTCTTCAGACTAAAGGGCCAGATCCTGTTACCTAATTAATATACTATTTGCTGAGGAGCCTGCCTAGCTCTGGCCAGTGGCATCCTTTTGATCTTTGCTACCACAGATGTGGTCCATTACCTGAGAGCTTGGGAAGAATGCAAGAATCAGGCCAGACCTACTAAATCACAATCTGTACTTGAACAAGATTGTCAGAGGTGATACTTATGCACATTAAAAATTGAGGCACACTGTCTTAGAGTATACCATTACCAATTTGTCAGCTTTCTACTGATATTTATAGTTTAACCATAAGTGCATTGTTATGAATTGCTGTTGTTTATCCTCAAGATTAAAACCTGGCTGGCTCAGTCGGTAGAGCACACGATCTGGATGTTGGGGCATGAGTTTAAGCCCTGTGTTAGGCATAGAGCCTCTTTTTTTTCCCTAAAGATTTTATTTATGTATTTGATGAAGAGAGAGACAGCAAGAGAGGGAACACAAGCAGGGGGAGTGGGAGGGGAAGAAGCAGGCTTCCTGCTGAGTAGGGAGCCCAGTGTGGGGCCGGAGCCCAGGACCCTGGGATCATGACCTGGGCCGAATTCAGACACTTAACGAGTGAGCCACCTAGGCACCCCTAGAACTTCCTTTAAACAAAACAAAACGTCATTTGAAATATCATAGGTTTGTTAGATAATTATACAACAATATACAAGTGAGTAATTGACAATAAGCTAGTGCTTGTGCTAGCATGTCTTAATATCTGTAATGTGACCATTTGTCTTTATAGTATTTTGTTTTCAATTTTTAATAGTTGATTTCATATAATTTTTTGAAGATTTAACTAGCAATCTTGATATTCTTGATATATAATACCATGTCTTCTATAGATCATTACTCCCACGGGGTAGCCTACTAGTTAAAGACTGGGACAGATCTAGAAGTCAGTGGGGAGAAAAAAGTTATTTCAGAAAACCAGGGCAGGAAGCCTTAGTAGCTCAGCAAAGAAAAGAACGCTATTATTGCTTCTTTTATCTCCCTCCCACTTCCCCTTCTGTTACCCATTTTCAAAACAGCCCAAAAATCTGTCTGAAAATGATGTTACTGTAGTAGTAGTATTTATCATAGTGTCCTAAGGAAAGGTTAAATCTAGAGCTGGGGAAACTAAGAACAGATGAAATAATTTTAAAATAACCTATAATTCTACTACTTACTGACAACCACTGTTAACATTTTGCTGTATCCTTCTAGACATATTATTTTTGCAGAATTGAGGGACTACTGTACATGCAACTTCATATCTATTTTTTTCTTTTGGTTAGTATTATATGGAGCATTTAGCAACTTACGGAGCATTTGTTGGTGCTAGGCTGAGATGTATTGACTTAGGTATGCCAGAATACTAGAAGCCTACTTCCTCCTCTCTCTCTCTCTGCCTGCCTCTCTGCCTACTTGTAATCTCTCTCTCTGTCAAGTAAATAAATAAAATCTTTAAAAAAAATAAAAATAAATTGGGCACCTGGGTGGCTCAGTGGGTTAAAGCCTCTGCCTTCGGCTCAGGTCATGATATCAGGGTCCTGGGATCGAGCCCCGCATCAGGCTCTCTGCTCAGCAGGGAGCCTGCTTCCTCTTCTCTCTCTGCCTGCCTCTTTGCCTACTTGTAATCTCTCTCTCTGTTAAATAAATAAATAAAATCTTAAAAAAAATAAAAAATAAATATTAGCCATGATAATACCAATAAATATTGTTATTCAAGGTGACGTCCCCTCCTGTACTTCTCCAAATGGTAGCTTATTCTTTAAATGTCTCCTACTGTCTTTTCCAGCAGAATGCTGTTTTTGAGCTCAGATGGCAGTTTGTGGCTGTCCGACGTATGTAAAAATTTAATGCATTTTGGGGCACCTGGGTGGCTCAGTCCTTAAGCATCTGCCTTTGGTTTGGGTTGTGATCCCAGGGTCCTGGGATCAAGCTCCGCATCAGACTCCCTGCTCAGCAGGAAGCCTGCTTCTCCCTCTCCCACTCCACTCTGCTTGTGTTCCCTCTCTTGCTGTGTCTCTCTCTGTCAAATAAATAAATACAATCTTAAAAAAAAAAAAGGAAAGAAAGAAAATCCTTTTAAAAAAAAGGAACTTAATATATTTTATTTTAGTTACATGTACATGCAACTAGATCCTTTACCAGAATTACAGTTTTCTTGAGGTCAGGCCCATGCTTTATTCATCTTTATAACCCCAGCTCCTGGCACATACTAGATCTCAATAGATATTGAATAAGTGCCTTTATAAATATTGTGGGTGTAATTTTGCAGACATTCTTTTTAGTTTGTTCGTGGTCTTGATTATATGCACCCTATTAATTAGTGCAGATAATCAAGAATTAAACTTTTGTTTTATCGTATGGTTTGGTTATTTGTTGCTACATAATAAACTATACCAAAGTGTAACTCCTTAAAAAGCAATCTTATTTGCTTACTATCCTGGGGAGTGACTGGGGCTTGGTTGGGCAGTTCTGATCTTGCTGGCAACACCCATGTAATTGCAGTCAGATGGCAGCTAAGGCTGGAATGTTCAAGAAAGAACGTTCACTTACCTATTTGGATCCTCAGTGGCTGCAGGACTCTGTTGGAATGCTGGCATGGCTGGGCCTGGATGCCAGCCTTCTTCCCTTCCTCCCAGCTTTCCTGCTCCTCTCCCCCTTCCACTCTCCAGAAAGGTAGTCAGATGTCTTACATGGTGGGTCAGGACCCTCAAAAGTGCAAGAGTGGCAGTTGCTAGGCTGCTAGACCTGGAGCTGGCACAGCCTCTGTTCCACTCTAGCTATGCACTGAGGCCTGCAAGTGCTCATCATAGCCCTGCCGTGCTCCTGGGGAGAGGACTGCACAGTGACCGAGTATCAGGACATGTGGTTCACTGGGGGCGACTCCCGTAACAGACTACCAGATCATATAATAAAGATGTTCTTTCTAAATGTTTTCAAATAGGCGTTAAAAAAAAAGAAAGCCTAACTGTACGAGAGGCAAGGAGGAAATGTGGCAGCACTTAGGAGTCCCTAAGTGAGTCATACAGTTCAAATTTCTCTGTCACTTCACTAGCTTTCTGATGTGAGCATGTTTATTTCTCTGACTCCAATATGCTACTCATCTACAGATGCTTTCTTCATAGGATTGTGGTAGCATTTAAGTGAGACTATGGGTGTAAGGGGCTGGCACACAGCAGGTGTTCAGTAGATGATAGCCGTTGCTGTATTATTATTGCCATCATCATCATCATTATTTATAGTGACTAAGGTCTTGGAGTCAGTGTGAAGACAAATAGCTGATACAGTGCATTTCACATGAACCGAGAAGAAAAATATACATTTTGGTTAGCTCTTTCAGTTTCAGTTGACTGTTTTATATATTTACTTTGTCTTTTATTTTTGATCATTATGTTCTTATTAACTGAGTGTTTAAAGCCAGTATCTAATTTTAAATAGTTCTGGGGTATCTGCCTGGCTCAGTGGGTGGAGCATGTGACTCTTGATCTCAGGATTGGTGAAGTTGAGCCCCACATTGGGTGTAGAGATTACTTAAAAAATGAAATCTTACAAATAAAATAAAATCATTTTAGTTTCCTATTACCAGTTGGGAAAATAAATTCTTAAACTTGGAAGATAAAAATTATTTTCTTTCATAAAGTCATAAAACTGCATGTTTTAGAGGAGATAGGGGAGATTCTGGTTACTTAATTATCTTAAATATGCTATTATATTTATTGTATATTATATTGATAACAGCAGTTGTATATTGCCACTGAAGACCACAGATGTTTTAAGTCAAATTCTACATAGGTTTTATGACCTTTTTTTTTTAATTTAATTTAATTTTTATTTATTTATTTATTTTTATTCTTTGCCCCAGGGGTACAGGTCTGTGAATCATCAGGCTTACATTTTTCATAGCATTCACTAAAGCACAAACCCTCCCCAAGGGTTTTATGACTTTTTTAGTAGGTAAACTGTGGAGGAAAATTTGTCAGTCACTGTTGTCTTGGAGGGCTGTGAAGTATATATTTACTAGGCTTTTGCAAACCTTAGTATCAATGTGTAAACTTGATGACTTTTTGGCATTTTGTGAACTCATCCTCATGTTAAAACTTTAAAATATAGGGCCCCTGGGTGGCTCAGTGGGTTAAAGCCTCTGCCTTCAGCTCAGGTCATGATCTCAGGGTCCTGGGATCGAGGCCCGCAGAGAGCCCGCTTCCTCCTCTCCCTCTGCCTGCCTCTCTGCCTACTTGTAATCTCTCTCTCTGTGTCAAATAAATAAATAAAATCTTTAAAAAAAAAAACTTTAAAATACAGTTGCTTAGGGATTAGATTAAACTGCAGTAAAGGTAAGTTTTTTGTTTTTGTTTTTTGTTTTAAGATTTATTTATTAAAGAGTGTATGTGTGTGCTCAGGGAGAGGAGTAGAGGGAGAAGGAGAGAGAGTCCCTAGCAAGATGGCACAAAGTTCAGAGCCTGATGCAGGACTTGATCCCACAACCCTGAGATCATGACCTGAGCCTAAATTAGAGTCGTACACCCAACCAACTGTACCAACCACTTAGGTGCCCCAGGAAGTGAGTTTTAATAGTCTGTTACAGTAGAGGCTTTAGTGGAAAATTGGTTTGAATATTATTAATCAGCATAGTGTATATGACAGTTTCCTTTTTAAGACTTTGAATTGTGTATCATTTGTATTCTGCTTAAATCGACTTTGGTACTAACTGTCGCAGTTGTTTTGCCCTAGAAAGGCTAGCATTTGGGGCTGTGTGGTTGTCTACCACATGATTCTTGATGCAAGGATAAGAAATACAAGTTACAGCAGGAAGTGTTTGCAGTCAGTACATAATGTATAGGTTTGCCTGGGAACTCCTGAAAATGGAAAAAGTGGAAAGACCATGGTCCTTGGAGTTAGACTGTTTCTGGCACTGTAAAGCCTTAGGAAAGTTATTCGACTTCTTCAAGCTTCACCCTCTTCAGTGTAGACAGTAGAGACCCACCTCTCAAAGTCATTGTGCAGTTAATGAGCCGACAGGGCACACATGGACCACGGTACCACATCAAATAAGAAGAACCACTCAGCAGTCAAGTCCGCATGGTTTAGTTTCATCCAGCCAAGCAAATGAAACAGCAGTGGTTGGTATCCTATAAATGAAAGGGACTGCGTTTATAATGGTAGAGGAGGTGCATTTGGAAATGGAGTCTCCTCTGCCCAGTCTTCTCACTGCTTTATGTTCACATACTTCCTCTTTTTCTTTCCTCTGAGGCTCTGAAACAAAAACAAAACATAGCTGCTCTGAAACTGTTCAAGCTTTTGAATTCTTTCTAAAGAGGAAATTGACTTTACCTAACCAATGCACTTCCTGTGTGTGCTGTATCCGTTAAAGAGCGAGGCAGGACCTCATTGTATGCTTCTCAACTGCAGAATTTCCTCTTGGTGGTGGGGGCGTGAACTGTATTACAGTACTTCAACATGTCTTCATTTATTTTGGTATCTGTAAGGTCTATCGTGATTCACCTGGGCATCTTGTTTAAAATGTAGGTTCTGATTCAGTAGTTCTGGGTGGGACCTAACAGTCTGTATTTCTAACAGTATTCCAGGTGATGTATCAAAAGCATAAGGCATGCTCTCACTGGTTCTTTAAAAAAGGTCTTAAACATGTACACAGTTAACTTCATTTTTATTCAACAACATTTATTTCCCAGGTGCTATGTATGTTAGGGTTTGAGTCTTAAGGACCCAGGACCCCACAGATGATTAATGAACCTGAATGTTTTGAGTACAGCCCCCTCCCTTTCTTTTTAAATTTTGGCTTGGGTTTATTTCATAGAAGCTCCCTTGTAACTGTACAGAGACTACTTAACAATTAAACTTAAAATAGGGTCTCTCTTTTTCTTTATGATTGAACAAATTCCTCCATTTACTGTACACACACTATTGTAAGTTACATTACTGTCAGAAGGAGAAAAAATTATTTCCATTATCCACTTCCGCCGATCACACTCTTCCTTTTTTTTCCCCTGTATTTTGTGTGTGTGTGTGTACTCCTTGAGCATTAACATATTTTGTTTTTACATGGTCGTAAACACTTCTGGAAAGCAATTTTGTATTCTGCTTTTTATTTTTTATTTATCTTTAAAGTTTTGTTTTTTGTTTTTTGTTTGTTTTACTTGACAGAGAGATAGAGCACAAGTAGGCAGAGTGGCAGGTAGGGGGAGAGAGAGAAGCAGGCTCTCCACTGAGTAGTGAGCCCAATGCGAGACTTGATCCCAGGACCCTGCTAAAGGCAGATGTTTAACCGACTGAGCCACCCAGGTGCCCCTGTATTCTGCTTTTTAAATCTAGTATTAGAGAATAGATGGAAAACTTTCTAAATTTCTTTATTAACTGTTGAAATCCTGTGCTCTGTGGATTTTCTTGAATTTCAAACACTCTTGGAAAGATAAAGTTAGCCAAAGGGTTCGAGTAGTAAATGTAATAATGTCATTATGAAACTAATGTGGTAATATCTGCAAAGTAAAGTATTTGCTTTGATTCACAACTACTTGGCTTTTAGAATTTTCCTGTTAAGTGAGAGTGACTTGTGTGTTGTCTTTATCTTTAAAAAAAAAAGTGTTGTATCTGTGTAGACAACCGGTTTGTTTTCAAAATATGTGTGAGCTGTAAAGATTTCGCTTTTCTTTCTCTCAGAGCAGCAGCTCTTAATCTGAGCTCTGTGGACCTGAGGGCAATGTTTCTTAAAGTGTGAGCTATAGAATCACAGGTGTGCTTGTGAACGAGAACTCCGTCCATACCTTCAGTCCTCCTCGAAGGTTCTGGATCAGTAGGTCTGGGATGGAGCCCTGCAATCTAAATTGTATCAGGCAGCCTACGTGATTCTTCTGCAAACTGAGTTTCAGAATTACTGCTACAGGCAAGCCATGGTTGAGATTTGAGGGAATTTGTAAGTTATGAAATTGAATTAATTTCTTTAGGGTATGGAGTATTCATTTACTGGGAAGAGAGGGTCTGTAAACCTCTCATTGAGATTTGCAAAGAGGAACATGACTCAAAAAAGATTAAAGTATTGTCCCAGAGGTGTTTTCATGCACATTCTCTGCCTTCTATGAGCCTTTTTGAATTTTAAATAAATTCTTAGCTTTCTCTTAGTATAATGAGAGCATTTTATCCATTATGTGATTTGTGTGTGTGTGTATCATGGCTTTTATTTTAGTTTTTATTTATTTATTTTAGAGAGTGGTGTGGAGGGGGGGAGGAGGGGCAGAGGGAAAGGGAGAAGGTGAGATGGACTCTCAAACAGACTCCATGCTGAGTGTGAGTCCAACACGGGGCTCCATCTCACGACCCTGAGATCATGACCTGAGCTGAAACCAAGAGTCAGACCCTTAACTGACTGAGCCACCCAGATGCCCCTATAGTATGGCTTTCTGATTTACCATTTATTTACTACTTTTCAGTAAAATGAATTTTAATCCCTTCTTAATTTAAGAATATTTTGTACTGAAACATACTGTTGCCAAGAACTACTTTATGTAGATAATGATACTTACTTTTTTTTAAAAGATTTTATTTATTTATTTATTTGACAGAGAGAGAAATCAGATACAAGTAGTCAGAGAGGCAGGCAGAGAGAGAGAAGGATGCAGGCTCCCCGCTGAGCAGGGAGCCTGATGTGGGGCTCGAACCCAGGACCCTGAGATCATGACCTGAGCCAAAGGCAGAGGCTTTAACCTATTGAGCCACCCAGGCGCCCGATAATGCTACTTCCTAATATTTTTTTATTGGGAACAATAATATGTCAGTTATTTTACAAAATATAATACATAGATTATTTAATCCTATTAACAGCAACTCCATGAAGTAAGCATTATATTCATTTGACAAATAAGGAAATCGAGGTGTGGTGTGCTTAATTAACATGGCCAAATTGATGTAGTTTGTGAATGATGGATCCAGGGTTTGAGCCCATTCTGTCTTTCCCAACAGCCAGTACTATGCATTTCTGTAAATTTGTGGAAATGAATCACATTTGATTTGTCAACAAATGGAAGACGATTATTGTGTAGTGCCTTGGGTTTATGGGTGATACCTGTGGATTAGCCTTTTCTAGAGATTCCTATTCTGAGTTTTTTTGTTCTTTCTTTTCAGATCAAAGAGAGTGCATCACAGACAAGAGATGTCCTCAAACAGCATTTTAATGATCTAAAGGGAACCCTGGGGAAGCTCCTGGATGAGCGATTGGTGACCCTTTTGCAGGAGGTGGACACGATTGAACAGGAAACCATTAAACCTCTAGATGACTGCCAGAAGCTCATAGAGCATGGAGTTAATACTGCAGAGGACTTAGTCCATGAAGGTGGGAATCCAGGGAGCCTATGAAGTGGGGCACGTTCAGTTTGCCTCTTCGCTGATTTCTCAGGGTGCCAGCAGGCTTCTTGCCATCTGTGGGGTGCTTAGCATGTTCCTACCTCAGGCGAGTTTGTAATATAGGATGACGGATACCCAGTGAGGTATCCCAGGGTGAATGCAATTAAAGTGTTAATTATAAATCATTTACAAGACAAGGCCTACTGGTTTTTCTCAAATGGTTTTATGATAGTATCTTATTCACTGTTAACACTGTGACTTTAAGCTCCTTTTGAAGACTCAAATATTTTTCAGAGTGTTCATAGCACTTAATTCCATTGTTAGTTTTAGAAGGTTAAAAATTATGAGTGGTGTTTACTCCTGAAATGGTAGTGGTTATATACCTATCTGTAGCCAGTTATTGTGGTTAAAGCATGCCCAGATCTTGCCTTGCTATCTTCCTGTCTTCGCGTCCACCTTCCTCCCTTCACGTAGATCTTTGTCAAGTGCATTAAATAAAAAGGTAATGGTTCTGCCCTTTGGGGTTCATAGCACCGCGAGAGGCGTATGTGCTGAGGGAGATCTAAGAGCTATAGGAGCACAGAAGGGAAAGCGCTTACCTGGCAGAGTGTAGGGTAGCTTTCTGCGGGAGGAGTTCTGCAGAGGCTTGAAGGGACTCATTAAGCGGCAAAGGAAGAAATGGAGGTAACAGCAGGATTGGAAGCAGAAGTAACATCACGAGTGAAGTGAATGGCATATCAGGAGTCTATTGAAGTATTTTAGGCAGCAGAGTTACACAATCATATTTGCATTTTAAAAAAATGATGCTGCCTGTAGTTGGGAGATTGTATTAGAGGTCCGAAGACTGGTGGTCAGAGAGGCCACCTGGGAAGATGTAGCACTACTCCAGCAGGAAATGAAGAAGGCCGTGAGTTTCATCATGGTGGAGATAAAGTGGAGCTGATTTTAAGACTTTTCAGAGAGAAAATTATTGACAAGTTTACCTGTCGGTGAGTGTTGATTATTGGTGATTGCCTGGAGCCAGGTTGGAGAATAAAGGGAAGGATTTCGGATGACCAGGTTGAATTGTGCTGTTTACTGACACAGGAAACAAAGGAGAAGAGTGGGCTTCAGTGGGTAGTTAGGCGTTCAGTTTGGGGCATGCAAGTCCGAGGTGCTCAAGATGCCCACACGGTAGTTGGGCATGTGGAGTGTGGCTTAGGAGAGAGATCAGTGCGGCAAGATGGTAACCGATGGTGCATACATCAAGTCTGACTCCGTGGAAGTAAGTAAATCTTCCAGAGCTAGTGTGTAATAGGAGAAGAGAGCATGGCAAGGGATGCCAGCGTTGAAAGGACAATCGAGGAAAAAGGAGGCAGAGCCAGAGACTAGAAAGCACCCATCCTGCCCTGAGTGCTCTGAGTGCTATGAGATGAAGAGGGTGATGGCTCACGGGTCTGTCACTCTAACTGGAAATTCATCTCCTTCAGTCCCATTTAGAATGTGGCACTGCTGTTCTCTTTACATGCTAATGACATTTTGTCTCATCTTCAGTGAGAACTGCTTATTTGCCGCTGACCATGACGCTGCCTTTGAGAGAATTCTTTTTAGTGGGGCCACAGTGTCTTTCCCGAGAGGCTTTGCATTTGGAAACAAACCCAGAAGCAGTTCACAGGTCAGGACTGTCTACCCATCACCCCGAGGACTGAGAAGTGTTCTTATTTTAGAAAAGAAATCCTTTGAAGCACAAACTTGTTTGTTACAGCATCTGATGGTC
Organism: Ailurus styani; assembly: GCA_002007465.1. Taxonomy (NCBI): domain Eukaryota; kingdom Metazoa; phylum Chordata; class Mammalia; order Carnivora; family Ailuridae; genus Ailurus; species Ailurus styani. Next base: position 5,071,991 of record LNAC01000022.1, read on the forward strand.
TAAATGTTTTTATACTTCAGAAACATTTTGAATTTCAATCTCTTTCCTCCCTCCCAAGAGATAAAAACTTATTTATGGAATTTTGAGCCTATGAGGCAGTGTTCAGTATGTCCTGTTTTCCTCTTGCTGAGGGAAAATGTCATGTCATGTGGTCCCAATCCAGGGCACATTCAGAGGGAATGGGAGGTGTGGAAAGCCATAGAATGGTCATTTTTTTAAAATGCCTTTAGGTAGCTTTTCTTCTTTATTTTTCTATGGAATAATTTCCAATATGTGATATTCTCTTAGGAAAACAGCTTTATCTTTTGACTTTGTAAGATCTCATGCCCGTGGGGCACCTGGGTGGCTCAGTCAGTTAATTAAGCATCTCCGTTCAGCTCAGGTCATGATCCCAGGATCCTGGGATCAAGCCCCCATAGGGCTCCCTGCTCAATGAGGAGTCTGCTTGTCCCTCTCCCTCTCCCCCCCCCTCCAATCTTCTCTCTCTCCCTCCCTCCCTCTTAAAAGAAAAAAAAAAAAAGACCCTGTGCTCTATTTTTCTATCAGTGTAATATCTGTACTGGCTCGTGTTGGGGAGTCCTGTAAATCCAGATTCTGTAGGGGAGATGAAAAAAAGGACCTAGACCCTCTCCTTTGTGTAAAAGTGGTCAACAAATCAGATCTCTTTGTACAGAGCAGAATTTTTCATCCCTAGTAAAATGTTACCATTATGTATCCCTTTTCTTTGTGAGCTTCACCTTAGAGTCACTTCTAAAATAGTTTTTACTTTTACTTTTGGGAACTTGACTGTGGAATCACTTAAGAATTGTTTGCAAGAAAACCAGAGGCCCACCTAGACGTGAGCTGTAGCAATTACTTTATAATGTGACCTTTTTTTGCTGTATTTATTCTCTCATTCCTGATTGTAGGGGAGATTGCCATTCTTGGTGGTGTAGGAGAACAGAATGAAAAACTGTGGAACTTTACCAAAAAGGCCTCACACATTCAGTTGGACAGGTAAAAGAGATAGTGCCGTTCAGGCTTAGTTTTAAGCATTTAAACTGCCTGCCTCCCCCCCGACCCCCCATTAAAGATTTTGAGTAAATGAGATAGAGAATATATATTTCAGGGTTCAGCCCAATACCAGTATTAGTGGTATGAAATATTACCATTGTAATTTTTGTTATACTATCACTGTAGATTTTCTTCAATTTTAATGTGTAAGAGAATTAACAAATTTTAGAAATTCTGAACATACTGAAACTGATTTTTTGGTACAGACTTGACAGTGGTGATCCTACCAATTTTCTCTTTTCTTGCTTATATTTATTTGGGAGGAGAATCTCTATGTAATGTCTTCCAAAGCCCCTACTGTCATTAGCATTATTTCCTGAGGGCTTCAGCATCATTATGTAGTATGTGACTGATCTCAACTATGCTTCATATTTTTAACTGTCCATTAAAAGCCTCATAAACACATAAGCTTTGTTTCCTCAGCTTACCAGAAGTGCCTTTACTGGTTGATGTGCCTTGTTTGTCTGCTCAGTTGGATGACTCAATTCTGAACATAGTGAAAGACCACATTTTCAAGCATGGAACGGTAGCATCTCGCCCACCAGTACAGATTGAAGAGCTAATAGAGAAACCGGGAGGCATCATTGTTCGATGGTGTAAGGTGTGTAATTAAGAATTGTACACGTGGCTCCAACATTATGGATTTGAAATCTGAGGACCTTTTAGACTTTTTTATTAACTACCTTTGAGCGTTTTCTTTTCTTCACAAACAAGAGTCCCTTTTGCTTACAATTGAATTCACAGGGAATTCGAAAGCAGGTAGCTCTTCCAGTTTGAGGTAAATTGTTTTGAAGGTACCTTTAATAATGTCTGTATCACAACAGTATCTCCTGTCACAGATTTCCCAAACTTAACCCTTAGTAAATTAAAGATCTCTCCCTTCTCTGTTTATTACAAAAGCTAAAAGATGGTAGCCGATATTGGGTATCTGATATTTTCTGTTCCACACTGAACTGATACTTCTGAAATAAAATCCTAGGGTGGCTCAGTCAGTTGAGCATCTGCCTTCGTCTCAGGTCATGATCCCAAGGTCCTGGGATCGAGCCCTGCATAGGGCTTCCTGCTCGGCAGGGAGCCTGCTTCTGCCTCTCCCTCTGCTCCTTCACCTGCTTGTATTCTATCTTACTCTCAACTAAATAAATAAAATCTTAAAAATCCTAAAATGTGGTTTCTTCATATTCTCAACATTGCTAGAACTTTCTTTTTTTTTTTTTTAAAGATTTTATTTATTTATTTGACACAGAGCAAGAGAGAGAGATTACAAGTAGGCAGAGAGGCAGGCAGAGAGAGAGGAGGAAGCAGGCTCCCCGCTGAGCAGAGAGCCCGATGCGGGCCTCGATCCCAGGACGCTGAGATCATGACCTGAGCCGAAGGCAGAGGCTTTAACCCACTGAGCCACCCAGGCGCCCCTAGAACTTTCTGTATTAAATCATATTATGTCTATGAGTTATCATATAGTAGATAGAAACCATGTCCAGAAGAATCATAAGTGTCTTGGCTGTTGACAAATACATCATTCAGAGTGGGCACTCAGTGTCTGGAAATGACTGACTTTTCTTAAATGGATTTTTTAAAAAGATTTTATTTATTTATTTGAGAGAGAGCATGTGCCCAAGACAGCATGAGCAGGGGGAGGGGCAGAGGGAGAAGGACAAGCACTCCCCACTTATCAGGGAGCCCAACACAGGACTGGATCCCAGGACCCCAAGATCATGACCTGAGCTGACATTTAACCAAAGGAGCCACCCAGGGGACCCTAAATGGATTTCTTTTTAAAGATTTATTTGAGAGCGAGAGACACAGAGAGAGAAAAGGGGAGAGGGGCATCTTCCTTTCCCTCTGCCCCTTGAGAAACTCAAGCAGACTCCCTGCCAAGCGTGGAGCCCAACGTGGGGCTGAATCTCACGACCCTGAGATCAGACCTGAGCTGAAACCAAGAGTCAGACGCTTAACTGACTGAGCCACACAGGTGCCCCTTAAGTGGATGTCTTTACTGAAGCCTTGTTATAGAAGAAAGAAGTAGAGATGTTTTTGCTGGTTCAAAATAAAGACTTTTATTCCATTTTTATTCTTTTCCCTGTCAGTGGATCTAGAGTTTCTAGTATTTTTGCTGTAAACATTAGTATTCATGTTCCCTTGTGTACATGGGTAAGAATTTTTCCTCAAGTATATACCCAGTAAAATTATGAGCTCCTAGAGTACTGGACCTGTACTCTACTAGAAATGCCACATTCTTTTCAATGTGATTGTACCAGTGTTTCCTTCTACCAGCAGTGTATGAGTTCCTGGTACTCAGCATCCTGACCAATACTTGGCATTGTCAGACTTTACATTTTTGCCAGTATGGTATCGTTTTGGTTTCAGATTGTGTTATGCACATTACAAATTTGCTTAAATAGTTTTATATATTTTTGGTTGCATATATTTCTAATTCCATAGAATGCTTGTTTGTGCCTTTTGTTCATTTTCTTACTGGGTAGTTTCTCTTAAGTTTTAAAGGAATCCTTTATATATTCTGGATATTAATTATCTTGGTTTTGGTAGTTGTGGGATTCTTATCTTTGAATTTCCAATATTTTATCTTTGGCCTTATTGTACAGAAAACATGCCATTTCGGAGCACCTGGGTGGCTCAGTCAGTTGAGTGGCCGGCTCTCGATTTTGGCTTAGGTCGTGAGCTCGGGGTCTGGGGATCGAGCCCCGCATCAGGCTCCGCACTTGGCAGGGACTCTGCTTGGGGATTCTCTGTCCCACTCCCTCTGCCCCTCCCTGCTTAATGCTCTCTCCTCTTTTTATATATTTATTTCTGTATTTATTATTTTTAACAGTGTATTGTTTTATTGAGGGGGTTTGGGAGGCAAGACACCATGGTGAGGAACAAAATCAATTAAAGGTAGTACAGGTACAGGAAGCAATAATGTTAAAATTGTAACACACAAAATGGATAACCGTAATCATTTTCTTAAGAGGACTCGACTCGTGGAAGATAAACGTTAATTGCTGTTGCAGAAAACATCTGTATGAAGTAGAAACTGGTTTCAATAATATTAGTAGAGAATATGTTCTAGAAAGTGGAGGTAACAGAATGTAAAATCCTGGCAGCAATTTAATAGAACAGTCCCAGAGGATTAGGCTGAGGCTAGCATCTAATGAGGACGAAAGCCTTGTCTCTGGGGAATTTTGAATGATACCTGGAGAAATATTACACTGTGTAAACCACATTGAATTGTTTTCACCAGTGTTGTAAAGTTTCGTATAATAAAAGGTTTTTTTCTGCATGCACTTCAGTTTCACAGCAAGAGCGGCATGGGACACCTAAACACAGGAGAGAGCATGCATGCAAGATAGCTAACTCCTTGGTATAATAATGCATACAATTCAAAATGATGACCCTGTCATTACATCTAGGGCTTTCTGCAGCTACAAGGTGGTGGTTATGGAAAGCATGGTCCCCAATACCAATATCTAAGAAACAGTGTCACCTCCTTCTGTGTGTGTTCTCTTTTTGTGTTTTTTTCTTCATTTTTATTTTATTTTATTTTATTTACTTATTTATTTTTTAAGATTTTATTTATTTATTTGTCAGAGAGAGAGAGAGAGAGACAGAGGCAGACAGGGAGAAACAGACTCCCTGCTGAGCAAGGAGCCCGATGCGGGACTTGATCCTAGGACTCTGGGATCGTGACCTGAGCCCAAGGCAACCACTTAACTGACTGAGCCACCCAGGCATCCCTCTTCATTTTTATTAATCAACTCTGCTGTTGTTACTGCTGCTTAGGACAACTGGTAAAAGCAAAATTGTGATCATTGAGCATAGCGCTCTAAATCAAGATGTTTAAAGCCTTTCAGAATGAATAAATATTAAAAAAAAAAAAAAACCAAACCATGCTATTTCTTCAAAGGAAGCTGAGTTCTGCAAATCAGACTGGGTGTAGAACACATGTTTCAATAAAGAAAAGAAGGGCAGGGCGCCTGGGTGGCTCAGTGGGTTAAAGCCTCTGCTTTCGGCTCAGGTCATGATCTCATTGTCCTGGGATCGAGGCCCGCATCGGGCTCTCTGCTCAGCAGGGAGCCTGCTTCCCTCCCCCTCTCTCTGCCTGCCTCTCTGCCTCCTTGTGATCTCTCTCCCTCTGTGAAATAAATAAATAAAATCTTAAAAAATAATAAAAAATAAAAAATAAAGAAAAGAAGGGCAATAATGATGGCTTATTTCCCGTGACCTTCCTGAGAGTAGCCCATATTCAGCACGTGGGCTTCTGTGCAGGACCCCAGAATTCTTAAGCCATGATGCTTAGAGATGCTGAGAGAAACCGTTCCCAGATTTTTACCTAACACAAAGCCTTTCTCCTTAGGTGGATGACGACTTTACAGCACAGGATTACAGGCTGCAGTTCCGCAAATGCACTTCCAATCATTTTGAGGACGTATACGTAGGCTCTGAAACCGAGTTCATAGTGTTGCACATAGACCCCAACGTTGATTATCAGTTCAGAGTCTGCGCCCGAGGAGATGGCCGGCAGGAGTGGAGTCCTTGGAGCGTCCCCCAGATGGGGCACTCCACACTGGTGCCTCACGGTACGCTGCTGCCTTCTCACTCCCGAAGTGTAACTGGGTCTCAGAGTGCCGATGCTGTCTGTGCTCAAGGCAGCACACTGTTCGCACACCGCCAGCCAGGTTTTCTGACAGCAGAACCTGCACTGGCGAGAACAACGTGGAACGTGTCCTATTCAAATTACTTCGTGGGAATTTCGAGACATTTTCATCAGTTCTCATCTCCAGAGTCCAAAAATAGTGCCAGCAGGATTATTAGCGTCCCTGAAATCCAGAGATTTGAATTGTCACAACAAGATACTGATTTTAAAAAAAAAGGGGGGGGGTATTGATTTTCCAAACCTTCAATGACTATCTGGATGGAAGTCTTACGATTTGAAATTGGTCCGTCCTGTCTGTCGTGTATTAGTGTTTTAAGATATTCAGATTCATTTGCTAACTAGTTGTTAATCAGGTTTGGAATAAGCTCAAACATTATGCTTCACCCTGATTTCATTAGGAGATAACACTCACTTGATCTTCCATCTATTTCTGCCAGAATTGTGCAGAAATAGACTAACACATTTTTTGTGATTAGGATTAACCAGGATACCCTGTCATTGTCTTCCCTCTCTTCCTTTATGGAACTTGCCCATGACCCCTTAGTGTAACCTCTTCAGTGTCCAAGTTTTATTTAATGTGTCTGTGTTGAAGATACTCCTCAAAGGTTTTAATAATTTTCGATATCTTTGCTTTCTAAAAAGAGTGGACAGCTGGCTTTGAGGGGTACAGCCTGAGCAGTCGAAGAAACATAGCTCTCCGGAATGATTCTGAATCGTCAGGTGTGCTCTACTCCAGCGCTCCAACTTACTTCTGTGGGCAGACATTGACATTCAGGCAAGTAGATCTTACAGTATCTGTTTGTCATGCCTTAAGCGGTAAAGTGATGTGCATAGAATACATATGAGCTTCGGATTCAAAGTAGACCCGAGTTTATTTATAGGCAGTGCTACTTTGGGGAGAGCTCCTCATTTCTCTTTGCTTTGGTTTTCTTATATGCGTTCATAGAGCTATTATGAAGATGAACTGAGATAAAGTATGTAAGATACCTTGCTTGTGCCTGATACATAGCACATACTTACTATGTTTATGTCTCTTTTCTTCTGGGGAGATACAGGTAAGTAGACTATGTCTCAAAAGTCAATCTTAAAAAATCAGAGGCCAAGAACTTTTGCCTTTGCGAATCGATATTAGCAGGTCTCTGAGAGACAACTGTACTGAGAATTATATACATAATGTATATAATTCTCCATAAAATATATGTTAACGTACATATATGTGTGTGTATAATTCGCTGTAAAATAAAACTGAAAGCAAGCTCTCCTAACATCAATCTATTTTCTATTTTTTTTCTATTTCTTTATCCATTTCTTCCTATATTAGAATAATTTCCTTGTTTTCATGTTCTGAGATATATTCTCTATGGTCCTATTTCTGAATAGCTTTTCCTAGAAAGCAAAGCCCAGTTTGTTTGTTTGTTTGTTTGTTTGTTTTAAAGATTTTGTTTGAGAGAGAGAGAGGGAGAGCCCAGAGGGAGAGGGAGAACCCAGAGGGAGAGGGAGAAGGAGAAGCAGACTCCCTGCTGAGCAGGGAGCCCAATGTGGGACTCGATCCCAGGACCCTGAGATTACGACCTGAGCTGAAGACAGACACTTACCCTACTGAGCCACTCAGGTGCCCACAAAGCCCAGTTTTGATTTGGAAAATCAGGGTAGCAAACCCTCTTCTAATTTTTAGGCCTTGAGATCATGAGGTTTTATGGTGAATGCTTGCTCCAAGTTCCCGTTGTTCTCATCTCAGGCTTTGTCATACGAAGCATGGAGAGTAACTAAAATCTTCGTGTAAGCTAACGTGGCCGTGCTCTGCACCAGCCAGGTCATTTGAACTGTCAGTGGTCTCAGAATGCACTAGTTAATACTTCGTCTCATTTTTGACATCTCCTCTCACCCCTTACATTATGAAGAATGACTTAACAACCAGAAAAATACCAACAAAGAGAGGGAGAAATAGAGTCTAGTACCTGAAGTCCACGTAGTTATTTCCCAAAGGGGAATTCATGAGTTCTGTACGCTAACAAACCCTTTTTCTGCTTATGTCCTTTGTTTATAGAAATACTGCCATTAGTGAGTCTCCTGAGAACATTGTGCTCCTGTGTAATGATGGGGCTTCCTGAGTTGGTCTTTTCAGGTTAGATATCTCAGACAGTAAGAATAGTAATCACTGTAATAATCACTGCAGTTAATAATTAAATAGCATTTACTACGCATGAGGTACTGTTTTAAGCACTGTACTTACATCAGCTCATTTGATTCTTATAATAACCCAGTGAATTAAGTGTAATTACCCATTTTAGGGATGAGGATACTGAGGCACACAGAAGTCAAGTCACTTACCCAAAAGTCATGACACTGGTAAATGGCAAAGCTAGTCTATATTGTTTCTTTTTGTCTAATTCAAGTGAGAGTAAATGTGATTCTAATTAGTATTGGAATCTACAGTTTCTCTATGTCAGTATCCTTGGCTCTTTTCCTTTTCCCTCCTCTATGACCCTTCCTCTCCCACCCCGTCATGGTGACCTGATGCTTTCCTGCTTTTACATCCTTCCTCTGTGAAAACGGGAAGGTCTGATAGGTAGCATACTTCCGTTTGTTTTTTTTCTGTCATTCAGTAAATACTTAAGACACTGGAAATTACTGAAATTGATGTGAATCCACTTACTATCTGTGGACTGTGGCCTTTTGTAGGCCTCCATAAATCATTAGTTCCTCCTCCTGTTCCGAAGATGTCTGACCAGGCCCCATTTGGCAGGGTGATTAACTCAGACTTCTTTCGGCTCACTATTATTGTAGCCAGACCTTTGCATTTTTGTCATTTTCTTTTGAATGTGGAATGGAAATGTCTTCTCTGCCTGTTGGAAGGAATTGCAGGCATCAGCAGTGAAGCCAGAAGATGGGGGTGCAGGGCGGCCTATAGGGGGGAGGGGCAGGTGGGTCTAGTTGAGTAAAGGTAAATTTTATTCATTTTTTTGAGGGTGTGTAAAGGCCTCACAGTTAGAAGGAAGATTCTACCCTGTTACTCAGCTCAGTCTGTTCCTGCTGAAGTTGCTGGAATGTGAGAGCTGTGGAAGCCAAGAAACCTGTTACTAGTGGGCTGTACCAGTCTCTAGAGCCTGGTCTCATTTGGCAGCCAGGTCTGCTAAGCAACCCCCTCCTGCTAGGCCTCTCCTTGATTTTCTGTCTGAACATTCTTACTTTCCCTTTCCTTGCTTCCAAGATTTCCTGATCTTACTGGGTTTTTTTTTTTAACCATATTTTTACTTTCTCTACCACCTCCTTTCTTTAAAACAGCATCCTTTCATACAGCCGTCTTCAATCCTCCTAGCCTTGCAGGTTACTGTCTTCCTTTTACAGTTGAAGAGACAGAAGCACAGGGACCATGGGACTTGCCAGTATTTGAATCCTGCGAGTCTAGCCCTAAAGTCTGTGTTCTTAACCATGTTGCCTGCTTCCCTACAGGTCACATGAGGTGGTAAATTAAGGGCCAACGGGCTATTTTTTGTTATAAACTTTTTCTTTAAAAGAACATAAAAATTTAATGTTACAGTTACAGTTGTTGATTGCTGTGTAACAAACCACCCCAAAACTTGAAACAGTAGTCATTTATTTTGCTCAGGAAACTGCAGTTTGCAGAGATTGGGGAGGACAGCTCATCTCTGCTTCTGTGTTAGTAGCTGGAGTAGTACGACTAGAGATGGTGGGTCTACTTTCAAGATGGCTCACTCACATGGCTGGCAAATGGATTCTGGTTCTGGGTGGCTCTCTGTATAGGCCTCTCTGTGGGCTGCTTGGGCTTCCTCACAGCATGGTGGCTGAGTTCCAAGCTTGATCATCCCAAGAGATAGGAAATGGAAGCTGCAGAAGCCGCCAGTTTTTAACGCCTGGGCCTAGAAGTTGACATAATATACCTTCTACCACATTCTGCCATTCATTCAGAGTCTGGATCCCAGAGAAGGGACATAGACCCCACTTCTTGATGGGGGAAGTGTCGAAGAATTTGGGGGCTGACTTTATTTATTTATTTAAAAGATTTTATTTATTTATTTGACAGAGAGAGACACAGCAAGAGAGGGACACAAGCAGGGGAAGTGGGAGGGGGAGAAGCAGACTTCCCACCGAGCAGGGAGCCTGATGCGGAGCTCGATCCCAGGACCCTGGAATCATTACCTGGGGCGAAAGCAGACACTTAATGACTAAGCCACCTAGGCGCCCCAATGGGGGGTTTATTTTAGAAATGCTATGGTTGATAGCTGTTAGAAAGGGGTTACTTGTTTTAATGCTTACCTTTTGTTAAGTGTTAGCATGCCCTTTTGCCCTTTTCTCAATAAATTTAAGCTTAAGGAGAACTTTCTTTTTCTGTGTAAGGCTGGTCTCCATCATTACCAGGTATATCTTCAATTCTGTTAGCTCTTCATATTAAAAAAAAAAAAATCTGACTAATTTCATCTTTCCTGGGAAGGTTAGGAATAGGGCATAGTCCCTACTAGGATTAGGAAGTTGATTTGTTTTGGGGTGCCTGTCTGGCTCAGTCAAAGGAGCATGCGATTCTTGATCTCGAGGTCATGAGTTCGAGCCCCCCATTGGGTGTAGAGATTACTTAAATAAATAAACGTGGGGAAAAAAACGTTAATTTAGGGTCTTTGAAATCTTGTTGGTTTCTCCTTATGTTGAGAGAGGATGCATTGTCCTGGGGAGAATACAGCTTTGCTAGATTTTATATTTTGCCAAAGTGATCTCCTCTAGGAATATGATACATAGTCCTTTCAGTTTAGAGTTTGGCTTTTATGACAGATGTGGGGAATGCCAGACCGAAGAGTTTTTCCCCACAGACTCTTGATTCTAATAGACTTGGGTGAGGTTAGACAGGTGGTTTCCCAAGTAGATCTCCTCTAAGATTATATACCCTGACTTTTAGTGTGTCTCTAGATGGAGTGTTTCATGATATCATGAAGGTGTATTTGCTTTGGAGTCTTCACATATAATAGTTCTTCGAAATAATCTAAGGAATGTTTCTTAGGCCTTTCCCCCACCTATACTCTCTCTTTGTCTTAAACTACTTTTTTTTTAAAATGTAAGGACACATCTTCTAATCAACTCCAGTCTTTGAATGAGGCTAATAATTTCGTTCAACCTTTTCACCATTCAGATGGTATCTACAGTACTTGGTATTACTGGGAATGTGGTGTTTAGGAAAAAGGGGAAGGAAAAAAAACAACAGAATCTTTGACTCAACATAGATGAGGACTTAATTAGTCCTTATACTTATAAATGACTAGGATGTTTATAAATTAGTATAAGAAAGATCCAGGGTCCTCTGGGTGGCTCAGTGGGTTAACTGCTGATTTTGGCTCAGGTCATGATCTCAGGGTCATGAGATTGAGCCCTTTATCAGGCTCTGAGCTCAGGGTGGAGTCTGTTTGTCCCTCTTCCTTTGCTCCTCCCTCAACTTGTGCACTGTCTCTCTCTTTCACAAATAAGTGAATAAATAAAATATTTTAAAAATTAAAAAGGAAGAAAGATCCAGACTGCTCTGCAATGCAGAGGAAGGAAAAGTTACTTTTAGTTGAGGGGTTGGTGAGGGCTTAGTGCAGGTGGAAAGGATAGTTTGGGTGGGGAAACAAAGCAAGAAGCAAAGATATGGAGTAGAAAAAATACAAACAGCAAGTACTAAGTCTGGATTAGGTTAATGGAGACAAGCAGAGAGGATCCCAGAAAGGTAGCATATACCTTTGAACTGGCTGTATATATATATATATATTTTTTAAACATACGCATTTTTTTTGAAAGATTTTATTTATTTGTCAGAGAGCACGCACGAGAGAGAGAGAGAGAGAGAGAGAGAGAGAGAGAGAGAGTACAAACGGGGAACAGCACGCAGAGGGAGAAGCAGGCTCCCCACTGAGCATGGAGCCTGGTATGGGACTCAGTCCTAGGACCCTAGGATCATGGCCTGAGCCGAAGGCAGATGCTTAACCAACTGAGCCAGCCAGGTGTCCCTATATTTCTTTTTTAATTACTCAAAGAAATATCATTTTGGAGGTCAACCTTTGCCCATTTACAGGGAGGATATTTGACACTGCAGAGATCACCACCCTTCCCTCCAGCAAGACAGGCCTCACCAAATGAGGTTTATGTTCCATTATGTTGGGGAGGGGAGCATGATCTCCATTTGACTTTTCATGAATTCACAAGTTGAGCTAGACTCTACAAAATGTTAATAGCCAGCTAACATTTGTTGAACCTTACTGTGTGTTGTTGTTGTTGTTGTTTTTTCTTTTTAAGATTTTATTTATCCATTTGACAGAGAGCACAAGCAAGGGGGAGTGGCAACCAGAAGAAGCAGGCTCCCTGCTCAGCAAGGAGCCCAATGTGGGGCTCATCCCAGGACCCCAGGATCATGACCTGAGCCCAAAGCAAATGCCCAACCAACTGAGCCACCCAGGCACCCCTGTGTGTTAGTTCTTAAGTACTTAATGAGTTTTAATGTCCATAAATCCTCATTACATCCTCACGAGTTAGACACATTTTATGTATATGGAAACTGAGACGTCAAAAGATTAAGCAACTTGGGGGGCCTGGGTGAATCAGTCATTTAAGTGGCCTACTCTTTTTTTGTTTTTTGGTTTTTATTTTTTGTTTCTTAAGATTTTATTTATTTATTTGAAAGAGAGAGAGAGAGCATGACTGGGAAGGAGAGGGATGGCAGACACTTAACTGACTGAGCCCCCCAGGTTCCCCCAAGCACCTGACTCTTGATCTCAGCTCCAGTCTTGATATCAGGGTCATGAGTTCAAGCCCCACACTGGGGTCCACACTGAGCATGGAGCCTACTTAAAAAAAGATCAAGCAACTTGCCTGAGGTTGTGCAGGTTTTTAATACTAGTGCCGAGATTCGAATCTTGACAGTCTGGCCCCCCGTAGGACTCTGCTGTGACTTAGCTAAGTGGAAGGCCATTGGAGGACATCGAGCAAACCTCATCTGACATGTTTTACAAGTCAGTTGGCTGCTGTGTGGAAAATAGTTTGGGAAGTCGTATGGGTACAGGCCAGGAGACGAGTCAGGAAGCTATAGCAATAATGTTGGTGAGAGCTAATGGTGGCTTGAACCAGGATGGGGTGGTGGAAGTAATGATGAGTGGTCAGAATCTGGCCAAATCTATATATATTTATATTTTAAAGATTTTCATTTATCCATTTGAGAGGGAGAGAAAATGAATAGTGGGAGGGGCAGGGGGAGAAGCAGACTCCCTGCGAAGCAGGGAGCCCAACCCGGGGCTCGATCCCAGGACCCCAGGATCATGACCTGGACCACACAGGCATCCCCGAATCTAGATATATTTTAAAGGAAGGACTGGCAGGGTTTACTGGTGGATTGCTTGTGGTAGGTGAGTCAAGTGTGACCGAGTCAAGTGTGACAAGGTTTTTGGTCTAAGGAACTGTTGGGACAAAATTATCATTTACTGAGGTTTGTAAGACGGTAGGAGGAGCATATTTCTGGGTGAATCATCATTTTGTTCTTTCACAAATTAAATTTGAGTTCCTGGATAAACCTGTATACAAGTGAAGATGCGGAGTAGACAGTTGGATACATAAATCTGGAGTTCAGTGGAAAGAGCTGGGTTAGAGAGTGTTTAGGTGAAAAAACTTAGATTAAATGAATATCTAGCATTGTGATTGCTGGGTCAGACTGTGTTTATCTGTCTGAGGAATTGTCAAACTGTTCCCGAGTGGCCATGCCATTTTATATTCCCACCAGCAAATATGAGATTTTCAGTTGTCCTTCATCTCTGCCCGCATTTGGTATTGTCAGCTGTTTAGTTGTTCTTTTTTTTTTAATATTTTATTTTATTTTTTTTAAGTAATCTTTATACCCAATGTGGGGCTTGAACTCATGACCCCAAGATTAAAAGTCACACACTCTACCAACGGAGCCAGCCAAGCCCCCCTGCCTTGTTTTTGCTTTCAGCTCTTCTATATACATATAGTTGTACCTTATTGTAGTTTTAATTTTCTTTTTGATAGCCAAAGATAAGTACCTTTTCCTGTGCTCACTTAGTGGCCATTTGTATATCTTCATTGGTGAAGTGTCTTTTCAAATCTATTGCCTATTTAGAACAATTTTTTTTAATTATTGAAATTTGATGAATATAAATCTTTTGTTTTTGTATTTTTTACCAGTCTGAGGCTGTCTTTTCATTTTCTCAGCAATGTCTTTTGTGGAGTATAAGTTGTTAATGTTGATGAAATATAGTTTATCCATTCATCGAGTGCTTTTGGTATTTTATCTAAGAAGTCTTTGCCATAATGCAGGGTCACAAGATTTTTTTCCTATTTAGGATGCCCAGATGCTTCAGTTGGTTAAGTGGCTGCCTTTGGCTCAGGTCATGATCCCGGTGTCCTGGGATCGAGTCCCACATCAGGCTCCTTGCTCAGAGGGGAGCCTGCTTCTCCCTTTCTCTCTGCCTGCCACCTTGCCTGCTTGTGCTCTTTCTCTCTCTCTCTCTCTGACAAATAAATAAAAAAATCTTTAAAAAAATTTTTCCCTTATGTTTTCTTGTAGACGCTTTATGTTTTTAAATTTTACATTCATATCTCTGAGACATTTTGAGTTACTTTTAGTGTAATATGCGAAACATGGGTTGAATTCGGTTTCTTTTAGAATCTGGTCCAATAGTTCCTACACTATTTGTTGAAAAGACTGTCCTCTTTCCATTGAATTACCTTTTTACCTTTGTCAAAGATCAATTGACCTTATGTGTGGGGATCTGTTTCTGGACTCTATTTCACTGAGCTATGTATTTCTTCTTTCCCAGAACTATGATCTTGATTACTGTACCTTTATAGTAAGTCTTGATATCAAGTAGTAGGATTCTTCCAACTTTATTCTCTTTTTGTTTTAATATTCTACTTCCTCTTTCTATTTAACTTTAGATTCAGGTTGTCCATTTCTAAGAAATTTTTTTTTAAAAGATTTTATTTATTTATTTGACAGAGAGATCACAAGTAGGCAGAGAAGCAGGCAGAGAGAGAGGAGGAAACAGGCTCCCCGCTGAGCGGGGAGCCCGATGTGGGCCTCGATCCCAGGACCCTGAGATCATGACCTGAGCCGAAGGCAGAGGCTTTAACCCACTGAGCCACCCAGGTGCCCAGAAATTTTTTTTTTTTTTTTTAACTGGGATTTTGATTAAGATTGACTTGATTCTATAGATCAGTTTGGGAATAATTGGTATTTTAACATTTTGATTGTTTCAGTCTGTGGGTATGGTATATTTATTTCTTAATTTCATTTTTAAAAAAATGTCTTTCATCATTGTTTTGTCATTTCTCTTTTTCCCATCTCATTACACTGGCTAAGAAGTATGATTCTGAATAGCTGTGTTGAAAGCTTTCATGGTTATTCCACATCTTAGCAGGAAAGCATTCAGTCTTTCACATTAGGGATGATGCTAGCTGTAGGGTTTTTTTTGTTTGTTTTGTTTTGTTTTCTTAAGGATTTTATTTTTAAGTAATGTATGCATCCAGTATGGGGCTTATAGCCTTGAGATCAAGCATCACATTCTCTACTGACTGAGCCAACCAGGTGTCCCAGCTGTAGGTTTTTGTAGATACCTTTTATCAGGTTAAGAAAGTTCCCTTCTAGGGGTGCCTAGGTGGCTCAGTCAATTGGTGTTTGCTTTTGGCTGAAGCCATGATCCTGGAGTCCCTGGATCGAGCCCCACATCGGGCTCCCTGCTCAGTGAGGAGTCTGCTTCTCCTCCTTCTGCTCCTCCCCCACTCATGCTCTCTCTCTCACTCTCTCTCTCAAATAAATAAAATAAAAAAGTTCCCTTCTAATTATGCTTTGCTGAGAGTTTTATCCATAAGTGAATGCTTAATTTTGTCTAATTATTTTTATACATCTGTTAACGTAATTATATGGCTTTTCTTCTGTTAATATGGTGAATTACAGTGATAGATGTTCAAAAGAACATTGAACCAGCTTTGTATTCCCCAGAGAACGTCCACTTTGTCATATATTGTCTTTATATGTATTGCCAGATTTGGTTTTTAATATTTTGTTGGGGATTTTTATATCTCTTCATAAGAAAGATATGTCTTTTTCTTATGATGTTTTTGGTTTTGGTTTTGACCAGCCTTAGAAATTGAGGTGGAGGGGCACCTGGGTGGCTCAGTTAGTTGGTTAAGCGGCTGCCTTCGGCCGGCTTGGGTCATGATCTCAGGGTCCTGGTATCGAGTCCTGCGTCGGGCTCCCTGCTCAGTGGGGAGCCTGCTTCTCCCTCTCTCTATGCCTGCCATGCTGCCTACTTGTGCTCTCTATCTCTCTGTCAAATAAATAAATAAAATCTTAAAAAAAAAAAAGTGAGGTGGGAAGTGTTTCTTCCTCTTTTGTTTCCAGAACTGTTGGTGTAAAATTAGTATTATTTCTTCCTTAAATTTTTTTTAAGGATTTTATTTATTTATTTGACAGAGAGAGAGATCACAAGTAGGCAGAGAGGCAGGCAGAGAGAGCGGGGGAAGCAGGTTCTCTGCTGAGCAGGGAGCCCGATGCGGGCCTCGATCCCAGGACCCTGAGATCATGACCTGAGCCGAAGGCAGAGGCTTCAACTCACTGAGCCACCCAGGCACCCCTTTCCATTCTTTTTCTTAGTGAACTATGAAAATAATTCTGTGTCTCAGATATATTAGCTGTTTACTCCCTGGTTCATTCCACATTCAGAGCAACTTTTGGTAAACTTTTTATGTTGTGCTTGTCTTCTCTGTTACATACTGTTTTGGTGAAAGATGCTTTTAGGAATTAGTTTGTAATTTATTCAAATTAGTTTTTTTCTTCTTTCCAGGATTTTTTTTTTCTCATTGCATTGAAGGCCTTTTCTGTTTTACTGCTATTTATTTATTTGAGAGAGAGCAGGGGGAGGGATAGAGGGCAAGGGAGAGGGAAAAGCAGACTCCCCACTGAGTGTGGAGCCCAAGACGGAGCTTAATCTCACGACCCTGAGATCATGACCTGAGCTGAAATCAGTCAAGGGTCTGACACTTAACTGACTGAACCACCAGATGCCCCACTGATAGTCTTATGTGAGCTTCCTTATACACGATGAGTCACTTTTCTTTTGCTGCTTTATAAAAATTCTCAGTCTTTGAGTTTGGACAATTTGATTATAACATGTTTCAGTGTGATTTCTTGGGTTTATCCTAGTTGGTGTCTGTTAGGCTTCTTGAATCTAAATGTCTATTTCCTCCTCCATATTTTCAGCTGTTATTTCTTTAAATGAACATTCTGCCCCTTTCTCTCCTCTCCGTAAGTCTCTTAGACTTTCTTCATTCTTTTTCATTCTTTTTTCTTTTGTCCCTATCATTGGATAATTTCAAACAACCTATCTTCTAATCTTCTAATTTGATGTTTCTTTCTTCTGCTTGATTGTGTGATGTTATAATTTTCTTGTGAATTTTCAGTTATTATTGTATTCTTCAGCTTCCAAGATACCTGTCTAGTTTATATATATATGTATATATATATGTATATATATATACACACACACATACATACATACATACATATATTTTGTCTCTTTGTTGGTATTCTAATTTTACTCATATCTTATTTTCTTGACCTTGTAGAGCATCTTTATGATGGTTGTTTTTGAATTGTCAGATAATTCATGTCTCCATTTCATTAGGGTAATTTTTAAAAAGACTTTACTTATTTATTTGAGAGAGAGAGCACATATGAGCTCGAGTTGGGAGAGGGAGGGGGAAGAATTGCTAGGGGTGAGTGTGGAGCCCAACACTGGGCTTGATCTCACAACCATGAGATCATGACCCGAACTGAAATCAAGAGTTGGATGCTCAGCCAGCTGAGCCACCCAGATGCCCCTATTAGGATAATTTTTTTGAGATCTATTTTAGTTTTTTATTTGTTTGTCCCATGTTTCCCTGTTTCTCCAAAAGTCTTATAATTTTGTGTTGGGATCTATACATATGAGAAAACAGCCACCTCTCCCAGTTTTTATGACCTAGTTTTATGCTGGAAAAGACCCTCACAGATGAACTCAGCTAGAGATGCTGGGAGCCTCTGACACCTTTTTTGGTAGGATGTGACTTCCCTGTGCTTGTGTGTGCAATTTCTCAGCTAGAGTTCTGTGAGTCTTTCAGGAGCTCATATCTCTTGCTCCCTCTGGTGCCTGTTTGTGGCACTGCCTGTTCTCTGATGGTACAGCAACAAGCAGCCCTGTTCTCTCCTGTACTCAGTGGCCACCAGGCATCCAGAGTTTGCCAGCTCCCCATCAGTGCCCACATCCAGTGAGACATATACCTTCCCCTTGAGCATCCCTGTGAAAAGCTGGAGCAGAAGCACATCCAGTTCTCTCTTCCTCCCAGGGAGAGATGTCTCAAGTTGTGCACCTGCTCCAAATCACACCAAGTTGTACTGGCTAGTGGAAGCCACTCTTCTCGTTTCTTTGGTCTTAGCAGCATTCAGGCAACCATATTGTGCTTGTTCTGTCAGTGATCTGAATGAGGTGCAACAGAAATCAGTCCTTCAGGCAACCTTCCAAAGAGTTGGAATGTTGGATGCACGCTCCACTCCTCTCTCTCTCTCCCCGTCCCAAAGGAAAAGTCAGAAGCCCGGGTGTTCTTGCCAGGCACTGAGCTGTGTAGCTTGGGAGAGGGACTGACTTGGGAAAGTGAAATTTCTCTTCTTACCCATTTCAATGCAGCTGTCTTCAGCTTGTGCTCTCTTGAGGGACTGCAGCTTCTTAACTAGATTCTAGAAATCTCATAACAGCTTTTTGGTCTGTGTATCATTGTTAAAGCAGTGTTTCTGTGGTAGAAGGAGGACTGGGACTTAGATTCTGCCATCTTGCTGACATCACTCTCCTTTTCCTGGTACTTCTTAAGACTGCTGGTTTAGAACTAAGTGAAATAACTTAAGAAGAAACCCACCCACATATTTATTTTGATCCTGCATGTTTGCCACTTTGTAACAAAGGCATTTTGAGGCCATAACAAGTATAAATAATCACATCTTCCCTTGGTACAGTTACATTCTGTTCCTTGCTAATTTTTCTTTTTCTGTCCTTGCAAAGTCTGGCTTTCTGGAACGGAGGGAAAGATGCATCTGGTCGTAGAGCTATAGGTTGACTTTATATGTAACTTTCCTATTTCTAGATTGCATGATGATGTATTTTGAGACTAAAACACAAAAAAGAAATGCTTAAACCTTCCACATATGAAGTTCTCTAAGCAAAATATGTTAGTAACTCTATTATCCATTTGTTCAAGATTATGTCTATTTTTAAAGGCTTTAAATAGTCGATAAACGGTAATCAAGCCATTGCATAGACTCTCACTTTGAAGGTTGGCCGGCAGTAACTGTCACATTTCTTATAATGACAAGTATGACAAGTTTTCTGTGTGTCTAGGGCCAGAACACAAAATGGGATTGCAGTGTCATAGCTGTAAATAGATGACACGGAGTCTACAATCAGAATGCCTGAATTCCTGTCTTGGGTCCAGCACCCAGCCAGGTGATCAGGGTCAGGTTATTTAGCTCTTTTTAATCTTGTTTTTTTCTCATGTGTAAAATGGGTATGGTAATAATAGCACCTAGCTCATGGGTTATGAGATGAATTCAATGAGATGATTGATATAGATATAAAATTTTTAGGTCAGTGCGTGGAATTTAGGAACTGCTGAATCATTGTTGGCTATTATTAAGAGCAAGTTTGATGAGATTACTCTTTTTAACCTTAGTGACTGTTAGATATCATGTTAAAAAAAAAAAGAAAAGATTAATGACCTCTCTACCTCATTTCCAGAGTTGAAACTGTGGGGCAGCCAGACAGAAGAGACAGCATAGGCGTGTGTGCAGAAAAACAAAATGGATATGACTCTCTGCAGCGGGACCAAGCTGTGTGCATCAGTACAAACGGTAAGAGACACACGACTGCTGTTCTCCTCAAAGTACGTGAATTACAGGACCGTGAATTACAGGAGTAGGGTGCGAATTTGTCCCAGCATCACACATCTGTAGGAGCAGATGAGAAAGTTTAAGTCTTGATGACATGTCTGTATGGCTGCTATGTACCAGGCATTATCCTCTTCCCTTTACAAGTATTAAATCATTTAACCCTTTTAACAACTTGCTGAGGTGGGGAGTAGTATTCTACCCATTTTATAGGTGATGAAAACCGAGCCACAGAGAGGTTGAGTGACTGGCTTAAACTCCCATAGCTTAGAGGTGACTGAGTAGGGATTTGAACCAGGCAGTCTGTGTCTGGATTCCGTGTGCGTAGGTCATCTAAATTCAACATCGATTGGTGAACCAAGGAGAGCATTTACTTAATTTGTTTTATTTCCCAGGGGTTCTTTGGCCCCTTACTCTACAGTAATCACATGTTTATGTATTTTTTCAATTTTATTTTTTTAAAGATTTTATTTCTTTATTTGAGAAAGAGAGAGAACGAGAAGGGAAAGGGGAGAGAGAGAAGCAGACTCCCTGCTGAGCAGGAGTCCAACTTGGGGCTCAGTCCCAGGACCCTAGGATCGTGACCTCACCCGAAGGCAGACACTTAGCCTTCAAACCCACCCAGGGATCCCTACAGTAATCACGCTTTTGAAATCCCCTCTCCAGATGTGTTAATATGTTGTGGTATGGGTCAAGCAGTAGGTGGAACAAGATTCTTGTTTATTTCATGTGCAACAATATTGCTATTCCACAGGATATAATTTTGTAATGGAGTCAAGTTTCTTTTTGATGCTGTCCATGTGGGAAACTCAGTCTCCATTCTAGAAAAGTAGAACCCTGGATCAGAACTCTAAAATATGATTAAACCTTTAACTCTCCTGCCTTGGGGATGGGGGTTAATTAACATATTGAAATGCATTCTCTTTGACCAGTTGGCATTCCAAAATGTTTTCTTGATCTGAGTTGGGAAATTACCTGTGTTTATCAGTAATCTAGAATCCATTTCCATTCTTCATTATCACTCACATGTAAATGACTCTTTACCTTAACATTTTAGGTGCAGTTTTTGTAAATGGAAAAGAAATGACTAATCAGTTGCCAGCAGTTACTTCTGGGTCCACTGTCACATTTGACATTGAAGCTGTGACTCTAGGATCCACCAATAATAACGAAGGAGGAAACTTCAAGCTTCGAGTAACCATTAGCTCAAATAACAGAGAAGTGGTTTTTGATTGGCTACTTGAGCAATCTTGTGGTTCTCTTTATTTTGGTTGCTCATTTTTCTATCCTGGATGGAAAGTGTTGGTATTCTAGATTTTTGGATGATGGGTTTGGTTTTGCAGGGTAGTAAATGTAGCTGTCATCAGCTCAGTTTAGTTCTGATTGGTTAAAAAAAAAATTGTTAGATTCATCTCTCAGTTAAGCCATTGGAAATGGAAATTGTTGACTGGATTTATTTCGGACTATTTTAGCAGTAAGAGATTTGATTATTGTGGGCAAAATTGTAGTACAGTCGGTCTTACCTGTAGCATAGTGTTAACTGAAATATCGGCATCACGATAAAAATGAAATTGGGTTTTAAAGTATGAGGAGATACAGAAAGCCCTATACCCTTCCACTGTGTACTTCTTGAAAAGTTGATTATTAGAACAGAAGAACTTAATGTATAATATCTTATTAAATTTGTATCTTTT
Source organism: Ailurus styani (assembly GCA_002007465.1). Taxonomy (NCBI): domain Eukaryota; kingdom Metazoa; phylum Chordata; class Mammalia; order Carnivora; family Ailuridae; genus Ailurus; species Ailurus styani. Next base: position 5,093,349 of record LNAC01000022.1, read on the forward strand.
AAGGATCCCAGGCCATGTAAAACTTTAGGATCAAACAGTAGGAATAGACCCACTAGAAGCTGGATTCACTTGTGTGCTCTCCACACGGGTGGTGAATATGTTCTCCATATTCAGGTATTTGTAAGCAGTATTGAATTTTAGCTCATGTTCAGTAATCTTTATAGTCCCAAAAGTGTGATAATTTTTGCATTGTTAAAAATTACTGAGCAAATGTCTACAGTAGGCAGAGTATTTTCTTTTTTCTTTCCGTGCAGTTCGATTCATGCTAGACTAGAGGATTTTTACAGGGTAAAACTACTCACGAAAGTAGTATGTACAGCAGTAGCCGTTCGCATACATGTAATGTGCACATGCGCATAGCCAGCCTCAGCGATGTGTATGTTACTACTCCGAGGGTGTGAGCTACAGTCCAGTTTAATGTCAGTTTTATAAACGGTCTTTTAGTGGACCAAACAGATATAAGGTAAATACTTGACCTATTTTTTTGAAAAACTTAAAATTTGTTTAAGATATTTATTTGAAGGACCTACTTAGTATGTAAAAATGATTATCTTAACTCGCTCTACCAGCCTACAGATTTCTTTTTTAATGTGAATTTTTTTCCTTCATTTTTAACAGTAGAAATGTGGAAAAGCAAGTTTGATATTTTTGTAAGATAATTTATTTGGGGATTCAGATTCCCCGTTAGACAATCATGACCTTTTCCCTTGCCTTTTTATATATAAGTAAGCCGTCTTTCATTTGTTTAGTGATTGTTAAGATGTGCTAGAATGTTGATGCCTCGTCCAGCTGTCTGAAACAAAATAAAAAACTAAAAGTTAAATGTGTGTATTTTTTCTTCTGTGAGATTTGATGAATCCAATTTTAATCTTTTAAGTAAAGGGAGAAAAGGACTTCTGATGTCTCTGGTTTTTGGTTTTTTTTAAAGATTTTATTCAGTGGGGTGCCTGGGTGGCTCAGTGGGTTAAGCTTCTGCCTTCGGCTCAGGTCATGATCCCGGGGTCCTGGGATCATGCCCCACATCTGCTCCCTGATCAGCGGGGAGCCTGCTTCTCCCTCTGTCTGCTGCTCCCCCTGCTTGTGCTCACTCATGTGCTTTCTCTCTGTCAAATAAAGACTTTGAGAGAGAGAGAGAGAGGAAACCCAAACTGGGGGAGGGGTGGAGGGCGGGGAGAAGAACACTCCCTACTGAATACAGAACCTGACACAGGCCTCGATCCCAGAACCCTGAGATCATGACCTTAAGTCAGATGCTTAACCAACTGAGCCACCCAGGCGCTCCTTGTCTCCAGTCATTTTAATACAGATATCACTGTAACTTGTGACAAGTTACTTATACTTTCTTATATTCTATGTATCTGATACCGAGCATAGTGCTCGACACATAACATGTATATAGTAAATGCTGGATTGAATGAATGTGGATGGATTATTTTCTCCAGAACATCATCTTGTTCCCTTCATTTGTTAAATATTTATTGAATGTCATTTTTTTCTTATCCTCCATAGGAGAGTCACATCTTAAATTTATACCTGTAGAATCTGCCTTTTTGTAGAAATGACTAAAACCTAACTTAATTCTAGATGGGCATGGATTGTAATATTTTGACCTCTGAAGCTAATTTAAACGTTGCTTTCTTTTCTTTTTTAAAGATTTTTATTTTTAAGCGATCTCTACACACAATGTGGGGCTTGAACCCACAACCACCAAGATCAAGAGTCTCATGCTCTACTGACTAAGGCAACCAGGAGCCCCTTGCCTTTGAACTGTGAATTTAAATTTTGTTCAAAGCCAACTCATTCTCTTTAAACAGATAACCCAGTGTTCCAAATCCGTTGTGTGCTTGGTGGGACAAGAGAGTTTGGGCGATGATAGCCGTAACAACTACAAGATCAGACACTTACTGAGCTCCTACTCTCTGCCAGGCACAATGCTAAATTTTCAAAATGCATTTATTATCTCATTTAATCCGCATATGCTACTTAATACACTGTTACTAATGTTACTCCACTTTACAGACAAAACTTAGGTTCAAGAGATGTGAACTAATTTGTCTAAGGTCAGGACCAGTAACTAGTCTTGTCAGGATCCAAGCCCAGACTGGATCCACTCTGGAGCCCCCACTCATAACCGTCGTGCTCCCAGAAGAGTAGACACTAAGAGGAAAGGCTCAGGGGTAGATAAAAATCACCCACGGGATCCAAGGCAGCAGTTGCTAGAATGGCCCTGAGGAAAGGCTGACCATCTCTGCCTGAAGATCTCAGGGAGCAAAGTCAAGCTTCAAAGGTGAGTGGAAATTTGCGAAGCCCAGAACTGCATCTGAAGCAGAAGGGAGAGAACTTACGGTCCTGATGGAGGTGAGAGTAGCATGTGTCGCAGGGGCTGGGGCGGGGGGAGTGGTAAGTGAGGCTGCAGTGAAGGGCTGAGAGGAGCGCAGAGAACTCACAAGGGGTGTGTTTGTTTTGAAACTGACAAGCTGATTTCCAGGGGGGCTAAGCCATTTTCTCATGCCCACCAGCAACATAGTCTCTGAAATCCTCCCAGGATTAGTTGTCACTGCTTTTTCTCTTAGCGCCTGGTAAATGTGCGGTGATCTTCACTGTGGGTTCCGGCTGCATTCCCCTAACGGCCAAGGGTGTTGAGCATCTCCTCTCGTGCGTATTTGCCATCTGTAAATTCTCCTTGGTGAAATGTCTTTTACCCATTTTTCTAATTGGATTCTTTATTTACTGTTAAGTTTTTTTGTTTTGTTTTGTTTTGTTTTGTTTTAAAGATTTTATTCATTTACTTGACACAGAGAGAGAGAGAGATTACAAGTAGGCAGAGAGGCAGGCACAGAGAGAGCAGGGAGCCCGATGTGGGGCTCGATCCCAGGATCCTGAGATCATGACCTGAGCCGAAGGCAGAGGCTTTAACCCACTGAGCCACCCAGGTGCCCCTACTGTTACATTTTAATAGTTCTTTATACTTGGGGCGCCTGGGTGGCTCAGTGGTTAAGAATCTCCCTTTGGCCCAGGTCATGATCCCAGGGACCTGGGATTGAGTCCCACATCAGGCTCCTGGCTCTATGAGCCTGCTTCTCCCTCTCCCTCTGCTGCTCCCCCTGCTTGTGCTCTCTCTCTCTCTCTCTCTCTCTTTCTCTCTTTGTCAAATAAAATATTTTAAAAAAAAATAGTTCTGGGCACCTGGGTGGCTCAGTGGGTTAAAGCCTCTGCTTTCGGCTCAGGTCATGATCTCAGCATCCTGGGATCGAGGCCCGCATCAGGCTCTCTGCTCAGCAGGGAGCCTGCTTCCTCCTCTCCCTGTCTCTCTGCCTGCCTCTCTGCCTACTTGTAATCTCTCTCTGTGTGTCAAATAAATAAATAAAATCTTTAAAAAAAATAGTTCTTTATACTTCTAGCTGCTAGTGCCTTGTTGGACATATGGTCTGCAAATACCTTGTCTCTATCTTGTCTTCATATCCTTGGACCAGAATCTTTTCCAGAGTAAAAGTTTCTAATGTTGATGAAATCGAGGTTATTAATTTTTCCTTTTATGGATTGTGTTTTTGGTGTCAAGTCTGAGGACTCTTTGCCTAGCCCTAAATCCCAAAGAGTTTCTCCTGTGTTTTTTTCCTATAAATGTCATAGCTTCACATATTACAATTAAGTCTGTGATCCATTTGATTTTATTTTTTATAAGGTTAAGTATTTGGGAATGATGTTAAGTCACTTCAGTGCCATTTGTAGCAAAGGCTCTTTCCTCCATCGAACTGCTGTTGGACCTTTGTCAAAATTTGTTAGACATATTTGTGTGACTCTTTCTAGGTTCTCTATTTGTTCCTTTGATCTATGGGCCTGTCCCTCTGTCAGCACCACAGATTACAGTTGCTATATAAGGTTTTTAAATCTGGTAGGCTAATTTCTCTTTTATTCATCCTTTAAGAAATTGTTTTAGTGGGGCACCTGACTGACTCAGCAGAGCATCCAACTCTTGATCTTGGGGTTGTGAGTTCAAGTCTCCCAAAGGGTGTAGAGATTACTTAAATAATACATACATAATTGCATAGTATAAAAAGTTGTTTTAGCTATTCCAGTTTCTTCATCTTCTGGTGTAGATTTTAGAATGTTTCTCTCTATAAAAAGTCTTGCTGGGATTTTGATAGGAATTGTGTTAAACCTATCTATCAATTTGGGAAGAGTTGACATCCTTATTGTGTTGAGTCTTCCAATCCATGAACATGGTATGTGTCTCTGTTTAAGTCTTTGATTTTTTTATCTGCATTTTGTAGTCTCCAGCATACAAGTTCTACAAGTTTTGTTACATTGACACCTAAGTGCTTTGTTTTAGTGATTGTAAGTGGTCTTGTATTTTTAATTTTGGTTTCCACATGCTCATTTCTAACCTATAGAATGTATCTTTGTATGTTTGTCTTGTATCCTGCAGAGTTGGTGAACTCTGTTTCACCCCTCCCCCCAAGATTTCCCATTCAACCCATGGATTTCTTAGAAATATGTTATTTAGTTTCTGAGTGTTGGGAGATTTTCCTGTTATTTTTCTGTTACTGACTTCTAGTTTGATTATATTGTATTTGGAGAACAGTCTGTCTGATTTCCATTCTTTTATATATATTTTTTAATCTTTTTGTTGTTGTTAGAGAGAGAGTGAGCACAAGCACAAGTAGGGGGAGCAGCAGGCAGAGGGAGAAGCAGACTCTCCACTGAGCACAGAGCCTGATGTGGGACTCGATCCCAGGACCCTGGGATCATGACAGGAGCTGAAGGCAGATTCATAATCAACTGAGCCACCCATGCATCCCCCTCTTATATTTGTTGATTTATATCCCAGGATATGGTCAATTTTGGCATACATTCTTTTTTTTTTTTCCATAGCACAAACCCTCCCCAATGTCCTTAACCTAGCCATCCTATCCCTACCCTCCCACCCCCCAGTAATCCTCAGTTTGTTTTTTGAGATTAAGAGTCTCTTACAGTTTGTCTCCTTCCTGATCCCATCTTGTTCCATTTTTTCCCTCCCTACCCCCACGACCCCCCGCCCTGCCCCTCAAATTCCTCATATCAGAGAGATCATATGATAATTGTCTTTCTCTGATTAACTTATTTCCCTTAGCATAATACCCTCTACTTCCATCCATGTTGTTGCAGACCGCAAGATTTCATTTCATACGGTGGCTGCATAGTATTTCAGTGTGTGTGAGTGTGTGCGTGCGTGTGTGTGTGTGTGTGTGTATACCACATCTTCTTTATCCATTTGTCTGTTGATGGACATCTAGGTTCTTTCCATAGTTTGGCTATTGTGGACATTGCTGCTGTAAACATTCAAGTGCACATGCCCCTTCGGATCCCTACATTTGTATCTTTAGGGTAAATACCCAGTAGTGTGATTGCTGGGTCATAGGGTAGCTCCATTTTCAACTTTTTGAGGAACCTCCATACTGTTTTCCAGAGTGGATGCACCAGCTTGCATTCCCACCAACAGTGTAGGAGGGTTCCCCTTTCTCCGCATCCTCGCCAACATCTGTCATTTCATGACTTGTTGATTTTAGCCATTCTGACTGGTGTGAGGTGGTATCTCACTGTGGTTTTGATTTGTATTTCCCTGATGCTGAGTGATATTGAGCACTTTTTCATGTGTCTGTTAGCCATTTGGATGTCTTCTTAGCAGAAATGTCTGTTCATATCTTCTGCCCATTTCTTGATTGGGTTATTTTTTGGGGGGTGTTGAGTTTGATAAGTTCTTTTTTTATTTTATTTATTTATTTATTTATTTATTTATTTATTTGACAGAGAGATCACAAGTAGGCTGAGAGGCAGGCAGAGAGAGAGAGAGGAGGAAGCAGGCTCCTTGCCGAGCAGGGAGCCCGATGCAGGCTTCAATCCCAGGACCCTGAGATCATGACCTGAGCTGAAGGCAGAGGCTTTAACCCACTGAGCCACCCAGGCACCCAAGTTTGATAAGTTCTTTATAAATTTTGGATACTACCCCATTATCTGATATGTCATTTGCAAATATCTTCTCCCATTCTGTCAGTCCCAATAGTTCATTTTTGCCCCTACTTCCCTTGCCTTTGGTGATATTTCTAGGAAGAAGTTGCTGTGACTGAGGTCGAAGAAGTTGCTTTTGGCATATGTTCTATGAGCATTTAAAAAGACTTGCGTATTCTACTGTTAATGTGTAGAATGTTTTGATCTTGTAGAGTTCTGTATCTTTTCTGGTGTTCTGTCTATTTGCTCTATCAGTTCTTGAGAGGGGAGTGTCAAAGTCACCAGTTATAATTGTGGATTCGTTTGTTTCTTCTTTTAGTTCTTTCAGTTTTTGACTTACATCTTTTCTAGCACCTTTGTCTTATGAATACACGCTTAGGATTGCTATACTTTTTGGAGGATTGACCGTTTTATCATAATGTCCTTCTCTGTTTCTGGTAATTTTCTTTTCTCCAAGGTCCACTTTATCTGAGATTAATCTAGCCTCTCCTTTCCTCTGATTAATGTTTGTATGATATGTATTTTCCATCCTGTACTTTTCAACTTTTCTATATTAATATATTTGGACTTAGTCTCTTATAGATAGCATGTAGCTGAGTCATGGGCTTTTTTTTGTTTTGTTTTGTTTTTATTCTGTCAGTCTCTGAGTTTTGTTTGGTCTATTTAGACCATTTACATTTAATTTTATTATTGGTATGTTAGGCTTAAGTTTGACAGTTTTATTCTTTGTTTTCTGTCCTTTCTGGTTTTCTTTCTTCTGTATTCTCGTGGGTTGCTTCAACATCCTTTGGAATTCCATTTTGATTTATCTATAGTGTTTTTGACTGTTTCTTTGTGTAGCTTCTTTAGTAATTGTTCTAGGTATTAAAATATATACATATATAACATACTTATATAAAGAAACACACATGTATATTCATGTATTATATATACATTAATATATGTGTATTACATATATATGTTGTGTATATGTGTTTTTACAGATATATTTGGAGGTATACCTACATCTACATTAGTATGGTAATGGCTTTTTTAATAATCACAAAAGTCCTCTTTGGATTTCTTTGCATTAGCAAAAACAGGTACTAATGTAGGTCTTTCGTAAAGTGAAGTGGTGTAATGTGAACTTTTGGAAAGCGGAGGATTATTGTTCACTTTACGCCATTTGAGCTTATGAAAAGTTTCATAGGAACACTCCACTTTGAGAGAACAGGGGATATAAAACTTACCAGTTAATTGGTGTTGTCATTTTATCAGTTCACGTGAAATAATCCTTACATCTCTTTATCTTTCCCCATTGACAGCATAATTTTATTTCTAAATATTTTGTCTATGTACATTTAGAATCTTACCAGACAATGTTGCCTTAACCATAAAAAAAATATTTCAGTAAACTCAAGAGAAGCAATGCCTATTGTATTTATCTATATTTCTGCTTACTGTGTTCTTTTTTCCTTCATGCTTTTGCAAGTTTCCTTCTGTTACCATTTCCTTTCTGTTTCAAGAACTTCCTTTAGCCATTCTTTTATAAGTCTGCTGCTGAAAAATTCTCTTTGATTTCTTCTGTATGAGAATGTTTTGATTTTCCCTTTATTCCTGGAAGTTGTTTCACTGAGTGTAGGATTCAAGGTTGAAAATTCTTGTGTGTGTGGGTGGGGGGAAGGTCTTGAACTCATGACCCTGAGATCCAGACCTGAGCTGATATCAAGAGTGGACGCTTGACTGACGGAGCCCCCAAGTGCCCCTACAATTCTTTTCTATCAGTACTTGGAAAATACTACGCCACCTCCCATGGCCTCTGATGAAAGATCTGTCATTTTCATTGTTTTTCCTTGTAGATAAAGTGTCATTTTTCTGTAGTTGCTTTTTATGTGTGGGTTTTTTGTTTTTTGGTGGTTTTTTTTTTTTTTTTTTTTTTTTTTTTTTTTTTTTTGGANNNTTTTTTTTTTTTTTTTTTTTTGTCTTTAGTTTTTGGAAGTTTAATTATGTTTCTTTGTGTGGGTTTCTTTAGGGTTATCCTGTATGGATGGGTTCCTCAGCTTCTTGAAATGTTAGGTGTATGTAATGTGCCACATTTGGAAAGTTTTCAGCCCTTATTTTTCAGCCTTGTCCTCTTTTTTCTTCTAGGACCTCAGTGACACAAATTTTACATCTTTTGTATATTCCCACTGATTCCTGAGGTTTTGTTTGTTTGAAGTTGGTTTTCTCTCTGTCGTTCAAATTAGGTAATTCCTGTTGTTCTACTTCCAGTGCGCCGAGTCTGGCCTCTGTCACGTCCCTTCTACTGTGGGGCCCATCCACTGAGCTTTTTGTTATTTATTTTGGTTATTGTATTTTTCAGTCCAAAAATGTCCGTTTGGATTGTCTCCGTACCTTCTATTTCTGTGCCAGCCTCTTTATATTCTTTGCTGAGGCTGTTCATTTTTCATCTGTTTCAAGTTTGTTCATAAGTGCTTGTTGAAACATTTTAATCATGGCTTTGGCAATGGGGAGTCTTACATGTCTGTTACACTGGGCCAAGGGATGTTCAGAAAGCTAATTAAAACATTCTGGTGTTCCATGAGGGTGTTTTTGGAAAAGATTAGCATCTGAATTAATGGACTGAGGAGAGCAGGTGGCTCTCCCCAATGTGTTGGGCCTCGTCCAATCTGTTGATGGCTTATATAGAACAAAAAGGCGGAGGAAGGTTGAGTTTGCTCTCTGCCCATTGAGCTAGGACATCCTCCTGGCTCTGGGGCCTTCATATCTGCACTGGAATCTACACCTTTGGGTCTCAGGCCTTCAAACTCCATCACCTGCTCTCCTGAGTTCCTACCGTGCAGACAGCAGATCTTGGGACTTCTTGACTTCTATAATTGTTGATTGGTTCTGTTTTTCTGGAGAGCTCGAATACGGTGCTTTTAAATCTTCGTCAACCTGGTGTTAGCATCTGTTGTCTTTCTTTATTCAGTTTGAGATCTTTCTGGTTCTTGGGATGACAAGTGATTTTCTTTTGAAACGTGGGCATTTTGTGTTATGTTCTGAGGGTTGGGATCTTATTTAAACTTTCTCTTTCAGCTGGCTTTTTGATACCAGTCCAACGGGAAAAGATTGAGGGGAGGGGCACTGCCTCATTACCACCATGTAGAGATGAAAGGTAGCTTCCCCTTGGCTTCCATGGACAGCCAAGAGGAGAGCCCTTGTTACTGGGCGTAGGCGTTCCAGTTCCTTGTGTGATCTCCAAAGACGCTGCAGCGGGGGCGGCCTCCTTCCTCCAGGTAGTGGTAAAAGTCCAGAGTCTCCACTGGTTTCTTCTGAGCCTTCGTATCAGAGAGGGAAAGCGATCCTGTTACTGCTGGTGGGGGCGGAGGTCCAGGATGGCTCCTCTCTCACCCTGGGAGGTGGGTGGCTTCATCGCAGCCCGGTGGGTGACAGCTTTGCCTACTGGGTCTTCTCCGACGCCATTCGGCAGAGGTGTTGGGGTATCTTGTTAGAGCCTCATCAGTGTGGAAGTCTGGGCTCCCCGTTTGGCCTTTGCCAGCACGGGGCAGGGTAAGGACACAGTCTTTTCTGTAGCTGTAGTTTCCATCACAAGGGCTTCCATCACAAATTTCCACAGTCTGGGTGGCTTAAACAGACAAATTGATTCTCAGAGTTCTGGAGACCAGAAGTCTGAAATCCCGGCGTTGGTCAAACTGTGCTCCCTCCCAGAGGTCTAGGGAGAAGCCTTCCCACCTCTGCTGGCTTCTGGCAGCTTCAGGGCCTCCTTCACTTGCTGCCACCTAACTGCAGTCTCTGCCTCTGACTTTTCATAGCCACCTCTGTTTCTTACAGGGACACCTGTCTGGATTTAGGACCTGTCCAGGTAATCTACAGCAATCTTATCTCAAGATCCTTAACTTACTTATATCTGCAAAGATTCTTCTTCCAAATGAGGCCACCACTACATGTTCCAGGATGTGGTCATGTCTTTTTGTGGGCCACCAGTCAACCCTGTACAGTGGTGTTTGGTTGGAAGAGAGCTGTGGTAGGCGATGAGATTTCTGTCTTATGAGGCTGCCCCTTTTGTGGTCCTTTGGCGAGAGAGAGCAGGCATGGATCCCAGTGTGGGACTTGAAACCATGACCCTGAGATCATGACCTGAGCTGAAACCAAGAGTCAGATGCTCAACCAACTGAGCCACCCAGGCTCCCCATTTTCTCTGAGAAGCGTAAATTCTGGAGCTATATATTTTAATATCAAAGCATAAAAATGGAATACTAAATAGAGACAAACTGTAAATACAGCCCTTATGAGGGATTTCCCTGTAGAGAGGTAAAAAGTAAACATGTGAGGGCCTCTGTTATATACGAAAGATTAGTCCAAGATCAAGAAGTGAAACAGGGATACCTGGGTGGCTCAGTCGGTTAAGGGTCTGCCTTCGGCTCAGGCCATGATCCCAGAGTTCTGGGATCAGAGTTCTGCATCGGGCTCCCTGGTCAGTGGGGAGCCTGCTCCTCCCTCTGCCTCTGCTGCTCCCCCCCCCGCCCCGGCCTGTGCTCTCTCCATTTCTTGGAGAGCTTTTAAAAATAGCAAAAATTCTGATGTAACTGGTATCAGTGGAGCTCAGGCTTTGTGTGTGTGTGTGTGTGTGTGTGTGTGTGTGTGTGTGTGTGTGTGTGTGTGTGTTTTAAAAAACAAAATGATTTTATTATAAAGGCAGATTTGGGAGTCACTGCTCCAAAGTAACTAAAAGTCAGTCCCCACCATGATTGTTTTGCAAATCTAAATGTGTTCTACTGGAGACTATCCTTGATTCTGAAATAATCTTTCCTGTTCTTTTGTACTTTTATAAAATGAAAGTGCCAGTAGATGTCAGTCACGTTTGATTGTTTTGTTTGCAAATCTTCTTACCAGACAAAAAGTCAGAAATGTGAAAAAGGTATATCACTGGTCTGAGCACTTCCCGTGGCCACATAAGAGCACAAGTCCGGGGTCCACTCAACACCCTGCATTGCCTGATATATGGCCATCTGAAAAATACTTTTTTAAAAGTTAAATTTTTTTTAGATCTTTATTGAGAGAGAGCAGGTGTGTGTGATGGGGGGGCAGGTAGCAGAGGGAAAGGGATAAGCAGACTCCATGCTTAGCACAGAGCCCAACATGGGGCTCAATCTCTGATGATCATGACCTGAGCCAAAATCAAGAGTCAGACACTCCCGATGACAGAGCCACCCAGGTGCCCCTGGTAAGTACTTTCAGATGAAGATGAGCCATTTTCTGTTTAAAAGACAAAAGCCATATTCGGTAAAATAAGACTAATCTCATAAAAGGTTTTAATCGCATGAAATTTAATATTGATTAAAACAAAATTGACCTTTCTATGCAGCTTCTACTTATTAATCTTACATTAATTATATTATACAGAATTAGACTGTGTCAGTACAATCTTGCCAGACTTTTCCATCTTCTGAAAATAGCTGTGGAAGAAGAAACTTACCAGAGCGTGTGATTCTCTTTGGAGGTGAGAACGGAGGACTGAAGTCAGCAAAACTGTATGTTTGTAGGAAAGGAAATGGTGATGTTAACCAAGAGCAGGTTACTGTGCTGGGTATCTTTTTGAAGGAGGCATTTTTATCTCTCATTTTACGGTCGAGGAAACCAACTCTGCATTTAAGTAACTTTCTGCATTTTGAAGCTGCAAAAGCATCAGAGTTGGCATTTGAATCCAAGCCTATCAACTCTCAGTTCTTCAGCACTGAGGGTAGTGTCCACACTAGCCTCTGTCCTCCAGGACACTACTTTGATATTAGATACTTTGGAACATGGTTTATTAAAAAATAGTTGAATGAAAAAAAAATGGTTGAATGTATCCCTGTCTGGAACTTAAGACTCCCAAGGACAGGAACATGTCTGGCTTATTCATCCTAGCTAAGGCAAAGGCCATAGGAAGTGCTCAGTAAGTATTTAATGAATAAATAAGTCTCCATAAGCCCTGGTCCTACTACAAAGCCCCACAGAAGAACCAACCCCCCATATAAGAGAATAGGGATACCATAGACAGAATCCACACAAAAGAAAATCTTAGTTGGATTAGTGAAGAAGAAAGGAGCTAAGCTTTATTGGATCTGTGCTATAGTTGGGGTAGTATACTAGGTGACTCATAATTTAAGTCAAAATATAAAGAGCTTTTCTTCTGGTACCTGTGTAACTTCACCCTTTCTCTGCAGTTATAGGCAATGAATCTACTAAAGAAATAGAAACTTATTCAGGGACAGAAGGAAGAAGCAAATGACTCTGGTTTTGACCCATCGGGCCCTAGGAGACTCCTTGAAGCAGGTTCTGAGTCTTATTCAACATCTCATTCCCAGGGCTGGGGACAAGTGTTGGCATACATTTAATACATGAGTGAAAGAATGGCTGCTAGTGGCCACATGCTAGAGGGCAGATAGAAGCTCTTTGGTTTCTGAAAAAGGATAGAGTAGCTTGGACACAAATATGATGGTGCACCTGCATGTGGCCCCTGGTTGAAGCTTTGCCACGTGGATAGGATAGTAGTAAAAAATGGGAAAATAGGGCGCCTGGGTGGCTCAGTGGGTTAAAGCCGCTGCCTTCGGCTTAGGTCATGATCCCAGGGTCCTGGGATCGAGGCCCACATCGGGCTCTCTGCTCAGCAGGGAGCCTGCTTCCTCCTCTCTCCTCTCTCTCTGCCTGCCTCTGTGCCTACTTGTAATCTCTCTCTCTGTGTCAAATGAATAAATAAAAAATCTTTTAAAAAAATGGGAAAGTAGATAAAATACAGTAGTCCAGGAGTATCAACCCTTCTCTCTATAACCAGCTTTATAGAGTGATTCCCATATGACATTTAAGTAACAATCTTACATTTGTCTCAGAATGTACTTGAGTAAATTTTTATTCCTATATAAAAACTGACCATATCTTCATAGGAACTAGTACATGGGAACAGAAGATGGTCCAGGAATTGGATCATAGACTGCACACTGAGAATACCAGAGTGCATCTAGGTACTTAAATTCCACTGTGCCCTGGGACTCCACTTGGTTGGAGGGGGCATGGCATACCTCAGATAAGACTGGAAAGTTAGGGCCCCTGGGTGGCTCAGTGGGTTAAAGCCTCTGCCTTCGGCTTGGGTCATGATCTCGGGGTCCTGGGATCGAGGCCCACATCGGGCTCCCTCCTCGGCGGGGAGCCTGCTTCCTCCTCTCTCTGCCTGCCTCTCTGCCTACTTGTGATCTCTATCTGTCAAATAAATAAATAAATAAATCTTAAAAAAAAAAAAGACTGGAAAGATAAATAAAGTCAGGTTAGGAAGAGTATGATTTTTATTCTGACAACAACCCAGGAACCATTAATGCTAAGATCTCTGCTTTAATACGGTACTTGGCATAATTAACAGAACCTCATATGTTTCCACTTTTCTAGGAGTGACATACTATATATGTTACTTTAACAAAATATAAACTGAATTTTTAGAAACTATTTTTGACCATGAACTTCCTGTTTTACTTAGTAGAAATCTGTGTTTCAAGCTCTGTGCTAGACACTTAATCCCTTCTGCCTTTTTCCCAGTGAGAACATCATCCTTCTTGAACTCCCTTTTCTAAAATTTTCTGGATTTTAATATTTTAGATTTAATTTTTAGATATAAGAATTATAAAATTTTGGGGTGCCTGGGTGGCTCAGTGGGTTAAAGCCTCTGCCTTCGGCTCAGGTCATGATCTCAGTCAGGGTCCTGGGATCGAGCCCCCCATCAGGCTCTCTGCTTGGCAGGGGAGCCTGCTTCCTCCTCTCTCTCTGCCTGCCTCTCTGCCTACTTGTGATCTCTCTCTCTGTCAAATAAATAAAATTAAATTAAAAAATAAAAATAACAAAGTTATTTAAAAAAATTACAAAATTTTTAAAAATGGCAGAATGAAAAGCCTGCCTCTCATCTGTTTTCTCCAGATTATCGTCCCTAAAAGCAGCGCTTCTGTGTATCCTTTAGACACATGCTACAACCAAACCAAATATGGGCATATATTAACTTTTCAATTAAAAAATTTGGAGTACACTAGAAACTGTTCTGTACCTTTTATCTTGGCATCTGTTCCACACTGGTTCACACACAAAAAACCAAAACGCTTCTTGATCCTTTTTTATTGCTGTGTAGTATCCCACTTACATGGATTGTATAATGTATCCTGTTCCCTATTGATGACTTGTGTCTAATTTGTTTTTTTTTAAGATTTTATTTATTTGATAGAGAGAGAGAGATTACAAGTAGGCAGAGAGGCAGGCACAGAGAGAGGCGGAAGCAGGTTCCCTGCTAAGCAGAGAGCCTGATGCGGGGCTCGATCCCAGGACCCTGGGATCATGACCTGAGCCAAAGCAAAGGCTTTAACCCACTGAGCCACCCAGGCACCCCTCTAATTTGTTTTCAACAGTGGTGACAATTTATCATTTTACATGTGTTCTAGTTTACCTATAGGATAACTACCTAAAGATGGAATTGTTAGAGCAAAGGCTGAATGCGTTGTGATTTTTTAAAGATTTTTATTTTATGAGAGTGAGAGCAAGAGAGATCAGAGGGAGAGAGAGAAGCAGACTCCCTGCTGAGCAGGGAGCCCGATGTGGGGCTCAGCCCGAGAACCCACGACCTGAGCCGAAGGCAGACGCTTAACCGAATGAGCCACCCAGGCATCCCGCGTTGTGATTTTAATAGAAACTACCAGATTGCTCTCTCAATATTGTAGCATTTTGCCACCAGAAGGGTCTTGAGTGCATTATAATATGCCAGTAGTGAAACCACTTTTTATTGACAGCAAGCTGAATCCGTGTTCTGGCTCATTCCTTCCTTTTTCTGGTAACTTCTTTGATTTCTGTATTAGTCTGCGATCATGGAACCCTCCCATCCACCCTCCCCAAAATTCTTAACTTGGTATGACCCCATTTTCACACACTTTTCGTATGTGAAGCCTCTCCACCTCATTTCCCATGTACTAGACACTAAACCTGTCTACTATCACATCACTACCCTGAAGTTGCCATGTTAACTCATTTTCTGTGCTGCAGGACTGCTTCCTTTCTGAAACCTTCCTGGCTTCATCACTCCTCTGTCCTGCAACAGCACTGACCAAGGACTTCTCAGGCATTTACTTCAGGACAGATAGTGTTCTAGTAGTTGGATGTTTCACCTGGCCTACTACTACAAAAGCATCTGAGTGGTGGATTCTTCCTGTGCAGAGCCTCTTCTCTCCCCAATTCTTAGAGCCATGGCTCACCAAAAACACAGGTTGGTTTGTGTCCTGTCTGTGCTGTAAATCTCCAAATACTTCCTATTGCCTGGAATCCAAACTCTTAGCACAGCTTGTAAAAAACCCTCAGTTCATGTCACCAAATATCTGAGCACCTAAAACCATCAGACAGTACTAAGGTCTGTGAGATGGACCTTGCAATGTAATGAGAAAGCAAGTGCTCAGAAGAAACACCCTAGAGTGAGTGTTGGAAGCACAGAGGGCCACGCAGCTCAAAGAACACACAGCAGTATGTGACACACTATTACTAGTAAATAAAGCAAGAGCTCAACTGTCAGCTCCTCTGTAGTTTCCCCTAACTCTGAAGAGTTAACTTCAACAACTACTAACCTCACAGAATGTTGTAGATAACTTTATTATATATATCATTTTACTTTATAATTCTCATTTGTAGCCCAGTCTATGAGCTTTCTGAAGGCCAAGATAAATTATTTTTCATTAAAAAGAAAGAAAAAATCCACAACCAAAGATGGGTATCTGTTAGGTTAACTAACATTGACATTACTCTGAACTCATAAAAAATTTTTTTAAGTGTTACCATAAGTAACATGCCAGTTGCAACTGATATTACTAGAACTGAAAGTAGGATTTTCATTTTTTTTCCTTAATTTCTTATTAACTCTGACTGTTGGGTGTACTTTTTATGGATCCTTATTATCCTAGCCAAACGAAAATTCTAGTACACGTATTAACAATGCATAATAATAAAAACCAAAACCAAAACAGAATACAGCTTTTATATTATTGAACTTTATGTACAAAATCATTTGATTTCAAATAAACATTTAATGTAAAAACAAACGTTCTTTTAAACTGATTTTTTTTTTACATCTACTGTACCATTCAAATGCTTTATCATCTTACATGATTTCTTCAAAATCTCTTACCAGGGGTACATATAGAAAAGCATTTTTTTTATAAATAGAAACAAAGGGATTTTTTCAGCTTTTATTATAAGATGACATAAAAAGTTTACTCAACAGAAGTAATTTCATTACTATTTGGGGGAGGGAATCACCAACTTTTTGTGCAAACAATGCTAGCCTTCTTTTAAGCATTAAGAGCATAACTGCTTAAGAAATGACATAAGCAATAATTCTACACCTACATCTCCCCTAAAATAATCTATTTTTTTTACATATGTGCACAGCTTTAGCAAATTAAAGCCCGAGAGAAATGCTCGAGATTCACTATCCAGAGGCATGATCAGAGTTTACTGTAACTCATCATTTAGAGAGCTTACCAATCAAGGAGTCTGTAATGAAAGCTGCAGTTTCCCTCTTTCCTATTTTTCTTAACACAAAAATCAATGACTAAGAACTTAATACTGGATGACAAATCACATCCACACTATTAGTTAAATAGCCTCACAGTTAAACACATCTTAAAAGACCAATCAGATCAGTATTTACATTTTATAAATTTCTGAAGACACCATTAGAAAGCTTATATATCCCTTCATTAAACAAAATAGGGAACTGCATCTGATGGTGGTGGAATGAAATTAAAAAATTAAAAATACCTGTATTTACAGCAGCATTGATCCTTTATAAATAAAGAATATGAAAATGCAATTATCTTTAAGGATAATAAAAAATTGAGGTGATGTTACTCAACCACAGTGCTTGGAGTTGGAATAAAAATCTATTGGTGCTTGTTAATGTGCCAGTAGTGAAACCACTTTCTGTTGGAGAAAATCCAACTGCAAATATGTGCATAAAAACACATATATCACAGGGCAAAATTGCTCACAACAATTCAAGTCAGCTTATCTGTATTGGATATTCTAATCGTGAAATACATTACAAAGACACATCCCTTGCAAAGAAAAAAACAAGTTATAACATTTTCTGGTTCATTTTTATAGAACATTTCCTTCCTCAAAAGTGGCATCTTAAAAACCCCAAACTCATTCTTCCCTTGGTTTATAATGAAAAGATGTGGACAGCTGAATTTTCAATGTGATTACCATACTGAAAAACAAAACAAAAACAAAAAACAAACCCAAAACAGCAACTGTTCAAGTTTAAAAAAAATATACTGGGTGAGCAATGCAGTAAAAGTATCCACATAAAAACAAAATGGTCAGTAACCTTTTAAGCCAACATGACATTTCACGGTCAACAATGTGAAAAACTGACATTTTCTCAAACAGGTATAAGATGAAGAAGTGCTATTTTAAAATTGTAAAATGAACTTCTGTAGAGAAGGATCTTATGTTCTAATTTCTCATTCCAAATTGCTCAATGATTTCAAAATTAAGGATCAAGGTTTGATTGCAATAATAATGCAACATAATTTCCAAAAGTCTTCAACTTCTAAAAAGGAATCACACTCCAATTTTCCCTCCCCAAAAAAGGTTTCACAATTACGAAGTAGAAAAATGGTCAGTCACAAATGCAAAAACCATTATAATTTAAATATATGAAATAATTTCTAATCAATTCAATATATTTCATAAGACAATTCCTGAAGTTAAAAATACTTTCTTTGAACTATTGCTTTTCATGCTCAAACCAGAGTGTTGTAATGACGTCAATGAAACAGACATACATGTAATGCTGCATGACAAAGTGAAGCCGAACCCTGACACAAATACCCTTGTTGAAATCATCTACTTCATCTAACAGTGCCTGTTTGAAACCTATGATTACAAACGAAAACAAAATTCTTCCTAGAGGCTGAATTCCCTAGAATGCAATTTCAGTGATTTTGTCCATAACATGGGGTTAGGTTTTCTTCTTTTCAGAGTTTTTGTTTTTTGCTCTGTTTTGAAACCCCTGAGACACCATCTGCTTCCAAAGCTTTCTCTTTTGAGTTAATTTCACTAAATCCATTTGCTGTCCCATTTTGTTCTTCAGTAATTTCTTCATTTGCAGGGGAAGCAGATTCTCCTTTTTCTAATTTTTGCTGCATTTCGCGGAGCTTGGTAACAGCTTTATCTATTGACATTATGCTAATAAGATTAAAGTCATGCATGCTGACTAGATGAAGCATGAAGTTTCGACATAAATTCTTCTTAATTATTTTCTGTCCATAGTTTTCTACAAACAGCATACAGGCATGATTCATTTGATTGTCAGCAATAAACCTATTTAATAAAAATAACACAAACATCAGTAGTGATATAAAGTATTTTTGTCAAATGCAACATGGTAACTATGATAGACCAGTAAGTGATGATTTAACAATTAGTAAAACTACAGTGAATCTGAGATTCAGTGACCTGAATGGACTTACCATTTAAGAAATTTAAAGAGATTTAATTTAACCAGAACTTCAATAGATGTCATTTCTGTTGTCCTAATGAAACAGCATACAGCAGTATTAAAAGTATAGAGCATTTTTCTCTTGCCACCACTTTCATTAACTCTCTACATACACACTAACTATCCCCTTTAGTCTCTCTCTTGACCTTGACATACTTTCCTATTTCAGAAGCAGTGTTTCTCTGCAGTTTTACTTCATGGAAAACCTTTAAAGAAACGAAGATGCCATATTTGTAACGATATGGATGGACCTTGAAAGCATTACGCTAAGCCAGACAGAAGGACAAACCCTGTGTGATCTCACTTATAGGTAGAAACTGAAAAAACAGAGGTGCCTGGCTGGTTCAGTTGGTAGAGTGTGCGACTTTTTTTTTTTTATTATTAAGATTTTATTTATTTGACACAGAGAGAGAGAGATCACAAGTAGGCATAGAGGCAGGCAGAGAGGAGGAAGCAGGCTCCCTGCCGAGCAGAGAGCCCAATGCGGGCCTTGATCCCAGGACTCCGTGATCATGACCTGAGCTGAAGGGAGAGGCTTTAACCCACTGAGCCACCCAGGCACCCAAGTGTGCGACTCTTGATCTCTGGGTTTTGAGTTTGAGCCCCATGACATGTGTAGAGATTACTAAAAAAATAAATTTGAAAACAATAACAAAACTCATAGAAAAAGAGATCAAGAGATCAAACTTGTGGGTACCAGAGGCAGAAAGTGGGAAGAAGAGAGATTAAGGAAGGTGTTCAAGTATTCAACTGTTAAAGTACTAGGGATATGTACAACATGACAACAGCTAACACTGTTATATAACATACAGGAAAGTTGTTAAAAGAGTAAATACTAAGAGTTCTCAACACAAGGAGAAAATTTTTTCCTTTATTCTTCTTTCTTTTTATTGTATCTATATGAGAAGAGGGATATTAGCTCAATCTATTGTAATCATTTCACAATAAATATAAATCAAACCATCACACAATATGTCTCAAACTTACAGTGATGTATGCCAATTATTTTTCAATAAAATGGAAAAAAACATGAAAAAAAATTGAAGATGTCACAACAAATGTGGTTAACAGTGTGGCTGTGTTGACAGAAAGCAAGTAGGGTGTACCACAATGAATAAAAGTTGAAAAAAATCAAATCAAACCAAACAGGAGAATGGCTGCTCAGTAACCCACAGAAACTGAGTGTCCAACAAAGTCTATAAGGCCTGCCTGCAGATATTTTAAAATCCAAAGTTTACCCAATTGGTAAATACCCAATTATACTAGCCACTTTATAATGCTAGAATAGCATGAACCCCAACAGCTGTTATACTAACAGAGTTAGATCAAGGAATGAAAATGGAATCCAATAAAGTAATAGTAGGACTAAAATTCCATCTTGAAACTGACATATCAGGACAAAAGAAAAAAACAGACTTAACCTAAGTTTTGAAATACAGAAATTACTCATGACTGAGTTTTAATGACTACACCAGGGACCAGACCAACATTTTCTGTAAAAGGCTAAATAAGTAAACATTTTAGGCTTTGCAAGCTATATGTGATCTGTTCTTCCTCTTTTTTCCCCAACCCACTAAAGACACAAAGACTATTCTTAGCTTAAGGCAGTGTACAAAAAAAGGCTATGGTCCATGCACCCCAGACATCTGGGCTGGAACTTATGCACCAATTCCTCTTTACTCCCTAAGAGTAAAGAAACGAAAGTGCCCCTTACCATTTATTTCATTATAAATAAAAAACATTTTGGCTGCTTATGCTATAGAAGAAAGCCTTAAATGAAGATATAATAATAATAATAATAATAATAATAATAATAGTAATAGTAATAATGAAGGTACAGAAGAAAAATATACTTATTGACAGGTAAACAGTGCACACACAGGGAAGGAGGCAGATCTGCAGGAAAAGCAACACTTTGGAAAATACTTTTAGCCACAATGGCACAAGAAATAAGTATGTTTTACCCTGACCTTTATGCAATGGTAGTAAGAAATCGGAAAAGCTACTTCTATTTTATTCTCCAGAATGCAGCAATTTAAAAAAACTGTAGTAATAGTGTGGTAAGCAATTTTCAGGATTTCCAGGTATGTACCAAGGGACATAATATTTTTAATCCTTGGCAATAAAATAAATGAAAATTGGGTCATTAAAAAAAAAGGGACAGGGCGCCTGGGTGGCTCAGTGGGTTAAAGCCTCTGCTTTCGGCTCAGGTCATGATCTCAGGGTCCTGGGATCGAGGCCCGCATCGGGCTCCCTGCTCAGCGGGGAGCCTGCTTCCCCCTCTCTCTCTCTGCCTGCCTCTCTGCCTCCTTGTGATCTCTCTCCCTCTGTGAAATAAAAAAAAAAAATCTTTAAAAAAAAAAAAAAAAAAAGGGACATATTAGAAATGAAAACTGTTAGATGGAGCTAACACCTTTCCTACATAAAACCATATTTCTTTCTGCAGTTACAATACTTTGGATTAGGATAAGATTTAGGGCACACTGTATTTAAGCTAATGGAATTTTATTATTTTTTAGAGTGGGGGGGGGACGGAGAATCTTAAGCAGGCTTTGCACTGAGTGCAAGCTTAACCAACTGAGCCACCCTGGCGCTCCTAAGCCAGTGGAATTTTAAATAAGATTCAAACAAAGATTTACAGAATGGAAGCAGCAAGAAGAACATAAAGAAATGGAGTGTTTAAATTTAAAAATACCCTACCCATGTTTCATGACATGGAGATTCCACAGTTTCATCACTTCTTTCTCTCCTTCATTAACATCAGAAAATTCCTCAATTTGCTAAAAAAAAAAAGAAAGAAAAAGAAGGAAAAAATACCTATTAAATACAGAAAAAACAAAATTGGTATTTCTAAAAAAATTTGAGACTATCAAAAACAGAATTTTTGTAACTAATATCACAACTTATTTATACAGCAAAGTGACATCGTTAAATAAAACTTTTATTTAAGTAATTTTAAAAAGGAAACCCTAAGTTACCAAAAGTAGTTATCTACTTCAAAAAAGCCAAAAACATGATACAAAATCAAAGAAAATCTGTATGTCCTTCAGTTGCTATTTAAATGACACAGTTACAAAAAATTGTCGCTTCCTGAATGCCTTCATTTAGAAAGGGGTCCTTCCCACTAAGTTCAGCATTTCATCATATTAAACAACTAGTAGTTTTTAAACATGAATCACTTCATCGTAAGATTCTAAAATCATGGTCAATGGTGATAACAGTAATACTCACTGTAATGGTTTTTTCTCTTAGCCATTCAGGATCTTTTTCATCTTCACTATCTACTTCCATTTCTTGTGGACGGAGAGGTAAACAAGTATCACTATGGAAATACAGACGATTGTGTCCACTACTATACGTTCGCTGCTGTTCCACTTCTCCATCTTCAGATTCAAGAAATTCAGACATGCTTGCTTTTGTTCGTTTTGGTCTGATGAAAAGAAATGTTGTCAGAACATTAAGTGACAGGGATAGGATTCTTTCTATTTCACACCTCTCAAATAGAGTACATTCTTCTGGTACAGGTTCCTTCCTAGGCATGCATACAGTAACTTCCACTGGGAGAATTCTTTAATCCCTCCAACCACTGTAGCAGTAGTGACATTAATATTTAAGACATAGGAAAAAGTTCTAAGGAGGAAGTGAGAAAAATCACTACAGTTATAAAACAGTATACTATCCCAGACACTTAGCTAATAATTTGAAATAATGATTCCCACCCTAAACAGTAGCTCGGTCTGGCTCTCCTTTGTGTCTCCATCACCAGTAAAAGTCAGAAAATAAGTTTTGTTGTATGACCTTTTTACCTACCTGCACACAAGAATATGTGTGATAGGTGTTCTCTTTACTGGTCCATTGCGACTAAAAGCAAATCCAGGTTGGCGATGAATATCCTGAGGATTTCCAGCATAAGAGCCATCATAACACTCATTGATAGAAACATCTATCCTAGCACCTTTTGGATGATACTGTAACAAGAATGGCAAGATGCTGAGAATAAGGAAATATTAATTATCCCTACCCTAAATACCTGTCACTCTAATTTTGTTAATTAAAAAGTACCTATGGCACTTAATGTTTTGAAAACTAAAATGAGCCACCCATATGAGAATGGTGAAAGAGAAGTCAGAAGACCTAGAGCCAAGAAGATTTGTGTTAAAATCCTGGCTGTGACATTTATTGGCTTGGTAACTTTGTACAAATTATTTCTTGTTTGATTAAGAATAAAGAAATCACTTTTTTTTTTAAAGATTT
The DNA here is from genome assembly GCA_002007465.1 of Ailurus styani. NCBI lineage: Eukaryota > Metazoa > Chordata > Mammalia > Carnivora > Ailuridae > Ailurus > Ailurus styani. The sequence goes on from LNAC01000022.1 coordinate 5,116,129, forward strand.
TATTTATTTACTTCACAGGAAAGATATCACAGGTAGACTGAGAGGCAGGCAGAGAGAGAGGAGGAAGCAGGCTCCTCGCTGAGCAGAGAGCCCGATTCGGGCCTCGATCCCAGGACCCTGAGATCATGACCTGAGCAGAAGGCGGAGGCTTTAACCCACTGAGCCACCCAGGCACCCAGGCACCCAAGAAATCACCATTTAATTCAAAGAGCCAATGTGAGGATTACGTAAGTCAACATACGTGCACTATGCAAATTTATATAAACTGAATCACTGTAATTCATGCATATAGCAATCCACCAAATGCAATGATTCTGGCATTTTGCGCAGAAGCACAATTTATTATTTTTATTTTTAAAAGACTTAATTTATTTATTTGAGAGAGACTGAGAGAACAAACATTTTGGGGGGGACGGGGAGCAGAGGGAGAAGCAGGAAGCCCAACATGGCTGGATCCAGGGAGAACCCTGGGATCACGACCTGAGCCAAAGGCAGACACTTAACTGACTGAGCCACCCAGGTGCCCCAAGAAGCACAGTTTCTGAAAGTGAGATTGTCTTATATTATTATTGCTAAGAAGAAAAAGTTACTTACAACATAATTGAAGATAAATCTGCTATGGCAGAGTTTAAGATGCTTGAGTAAACTATAAAGTTTGCGGCAGTTCAGGGTACACCATGGGCAGTGTAGGTCATCTCTTGCTTCTGTTTGTTGTCTTGTATTGTTGTTATAAAGGAACTTTAAAATAACAAAAAACAAAAAAACAGCAAATCTCCAACTTAAACATCTCAAGATATTTTATTTCAACATCACTTTTAGAATAGTTAGAACAATTTAAAAAGAAAACCAAATTAGAGATATTCTTTTTCATTTACATATGCCAAAAGATTTCAGATATAACATGCAAAACACAGCCATTTACTAATTACTTAAAAAAGGGTCAGCTATGTTTACCTGATAAAATATTCTTAATTTTTGTCGGTTTTCACTTGAAGTATCCTTTTCTTTTCTTGTTTGTAGGTCTGTATTCAATGATTCTTTAACAGCTGAAAATATACACTTTTATATTTAATGCAAATACATGCTTATAAAAAGTAAAATAATATATCTTGTAAAACTAAACAAGTTTTCAAAGAATTCTACCTATAGTACTTAACACTATTTTATTTTATTTTTTTAAGATTTATTTATTTGAGAGAGAGCACACGCATGCACATGTACAGAAGCAGGAGGGGCAGAGGGAGAGGGAGTGAGAATCTGAAGTAGATGCCACGCTGAGTGCAGAGCCCTGTGTAGAGCTTGATCTCACAACCCCGAGATCATGACCCGAGCGGAAAACAAGAGTCGGACACTTAACCAACTGAGCCACCCAGGTGCCCCACTTAACATAATTTTTGTTCTCATCCTCAAGTTATTAAGGTCTTTAATGGCTGGAGCCACTTTTTCCCTTTAAAACTCCATCTCTCTCTCTTCACCACCCCCTGCCTCTAAAATAATAATAATAATAATAAAAAAACAAACCCAAAACCACCTCTTATATTCTAAACCATTATGAAAGTAACTCCAAATAATTATATGTAATCACTATAATATTTTAAGCATTCTGAGAACAGAGGTGGTTTTGATGGGTTTTTGTATTCTTAGTGCACAACAGCGAGCAGATATCCACTAAGTGTTGGTTTAACAAAAATTAAATTAAAAATGATTGTATTAGTATCACCCTGAATCTAAAAGATAATGGCCATTAATAATTTTGGTAATAATATTTCTTTATAAACTTAAAATAAAATGTTTTTATCTTCCCTGACACAACTAACCATTTCATGTGTACAGTTTTGTATAAAACTTTGTTTCTTTGAAATACTTACTTATTAGACTGGCCACCGAATATTTTAAGAAGTGCCCAGAGCACAATTTACTTGACAAATCTTTGCCCTGACACAGGCCATTTCTTACATCTCTCTGACTCTCACGGTAACTTACACACAATGAGTGGACATGAGTGGTCAATGTCAAAGACAGCTGTCTTAAGCCCTCTGTCTTCTTTAGAGTTCAATAAAAACATACAGATGCTCTCAATCGAGGGTAGCGTTCTGTCAGGCAGGTACAAGATGACAGAACACTACACTGCACCTGGGCCTTAACTTAGCAGAGTTGACTCCATTTGTGTTTTTCCTCTAAAAATTTCCTGCAAAATTTAACCTGGTAAAATTCAAGTTATGATGATCCTCTTCTAGCCCTAAAACTGTGAGAACACTCTGAAATACTGATTCAGTTCTACAACATATACAAATCTTCACATGATTTATAAAAAGCATTCAGTTACAAAACCGTTTATATAGCTGCATTTCCAAAATCTAAAAAGGTATGAAAACCAAATGTTTTTCTCATGAGCTTGAGAGAAATTTATTTGGTGGAAAAACTCGTCCTAAATTGACATGAGGCTATCTAAAGATGGTGTTATATAACACATGGCGCATATATATATACACACACATACATATGTACACACAAATACACACACACACACACACTATATATATACTATATATTTCATGCTTTCAAAGTTTTTTTAAAAAAATTCCCAGACACATCTGTCATAAAACATAAAGAACTGCTGATATTTCCCAAAGAATAATTATTAGAGCAAACGGCAAACAAATTAATCTGAAGCCAAGTCCTAACTCTGCAAAACACTATTATTATTATAAGTTTGTTTATTTCTTTTGGCAACCTCTATACCCAATGTGGGGCTCAAACTCAAAATCCCAAGATCAAGAGTCTCACGTGTTCTTCCAACTGAGCCAGCCAAGCGCCCATGCAAAAGCACTATTCTCATAGCAATGTTTCCTTACCTATAGTCTGAGTAGGTTTAACTGAACCAGGCTTGTTTTCTTGATGAAGACTCTCTGAATTTCTAGTGGCAAGAGGCTTGGCAATAGGAGCTGTAGATTTGTCATTGGTTTCTCCTGTCCAACGAAGAGTGAACTGCAATGTAGGTCCCTGAGAAAATGTTTCAAATGGAGGCAGCCTCTAAAAAAGAAAATATATGAAAAGAGTGAAGCTTCCACATAATGATCTGAAAGAAATCATAGGAACAAAAAAACCTCCCGATATCTATTATGATAAATTAACGTGGATTTGAAAACCTAAAATCCCTAAAGATGGCCAGGCATGTAAAGCACATAGATGGCACAGCACAGACTTAAGTACCAAAGAGCTCAGGTTGCCCAAAGAGGCAGCCACTTAACAGCAATGGATGAATTGTTGCCATGTGCAAACTGAGCCCTAGCACGGCCGGATTTTCAAATTTTTCAAAAGAAGTCAGAAATCCAAGACCTCATGGGAAATCTTCCTATTCTTATGTGCTGGTAACCAATGAAAAATGGTTTTAAAAACAAAAAACTGTGGTAACCAAAGCCTGCCAGTTTGCAACCTATTAGATGACCAACTACTTTCTTTCTGTAAACTGAACACTTACAGCAATCAGTAGTTTTCCCTGACTTTTTCAGCTTCAATAACAGCTGCCCTTATTTCTCCTTTTGGGTTCTGGTACTCTGAACTCTTTTGGCTTTCCTCCTCAATGTGTAATCACTTAGAAGACTCTTCTCCTGGTCTCCTTAATTCCTACCTAACATTTAGCCATCTGCCCTAACCTCTCACCTATCCTTAAAGATTTACGTATTAATTAGACTGATGATCACAAATTGATTCTCCATTCTTTATACTTGAGCTCCGAAACTGTGTATCTCAACTGCCTCTTGGACATTGCCACTTGGATGACATCAATGTCACCCTGAACTGACTAAAAATATGTTTAGACGTGAATCTGTTTTCTTTCCGTCCCAGGTTTAATTAGTTTTGTTCCTAGCATTATCATTCTACCAATGACCCTAACCTAAAAACTTCAGAATTACATTATTTTTGTTTTGTTCCTCTTATATAATCGAGTAAAGATCCTTATTACCTTATTACTACAGTATATTACTACAGTACCTTAGCTGCTGTCCTCCTTCTAATTTTTACTTCTCAATTCATATATAGAAGACCAAATAATCTTCTGAAAGACTGCTTTCATGCTATTCCACAGAAACCTGTTTATTGGGGTGCCTGGGTGGCTTAGTTAAGTGTCTGTCTTTGGCTCAGGTCACGATCCCAGGGTCCTGGAACAGAGCCCTGTGTCAGGCTCCCCACTCAATGGGGGAATCTGCTTCTCCCTCTCCCTTTGCCCCTCCCCTCTCCTCGTGCTCTCTCTCAAATAAATAAATCTTAAAAAAAAAAAAAAAAGACCCTGTTTATTTTACTGTCATACAAGCCTAAACTGCTAAATCTTTATTACAAATAATCTTCTTAAAACTGTAATTTTGGACAGTAATGAAGTAAAAATGTGCTTTTATAAACCAGTTTTGAAAAAGTAAGGTTCTCTATATCTAGGTATTTATCTCATAAAAATACTTGCAATGCATAAAGATACACATACTAGTATATTGACATTTGTGAAAAGGTAAAAAGAGTTAATAAAATTGAATTATCCATTTAAAATTGCACTGGCTTAGTAAATTATAGGATATTTATTTAAAAGAATACCACAAAGCTTTTAAAAAAGAACCAAATCTAGATGCTTTGACTTTAAAGGGATGCCCATATCATACTGCTTCAATTTCTTGGGAAAAACCAACAACTCATATAATTCTTATTTTCTTGTGAATAAAAACTTAAACTTTAAATAAGAAATTTAAAACACTGTGAACACCTGCATGAAATTCAAACACTATAGATAAGCATAAAAAATATTTTAAAATAATTTACCTAGAAGTAACCATTATTTTTAGAAAAAGTAGGAATATATATACTATTAAGTAAAAACTAAACACCATGGAAATCTTGTCAAAGACTATCTTTTTAGATTTAAGATATTTACAATTTCTCACTACTTAAAAATTTTTGACAGGATCTGTTACATCTTTTCAGTTAACCAGTTCCTACACCTCGTGACAAAATTAAGGAACTGGGCTTAATTGCTAATACCTATAAACACAATTAAAATGTCTTCCATGTTGCCAGTCTGCCCCCCAGTACGGCTGTCCCCAGTTATTCTCACATTGAAGCATTATGTATCCTCACACCTCCAACTAGAAACTGTCAATTTTTTGGTCAAACTAGTAAAGTACTATCTTTGATTTTCACATGTCTTTGAATACTAACAAGGTTGAATATTTTTTTAAAAGCTTGCTAGCTAGTCATCTATACTTGTTGCCTTAAGAATTGCATGATTGGGGCGCCTGGGTGGCTCAGTGGGTTAATGCCTCTGCTTTCGGCTCAGGTCATGATCTCAGGGTCCTGGGATCGAGGCCCGCATCGGGCTCCCTGCTCAGCGGGGAGCCTGCTTCCCCCTCTCTCTCTCTCTGCCTGCCTCTCTGCCTCNAAAATCTTTAAAAAAAAAAAAAAAAAAAAAAAAAAGAATTGCATGATTGTCCTCTAACCATTTTATTTAGATTGCTTATTTTTCTTGTTGATTTATAAAATTACACATTCATATTAGCTTTTTGTATGTTGCTTTTCCAGGCCTATCTTTTTTTTTTTCCTATCATTTGTTTTTAACTTTAGATTTTTACAGTGGAGAAATGATTCACTTTCATTAGTTATTTTGTGCTTTCTATATCACACTTGTAAGAGCTTTCTTCATGTAAAGATATTAATATTCACCTACATTTTTTCCTAAAGTTATATAATACTAATTTTTACATTTATGAGTCTTCTGCAATTTATGAGGTCTAAGTTTATTTCCAGATGGCTAGAGACCAGTTCTGTCACAGTGGTTTCCCACACAGATCTAATACCAAATTTATCACAAACTAAAGTCCAAATGCACATGAAACTATTTTAAAACGTTTCAGTGATCCACTCATCTAGTCCCGTGTTTATCATACCATACAAAGTTCCTTTTTTTTACCTTTATAGTAAATTCTACTATCTGTTAAGTAAATGTTTTTAGAAAACTTACACAATATTTCTTACTATTATTACATATTGTCCTAGGTTAACTTCAGACTAATTTTAAGGGTTAAAAAAACCCTGGGATTTTGCTTGTGACAGCACACTGACCTAATATATTTGGAAATAAATGACATCATTATTCTGTTGCGTCTGGCTACCCAAGAAATGTATTTATTCTTTTAAATCTCAGAAAAGTTACTTTAATTTATGATTCATCTCAGTTCTGCAGATTTCTTGACAAATATATTACTGGTCATCATATGTTGCCTGCTGTTACTATGAGCAGGATTTACAACAGTTTGTTGTTGTTTTTAATTCAAGTTAGCTAACACATAGTGTAGTACTGGTTTCAGGTACAATAGTAGTTAACATTTATTGAGCACTTATTTTATGCCAGGCACGGTGCTAAGCATATTTATTTCATTTAATCCATCAATTCTATGCCTCATTTTCTAGATGAGAAAACTGAGACACAAAAGCTTAAATAACTTGCCAGAATGCCACATAGCTAGGAGTGAAGATCTGAACCTGGCAGTCTGGCTCCAAGGTCAGTGCTTTCCATTGAATATTCTGACTAGGTAATCTTAATTTGTATATTTCAAAGTATAAAAACAAAGGACTCTTTACTTCCAACATGAATTTGCATCTGGGAAAGAAAACATCAATCAAAAATGGGAGTTCATGACTATAACGTGCTCCACCTTCTAAGTAGTCCATACCTTCCCATCAAGAATAGTCTCCCATGTTGCTCTTTTCTTGCTTATTGGACATTCTTCCATTTCCTGCATGGCTACTTCATATTCCCCATCTAAAAGCTGTAAGCGCCTGTTAGACAAACACATACACTTTAAAGTAACCTGTGTATTACTGTAAGTACACAAATTCTACATATTTAGATTTATACTAAAAAGCATTTATTAAATTTATAAACTAGCTTACATACCCAACAAAACTTTGAAATATACCTACTCTCCATTCCTGACAAAAGCAATTTTAATGATTTGCACTAGTAACTATTACTACTAGGGAATTATTTCATTACTGTAGCTACTCAGACATAACCTATTATATACTAACATGTAATATATGCCTAAATTCTCAAAACTTGGTAAATTTTAAACATTAAGTATAAAGCATGAGTGTAGGCTTTATACTTTAAGAAAATGGGATAACAACAGTGTTACAATACTTGCCTTAGGTAACCACTAAGAATTATGCCTCTGTCATTTCTGACTACTGAAAAAATTTGAATTAGAATTCTTAACTTTCATTCATGACCAGTAAACTTGATGATTATGACTCTGGTAACTATAAGATCCTGGGGGCACCTGGCACATATAGGTGCTCAATAAACATTTCATGGATGAATAAATGAATGAGATACCAGTTCAAAGAATTATGCCCATACTCACAGTACAGTTTTAATGCATTTGTACATATATGTGTGTGTACATACAGTTTGTAATATTTTTTTCATACCTTTTTTTTTTTTCATACCTTTAACAATGGTAACACTACCAACCTAAACATCATTCTTCAACCATGCTGAATAATTATATGTCACAAGAATCTGGCTTCTCTTCATCAGTCTTGGAATAGTTCTGTTAGGTGATAACAGCTACCATTTATTGAGAGCTTACTATGTGCCAGGCATTATTTGAAAGACTTCACGTTTCATTTAATCTTCCCAACTCTATGAAGTAGATTATTCCACTTTTCAGAAGAAACTGAAGAAGAGAGATTAAGTAGCTTGCCTTAAGATGACCAAGTAGCCAGCGCTTAACAACTGAATCTGGGTAGTCTAAGTCTGATCTTAATACCAAATGATTCTGAGGCTTAAGAATTTTTGTCTTTACGCTGTGAGCCTTGAGTTATTCTACTTCAACAATATAGCAGTAAAGCTATTCAACTTAATATTTTAAAAAGCTATTCTTATGTATTTGTGTAGGTAATAATACATTCATATACTTCTAAACTGAAACAAAGCTACCCTCGTGCATTTACATGGCTACGTAATATTCTATTTTATAGCTGTACATTTGATAGCTACAATCCAATTTACTCTCCTACCTGTAATGCATGAGGAGGCCCTTTTTTCCCCACAGCCTCATCAACAGTGCTTTATCAGTTTTTTGATCTCTGCCAAACTGGTAAGTGAAAAAATGACATCTCAGTGTACTTTTATATTCAGATGTCTTATCTTTTAAATGTTTAAGAACCACATATATTTTCCTTTTTTGTAAACATTTTTATTTTATCTCTTTCTCATTCTTCTACTGGGCTATGGTATTTTTCTTAATGAGTATGATCTTACTATATTAAAGAAATGAAACATCAATCTATAGTAGGAGTTGAAATTAATTCTCCCTTGTCATTTTATTTTTGACTTAGCTTAAGACTTCTTTGTTTTCAGAATAAGTTTTTAATTTTGTCTCATATTTCATACATTTTCTATATGGCTTTTGAATTGTGGGCATTCTTTAAGGAGACTTTAACTTCTCTGAGATTTTAAAAAGAACTTTTTACACATCTAACTCCTGAAATCTTGGTTTGTAAATACTTTTTCTCCATTAAAAGGAATCAAGACTAGGAGTGCCTGACTGGCTCAGACGAACATGCAACTCTTCATCCTAGAGTTTTGAGTTCAAGCCCCATGCTGGGTGTAGAGATTACTTAATGTTATTGGGCTCCCTCCAGTTAAAAAAAAAAAAAGGGGGGGGTTGAGGGGGCACCCGGGTTAAGCATCTGACTCTTGGTTTCAGCTCAGGTCATGACCTCAGGGTCATGAGACTGAGCTAGAGCCCAACATGGGGTTGGGCTCTGCACAAGTAGAACATGCTTGAGATTCTCTCCCTCCCCCTTTGACACTGTCCTTGTTCACACCCCCCACCCCTGTACTCCCCTTGTTCACACTCACCCATGCTTGCTCTCTCTCAAATAAATAAAATCTTTATAAAAAAAAAAAAGGAATCAAGACTCTGAAGAAATGGCCAATTCCAGAGCAGAAGTAGGAGAAAGAAAATAAGCCTGGGGTATCTTACTATTCAGAAAATAAGGAAAAATGAACAAAAAATAAATAAAAGTAAGTAAAAAAGGCAAATAGGCCCCTGTTTAGAGGGGCTCCTCCTGACTAAATTTGGGACAACTTGAGCATTAAAATGAATAACAACATAAGTAGATTAAAGCTGAATGAATAAAAATGGCCTTTGTTACTGATTAAGAAGAAATACTAATTAAAATACCGATAAAAAATAAGTTGAGGAATGTTCTTCTATTTTATAGAAAAAAATGCCTGTAAACATGAAAGAAATGATAGGATGTTAACACTCTGGCAACTGCCATAGGAATAATTTTTTCAAGCAAGAATCACTGACGGATGCTACACTGTTGGGTGGAAGGTTGTTGGGGGAGAAAAATGCACATTTACCCAGTTGAAACTGATTACCACAGAGAAGATGTATTAATTAATTTAAAGGGAAAAGATGCCATTGCAATGGAGAAATACTGTGAACACCGCCTTAACCAATCCATCAAACCTAATTTTACCTGCATCTGTGATGTACACAAAGAACACATCACCATTCAGTGTATCCGGCCCAAAATGTTTAACCTGAATCTAATTATAAACTGAGAGACATCTGCAAAACTACAGGTCTATACTTTTTAAAGTGTCACAAATAACGAAAAGAGAAAGACAAAGACTCATAAATGCAGAAAAGTAAACTAGAGGAGAGGAGTGTGGGAGATAAGCAAAATAGGTGAAGGGGATTAGGAAGTAAAAATTTCCAGTTATAAGTTAGTCACAGGGAGGAGAACTACGACATACAGAATACAGTCAATAAAACTGTATAATAACTTTCTATGGTAACTACACTTATCGTGGTGAGCACCGCAAAATGCACGGACTTGGAATCACTATGTTGTACACCTGAAAGAAGTATCATGTGTCAACTATACTTCAGTGTAAAAAAAAGGCAAAATGCGAATTATAATTAACAATTAAAAATGTCACAAAAGGCAGAAAAAAAAAAGAAAACAAAGGGTTGGAGAACTATCCCAAACAGAAGGAGACTGAATAGATAAGGCAACTTTCCACAGATCACAACCCTTGGGGTAGGGGCAGGACAGCCCAAGGGGCATTATTGTGATCAAATGGGGATAGTATTTGTTGTGTTATGTTAAAGTTACTGAGTATGACAGGTGTATTGTGATTATGAAGGAAACTGTCCTTGTTTTTAAGAGATATATACTGAAATGTTTAGGAGTGAGGAATGAAGTAGAGTATCACAATCTAACTTTCATATGGTTAAGCACAAGAATAAAATACACACTCACAAATAAAGCAAATGTGGTAAAATGTTAATGACTGATGAATCTAGGTGAGGGTATGTGGGTATTAATGATCTATCTATATTGTTTGACTTTTTTATAGTTTAGAAATTTTCAAAATAATTGGGGGAAAATTCTCCCATGGCTTCTACTTGGTACCTTTACTCATTAAATAGAAAGCAGTATTTCATACATACAAGGAGTAACTTAATACATGTGTAAGGCAGAAAGAATTTTTAAAAAGAACATAACACCCATCCCCATGCTACCTAAAATAGAACACTGACCAACATCAATGAAGCCCACTGTGTCACATCCTAGTTGCTTCTCCCATAGACAAAATTACAATCTCCTAAAACATGTTTGTATTATTTCCCATTTAAATCTCTAACCTACAAATTTCTGACTTTATTTTTTTTAAAGATTTTATTTATTTATTTATTTGACACAGAGAGAGAAATTACAAGTAGGCAGAGAGGCAGGCAGAGAGACAGGGAGAGGAGGAAGCAGGCTCCCTGCCGAGCAGAGAGCCCGATGCGGGCCTCGATCCCAGGATGCTGAGATCATGACCTGAGCCGAAAGCAGAGGCTTTAACCCACTGAGCCACCCAGGCGCCCTACAAATTTCTGACTTTAAAAAGACACTATATTGGTTTAACATAAAGTGATATATTCGAATAGTAATATTAAGTGATTTGTTCTAAGACAATACACAATACAGTAGCCAGCATTTACAGCATTATTCCTAACCGTCTTTGCTTTCCTATTAAGAGCCTTGTAACTTTCTTTACTTGGTGGCTAATAAGCAACACTTAGTACTTTTTAAAGAGTAGGAGGAATGTACTAATTGCTTTACTTGCCTCTTTCCTCTATGCCTGACTAACAGTGAACTGTATAAACTACCAGCAAGCAGCCAGAAACAACAACTCACGGCACATTACAGGTTCCATTCTCTGATGCTGTCAAAAAAGAATGCTGCCTTTGCCTCCCAGATATTCTTTTACTAGCACTAAGATGCTTCACTCCCCAGTGAAAAAAAAGCTGGAGAGATGATGACAAATCCAGGCGTTCTTTGCTACCCTGCGCCAAATGCACATAGTCACATGATGATGACACAGATTTCTTCCTTAATTTTATAAGTAAATACATAACTCAAGATTTGCACAGGGCCCACTTCATTCAGGTCTCTTTCAAATATTACCTTCTCCTAGACCTTTCTCTATAGAACAACCATTTGTTCTCTTTTTCTTCACAGCACTCACCAAGAGTTGATATAATTTTTGGGTGGTGGTGTCTGTTTCTTCCACTAGAAGTTAAGCCCCATGAAGGCAGAGATTTTGTTGCCTTTTCATTGCCTGGAACAATGTCTGACAAAGAGCAGACGTTCAGAAGTGACATGCCTAATAAACAATCTTAACTGACCCATTCAAATAGCAACTCATCTATGTTTATTGCTTTCTATGTGACAAAGAGAAAAATTCAGTATTTACAAACTTGTTTTATCATTTTTAAGAATAAAGTCGCTAAGCATCTGCCTTCGGCTCAGGTCATGATCCCAGGGTCCTGGGATTGAGTCCCCATGTCAGGCTCCCTGCTCAGCGGGAAGCCTGCTTCTCCCTCTCCCACTTACCCTGCTTGTGTTCCTTCTCTTGTTGTGTCTCTCTTTGTCAAATAAATAAATAAAATCTTAAAAAAAAAAAGAATAAAGAGAAACAAAGGCAAAGAAATATCACTATATTATACTTCAGAATAAAAACATTTCTAGAACATTATGGGAACCTGACTTGTCCATCAACATTACCTGTTTTTATCAAATACTGTCATTTGTGCAACAAATGTCTTTTCTCCATCTTCACGATTTCGTTTTCTTCTAGCTGGAAGTTCTTCATTGACATCTGAATTTCACAAACATTTCTTATGAGTCAAATATTCAAACACAAAGGTCTTTTTTTATGATATGGTCCTCATCCCAAATTAGGTACAAATTACAATTAATTTCTGATATAATGTCCAGAGTTACACTTTTCAAGTTTATGGTTTACCATAGTATGTTCTTACTAGGCAAGGAGAAAAAATCCTCACTTACAGTTACTTTTCAACTTCAAAAGATACTTCAAGACTGAAACATTATTTCCCCAAAGGTGCCTCTCCTTTGAACTTCACATATACCTCTATTATACTCCTCATCACTTTGCTGCAATTATTTATATCTATCTCTGCACTCCAGGTCAGCTTTTGTAAGCTTCTGGAGGACAGGACTGAATGTTGTAATTATCTTTATATTCCTAGCATTTATGTGCTGGTTGAGTGATTACCCCAAAGATAGATTCAGAACTGTTGGGAAGATAGAGGGACAGATATGTGATAAACAAATATAAAATCTTAATTATAGAATCTAAGTGGTAGGTACACAGATGTTCACTATATAAAACTCTTTCGACAGTTATATACATATGAAATTTTTCACAATAAAACGTGCATGGGGGGAGGAATGAATTCATTGTTTTCTTTGCCAAGGGACTAATGTGAAATACCAGTCTTCTCCATCCAGTGTTCATTATATTTTTTTACTATATGAAATATGTTTCATCATGTAAAAATGAGAACTTTACAGATTAAATACCTAGTACAGCACAAGAGCCTACCATTTAAGATCCAGGGTAATCTACCATAAAATTAATTATCTCATCAGACTATAAAATATCTGCAAACAAAGGTCATTTCACGCCTTTAGAATTCATGCAATTTACTTCTAGTTCTGCACCATTTTCTTCCTTGGAAAAGCAAAGTTTAAAATAAAACTATTAAAATAAAAATTACCAATATTTTCATTGGTTTCTCCATTAATCATTCCATTAAACTCTCTTCTTCCCGGACGAGTCACTCTAAATAGCAATGAGTAAGACTTCACCATATGGCTGTTACTAGGTTCAAATTCATTACTGGAAACTGCAAGGGACGGGAAATTTCCAGGTTTTGTTTGATTGAGATCAGGATTCAAAGGCACCTGCTTTTTACCTGTAGGAACTTGCCTTATTGGACAACTTACATCCTGCAAAGGCAAAGATTATGAAATTATACTTATTTATGCATATGCAATTATAAGAATTATAATAAAACTTAAAATCACAGATATAGGAAACATCATTACCAAATGGCATGCTAAAATTCTAATCATGCTTCTGAAAATTGTGATGAGGCAAAAAGAAAATTTGGAACAGCTATATCCCAAATATTTTTTTTTAAAGATTTTATTTATTTATTTGACAGAGAAAGAGAGATCACAAGTAGGCAGAGAGGCAGGCAGAGAGAGAGGAGGAAGCAGGCTCTCCGCTGAGCAGGGAGCCTGATGCGGGACTCGATCCCAAGACCCTGAGATCATGACCTAAGTTGAAGGCAGAGGCTTTAACCCACTGAGCCACCCAGGCGCCCAGCTATATCCCAAATATTAACAATTGAGGATTTCTCCAATATAATGAAATTAATGATACAGTATATCCAATATTTAGCTAATGGTCATCTGAAACAGTTTTAAATTAGACACATGGAATTAAAACCATGCTTAAAATGTTAAGCTCATAAAATTGATAATCTTTCCCCTTAAATTTCCTATTTTAACAAAATAATTGATAAGAACATTAGAAATGAAAAAAGATGATTATAAAAACACCACTGTTAATGTCACAAAATATTAAATCCGTGTATTTAAATGTTGCTTAATAGGAGCAATATTGTTCATCTTATGAATAATATTCTGTAATTATATAACTGGAGTTATGCTTAAATAGCTGAAAAACTGGAAGATGTGGAAAACCTTTATAACAAGATAGTAGCTTCTTTTTGAAAACAAAATACATTTTTATTATAATAAAAAAAAAATTCTAGGGGCGCCTGGGTGGCTCAGTGGGTTAAGCCTCTGCCTTCGGCTCAGGTCATGATCTCAGGGTCCTGGAATTGAGCCCCGCATTGGGCTCCCTGCTCAGCGGAGAGCCTGCTTCCTCCTCTCTCTCTGCCTGCCTCTCTGCCTACTTGTAATCTCTCTATGTCAAATACATAAATAAAATCTTAAAAAAAAAAATTCTACTCTACAAAAGAGTATAAAATGAGAAATATGTTTCCCCCACCTCCCCCAGGGCCTATACTTCAGAGATAATATTAGCAGTTGGTTGTGTATATCCTTCTAAGCAAATGTTTACATCTATTATTTTTTTGAAACTCAAAAAGGACACTACAATTATATTCACATTTTTTTTGCCTGCATCTTCAAGAATGTTCAAATCACTGCTTATCATGCATATGGGAATTGCATGGGAGTGGGGAATGGTATTTCTTAACTTCGAAGTTTTGAATATATACTTACACTCTTGTCTCCTATCACCATAGTCCACTCCACATGAGTGCTTTAGTAGTGCTCAAGCCCTGTGTCACCTTACTATGATTTTGGAAGAACATGAAAACAGGAATCTCTGTACAGGTCACTCCTAATCTTAAAATACCCAAGGTCTTGAGGCTACTAAAAGTATATCTGTTGGTTTTAGTGGGTTGCTGAGAAAATTTAACTACCATAACATGTGTTTCTGTGGTGACTGATTTCACCTTATAAATAAAAATTTGAGGCAATGTATTAATAGGTCAATGGCTATTAATACTGGCAACAGAATTTCATTGCCTGAAAGTAGTGTTATAAGAGGTAATCCTTTTGGGAAAAACTTACAACCCTTATTTAAATTTCAATTGGTACTAATGGCTAAAAAGCTAAGAGACCCAAGTAATAGGGAAGCATCTGATTTTACGTCCTAAGATACTAAAAGATAGCTTCTTCCCTTCATTGTCAAACTCCGATAGCACAAAGTTTTATGCATATACCTCAGCCAGCCCAGAATAAAACATGAAGATCTGGGAGGTTGGAAAAAAAGTTAATCAGTTTTATAATTCAGCCATCAACATATTTAAAAGCTTTCAAGGTTTGGGGTACCTCAGTGGCACAGTCGGTTGGGCATCCGACTCTTGGTTTCAGCTCAGGTTGTGATCTCAGGGCTGTGGGACTGAGCCCCGCCTTGGGCTCTGTGCTTGTCGCAGAGTTGGCTTGGGACTCTCTCTCACCCTCTTACCTCTGTCCCTCCCCCCGCATGCTCTCAAAAAAAAAAAAAAAAAAAAGTTTTCAAGGTTTTAAAGCATAATATATATGCATGAACATACTCAATTAAAAAATTATTCCACATAATCTACCAATATTGTATTATATGTTACCTTTCTTTTTTTGTGGCAAACTTTCACAAGCAGGACTTCCAAGGTAACAGAATTTTGTTCATTTTCTGAGTTTTGTGATGGCTTATCTAAATAGAAAATCAATACTTAAAAACGTTTTTGTTTAAAAACATAAATACTGTACTCATTTTCCTAAGAAGTCTGGGAATTTCCAACAAAAAGACTTCCTATAATAAAGGCTTCCCAGAAGTTTACTCATTTCTCCCCCTAAAACCAGTTCCAATTTGTAGCAAACTCTTTAAAACCCTTTAAATATAGTCATTTAAGTAAACCTTTCACAATACAATTATAATTACCTTCCTACAATACTGTGATTTTCTTTTGATTCAAATAAGATGTTTAATTATTTTAATTAATGCTAAAAACATTTACTGATATGGCTATAAAGATTTAACACTTATGATAATAAGAGAATATAATAAACTGCTAGTCAAAAGTATTTTTGAAAAATACAGTTAAAGGTCCTGGCAGAAAACACAAATGAAATATTCAAGAGACAACCACACACAAACATTTTAAATTTTTTTCCTTCTCCCAAAATCTACTAATAGAAAAATTACTTAGTTTAAGATACAGTTAAATTGAACTATTTAACTGAACTATAGTTAATTGAACTATAATATAGTTGAACTACAGTTACTATTATATATGTTTTATTTTGAATGCACAGTGAGAACAAACCAAAAAATTCTTGGATTTGATTAGGACTTATGATCAAAAGGATTAAAATAATGGATTTCATATGTAAAAGTTATATAAACAACTATGTTATCATTTCACAGGAAAGATAGTTTATTACCTTTTCCCTAGAATTTCTCTAAAGCCTGAATAGAATAGCTAAATTTAGGATATTATTTACTACCTAGGGGAATCTCTCTTGGTTTACAAAGTTTAGGGATTTTAAATTTAAATTAAATAGTCTATATTCTCTGTATCAATTAACTGACAAAGGCTTTTGCAAATTAAGTTTCTAGAGTACTTCTCTATAACTTGTCTTTAATCCCAGAGGCATTATTAATAGTTCAAACTATTTAATCTATCATTACTAGGTTTCAATAATATATAGAACTACTATAACAGATAAATCTACAAACAAAAATAATCTTCTTTCTGAGATTTTAGACAACGCTTTTTTCTAATTAAAAACCTTCTTATGTAGGGTGTGTGCATAAAATACATTTCAATTAGTCTCTTTCAAAGTCATATTCAGGATAAAAAAACCTCAATACAGAAAAAAGAAATTCAGTGTTTAAAATACAGTAACAAAAATGCTCTCCAAACCATACTCACCATGAAAATAGTACCCTAATAATCTCTGTGTATTCATTCTAAGCAGTTTCAAGTAGTAATAGCTAAACAAGTCTTCATTTAAAAACAAAAGGAAAAATCATCAGATTTTAGGGATCTTGATGTTGGTTTTCTATCTTGATTTCTTAAAAATATTATTTCTTAAAAAAAAAACTACGAATATACCTTGATTAGACAAGAGAGGCAATATAGCTGCTTCTTCCCAACTTCCACTAATTTTCAAAGTTATAATAGGAAATTATTTTCTGGAAACAGAAGTATCAACAGAGTTTACTTTCTCATTTACCTCAGTAACATCAAGAAAAAAAAAAAACTTCAAGTGAATTTAAGCAATTCTGAACTCTATGTATTTTGTCATGTAGACAGGAAAAAAGTTTAATCCAATGAATTGCAACTATTTCAAGTAAAATTAATTCAACTTAAATATTAATCAAGTAACAATTGGTAAATATTCATTAATATCCATCATCAATTTCAGTTATGGATAACTTACATATATTTTATGTACATCCCTGGGAACAAAGGGATAACAAATCTATAAAATTCAAACTGTAAGCTTTAAAGTATTAGAGTCCATGTACTTTAAAAGTACGACAGAAAACCAAGTATAAAGAATGATTAGAAATAAGGACTCTATAAGATTATAAGTAATTAAGGAAAAAACATAAAAGTGCTACTCAGTTTACTTCTTCTATATAAAAATGGATCACATCTAAGGCAAAACCAGAAGTTACGTTACATTAGCTAATAGAGCTACAACCAGATTTCAAACTTCTTACATAAAATAACCTCACTAGTTATATCAAACTGTTCTAATATAACCATATTATTATTTTTATTTTTTATTTGCCCCAGGGGTACAGGTCTGTGAATCATCAGGCTTACACCTTTCACAGCATTCACCATAGCACAAACCCTCCCCAATGTCCATAACTGATCCACTCTATCCCTACCCTCCCACCCCCCAGTAACCCTCAGTTTGTTTTGTGAGATTAGGAGTCTCTTATTATAACCATATTATTATTAAACTTTGCTTCTTACTAAACAATACTAAAGATGATCACCTTGACATGTTTCTTAAAAAGATGTCATTCCATTACATGATAAAGATGGATTAAGTCAAGCAGCATTTTATTCATTTTGAAACCAAGTGAAACTACCTAGCATGCTTTTTACCTCTTTTAATGAAGTAACATTTAAAAGTATATACCTTTCTTTGTAAAATGTCTAACATATTGATATATCCCCTTGGTAGCAGTGGTTGTTTCTATTGTTTTATTAATGAAAAAAAAAAACCACAATGTGGGGCACCTGGGTGGCTCAGTGGGTTAAAGCCGCTGCCTTCGGCTCAGGTCATGATCCCAGGGTCCTGGGATCGAGGCCCACTTCGGGCTCTCTGCTCAGCAGGGAGCCTGCTTCCTCCTCTCTCCTCTCTGCCTACTTGTAATCTCTCTGTGTCAAATGAATAAATAAAAATTAAAAAAAAAAAAAAAACCACAATGCAATAATACCATCAACTAAAAAGGTTCGTGCAGGAAGGATTCTACTTGGGGGACTCTTCACCTAGTTCAGGTTTTAAGACAACTTAATTTAAAGTCCAAAAAATTTTGGAAATAAAAAATAGTAAAATCTAAGAAACTTAAAGATTTTTCCATTACTTTCTCTGGAAAGTTATAATCTCTGGAAAGATGATGGCTCTGAGTTGAGCAAGATAATATTATATAGCTTTTTTTTTTATAACAACAGTTAGTGTCCTAAAAAGTATGGTTTATTAGAGATAAGAGTGGGAATTTCATTTTAGACATAAGCCACATACAGCAAATGTTTACCTTCAAGAATGATCACATACAACACTGAATAATTTTAACAATTTCAAAATCTACTTAAAACTTAAATGGCTAGCAGGAAAGCAATAAGGAAACCAGGCTATGAACAGGGTTTTATATATACGGTCCACCTACAAAAACTTTTAAGCCAGTTTTTTAAAATTTGTTCCTCAAACAACCTATTTCTGAATTATTTTGGTGCTTTATTAAAATGTAGACTCCTGGGCGCCTGGGTGGCTCAGTGGGTTAAAGCCTCTGCTTTCGGCTCAGGTCATGATCTCAGCATCCTGGGATCGAGGCCCGCATCGGGCTCTCTGCTCAGCAGGGAGCCTGCTTCCCCCTTCTCTCTGCCTGCCTCTCTGCCTCCTTGTGATCTCTCTCCCTCTGTGAAATAAATAAATAAAATCTTTAAAAAAAAAAAAATGTAGACTCCTAAGCTGTATCAAAACCCTACTAGATCCGAGTCTTTGTCCAGGTATACATATTTTAAATAAACTGCCAAAACATTTCTATACACACAAAATTTAAGAACCTCTACTTTTAAAGGTTAAACAGGTGCAAGTTATATCTTCCACATCCCATCATCGACCACATAAAGCAGTAACTGAAATTGCTGGAGAAGTCAACTAACGAGAAACTGAACTATTTATTAGTATCAACATTTTTTCCACTAAGTATAATTTTATAAATTTACACACACACAAAATTTTGTTTTTACATTCGCAAAGGTGTTTTGTTGTTAGAATGCCAAATATTTACTTTTAAGTACATACCATTTTTGTGGAAGAAACCAGTAAATGTAAGCTGCAGATGGGCTGACAAGCTAAAAAACAAACAAAAAGTTTATCATTTTAGTGCTCTATAATAAAAATAGCCCTAAACTTTAAAAAAATAACACATTTTGAAATCAAAGTTATTTCAGCTAATTTATAATGTTTGATTTTCTTATTCTTAGTCAAGCCCATGACTCTACACGTTGTCTATATACATAAAAACAAACAACCTAACACAAAACAACACACAAAAAACACCAAAGGAGTAAGTCAGAAAAAAACAGATTACCAAATGTGGGGCAAGATTATTTACTGTG
Organism: Ailurus styani; assembly: GCA_002007465.1. NCBI lineage: Eukaryota > Metazoa > Chordata > Mammalia > Carnivora > Ailuridae > Ailurus > Ailurus styani. The sequence continues at coordinate 5,135,946 of LNAC01000022.1, forward strand.
CTTTAGTTCTCCACCTATAAAATGTGGACACATTTCCCCTCCCACCCCTGAAAAGAAATTTTGGTAAGTATAGCTAAGTTCATGCAAAAAGTGTTTGAATATTTTAAAGCTATGGAAATTCAATCTCCTAACAAATGAAACAGAACCATCACTTTCTTCTTCCATTAGGGGTAAAATATATAATTATAGATCTGCTATAGATTTGTAATTTATTGTTTCAACACGTCATTTTCATCTACTTTTAGAAGCAATGGAAAAGGAAACAAATTATACTGATCCTTTTGAAAATTATAACTAACAACGGAAACACTATTAAGATGAGACAAAAATGAACATTCATAGATTTTTGTAGTACCTTTAAACTGCAAAAGAGAGCAATCAGTTAATTAGAAAGCATTCAAAACTTTCTAGAACACAGCTTTTGTAGTGTGATAGACACCAGATTTTAGAGGGCTAGACAGAACAGATGTTGGGGGAACAGAAACAATACTGATTCCTTACTCAAAAAATGTACTAGTGTAAAAGGCAATAAAGTGACATTCTAGTCATTCTTATAATCAGAGGGAAAGAGTTATATAAAGATATTGAGGCCAGAGAGTTTTAAGGAGCAAGTAACGATTGAAAACAAGGACATATTATAAAGAATTTAGCTTTAAAACTCTGCCCAGGATTCCTCTTTCTTAGAGAAGTAAAGGGACTGTGATCCTTCAACAGAAGATGTGAGAATGCCTCTATCTTCTTACTGAGGTAAGCCATAAAACTGTATGCTAAAAAACTACAGGGTGGGGGCGCCTGGGTGGCTCAGCTGGTTAAGCTACTGCATTTGGCTCAGGTCGTCTCAGGGTCCTAGAATCGAGTCCCACATTGGGCTCCCTGCTCAGCGGGAGCCTGCTTCTCCTTCTTCCACTCTCCCTGCTTGTGCTCTCTCTCTGACAAATAAATAAATAAAATCTTTAAAAAAACAAAACCAAAAAACTATAGGGTGGAGGGTCTCAAAGGGCATTTCCAGAACAGTACTAAGGAAAGTATGTTAGGATATCAGTAGAGGACAAAGTGACTATGGAAGAGTAGAAATGGAAGGGTCCAAGCAGAGTTTTGAAAGCATAAATATGAGAGAAAATGAAGAATAACTATAACTTAAGTATCAACAAAATAAAAATGGTACACAATGGGATTCTTAAAAACAGGTAATTCATGTATATTACTTTCTGACACGAATCAGATATATTTTGAAAACACATAAGGAGTGCTGAAGAGGAGGGTGGATCATAAAAGGGGCATGAGGAAATTTTTAGGAATTTTTATCTTGATTGTGGTGGTTGTTACCTGACCCTGTGCAGTTGTCCAAATTTAGAACTATACACCAAAGAGACTGAATCTAACTGCATATAATTCATACCTCAAAAAAAATACATTAAGGGGACAGACTGTAGAAGCCCAAAGGAATTTTTCAAGTTGATGGAAACATTCTACATCTTGATCATGGTTATAGTTATGTAAGTGTATACATTTGTCAAAATTCTAACTATATACTTAAGGTGGGTGTATTTTACTGAATGTTAGTTATACCCAAAGCTGATTTTAAAAAGTGTATCTGCCATCTACAAAGTCTACATGCCATTTTACTAAAAGACAACTAGTGTTCTCCTATAAAAATAGTTCTATAAATGTCAGCTTACAAAGCAGAATTAGCAAAACTCCAAAAGATAACTGAAGACAAAGAGGAATATTCTATAATTTCCACATGTTAGAAGATAATCCATTAGTCACAACTAATCTATCCTATTCTTAGTTGCATGAGTTAAACGTACATACCAAGGCCAGGTTAATTTTCTTAAAACTCCATTCTGAATGTATCATTCCTCTCTCCAAATATTCCAATGAGTCCCCCAAATGCCAAATCTTTTGTCTAATTGCTATCTGTAATACAGCTCCCATTTCTTTTTATCTCCACTAAAGCCAACATAGGAAATAAACTGGTCAGAATGGTAAACAGACAGAAAAATCCAAGTTTAAATCTGGCTCCAGCTATCAGCTATGAATCTATAAAATGAGGAAATGACCTCTTTTAAGATTGTGAGGCTTACATTAAAACAATAAAGTATCCATCAAAGTACTCTCTCCCTCTTCTACAATGGCCCATCCCAACTATCCCAGAGCTTCATTATCAGAGCTTAATCTCAAGTATTTGTATTTACCACTTTTTTGTCACTCTTTTTTTCACACACAAATTACCTTTTGAGACAATCTATTACATCAGAGTCCCTAGCACCTAGCAGTGTCTTACAGAAAGGCACTCAACATACTTTTCAGAAGAACAGCAATGTCCTCCTAGAGCAAGATTTTTTTGTTTTTAAATTAAACTCTATGTCCAACATGGGGATCAAACTCATGACCCTGATATCAAGAGTCATATGCTCTACTAACTGAGCCAGCCAGTCGCTCCTAGAGTAACAGATTTTTAAGGTCAGGGATCATGACCCATTATACTGCAGTGCTTACAGTATTATTTACATTGTTTTTATAGAAAATGTGGTTCTAAGTTCCAACTCTGAAATGCCAGAACATCTTGCACTGATCTACCTCAGAAAATATTTTAAATTAGTGTTACTCAACATGTGGTCTAGAAACTGAGTTCACTAGGGAAACTTGTTACCATTCCTCAACAAGGTAAGAAACTAAGAGTAAGACTTAAAACACTTTTATAGAAATTTAACATTGCCATAACACCCTCCATGCTTGTGATCAGTAAGTATATTTATAAAAACATCAATCTATAAAAGACTGAAAATTAAACACAAAAAGGTTCTTCACCACAGGTGGTCTGAGGTACAGTTTTAAATGGTACATTTTAAGTTAAATGAGATAGGAAGCACATTCTAACATGATGAATGATAGGAAGCTATCATTCTAACATTGTTTCTTTAGGAAAAGAAATTCCAAATTTCAATTAACCAGCTTAAAAAATAACTTGGTGAATGTGATTTGCTATGCACAATTTCCCCTCTAACTCCTCCTCCTAAAAGTAAACACTCTAATATGCACCTAGAATAAAATATAACAATGAGGCCTAGTTTCTCTCTTCCATAGATGCCTTCATTCAAGAAAAAAGGGCAATTTTCTTTCCCTTCTTGATTTACTCTCTTCCCTCTCTTGTGGCTGTAGCCACATCTTGTTAATCTAAATCAGAATAGAAGGCAAAGAAACATGTAGGATTGGTCAGGCCTATTTGGTTTCAGGCCACACATGATCTAACTTAATCAGGATTAGATACCAGGATAAGTATTTGGTTCATCTTTGTGATATGTTCCCTATATATATCTTCTGAGGAACCAACCAATGGGGCAACAGGAAACTAGATGAGGAATTTGAAATTTTGAGGTAAGATTTCAAGCATAAACATCTAACAATTCTAAAACTGCAGAATGAAGTTAAGTAAATTTAAATTCATAAGGGACTAATATTCTGAGATGACATTCATGTAGGAAACTCAAATTTTAAGAATAGCCAGATCTCACCAAAGGACACGATTTTATGCTGGAAAGAAACCAAGATTAGTGCCTTTAATTTGTATATAGTAATCTAATAGCGGCAGCTGTAAGTCTTCATTTCCAGAGTTATGACTGTATTACCTCATAACAGGAAGATAAGCTATTTGGCATCTACACTGTTAGAAGTTAGTTACCCAACTTTTCTTACACATTTAATGCTATGATGTATAAAACTGAGAAATTGGTGACTACATCAAACCCATTATTCTGGGAATCCAGGGTCTCTTCTGAGGTTCAGACACAAGGATGGGAACACTTTGTAATGAGAAGATAAAGTTGAATGAGGGGATGGAGTCCTTTACAAATAAATAAGTCCCCTTTCAGAAGTATAATAGACAAAATATAAAGGAATTGTTGTAAACTCAGATTATACAAGGAGAGACTTCTTAAAAATTTGTTCTTAAACACTTAGATTTTAAGAATCAGATATGTTCAGTAGCAATTGATCAGGCACCTTCAGGAGTATGTAGTAAAAAGAATCTATGGCCCAGGTTCTGAAAGAGGAACAACTAAAACTAAAACATGAAAAGATGCCGATTTAAAAATAGTTTCCAAACTTGTAGCCAATAAAAGATTGTTAAAAAAAAGAGACAAGGGGAGAAACACAACAGATCTTATTAATGGTGGAAAAGACATAAAATGGAGTTAAGCAGACAAGTTTTAAAAATGCAGCTAAATCTACAAAAGGGTAGGGAAACACCATTACTTTGATATATCTATTTAAAATATTTTTATGGTTTTCTTGGGATAAAGACCAACATCCTTAAACAGCCTCCAAGACTCTACATTATCTGGCCATGGTCATCTGCTCTAGCCTTACTCACTCTCCTTACTCCTAATAGTCAAATGACATATCTATACTATTCCCTTTATTCAGACTCACCTATCTGTTCACCCTCTCAGTCCCCATTTTACTCCAATATCCATCTTTCATATCTCAGCTCATTTCTTTAAGGAAGCCCTCCCTAACCATCAATCACTACTCCCAAATCCAACATCTCAAACAAAAGCTGGATCGCCTGCTTCATTCATTCAGTTTCTCTAGTTTTTCTTTCCTAGCAATTATTTTACAACTGTACATATTTACAATTATATCTTTTGCCTTCATAAAGACAAGGTCTTCATCTGTTTTGCTCACCATTATATGCCCTAAGACTAGTATAGAGTTTTGGACCTGGTACACTAAGAAACTGGATCTCAGAAAAAAAAAAATAGATCTGGACTTCTTTATACAAAAGATGCTTAGAAAAGAAAGATTACTAATTCAAAAGCTTAGGTGGTAATAAGAAATAAGAAGTGATGAAAGGCAATTTATGTTATCAACCTCCTAAAACTTGAAAATGTCCCTAGTAAAAAGTTCTAGTTCTGATATCTTTTGAGGGGATTTCTCCAGCTGCTAACAAAGGACCAGGCATGGATGATGATTAAGGGGAAGAGAGAGGAGGCATCTTGCTTTTTATTTGACCCAAATACTTTTGCAAGCAACTCTAATTTGGAAATCCCTTCATGCTACCTTTCAGCCAGTGGACATGCACTTAAGTCAAAGGAGTTAGGATTACAGAATTCCAAAACCTGTAGCACATAGCACAAAAGACTCCTGGGATCCTGTTAGGATAGAAAACTAAAGAAAGACCAGAGATTTATTCCAGTAAGCCATAGTACTTGGTCAAAACCCAAAATAAATTCAAAACCCACAATAAATTGGAGTGCCAGAACTAAGAACTGCAGAGGACAAAATATAAGGAATTATGTCAGACATTCTAAAAAGAAAATAAAGATATTTTAAATATACTCCATCACACCAAAAAAGCAGGAGAAACAGCAGGAAAAACTTGAAAGACTAAAGGTACAACCACTATGAATTTCTAAAATCTTCTAATTAGTATAGAGTTCTCAGAAGCCACTCTTCATGAAAAGAAACAATTTTTTTTTAAGATTTTATTTATTTGGGGCGCCTGGGTGGCTCAGTCATTAAGCGTCTGCCTTCGGCTCAGGTCATGATCCAGGGTACTGGCATCAAACCCCGCATCGGGCTCCCTGCTCAGCAGGAAGCCTGCTTCTTCCACTCCCCCTGCTTGTGTTCCCTCTCTCGCTGTGTCTATCAAATAAATAAAATCTTTAAAAAAAAAAAATTTATTTTTCAGCGAGAAAAAGAGAGCGAGCAAGCACAAGCAGGGGGAGCAGCAGCAGGAAGAGGAAGAAGCAGGCTCTCCACTGAGCAGGGAGGCTGAAGTGGAGCTCACTCCCAGAACCCTGGGATCATGACCTGAGCCGAAGGCAGATGCTTAACTGACTGAGCTACCCAGGCATCCCAAGAAAAGAAACAATCTTCAAGGACAATAGGGTTTATTGTTGAGGTAGGGTTACAAATGTAAAATATGGCCTACTGCCGTATGTTGACCAACATCTGCAAGAAGTAAAAACCATGAAATGTCCATTTTTTTTTCCCTATCAGCTGCTTCTCCTAATATATCCTGCCAGGATCTGTGACTAATAAGGACAACTATAGATCTAGAATACAAATTAATAAAGGTCTTTGAACACCAACTTCATTTTGCACAGAAAATGCTGGGAATTTGGTTTGGTTTATAAGTTATTACAAATGATATACATAAGCCAGGTACTTGATTGTTCTACTTTGTGGCTATAGTACTACAGTATTTGTATCTTGATATTCCACTGAACTTTGGAAAATGAAATACATGGGACTTGGGATTAGAGACCTCACAACTTTGGGAATGCCGAAAGAACATGAGTTGCAATGGAAGATTCCCAGACTACCACGTTTGAACATATCCAGGATCCAACTAAACTGAGTAAGATCTGTCTGAAATGGTACAGAATGAAAAATATCAATGGAAGACAGATATGTTTTTGTATATGATTTAACTTCTACTAATTAATGTCAGGGAAAAACAAAGATTAATTTTGTTTTCTTGTAATCGAATTTGACCACAGATTTTACAGTTTTATAGTGCTGGCATGACATATTGGTATCTAGGGAACTTCTAACAATGCTATGTGATAAGTTTAATGCAACAACAGGATTACGCCTAATTTGAGATGAGAAATACATTGAAGTAATTGAACAATACCGAGCCTTGGGGGTAAACTTAAAACAAAGCAATATCCCAATTTATTTTAGTGTTTCTGAGAGTGACATTCATAAAGATCTTGGGGGATGGAATGATGCTGAAGCACTTAGCACAGAAACTCAACACCTCTGGGGGCCTAAAGTGCCTTGGTGGGCATTAAGCTCCAACATAGTTAGGTCTGTTATTTATTTATTTTAAAGATTTATTCATTTATTTGACAGAAAGAAAGAGCGCGCACACAAGCAGGGGGAACAGCAGAGAGAGAGGGAGAAGCAGGCTCCCCACGGAGCAGGGAGCCTGATGTGGGGCTCAATCCCCGGACCACAGGATCATGACCTAAGCTAAAGGCAGACACCCAACCAACTGAGCCACCCAGGTGCCTCTAGGTCTGTTATTAAAAAAAAAGAGAGAGAGTGCGAAAGAGAGGGAGATCGACTGATTGATCTTGGAGGGTTGAAATGGCCAATTCACTACAATTCACCACAATTCATGTGGATCCTAAAAACTGAAAAAAGTTGTTTTTCAAAATTACAGAAAAGAATTCTTGCAACCCTCTGATGCTTCTGTGAGTTAAAAACACCTCTGTTAGAGTACTGGTCTAGCTATTAAAATCACGGGGTCAAAGGAAAAAAATTATTGGGTGATTATTCAGAGAGAACTGACTAGTATTACATATCTCCCTCACAACACATATTCTAAGGGAAGCTTTGTAGTATTTATCAAAGCCAATGTCACAATGAGATACTAGTAGGTTTCACAGTAATAAAGATAGAACCTTAATAGGAAAAATAAAGGGTCAAGTTTTCTTCTTGGTTCATTCTTCCTTCCCACACAAACCCTGAAAGACCCAGAGGGCAAATTATTAAAATGTTCGGGAGCAAAGAACCAGGAAAGCTCAATAATGAGGCTCTGACTATAGCTTATACTTTAAGTGAAAAAGGCCCTGAGGATCCCCAGAGCTCTGTCTCAGGTAGGTGACAAGGATCTGGAATAAAATTCAAGCAACAGAGTATACGTGTTTGGAGACCATTCTCAGTCCTATGTTATAAGGTACTCCCTGGGCAGTAACAGATCAGGTAAAGATTTGGGATCTCAGCTTCTAGAATGGACTATCACAGTTTATTTACAAGTCAAGATTATCTAGATATGGAAATATAAATTATAGTACAGTCCTACAAGACATATAATTAAAAAGTGATTGATCTGATTTTAATCTTTTTTAAAGACTTTATTTATTTATTTGACAGAGAGAGAGATCGCAAGTAGGCAGAGAGGCAGACAGAGGGAGGGGGGAAAGCAGGCTCTCCATCGAGCTTAATCCCAGGATCCTGAGATCATGACCTGAGCTGAAGGCAGAAGCTTAACCCACTGAGCCACCCAGGCACCCCTAAAAAGTGATTTTAAAATTTAAGTAACAAATTAGCCTAATTCAAAACCCCAACTTAAAATATAAGCAACTGCAAAAATGACATACCAGTTACTAAAATGAGAAACCATAAATGAAGTATCATTAAGTCAGTGTACATCCTATCTTAATCGATAAGGTATGATTTAAAATTTTGAGAGACAACAATCTATTGTGGCAATTTTTTAAAAACCTGCTTCATTTTTAAAAAATCTAACATTTTTAGTTTTGTATTCTCCCTAAAAGTAGTCAATGAATAAGCAACTACCACCCAAGTTCCTGTGTCTCTTTAGAATGATACTCAACTTTCTTTAGTTTACACATCAAAGAAAAAATGGGGGATGCCTGAGTGGCTCAGTCGGTAAAGCAGCTGCCTTCGGCTAGGGTCATGATCCCAGGGTCCTGAGATCGAGTCCTGCATCAGGCTCCTTGCTCAGTGGGGAGCCTGCTTCTCTCTCTGCCTCTGCCTGCTTGTGCTCTCTTTCTCTGACAAATAAATAAAATCTTAAAAAAGAAAAAAAAAAGAAAAAAATGGAAGCACACTGTCTAGCTTAGGCAATTTAGTCAGAACTTTTAGGGATTAGTTTTAGGTATTACATCTGAAAACATACAATAAATAGATTCTCTCCAAAGGGTCAAGTTTCTGAAACTCTTATGTGATAAACATATTTCAAATACAAAGTTAGGAATACTTTGAAAGGCCTAACTATGGGGAAGGACAAGATGAAAAGACAGCCTCTTTCAGATTTGAAGACAATTATTTAGAAGAAACGTGATGGTGTGAAGAACCTGGCATACCATCTAGTATAGAGTAAGTATACCATAAATATGAGACTCCATCCCTCCTTATGTGAGGTAGTAGGATTAATAACAGCTGCAAAAGTTATAGAAACTTTGAGTCAACATGCAAGAAACTGGTATATAAACAATGAACACAACTGCCTGAGAAAACAGTGAGTCCCCAGATTGGAGGTATTCAAGATGAGGCTTAAGGGTTCTCTGCCACGAATGCTATAGAATTAGTAATTCCTTTTACATATGAGTTTGGACCAAGTGACCTTTAAGGTTCCTTCTAACTCCTTACAATATTAGGGTGATCACTTGGGGTGATTAGAGAAATGATCACTAAAATTTTTTCCTCTTTCCTCAAGTATGTCACTTAATGTAAACTGATAGGTTATCTTACCTATGAGATTCTTGCTCTCCTTTCATTTTCTCTACTTTTGATAACATATCATCAACTTTAAATGTTTTCCTGAAAGAAACAGATAAACAAAATAATCACTTCTCAACTGGGAAAAGAAAACAGATTACACTTTATTGTCACTGTAATAGGCAAGTTGGAAATCTGATTTTGATTATTTTTAATAAGATAAATTGTGGATGGTTAGCCATAACAATGAATACTACATTGAAACAGTGTATGTTATAATATAGCAGACAACCCTTCAAGTCCCATCTCAAAAGCTACCTTTTCCATGAAACCTTCTGAAATTATTCCCAGAGTGATTTCCCCTTACCTACGACACTTGGCTTATATTTATTCTGACATATAGTCTCATAAATGTGAACTTGCATAAATATTTTATTTCTTCTCCTAGACTATAAGCTCCTGAAGGGCAGAGACTGCTTTTCTTTAAGGAAAGCCATATCATGCATGGTACCCTTACATTTGAAAGGTATTCAAGCATCTGCTGGACTGAACCAAACAAATGCAAATCATGTATTTTGAAACATTAATCTACTTCTATTAAGTAACCTGACAAATACGTGGTTGCACTATTACATAAAAATATTTTATAAAAAATCTGAAGTAAACAAACATCCTCGAAGATTATTAGCAATGGCTAAAGTTAAATGATATGTCATAATAAAGAGATGGTTATCAACCACCATGGAAAAATTTTGAAGTTTAGGGGACATAACCATCAAATCATAATAAAATTATTGGCTTTTAACTCTAGAAGTTTAAGAGAAAAGTACTTTTTCCACAAAATAGAAACTTAAATTAAGAATAACCCCCATACACTCCCAAGCAATTTAAGAATGAATGGACTCTAAAACAAGCCTTATCTTAGTTCTTAAGGTGGTCTATTATATTTGTCCTACAAACAGAAGCTAAAAATCTATACCCACGCATGTTAACTGGAAATGAATATTTCTTTTTATCTCATATATTTTCTTCAAACTTAAGACATGAAAAACTTAATGTACCCCACATAAATTACTTTGTAAAGCTTGAATTCAGATACTAGAGATTACTAATAGGCTCATTCCTCAAAAACAGCTACTGTACTCAACTATTATAATAAAAAATTATCAGTAGAGAAATGTTAATGTAAATATATTACAGTAAAACACTAATAAGGATGAGCAGAATTGATGCAATCTATAGTTCTGGTGAAAATACAGCCTCCATTAACAAAAGATCGTTTAAAAAAAAAGCTTCTCTCTTTACCTTTAGAGTTACTGAAAACTTCTATATTAATGTTTCATCCAATAGAGTATAAAAGGAAGTACTTTAGGAAGGATGGCAACACATTTTCAATCTCCACAGATAAGAGAGAAGAAAGAAGAAAAATGTAGGATTATTTTAGGCTAGTTACAAAGAACTTTCCAGTATAAATACTGAAATGTACTCCTGAGGAAGGTTGTAAAGTTACTGGAAACTTTTAAGAATAATAAGTCTATCTTTATGCAATGATTAAGAAGAAATTCTGTCTGTAAGAAAGAAAAGTTAAGACTGTAAGTTACAAGATTCCTCTCTTCCAACATTATGGAGGTGTGCATAGGAGAAGTGCATAGGAAAGTTGAGTATTAACAACCATATGAAATAGGTAAGATCATAAAGGCAATCCAGCCTTCCTTAGGAAAAAACCAAAACACACCACATAAGCAACTATACAAAATCAGCCTCACGCCCAGCACCAAGTAGTCTGTTCTTTAGAAAGATACTGCTACAGTAGCTCAGATTTAACAAGGCAAACAGTTATCAAAAGATCATCAAAAAGGAGAATATTTTTAAAATTCAAGAAATTCCGGGATATTTTCTTAGGAGGATTCAGAAACAACTTATATGATATAGTAAAATGGATTCAATAAAAGATGCGCTTCTCCTCACAAATATTTCCACTGTATGAGTATTGTGTTAGTCTATAGAATTTGCATCTCTATGAAGTTAAAGTACAAGGCAAGTTTAACATACACACTAGAATTAATATCACAACTGAGTGTATGACTTCAAAGGGTCATACACTTTTGACCCTTATTTCAAATAAGGGTGACATTTATTTCTCATAAGAGTGACATTTATTTCAAAAATGGATATTATGCTGTTATAATAGTAAAAAAAGAAGTTCCAAAAACATTTTGAGCAAGAGGATAGTATGAAAAGCAATTTTATAAAAGGAGTCCCAAAAACATGTTTAACAAAGACCACAATCATTAGACTAAATTCACCACCTTCTAAAGTCACCAACTACTTTGGAAAGAACAGCACTCATTTGAGGATATAAGTTGTATAATTTGTTAAAAATTAGTTTCAGTGTCTTTTATAAGCCAGGCATATAACAAAAGCATTAAGTGATTCCTAATGCATTTCTGCATGGAAATAAAAACTATGAGATCTATAAGTTTCTCGCCTGGTAAACTGCTGCAAAATTCCCCTGAAAGACAATTTTTTGCCTAACGAGCAATAAATTAAGAAAAGTAATTTCTACCAATCTTTTAAAACTGTCTCTACCTATTAGCAGACAACAGAAACGTATCCCACAATGAGACAAATAGTCCAATAAACAAACATGACAATGATGAACTTAGATTTTAAATGTATTTTTTAAATTTATGGATTAACTCATTATTTTGAAAAAACTTAATCATTTAAAAAAAATGTTTAAGTAACCTCTACACCCACTTGGGCTCAAACTTACAACCCCAAGATCAAGAGTCTCATGCTCTACTGACAGCCAGCCAGCCACCCCCAAAGATCACTTTTAAATTAAAATCAGGCAGCACCTTAAATGATAATTCAACTGATCTTCCATATTAAAAATACTAGAGAAAAAGTTAAGTACTACTTAATCAAAATCTCCTAGTTTTATAAAATAAATCAGTACACTATGAACCATAGGCCAAATCCTGCCTACTGCCTGTACCCAGACCACAAGCTAAGAATGACTTTTATGGATAAATATTTGCGACTGATTTGATAAAGAACACTAACTCTAGGGCGCCTGGGTGGCTCAGCGGGTTAAAGCTGCTGCCTTCGGCTCAGGTCATGATCCCAGGGTCCTGGGATCGAGGCCCATATCGGGCTCTCTGCTCGGTGGGGAGCCTGCTTCCTCCTCTCTCCTCTCTCTCTGCCTGCCTCTCTGCCTACTTGTAATCTCTCTCTCTGTCTCAAATGAATAAAAAAAAAAAAAAAAAATCTTAAAAAAAGAACACTAACTCTAAACCCCAATTAAGATAAATGTCATCTCTTCCCACCCCACAAAAATGAAAGAGTCTCACACTTCTCACTAGCAGGCATATTTTACAAAACACTGTACTCAATCATTAGATTTTAAATTTTATCAATAAAAAATTTGTGGATATTTGTTTTCTTTTTGTATAACTATCTACTTACATTCTAACTAATAATCTTAATTCTGCCTCCTGGACCGCAAAGCCTAAAATATTTACTATCTGTTCCTTCACAGAAAAAGTCTGTTGAACCTTGGCATAGATCAAATAATGACACAGACAGGCAAAGAGCTGACAAATTTAATTCTGTTACCTAATCCATCACCTTCTTCTCCTAGTTATTTAGGCTCTTGGCAAGCTTCACCTATTAAATGTAATGCACACAAGCACACAATCGCTTGCATACTCTCTCTGTTCAGGAAGATTACTAGAAGACAAATTAGCTTTAACATTTCAATCCTTCAAAGTACACCTATGTGTAATCTATAAAGCTAACCCAAGCCTTGCCATAAAAACAGGATGCTTACTTAATAATAAGTAGGAGCCTCCAAAGGAGTTTGGTTTCAAAGTCTACTGGGATAGCTAAATGGTTTTAGTCAGTCAAGACTAACAATACCAAATGCTTAGTACAAGTTCTCTCCTTTAAACTTAAAATTGTTCATTCGATATACTCAATCACCTTGCATGTAGGATAAGAAATTAGCATTCTATAATTACATATGGTTAAATATTACATGTTATAAACAAAAATAAGCTCTGATCGACAGCCCCAGAGTCTACCTGAAGACTAGATAATTAAGACTTCTTATTTTTTAAGGACATTCAATCTACAGACTTCAGAAATATTTCCTCTTCTAGAAAGACCACCACCAAAGATATAAAATGAGACTTTCTGAACCTATCATTATGGGAGCAAATTTTATATTGTTAGAACATAAAAGAAATATTTAAAAATTAACCTCAATTTCTGTTTTGAAGACAGTTCCCCTGAGCCCTTTAATATTTAAATCCTCAGCTTCTATCAAACTTGAAAATACTCATAGCACAAAATAAAAATATTATTCAGTACAATTATTTCATTCACTCCGCTACTATATCATTCTACTAGGGAAAAAAAATTGGTAATAAACTGGGATTTACAAAAATGATACTATTAAAAATCACGTGGCAACCAATTCAACCAATCACTTTTTCAGATTTAATCTTCAATTAGAAATAGTACTTTAAAATAAAACTTAAACATTGTTTGGTCAACTCAAAATAAGTTTCATAAAAATGTACCTTTTGATGTTTGTTCTGGAGTTTCGATGAGACATGTAAGTAAGAGTTCTGTGCAAAAATATTGGCTACAAAAAAAATTTTTAAATATTAAAATAGGCAAAATTCTAAGAAAAAAATAATATTCATTAATTTTATTGACTACTTACAGCTATAAGATTTCGAGTTCGAAGAAATCTATAGATCTGCGTTGGTTCTAGGTAACAGGAAACAAAAGGATTACTTAAGTTCTCAAGAAAATAACCAGTCCAGCCAGTATAATAACCAATGTAAACCAATCACCTGTATGAAAATCATGTACTAAATACTGACATCAAGAAAATTAGTATGCATAGTAACATCAAAAGACGTTCAGTCTATGGCATTTATTCACAAAACTCAGTTACATTTATTTTAAATTTAAAGTTTTCTACAATTTTGTGCTTAAGCCTTGCATTTCTAAGGTACCTACTTTTTAAACTAGTCTGTATGCAGAACTGAAGAGTAATTACACTGATTTAATTAAGGTAATTGAAACTATAACCCATCTCCTCCCAAAAATGAGACGAAATGAGGTAGCTGGATTCAGCTGAAGAATTTATTGATGCTAAATAACAGAATAAAATTTTCACTTTTTAACTGGTCTTTTAAAAAAATTGTAGTAAGCCAAAACAGAATAAAACAGTTCCCTAGATGTCCTAATGAAAATATGATGAAAGCCAGTCAATACTGAAAGAAATGACACACAGACTACAGCTAAAATTTCCAATGAATAATTAGTTATAATTGCAGTTTTTATCTGTTTTGTTCAATATAAATATGACCCCAATATGTAAATACTACCTCAACACATATTTTTAATCAACAGATTCCTTGGCTTTTTAATGCTCTTTAGTTAAAATTTGTTTGCCTTTAGAGATTAAAAAATGTATTTTATATACAAATACAACAATACCAGTTCCTTTAATGATTTAGTAGTATCACATTTCTTTAAATAAAGGAGTATCAAAATGAACTAAAAATAAATTACTGTATCAGTAAATATATCAAGGCATCTTAACTTCCCAGAAATTAAGATCAATATTAGAGAAGAATCAAGTTGTTTTGTGATAAAATCTAGCACTTAATGACAGCTTATTCCTCCAAAGTAGACTCATCAGAAAGCAAAATAGCTTAAACTTTCTTGGCAGCTTTGTCTCCTTGTAACATTTAGAAAGAAATGTTGAAATTTCCACTTAATCTTCCGTTAGTTTAGTTTTAGTGTCAAATAAATGAAAAGGAGAGAAATAATTTGGAAGGGGTACAAACATGTATGTTTATTGTCATCACTGCCCTTCAGTTCTCCACCATTTTTCCAATTTAAAGCACTCCAGATTTTTCAAAGTAGATTAAGCAAAACTAAGACAATCTCTCAAGCAGGTTCAATATTCGTTTCAATAAAAACTGAAATTCCTTGTATTAAATTCCAATTAGAATTTCAAGAAGCACTAATCAGAGAGAATGAAAGAAGGGTATTAAACAATGTAATACGTCTTTTCAAGCACAGCTGATACCATGCCTTTAACATATGCCACGGTAAAATTGTAAATAAAGACATTCAGCGGTAAAACCGAGTTTATTCAACTTTGTTATTTAGCTATTAGCGATCATCCAAATTATAAAGTGTACACAAAAGCAAAAAGGAAAACAATCACGATATAATACTCATTAAAGGACAATTGAGATTATTATTTAGTCATGATGTTTTTAATAAATTCTATTGTTTGTTTCCAGACACCTTGCCTGCCTTTTCCAAATCAAGTCATAGTTTTGCTCCTTAAACAAGACCTTAAAAGCCGAACCTGACGTTAAGAAAATGTTCTGGAATTAAGACAAGTACAAGGGCAAAATTCCGAGGTCGTCTCAAGATAAGATACTTAAGCACTACCTGACTGACTCAGTTTATGGACCCACGGAATGGGTGGATAGATTTGAAAGGCTTCAAGCATCAAAAGGTGCCATGCTAACATGCAGCACCAAGTTAGTGCGAAAGCATGTCAGGCAAATGACAATTTGGTCGATTTTACTGCACTCCTCTCTTCACAGGCTTAATTTTACTCCTCTAAACCTACAACCGAAACCCTGGTACTTCTAATGAAAGAAAGCAAGAACTAGTCTTGCGATGGGACTGCATCCTCAGTCCCACTGTAACCTCCTCCTCTAAAAGCCTGCTCTTAACGCGGGGCCCCATGCCCACCCTCCGTGGAAATCTTCGGGGAGTCAAGAACCTCACCTGCACCCCCAGTTCCACCTCCCCCAAAGGCCCTACCTAGACTTCGGACCCCCTTGACCACAATCTCTGAAGTGGGAACAGCCCCCTCAATTTCTCCCTCCAGCCCCAAATCGAGTCCCGGCGAGGAAGGGGGGGCCCAGCACGAGTGTCCCGGCCCCCTAATGCTGGAAGAGGGGGTATTCCTGCCCTCAAAGCTGCAAACACACTCACTCTCAAAGGCCTGGAGGAAAAGCTCGTGGTCAGCCTGGACGTGCTCCATTTTCGGCTTCTTCACCGGTAACACCGCGGCCCCCGCCGCTGCCGCCGCGGAGGAGGAGGAGGAGGCCGAGTAACTGCCGCCGCCTCCACAGCCCCCGCCGCCGGATTTGCCGCCCGACGCCGTCGCCGCCGCCACCGCCGCCGAACCCCCGAAGCCGCCTCCCCCGGACCCCGCGCTGGGCCCCGAGCCGCCCCCTCCCCCACCGCCGTGCTTCTGAGGCGCCATCGCGGTTCCTGCCTCCTCCCCTCGCCAGCTACCAGCCGGGCGGCCCCGGAGAGTAAGCGCCTGCAGTACCAACCGCTCGCCCCAGCAGGCTCCGGCGGACCGAGGGGGGAAGGAGGAGAGAGGGGAGGAGAGGGGAAGGGAAGGGAGGAGGAGAGGAGGGAAGGAGGGAGGAAAAAAAAGTGTCTCCTCCTGAGAGCCCCGCTTCGCTCGGGAGGCCGCTCACCCTAGCCTGGCCTCGCTCCGCCCACTTCCCCCGCCCGGCGTTCTGATTGGCCGGCGGGAGCGCGCGCCGCCCGGCCGCCCAGCCCGTTGGTCCGCGGATTCTCCCGTCAGTCACGCGGAGGCGCTTCTCGCGGAGGCGCGGCTTGGTTGGCCCGTGCGCGCTGCCGATCGCGGGCCCGGCCGCCTCTTTGAACTGAATTCGCGGGAAAATTAGGGGTCGGAGCGGCCTTCCTGCTGGCCCCGGTGCATTGTGGGGAGAGAGGGACCCGGCGAACGGCTTAGAGAGCCGTTTCTCGCCTTCTGAGCGTCGTCAGTCACCGCCCCCAGGGGGGTACAAGACCCCTGAAGAGAGGCGGGCCTCTGAGGAACTTGGGGCGCGGGGCCTGTTAAACGAACTGACATCCATTACGGGTCATCGAGTCTCTAACTTCGCAGGAAGGGGCCTGACTGGGAGTTGGGTGGGTCGTTTCTTGGTAGAGGGGCTCCCGGGGCGGGGATCGCGTCCCCTGGCCCCTCGCGACCACGTGCCCCAAGCCACCCCTGGCCGAATCCCACCCCGCAATGCCGTTGAGAGGATGGGGGGGACCGCGGGGGCTGCGGCTGCCGCAGTCGGACGCGGCCGGGCTCCACCAAAGAGAGCGGTTTATGTGTAGCAGGAATCACCTATAAAAGGAATCACCTATGAGGAAAACTATTTTTGGTAGGTGATTTGAAGCTTCAGGATCGTTCCTGAGAAAGTCGTGGCTTCTCGACATGCTGGAAGCAAAACCTAGGTCCCTGATCCCCCCTCAGCCCGCCGGGCACCATAGGAGTGGTCAGAGGGGGAAACTGAAGGATTTCTTAAAAGTACGTATAACCTTGAGAACCTATTCATCTTGCGCTGAAAAACTTGAGAGGGAATCCGTTGCTTTGCCCGTCCTTCTTAAAAAGATAGATGCATAGGCCCAGTTTAGTCTCTTCATACAGGTTTGGAGTTGAGCTAATACTCGAAGATTTGAATTTCAGGTTGGACAAGGTGATCTCTAAGATGTTCTAGCCAATTCAAATACTGTGATCTTATATTCCATTAAAATGAAACATTATCTTCCCAAATCCCAGCCTATAAACACGGAACCGTTTCATACTTCCAATAACGTTTTTCGAATGTCTGCTTTGGGACCTTTATAAAGTTAACTGCAAACACTGTTTACAAAACAAGTATCTTAGGAATGGTTATTCAAGCTGTTTCCAAAACTAGTGTCTTTGGAACAGTTATTCAGACATCTGAAGTACTGTTTTTAATCAAAGCATTTGCTACTCAAAATGTGCTCTACAAATGATGTGTTTAATATAAAAGTTGGCATTTCAGGAACACATCTGAAATAAGGTATACCTGTTGATGATTTTTAAGTACAGCCTATATTTTCAGTCAGGTAAAAAGTTCAGAATGCTCTCATTTGTTCTACGATTCTGTGCTCTCTACTTCCAAAAAAGGGGTTTTTTTCTGTTTTAGATGTCCGAAATAAGCCTTTTCTTTTTTTTTTTTAAGATTTTATTTATTTGACGGAGAGATAGCACAAGTAAGCAGAGTGGCAGGCAGAGGGAGGGAGAGAAGCAGGCTCTCCATTGAGCAGGGAGCCCAATGTGGGGCTCGATCCCGAGGCCCTGGAATCATGACCTGAGCCAAAGGCAGCCACTTAGCCAACTGAGCCACCCAGGCGCCCCTGAAATAAGCCTTTTCTGATTAATGCCAACCCACAGAGGTTTGTGGGGTTTTAGATCTTGGTAAACTGCTCATCTTTAGCAGGGTTAGAAAATGAGGCTTCATCATTTGGTCGGGGTCTGAAGAATTAAATCACACTAGACAAATCACAAAATATCAACTGTAAATATAACTGTAAATATAACCAGCAAATGATCCATCATTTATACAGGGTTTTCTGTTTGCGGCGGAGTGTGGGGGACAGGTACAATCCAAGAAAAAGGAAGTCACAGGTTATCACCAGTCTTTGAAGAACAGAGGAATGGAGCTAAGGGAATTGGGATGTTCTTAAAGGTTATTTCCCGTAATGACTCCATGTTAGCGTTCTTGGCCTCGGCATGGGCATGGTTTTGATGGACAGTAGTTAACCAGTACTGGTCATGAGAATCCAAGCCAGCCATGCTGTGGAAGAGGCATAGTAACAAATTCGTTTTGTATTCTTCATCTTGAATGTATGGAGAACACTGAAAATACCATATTACCTAGGACAGGGTAGAGTTAATTGATGAGTTATCTTTTTGTTCCATAGGTAAAACATTTAGAGGTCATCACACAGTTGTTTCTGTGGCCAACTAATTTATTTGTGTTGTTTTTTTCTTAAGTGTGAGGTGGCAACTGTTTTTTAAACTTGTCATGCCAATTCACCATCAATGACATATATATGCTTTTCATACGGAGTTTGAATTGCTTTCCAGGTTTTGTTTTAGCCTTCATGCTATATCCAGAATTGAACTGTAAACTCCTTAAAAAGCAAAGGCCATTGTCCTTTATATACATATGATATATGATAAATTATATATACATATATATGTATATATACACTTCCTAGCATAGGATTAGATTTGTGGACAAGGAAAGAATAGTAACTGTTTTAACCTTTGTAGTTATCAAAATGTTTATATATATATATTCTCACTTTTTCATGTGATCCCATGAGGTTGACATTATTTTCATTTTCCAGATGAGAAAATAGGCTCACAGAAATTACATGTTCATTTAGTGGCAGGGCTGTGACTTGAACACAGGTTTTTAAACTCCAATTCTTATGCACCTTTGCAATCAGAAGATAGTTATTCTTAGTACCTCAAAAGTTGACTTTTTTTTAAGTTTGTTTTTAAAATGAGGGCCACCTAGCTTCTCTTACAAAACAGAATCATTTTGTACTCCTCCCTATTGTGCACTCTTTCATTAGTGCCCCCACTTTTCCTTGCACAGACTTCTGTACTGGGATTTTTAATCTTTCTTATGCCATGGACCTCTTTGGCAGTCTGATGAAGCCTACGGACCCCTTTTAAAAATTCACAAATGTGGGGGTCCTGAGTGGCTCAGACAGTTAAGCATCTGCCTTCAGCTCAGGTCATGATCTTAGGGTCCTAGGATTGAGCCCCAAGTTGGGGGGGTGTCTCTCAGAAGGGGGAGTATGCTTCTTCCTCTTCCTCTGCCCCTCCCCTACCATTCGCATGTGCGCTCCCTCTCTCTAATATAAATAAATAAAATATTTTAAAATGCATAAATATCTATCAGATTATAAAGAAAATCAATTACAAACAAACCAAAATAGTAAAAAATCAAGTTGTGATGTAAGCGCTTCTTGTTTTTCTTTTAAGTAAGCATTATGACCAATATGGGGCTCCATCCCACAACCCCAAGATCAAGAATCACTTGCTCCACTGACTGAGCCAGCCAGACAACCCTGTAGGTCCTTCTTTTTGAAGGCACTAAATAAAATCTAGCAGCAGATCCAATCTAATAACTATCATTATTCAAAGTAATGATGAGGGCAAATAATATTTTGAGATACCTGCAAGAACTGTAATTTGATATGGAAATATCTATAATTTCTCCTGGAAACAAAGCCACAGGCACTGCTAATACTCCTGTGATTTATCACTGACATTAGTAGTTGAAGGAAATACTAATTTCAGTTAGAGACTCCTTGAATCTTATTCAAGTTAACCCCGTATTTTATTTTTTTAAAGATTTTATTTATTTATTTGAGAGAGCAAGTGAGAGAGAGCATGAACTGGAGGGGGGAGGGGCAGTGGGGAAAGGAGAAGCATACTGTCTACTGAGCAGGGAGCCCAATGTAGGGCTCCATCCCAGGACCTGGGGATCATGACCTGAGCAGAAGGCAGACACTTAACCAACTGAGCCACCTAGGCATCTCAAACCCTGTGTTTTAGCACCAAATCTTTTTCTTTGTACTTTGCTGTCAGCTCTTGGGTGCAGGGATGATGGGTGATTTGTCTTAATAAGTCAGGTGTCTATCACTGGCATTGAATAGGGGCTATTCCAATGAGTTTTGATGAATAAGGATAGACAACTGCACAAATACAGACAGTGCACAATATAAATAACAATAATAATGATTGAGTGCTTACTATGTGAAAGGCAGTATTTTAAGGTTTTTTTTGTTTTTAAGATTTTATTTTTGGGGCACCTGGGTGTTTCAGTGGGTTAAGCACCTGCCTTCAGCTCAAGTCATGACCCCAGGGTTCTGGGATTCAGCCCCGCTTAGGGCTCCCTGCTTGGTGAGGAGACTGCTTCTCCCTCTCCCTCTGCAGCTCCGCTTGCTTGTGCTCTCTCTCTCTTTCTGTCAAATAAATAAAAACTCTTAAAAAAAGATTTTATTTTTAATAATCTCTATACCGAGCGTAGAGCTTGAACTCACAAACCCAAGATCAAGAGTCACTTGCTCTTCCAACTGAATCAGCCAGGCATGCCAGTATTTTAAGTTTTTAACATTTTTAACACATTCAGTCCTCACACCAACTCTCCGAGGTAGGCAATTATTATTATCTCCATTTCATAGATGAGGAAACAGTGGCAAGATTTGTTAAATAACTTGCCCAAGATAATAATGGAGCTGGTATTCTAACCTAGACAGCCTGTCTCCAGAGCCCTCACTCTTGACCACCTTGCCACAAAACTGGAGTTTTAGAAATATAGGATACTGCACTGGTCATTTCTAGGTCAAGAAAGATCAATAAATATTACTTCTGATCTGCTGAGATAATCATCACTATTGAACGTATTTGCTGAAAAATAACCTAGATATCAGTTTTCCTTTTTAAGTTATATAGTGTCTTTTCTATCTTCTATCCACGCCCATCACCTTAAGATTGAGTCCTGAGACTATTAAATTAAGCCAATAAATGCGAGATCAGAAAAAAATGTATAAATCTCTAGGAAACTAAAAAGTTATATTTGCTGATAATTTCTTAGAGAAAGGGGCACCTGGGTGGCTCAGTTGGTTAAGCCTCGGCCTTCGAGTAAGGGCATGATCCCAGGGTCCTTGGGATCAAGCCCCGAAATGGTTCCCTGCTCAGTGCAGAGCTTGCTTCTCCATTTGCCACTCCCCCTGCTTGTGCGCGCGCTCTCTCTCAAATAAATAAAATCTTTAAAAAAATTTCTTTGAGAAATATAACAAATTTGACTTTAATAAAGGAATTTCCTTCCCAGTAAAAATAGCAATAGCGTTCCTTTTTTTTAACGTTTTGAGAATTATTTATTTGTTTATTTTTAAAGATTTTATTTATTCATTTGAAAGAGAGAGAGCATGAGTGGGCGGGGGGAGAGGCAGTGGGAAGGGGAGAAGCAGCCTCCCAGATACGCAGGGAGCCCAACTTGGCGCTAGATCCCAGGACCCAGAGATCAGGACCTGAGCTGAAGACTGATGCTTAACTGTCTGAGCCCCCAGGCGCCTCTATTTAATTAAAATTCAAGTTAGTTAACATATAGTGTAGTATTGGTTTCAGAAGTAGAATTTACTGATTGATCACTTACGTATAACACCCAGTGTGCATCCCAACAAGTGCCCTCAATCCCCATCACCCACTTAGCCCATCCCCCCACCGACCTCCCCTCCAGCAACCCTCAGTTTGTTCTCTATATTTAAGAGTCCCTTAGGGCGCCTGGGTGGCTCAGTGGGTTAATGCCTCTGCTTTCGGCTCAGGTCATGATCTCAGGGTCCTGGGATCGAGGCCCGCATCGGGCTCCCTGCTCGGCGGGGAGCCTGCTTCCCCCTCTCTCTCTCTGCCTGCCTCTCTGCCTCCTTGTGATCTCTCTCCCTCTGTGAAATAAATAAAATCTTTAAAAAAAAAAATAAGAGTCCCTTAATAGTTTGCTTCCCTCTCCATTTTTTTTAAAGATTTAATTTATTTATTTGACACAGAGACAGAGGGAGCACAAGTAGGCAGAGTGGCAGCAGGCAAAGGATAAGGGAGTAGCAGGCTCTCAGCTGAGCAGGGAGCCCAATGCAGGGCTCCATCCCAGGACCCTGGGATCATGACCTGAGCTGAAGGCAGCTGCTTAACCAATTGAGCCACCCAGGCACCCCTCCCTCTCCATTTTTATCTTATTTTATTTTTCTTTCCCTTCCCCTGTGTTCATCTGTTTTGCTTCTTCTTAAATTCCACATATGAGTGAAATCATATGTTTGTCTTTCTCTGACTGACTTATTTTGCTTAGCCTAACACACTCTAGTTCCATTCATGTTGTTGCAAATGGATTAATAGCCTTCCTAATGAAAGTTATTGTAAAGGGATAATTTTAACAGTTCTATTTGAAATTTAAAGTCAAAAGTTAATTCAGTTTTGTTTCCTTTATCTGGAAAAGAAAAACATGAGAACCACGGAAGTTTCACTGTGTACTCTGGAGTTTTTGTAACAAACCGCTGATTTGTATGTGTGTGTTTATCTGGAGTTAACTAGATATAATGAGGATGGTAGTAGGCCATAGTTAGAACCCCTGGGACAAGAAGAAACCTGACACTAATAACCTGAGGGAGGGAAATCCACCTGAGACAAATCGGAAATATCTAAACCTGAATTTTGGGAGGCCTACATCTGGAGAGAGCTATTATGTCCATTTTTTTTAAAGTGTGGAATGAGTTGTTTTATGTTTAATTTCAAACAAAAGCAGAAGCAAACATATTTATTGAGCATCCTATCCATACAACAATCATAAACAATAATGTTAGTTGCTATCTTTGACCTCACATGTGTAACTGAATCTCAAAGAGGTTAACTCATCATCCCATAGTTTGTAAGGGGGTCAGCTGAGATTTGAACGCAGTTACAGGGGACTCAAAACCCTGCGTGTTTTCCAGGACAACAAAGGTATCCATTCTGTCATCTCAAAAGCCCAGAGCTTCAAGAAGCTACCCCAGGGAAAAGGCAAGACTGCAATATGGTGGGCTCACCCCCAGTCAGCTACTCTGCTTTTATCTGTTTTATAATTTGTTTGAAGATAATAGTTATACATAATGGTTTTTTTGAAAAACACCACATTTCACTATGCTGCCTTTCCAAGTCTGGTAATCAGAAACAATGAGTTAAAGTGGCACTGAAAATGTATTCTGGGCTATACTCACCTCAAAAATTAATAGCATTAAAACAAACCTATGATAAGAATAATGAAGATCATTTCATAGTAATGAAATAGAGATGGAAAAAATCAGTCTGTGTGTGTCTTATGCATGCTCTGCCCAGAAAAAAAATTAGTCTTCTTGTTGTCACCTCTATCTGCATGTAAGCTTACTGTTTCCAAAATAAATGTTATTTTTTTAACTTTCTGAAGA
Source organism: Ailurus styani (assembly GCA_002007465.1). Lineage (NCBI taxonomy): Eukaryota > Metazoa > Chordata > Mammalia > Carnivora > Ailuridae > Ailurus > Ailurus styani. The sequence continues at coordinate 5,160,015 of LNAC01000022.1, forward strand.
AAAAAGCATTATTATGTTGGTGTCCTCCATAAGTCATGTCAGTATAACTAGGTATTATGACCACTTCCATAAAACTACTGTAGTCTACATTTTTACTTAAAGTATAAATTCATCTTCATTTCATTATTACTAATTACTACTGTTAATCAGAACAACTTCAGAGATGAGAGGGGCCTTTATGTTTTAGCTATTTATTACAAATACCGTTCTTGGGGGCACCTGGGTGGCTCAGTCAGTCCGGGGTAGGGGTATTCCTTAGGCTCAGGTCATGATCCCAGGGGTCCCTGCTCCGTAGGAAGTCTGCTACTCCCTCCCCCTTTGCCTCTCCCCTGCTTGTGCTCTCTCTTTCTCTCTCTCAAATAAATAAAATCTTAAAAAAAAAGACTGTTCTTATTTCCATGATGTGATTTTTATTTGAAGGGTATATTTAGCAATTACTGTTTAGAAATTAATTTGATATATGGAGACACATTTATACCTAGAGGAAACTTAGATAGTATCTAGTTTAAGCCTCTTCATACACTTAAAGAAAAGGAATCCCAGAATTTAAAGTAATTTGCCAAGACCATGTCAGAGGTAAAGTATATGTTGAGAGACAATCTGTTTGTGGAAGAGTTGTGTCCTAGCTTAGAAATTCAGTGTTCAGGGCACCTGGGTGGCTCAGTGGCTTAAAGCCTCTGCCTTCAGCTTGGGTCATGATCTCAGGGTCCTAGGATGGAGCCCCACATCAGGCTGCCTGCTCAGCAGGGAGCCTGCTTCCTCTCTCTGCCTGCCTCTGTGCCTACTTGTGGTCTCTCTCTCTCTCTCTGTCAAATAAATAAATAAAAATCTAAAAAAAAAGAAAAAATTCAGCATTCTTTGAGATGTTTCATGTACTTCATACAAAAAAATGCCTTCATGCACCTTACTTAGGATTTTATTTCTGCCTACACACTATTCAGTGGAAATAGTTCCTGGTCAAATATTGCTGTTATTCCTGATCAAACTATTTTTTTCTTTGCATTCATGGCTTCCAAACTCTTAATTTTAATCTGTAGGACGATCTCTCCCTGGATCCTGTAGCAATTTGAACTTTGCTGTGAATCCTCTGAAAAGCATTGTCATTCCATATTGTCTGCACTTATTAGCACTCGAACTTAATTTTTAGCATGGAAGATTCTAGAAGTTTATTAGTGTGCCTAGTTTTAAAAAGTTGCCACCTTCATGACTGAGCTGATTAAGCGATGTACTGAAGAGACCACAGAATGATTTAGCAGCTGTTTTTGATAGAAGGACAAGGGCTTATACGTTGTCACTAGGATAGTTTGTACTCTATGTGCCTGGAAGAAATTCCCTGAGATTATAAAAGCATTCAACAATAGAACTCAGAATTCTGTAACCATTTTCTATCACAGAGGCACTGTAAAGAGAAAGGATGATTGGAGGAGTAGGACTTCTACTTTAAATCAAGGTAAATTAAGTTTCTAAAGTAACTTTTAGTGGATCAGGATCAAATTAACACACAGAGGCCAAGGAATTTTTATTTGGTTGGGCTTTCTTCAGAGAGAAAGAGAGTTCTCTTTGAAGAGAGTTCTCTTAATAGGAAAGAAACATTTCTGGCTCTATTTCTATTTTTATTTTTTATTTTTTTAAGATTTTATTTATTTGAGAGAGAGAAAGTGAGAGAGAACATGAGAGGGGAGAAGGTCAGAGGGAGAAGCAGACTCCCCACAGAGCTGGGAGCCCAATGCAGGACTCCCAGGTCTCCAGTATCATGACCTGAGCCAAAGGCAGTTGCTTAACCAACTGAGCCACCCAGGTGCCCCTCTATTTCTATTTTTAAAATCTACTTTTTCCTCAAGTTCCACTTTACCGCAAACTTAGGAGAAAGAATGTTATATTATACGGTAAATGGAGAGTTGACTTAACCACTAATTCACAGTGAATTTGAGAAAGTTATTTAACTTCTCTGATGTCAGTTTTCTCAAATTTAAATGAAGGTTTGATTTATTTAGATCAGTGACTTTTGACCATATCAGAATCCCTGGAAGTTGAGGATGGGTCATGTGTAATTTAGAAAATCATATTCAACATTATAATTTTATTTTTGGCAAGCAAAAACACAGTCATCTATCATTTTTACACTACAATCACTGAAAACAAATTCTTCATTAGTGGATATGTGGATAGATAGTATTCTTAAGACACATCCTTCTAGAGACATAGACATGAATTTCAGGGGTAAGGGAATTTTTAACAAATCAAATTGGGGTGCCTGGGTGGGTTAGTGGGTTGAGAATCTGACTTTTATTTTATTTTTATTTATTTATTTTTAAAGATTTTATTTATTCATTTGACACAGAGAGAGAGAGATTACAAGTAGGCAGAGAGGCAGGCAGAGAGACAGGGAGAGGAGGAAGCAGGCTCCCTGCTGAGCAGAGAGCCCGATGTGGGCCTCGATCCCAGGACCCTGGGATCATGACCTGAGCCGAAGGCAGCGGCTTTAACCCACTGAGCCACCCAGGCGCCCGAGAATCTGACTTTTAATTTCAGCTCAGGTCTTGATCTCAAGGTTGTGAGTTCAAAGCCCACATTTGATATATGGAGACACATTTACAGCTAGAGGAAATTTAGACAGCATCTAGTTTAAACCTTTAAGCCTGCTCCCAGCGTGGAGCTTACTCAAATAAAAACAGACAGACAGACAGACAGACAGACACACATAATCAAATTAGATGTTGAGAAAAAAACCAAGAAACAATGATTTGCAATCAGAGAAAGACAGTTATCATATGATCTCTCTGATATGAGGAACTTGAGGGGCAGGGCGGGGTCGTGGGGGTAGGGAGGGAAAAATAATGAAACAAGATGGGATGGGGAAGGAGACAAACCAGAAGAGACTCTTAATCTCACAAAACAAACTGAGGGTTACTAGGGGGTGGGAGGGTAGGGATAGGGTGGATGGGTTATGGACATTGGGGAGGGTTTGTGCTATAGTGACTGCTGTGAAAGGTATAAGCCTGATGATTCACAGACCTGTACCCCTGGGGCAAATAATAAAAAAAAATAAAAAATAAATAAATTAATTTAAAAAAAGAAACAATGATTTGGCTTATTGTTAAAGTTATCACAGTTCTTTAATTCCAAGAAAGTCATAGAAATTTCATTGTGCTATATACCAAAGTTAAGTTTTTTTTTAAAGATTTTTTATTTTTATTTGACAAAGAGCTAGATCACAAGTAGGCAGAGAGGCAAGCAGAGAGAGAGGAGGAAGCAGGCTCCCTGCCAAGCAGAGAGCCCGATGCGGGCCTCCATCCCAGGACCCTGGAATCATGACCTGAGCCAAAGGCAGAGGCTTTAACCCACTGAGCCACCCAGGTGCCCTACCAAAGTTAAATTTATACCAAGTTTCTTTTCTATAAAATTATAGAGCTCGGGATGCCTGGGTGGCTCAGTCAACCGGTTAAGTGGCTGCCTTCAACTCAGGTTATGAGACCAGGGTCCTGGGACTGAGGCCTGCATCAGACCCCTTGCTCAGCGGGGAGGCTGCTTTTGCCTCTGCCTGCCACTCCCCCTACTTGTGCTCTCTCTGTCTCTCTCCTCTCTCTGACAAATAAATAAGTAAAATCTTAAAAAAAAATTATGTAGCTTGGGTTCCATTTTTGGTTCCTGAATGATGAATAAACAAAAAGCAAATAGCATTATCTCTTCTCCAATGGAACAGAAACAAATTCAGCTCTAAACATGTTAAATGATGTCAAAGAGTGCCCAGTGAGAAGGTGAACTGCACAACATTTAAAATGGAAATAAAAAGGAAGGTTTATGTTTCACTTATTATGCAAGTTGCTAGAATCTTCCATGCTAAAAATTAAGTTTGAGTGCTAATAAGTTCAGGCAATATGGAATGACAATGCTTTTCAATGGATTCACAGGAAATTTCAATCTAAAAATCCTCTTTCACAGATCAATACAAAAATATCTGAAAGATACTGAGAGTACAAAAAGATATGAACATTCTGTGTTACCAACAGACATATGCATCAAAAAATAGAGTTGTTTGGCCTTTTCTTTTTTTTAAATGCTCCATAATTTCTTCAACCAATCTCTTATCAATCCTGTGTTGCACTGTAGTAAGGAAAAAAAGGCCTGAATAATTTCTGTTTTTGAGAATTTACTGATTATTTTTCAGGGTCTAAAATGGTCAACTACTTTAAATATTTCATGGATGTTTAAATAGTTTGTATATTTTCTGTTGGGTAAAAGTTTACTGTCTATCTATCTATCTATGTCTCTATCATCCAGGATACCACATGACTATTAGTCTTCATGTCTCCTTGATCTCCTCGGTCTGTGACCTGCTTTATTTTTTTTTTAAGATTTTATTTATTTATTTGACACACAGAGAGAGAGATCACAATTAGGCAGAGAGGCAGGCAGAGAGAGAGGAGGAAGCAGGCTCCCCACTGAGCAGGGAGCCTGATGCGGGGCTCGATCCCAGGACCCTGAGATCATGACCCAAGCTGAAGGCAGAGGCTTTAACCCACTGAGCCACCCAGGCGCCCCAGACTTGCCTTATTTTTGATGACCTTGACAGTTTTAAAGAGTCCTGGTCTAGTATCATGTAAGAATGTTCCTCAATTTGGGTTTGTCTAATGTTTTTCTAACAGAGTGGGGTTACCGATTCTGGGGAGGAAGATCACAGATGTTAAGTATCATTCTCCCCACGTCATATCCAGGGCACATCTTGCCCACCTGATTGTCATTAACGATGTTAGCCTTATCACTAGACCAACTTAGTATTTGACAGTTTCTTCCACTGTAAAGTTACCTTTTCTCCCTTTATTGTACTGTATTCTGGAAGCAAGTCCCCAGGTGCAGCCCACACTCGTGTGGTGACAGTGATTGTGGTGGTGAATTAAGCTCCACCTTCTTAACTGGGGATTATCTAATGTAAATTATTTCCAATTCTTTCATACAGGAGATTTTTCTCTTTCCCCTCATTTCTGTATTTATTCAACCATTTATTTGTATCAGTATGAATTCTTGTATATTTGATACTTTGGGCTATATCTAATACTACATTGTTTATTTTGTTATTCAAATTGTTCCTTCTTTGGCCATTGGGAGATGTTTTAGTTGGTTCCCCTGTCCCTTTGACATGGCCCCATCATTGTGGGTTTTTTATTTTCTTTTAGCAATTCCTTACTTGTACTATGAGAAATACCAGTCTCACCTTGTATATCCCTTACCCCAGGTCTAGATCAGGCATTTCTTCAAGGAGCCCTGGTTCCTTTTATTATGATAATATGATATAGGAGCAAAAATGTAGTGCTAAGTGTGCTCATTGTCTCTGGGGTGTCATTGTTTCTAGGCCCTTTCAGTGGACAGAGCTAGGAAATACTTGTGTGTATGTACATTAACACATATATGTATGCAAATCTATAATTACTTCTGTATCTATCCATATCTATCTACCTCTCTTAAGCTAAACATGAGTTCATACTGGTGTCTCTGACTCTAATCCTTTTTTGTTTCTTCATTTTTAATGAGAGGAGTACTATTGTTTTCACTCTCTCTTTCCCCAAGCACTTATTACGAGGCGCCCCAGTTGGTGGTGTTAATACCATTACGTATGTGTTTAACAAGTGTCACCATATTTTAGTGAGAAAGAATTGATTTCATTTTCCCAGGAACCTTGAAATGTCAGGAAGGAGATATACGACAACCAAATTCTTTCTTTTTTTTTTTTAGATTTTATTTTTTTGACAGGGCACAAGTAGGCAAAGCAGCAGGTGGAGGTAGAGTAGCAGGCTCCCCACTTAGCCGAGAGCCTGATGTGAGGCTCGATCCCAGGACCCCAGCATCATGACCTGAACAAAAGGCAGATGCCTAACTGACTGTGCCACCCAGCAGCCCATGACAACCAAATTCTTTTTTTTAAATAAAGATTCTTTTTTCTTTAATCCTTTTCTTTTCTTTTTTTATTTATTTGACAGAGAGATCACAAGTAGGCAGAGAGACAGGCAGAGAGAGCGGGGGAAGCAGGTTCTCTGCTGAGCAGAGAGCCTGATGTGGGGCTCAATCCCAGGACCCTGAGATCAAGACCTGAGCCGAAGGCAGAGGCTTAACCCACTGAGCCACCCAGGAGCCCTGACAAGCAAATTCTTGAGTTCAAGCTTACACAGCACTGCTCCTGGCCCTTCCCAACAATTGCTGGTGAGGGAGAGGAAATGGGGGTAAAAAATGAGTTGAAGGTCTATTTAAAAGTGATGCCTCCTCCTCACTGGCAGAGTTCACTCTCCAGACTATGAACTTCCTTTTTACTTAAATATGAGTCCCTACCATCAGGGGCATGTTTCAGGCTTCTCACTTTAAGGGTCCCTGGAAAATGGTTATTATCAACTATATTTCCATGATTGTAATTATGTTGCTTATAGGGGCACCTGGGGGGCTCAGTCATGATCCCAGGGTCCTGAGACGGAGCCCCGCATCGGGCTCCCTGCTCAGCGGGAAGCCTGCTTCTCCCTCTCCCAATCCCCCTGCTCATGTTCCCTCTCTTGCTCTCTCTCTCCCTGTCGAATAAATAAAATATTTAAAAAAATTATGTTGCTTATATACTTGATTAAAGCAGAGTTCTTTTTTTTTTCTCATTAGAAGCTACTTTTCATTGCTTAGAAATCTTAAGATTTTACTGAAGAGTCTGAGCAGAAGGAAGAATAACAGAATATAACATGAACAAAGAGAATGAGTTCACCATAAAACTCCCAAACGGAGTTGGGGAACTTGTTTTATTCTGGGCTAAATGTTTCCTGACTCTGTGAATTCAGAAGTATTTCAGAGGGAGGTAGAGCATATAACAAATAGTTTAGAAAGCCATAAATCTTGAGGAGTTTTTTTTTGGAATGCCTAAGCTACTGATTCCTGTCTCAAACTACCATGATAGAAACTTTTGCAAAGTTAATCAACACTCTTAATTTCTTAGGTAAAGGCCTTGCAAATCAGAGTCATTCCTACCCTCTTATCTCATTTTTCTCTCTTCCTGGCCATACTGTCAGACTGGGTTCAGCATTATTCCATGAACATTTATTTCTACACCTTCTTAATATGCTTGGAATGCCTTCCTCCATCCTCTTGCCAAAATTCTACACATTCATCACTTTACCTCAGATGTCATTTCTTGCATGAAAATATCCCCCAATATTCCCTGATAGGATAAATTTCCCACACCACATATGTGCTTGTCTACCCTATTAGCTAATGTGTAATTCATCTGCGCATCTCTATGACCCTGTTGTAGGACCGGCACTCAATAAATGTTTGTGGAACTACTCAACAAAGGAATGAACACATGAACGTAAAGGTGTTTCTCTACTGCTTGGCTGACGTCAGAGTTTGCCCCAGGTAAATACTTGAAGTATTTGTAGGAAAAGACACACTGACGTGCGAGCCAGGACATCTAGGGCCTCTAATCCTAGCTCAGGCAACATCTAGGTAGCCTTAGAAAAGTCACTTCAACTTTTGGGCCTATTTCTCTACATAAATCAAAGATTCTACTAGATCCTTTATTCTCACTGTGGAGTGAGTTCACAGCCTAAAATATTTTGGGTCAGAAAAATCTTTGTGATCTTCTGATGAATACTAATCCTACTACATCCTTTATATATGATCTCTGGGAAGCTTATAGTTCAGTTACATCTTTCTATAGTTCAGTTACATCTTTCTTTTTTTAAGATTTTATTTATTTGAGAGAGAGAGAGACAGAGAGAGAGGGCATAAGCAGGGGGAGGGGCAGACAGAGAGGAAAAAGCAGACTTTCCACTGAGCAGGGAGCCCCTCATGTGGGGCTGGATCCCAGGACCCTGGGATCATGACTTGAGCTGAAGGCAGATGCTCAACTCACCGAGCTACCCAGCATCCCACAGTTACATCCTTCAAGTATATTTTTCCAATGCTATATACTCTTATACTTCTATTTATTTATTAAGAATGTATTTATTTGGGTACCTGGGTGGGTTAGTGGGTTAAAGCCTCTGCCTTCGGCTCAGGTCATGATCTCATTGTCCTGAGATCGAGGCCCGCATCGGGCTCCCTGCTCGGCGGGGAGCCTGCTTCCTCCTCTCTCTCTGCCTGCCTCTCTGCCTACTTGTGATCTGATCTCTCTCTCTCTCTCTCTCTGTGTCAAATAAATAAACAAATAAATAAATAAATAAATAATCTTTTAAAAAAGTATGTATTTATTTGAGAGAGAAAAACAGAGGTAGCAAGAGAGAGCAACAGTGGGGAGGAGAGGGAGAAGCACGGACCCCCTGAGCATGGAGCCTGACATGGGGCTCGATCCCAGGACCCTGGTCATAACCTGAGCCGATGGCAAATGCTCAACCGACAGAGCCACTCAGGCACCCCACTTCTATCTATTTTTCACATGATTTCCATGGCACTTCTTCTATTCATATTTGTCAATACTCGAGAAACTTAGCAGTACATACTTTAATATCCTACCTTTCCTATACATTGATAGCTTAAAGAAATGCTTTGTTAGTTCAGTCTAAAATTCTGAATAAGTGTTTATTCTGAGTACATCTGTCACTTAAAAAAAAAAGAGGGAGAGAGAGATTTGCAGTCTTCAAAATGAAAACTACACTTTCCCTTTAGGGCTTGTGATGAGAAAGTATATAATGCTTAATGAAACAAAAATCCCAACCCACTAGTAGACCTAAAAGAGAAGGAAAGACAAGCTGAGTTTTTCCTTGGCATATCCCCCAGACTGAATTAGTCATTTGCTAGGCATTCCTATAGTACGTGCACATACTGTTTTTTATGGCACTTATCACATTCAATAGTATGTATTTAAGCTTTTCTTCTCTTACCCTGGGAGTATCTCAAAGAAAGGAAATGTATATTATTCATCTTTCTATTCTCAGTCTCTTGCTTAAGACCTCGCTTATAGCAGATGCCTGATCAATGTTTGCTGGGCGGGGGTGGGGGGCACCTGCGTGGCTCCCTCAGTTAAATGTCTGCCTTCTGCTCAAATTATGATCCCAGGGTGCTGGGATGGAGCCCCACTTCTCCTTCTCCTCTCCGCTTGTGCTCTCTCTCCCTATCTCTGTCTCCGTCTCTCTCAAATAAATAAATAAATAAACAAATAAACAAATAAAATAAAATCTTTAAAAAATATTTGTTGAGGTGGAATGTAAATTGAAGCTTGACTATTGAGGGTTTCGAGCAAAGAAGCAATAAAATTTTCACTCAGGAGAGTAAATGATCAGAACTGTGTTTAGATTACTCTGATTTAATTTTATTATGTTAGAGACCATGATTTTTTTTATTCTGAAGCAATTGTTTGTAGGGACTGGCTCATACCAGCTTGCAAGAACCAGATGTTGAATTTTCAGGAATCTTGCAAGTCATTTGTTAAACACAGTCATTATTAAAAGTTAGCTTATAGGGTGCCTGGGTGGCTCAGTGGGTTAAAGCCTCTGCTTTAAGCTCAGGTCATGATCTCAGGGTCCTGGGATCGAGGCCCACATCAGGCTCTCTGCTCGGCAGGGAGCCTGCTTCCTCCTCTCTCCTCTCTCTCTGCCTGCCTCTCTGCCTACTTGTAATCTCTCTCTGTGTGTCAAATAAAGAAATAAAATCTTTTTTTAAAAAAGTTAGCTTATATAGAACGACAATTAAATATATTAAAAACAAAAGTAATAGTCAAAACTCATCACTTCCAAATTAGTTTCCTACATATATTGTTACCTATGTTCTTGAGATTATATATCTATTATGTCTATATGTAGAAACACTAATAACATACTGTGCCTATCTTCCCAATCTGCATTCAGTGATGTCATTTGGTAACTTGAAATGAGCCATGGTGGAAATATTTACACTGTGGAAATGGGCAAACACCACCAATCAAGGCTTCTTCCCCCCTTCAAAGAGTTAATTGGTAGACATTTACTAGCACACCATTATGTAGAATGCAAAGTGCAAAATGGAAAATGAAAAGTTTGGAAAATAAGAGTTAAGGAAATTTGTAGATAATAAAAGAAAAAAAGAGAAAGGAGAAATGGAAGAAAAAGGGTGAGAGAATTAGAATTACTTGCAGATTCCAATGTACAAATAATAGGAATTTGAGAAAGTAAGAGCAGAGAATATGGGTGGGAATAGAATGGGGGCAGAGTATAGGTGTGTGGAGGGGAGAGATCTCATGAGCAATGCAAAGGGAAAATAAAGTGATGCAAGAAATTTTTCAGAACTGAAGGGCGAGAGTTTCTTTTTATTTTTTATTTATTCATTTGAGAGAGAGAGAGAGACAGAGACAGAGAGAGCACAAGTAGGAGGACAGGCAGGAAGAGAGGGAGAATCAGACACCCCACTGAGCAGGGAGCCTGATGCTGGACTCTATCAGAGGACCCTGGGATCATGACCTGAGCCAAAGGCAGATGCTTAACCATCTGAGCCACCCAGGCACCTCAGGGGAAGAGTTTCTAAATTAAAAGGGCCCTTGAGTGTCTAGCACAATGAATGAAAATATGCATATCAAGGCATATAATTATGCATTTTCAAAACATCAAAGGTAGCAGATGATCAAACGTTCCAAAAATAGTAATAACAATAGGGTGATACACATAGGTTTATGGGTCATATACAAATGTAAGAATTTCATTAGAATCCTCAGCAGTAAGATTGGAAGGTAGAAAATTCACAGTTCTTAGAAAAAATGAATTGCAACCTAGAATAATATACCCAAACAAATTATCACATCAGTCAAGTGAGAAGGTCAAATAAAGATATATCCAGGAGCACCTGGCTGTCTCAGTCCAAAGAGCATGTGACTCTTGATCCTGGGGTTGTGAGTTCCAGCTCCACGTTAGGTGTAGAGGTTACTAAAATACAATAAACTTAAAAAAAAAAAAAGGTAATTTCAGACTTGCAAGTTCTCAAAAAAAAAAAAATTACCTCCTTTACACTCTATCTCAGGAAGCTACTGGTAGATGTGCTGTACCAAAATGACAGAGAAAAACAAAACATGGAATCCAAGGACACAGGGAGTCCCAAAATGAAGCAAGGAAAATTCCCAGGATGATGATGAAGGGAAATCCCAGACCAACAGCTGTGCAGTTGGCCTACTGAGCAACACTTAAGATTGGAACAGGAGTAATCATTGCAAGAAAAAAACCCAAAACCAACCAACCAAACAAACAAACAAACAAACAAAAACCCCACCAGACATATTACCTGGCGAGATTGAATGAATCTACAGATTGAATGAAATTTACAGTTTTGGTAGGCCATTGGAGAAAAATTAATGGTAGATCCGTAGAAAACAAAGAATGTAGACAATGATTAACTGCACGGAGAAGAAAAAAAAGCCTGATGGGAAAGGAGATATAATCGTAGTCTATTTTCCAGACCCACTGTGAAAAATACTTTGCAATTCATACTAACGTAAATTAAAAATTATTTAACCCACATTCGCGATGATGGCTTGGGGAGGATGGAGGAAGGTAAGAGCGTATAGAGGAGGGCACAGTTGACGAAAGGCCAATAAAAGTATAACCACACTCAGTCGAAACAGACATTACCCCCCCCCACCCCCGTAAACAAAGGAAATCTCCCTCCGAAACTGCTCAAGTCTTGGACAGGCTCGGCCTGACGAAGGACTTAAACAGGGGTTGGAGGGGATGGGTGGAGCGGTTTCTTCGGAGCCGGGCTGCGGTCCCGCGGACCCCGCCCCCGACCTCGCGGGAAGGGGCAGGAGGTGCTCCCCGGGGCCTTCGGATCGAGCTGCGGGAACCGGGAAACCTGAAGCCGCGGGGCCCGCTGCGCTGACGGCCGGAGGCGCCTGCGACCTGGCCCGCCTCCCACAGGGAGTCGGTCGCCGGGACAGGCCGGCGGCTCCTCGGGGCAGAGGCTGTCGAGTCGGGCGGCGGGTGCCGGCGCCGAGTGGCCGCGGGGACGAGGCCGGAGAGGAGGGGGGCGCCGTCTGCTCGCGAGTGCGGCCGCCCTGTCGAGGGCCCGCAACAAAGCTCGCGAGGGCGGCC
>LNAC01000022.1:5172413-5187466 GCA_002007465.1 Ailurus styani
CCCCGCCTCGCCCCCTCGCCCCGAACCCCACGAACCCCCAACTCTGACTTTCGTCCCCTCCCTCCCGGTCCTCGCCACCGAGTCTGACCTCTGACCCTCGAACTCGGACCCTGGCCCTCGCCCTCTGACCCCAGCCCTTGCCTGCGACGAGGGCCCTCGCCCCAACCACGGCCCTCGCTCCCCGACCCTTGTCCCCCAGCCCCGGTTGTGAGCCCCCCTGGACTCCGATTCTCGCGTGCGAGTGACCGCGGGGCCGTCGCCTCCCGACTGCGACCCTCGCCTCCGGACCCCGAGTCTCGCCATCCCCTAGGCTCGCTCCTCAGACCCTGACCGCCGCCCGGCCCCCGACCCGCAGCCCGCCCGGGAAGGGTCTGGGCCGAGGGCCGGGACCGGAGCCCGGCGGAGCCGCGGGAGGGTGGCTTCTCAGCCGCGGCCCGGCTAGTCACCGCGAGGCTCGAGCTGGACACTCGGAGTGAGGGAAGTCAGGGGACCCGACAGAGTTTTCAGTCTGAGCAGGGAGGGCGACCCCCTGAATAAAGTATAAAGGGACCGACGGAATTGACAGTGGCGTTGTGTTTTGGTGATACCGTGGTTAAGTCTGCAACACAGCTTATCCGTTTAGAAATACAGGCCGGTGGACCAGGAGACAGCCTAAAACTTTCCATGTGGTTGCACAGGAGAGTTAATGATAGGAAGGAGAGGACCAGTGGGCTGGGAGAACGCTGTTTTTCTTTGTAAGTGTTAGAGCACTGTTTTCTTCTTTTAACACTAGTTAAAGAAAGAACCGTTAGTGACCTTTAGTAACCCCCAGACCTAGATTTCCAAACAGGCTCGCCCTTCTACTAGCTGTGTGATCCTGGGCAAGTCACTCTACCTTTGGAACTTTGGTTTTGCACCTTTGTTAAATGAAACTTCACCCACCCACAGAGTTGCCCTGAGGATTAGTGACAAGGTGGGCAAAAGTGCTTTGTCAGAGCCTGTGATGGGCACAAACTAGTTGTTCAGTGAACCTTACGAACGAAGTTATTTTAGAATGAATAAAGGAGTTTGCAGCCAAAAACGGCCTCTCGCCCACAATACCTGAGTGCTGAGGGGCTGGAGTGGATGTGATCCAATTTCAATGTGGGTTTTTGAGCAGACCAAGGCTGTAAAGGACAGAGCAATAATAGAGCTGCTTGTGTGAACAACTTGAGGTCTTTTTAAATGTTAATTTGTACCTGGACAGCTCCCAGGTTGTGGAGGCTTGGGGTGAGATGGGGAGAAAAGGGAGCAGGATTTGCGAAAGAGACAGAATATGCCCTATTTACTATGGGTATCTTATTAGCAAACAGATAAGTTAGGGGGTGAAATCATTCACCTTACAAAATGTGTTCCTTACATGTAAAAGAAATCACAAGTCCCTTAAGGCAGAATCTTCTCTGGCATTTAAAAACATTAATGCATAAACAAAAGCTGAGATATTCCAAGCAATTGCTGTGAAGTGTCAATCTGAAATTAAGATAAAGCAAATTTTCATTTTAATATCCCAAGTAACTCTAAAAAGATGATGGAGCTGGGGTTGGAACCAGAATTTGATTCTGAAGCCTCTTTCATTTTTTTTCTTTTCTGTTAACATATTTTATTTAAATAGAAATTGCAAAAATAGTATGCCTTTGTTATATTACTCACTAATATACCACGGTATAAATTCTTCTCAAAGGTAACCAAGGTGTGAATGGTTTGGAGGGCAATTTTCCAGACTTTTTCAAACTTTTTTTTTTTTTTGCTTATAACACATACATACACACGTTTAAAATGGATTATAAAATAACTACTGTCCTGGAACTTGCCATTTTTGCTTTAACAATGTATAATTCATCTTTTTTCACACACACACACACTCATTTCCTTTAATAGTTGCATTGTATACCTGTGTATGGATGTACTGTAATTTATTTAACCACGTGCCCGATAGACAATTTAGGATTTTTCTAATGTTTTGCTGTTCCAGATATTGTTTCTGTTACCTTCCTCATATGTACGTTTGTGTGCTTTTGTTAGTATTTCTGTAGGATGGATTTGTAGATGTTGGAAATGCTGAGCCTTAAGACACATATACTTAAAACGTTGGTAGAACTTGCCAAAATGTACTCAAAATAAAGCTGATCGTCTTAACTGTTATGCCCCACTGCTCCTCGAGCAGAGTAGCGAGTGCATTTTGAAATAGCTGGCTTTCTCTGTGGTAGTGGCAGCTGTGTGGACCTATAGGGGAGGGCTACTAATGGAGAAGGAAAGAGAGAAAGATTGTGACCAAATCTTTGAAGCAGAAAGCCCTTTTCCTTAGGTGCTTTGTGTTTACCCAAGCCAGTGGTATTCACCGAAACATTGAGGGGGAACTTTAGGTTTGTGGCTCTCTTTTGGTCCATAAATCCTCACCATTTAAAAGAATCTGGCATTTGAATTTCTAACAGTATATTACTTTTATAATAAAACTGATAAATAAAAGACTGTTAAAAGTGACCAAGTAGGGGTGCCTGGGTGGTTCAGTGGGTTAAAGCCTCTGCCTTCGGCTCAGGTCATTGTCTCAGGGTCCTGGGATCGAGCCCCGCATCGGGCTCCGTACTCGGCGGGGAGCCTGCTTCCTCCTCTCTTTCTGCCTGCCTCTCTGCCTACTTGTGATCTCTCTCTGTGTGTCAAATAAATAAATAAAATCTTAAAAAAAAAAGTGCTCAAAGCTTCAAGGGTCAATTGCCAAAGGCTTTGAAGAACACCTCAAATCTATCATTTGGTAGAAAATATGAAAGAACAATCTCCTCACACTTCTACCCATGACAGGAACTGTATGAACTGAGTACGGGATCTAGTAGGGTTGAAGGTTGTAAAGAACAGAGACAATCCCTTAAGGCACCTTGAGGGATTAGGTTTTATTTTAGGTTGACACAGAGAGCAGGAAGGAGCTTTGAGAGAACTGTCATCAAAACATTTCAAAATGAGACCTCAACTGCATGAGTTTGTCCCTCCTGGGTTCTCTTAATACAATTTAGTGACTCTGCATTTTCTTTTAGGTACTGTGTTCCTTCTTGTCCTACCCTCTCTTCACTCTGTGTACCTTTTCAATATTTCTTTTTCTTTTTTTTTAAAGATTTTATTTATTTATTTGACACACAGAGAGAGAGATCACAAGTAGGCAGAGAGGCAGGCAGAGAGACAAGGAGAGGAGGAAACAGGCTCCCTGCTGAGCAGAGAGCCCGATGCGGGCCTCGATCCCAGGACGCTGAGATCATGACCTGAGCCGAAAGCAGCGGCTTTAACCCACTGAGCCACCCAGGCGCCCCATATTTCTTTTTCTAATTACTCATAGTTTCTGCTTCCTTATAACTTGGCTTGTCAAGCTCCTCAACCTTCTATCTCTGACTCATGGATTCTCTTTGTTTTTAACTCCAGTGTTTGCATCAAGTAATTCTCTTTTTTCTTCTAATTCAGAGTCCAAAGAGGGAGATTTAAGTTAGCCTAGTTCATCTTTTCATGGCAGGTTTTTTTGGCCAGTCAATAGATGGGTTGTCCTTGAGTCCTTGTGGTCTGATCAGTAATAGCAAATTGCCCAGGGTCAGGTGGTCAGAAAAAAGTAACTGTGGGTAGATCAGTTTCCTTTAGGAAGGGTTTTGGGCATATTAAACACTGTGAGTGACTTTTATAACAGCTGTTATGCATAATGTAGAGTTGTTTCTCTTTGGTGAGTGTTTATTGAGTATCTGTTGTTTTCCACTGCTAGATTCTAGGGCCTTCAAACATAAATAAAATACTAGTTCTCTCTCTCATGGAAGTCACATTATTTGAAGTGCGGGCATACAAAGACATAAGTTACAATACAAACTAAGTAGTGCCACTATACAAATATTCATTCATTTTTCAACAAATATGTAATGAGCACTTACTACATGCCTAACTCTGGAGATTCAGAAGCAAACGATTTCAGCTCCACGGAGTTTATGTTTCAGTGTATGTGTGAGGAGAGATAAATAATAAACACTACTATATTTTAGATGGTGATCATTGATAGGGAGGGGGGGAAAGCGTGTAGAATAAAAGCCGTAGAGGGTAGGAAGTGCAGTTTTTAAAAAAATATTTATTTATTAATTTATTTAGGGAGAATGTGAGCATCAGGGAAGGGCAGAGGGAGAGGGAAACAGAATCTAGAGCAGACTCCACACTCAGCGTGAAGCCCGGCAGGGGGCTCCATTCCAGGACCCCGCCCCCCAGATCGTGAACTGAGCCAAAATCAAGAGTCCAATGCTCAACTGACTGAGTCACCCAGGAGCTCCAGGAAGTGCAATTTAAAATACGAATGGTGTCCTTGAGACAGTGACATTTGAGAAAGATCTGAAGGAGGTGAGGGGATGAGCCATGAATTTATCTGGGGAAGAGGATTCCAGGCCGAGAGAATTCCAGCCCTGCATCGCCAGGTTGAGGGATTACCAAGGGGGCTAATATATCTGGAGTGGAGAAACAGAGAGAGGAGTGGGAAATGAGGTCAGAGAGGAAAGGGAAGGGCATGGCACCAGACCATATGACACTTTGTAGGCAAGTGCAAAGATTTTAGTTTTTACTCTGAGTCCAGAAGCCACAGCAGAGCTTTGAGCAGAACATGGTCTGACTTATATTTTATATTATATGATATGGTCTGACTTATATTTTAACTTCGGTGCTGTTAAGAATAGATTTCTGTTAAGAATAGACTCAAGAGGGCCAGGGTGGAAGCAGGGAGGCCAGTTAGAGAGGCTAGAGCAATAATCCAGGTGAAAAGTAATGGTGTTTTGCACTAGGAAGATAGCAGTACCAATGACAGGGAGAAGTCTAGTCTGACTATATATATATATATATATATATATATATATATATATATATATTTTAAGATTTTATTTATTTATTTGACACACACAGAGAGAGAGAGAGAGAGAGAGAGAGAGAGAGAGAGAGAGAGAGATCACGAGGAGGCAGAGAGGCAGGCAGAGAGAGAGAGGAGGAGGAAGCAGGCTCCCCGATGAGCCCAATGTGGGGCTTGATCCCAGGACCCTGAGATCATGACCTGAGCTGAAGGCAGAGGCTTTAACCTACTGAGCCACCCAGGCGCCCCTAGTCTGACTTTATTTTTACAACAGAAGATTGCTGACAAATTAGATGTGGAGTCAGGGACAACTCCCCGGCTTTGGCCTGAGAAACCAGAATAATGGAATTGCCATTAACCAAGATGGAGAAGATGGTAGTAAGAGCAGGTTTGCAGGGGGAGAACATCAGCTGCTTAGTTTCGTACATACTAATTTTGAAATGCCTGTAAGATCTCTAAGTGGAGATGTTGAGTAGCCAGTTGGATATACTGGCATGAGTCTGGAGTTCAGGGGACAGTTATGTTTTATTTATTTATTTATTTAGGGTTTTATTCATTTATTAGAGAGAGTGCGAGAAAACGGGGGGGGGGTTAGGGGCAGAGGGAGAGGGAGAAGCAGACTCCCTGCTGAGCAGAGAGCCTGATGCGGGGCTTGATCCCAGGACCCCAGGATCAAGACCTGAGCTGAAGGCTCACCTAACCGACTGAACCACACAGGTGTCCCTATTTATTTATATTATTTATTTATTTATTCATTTATTTTTAAAAGATTTATGTATTGGTACTATAAAATTGGCTGTCCAGGGACACCTCAGTCGGTTAAGCGCTGCCTTCAACTCAAGTCATGATCCTGGGGTCCTGGTATTTGGGTCCCGCTTCAGCCTCCTTGCTTAGCGAGGAACTTGCTTCTCCCTCTGCCTGCTGCTCCCCCAGCTTGTTCTCTCTCTCTCTCTCCCTGACAAATAAATAAATAAATTCTTTAAAAAAAATTGGCTGTCCAATGTGGCAGTCACTAGCTCCATGTGGCAATTTAAATTTATATAACTAAATGAAATAAAAAATTCAGTTTCTCAGTTGCTCTAGCCACATTTCAAGTACTCAATAACTACATGGGGCTCATTGCTACTGTGTTGGACAGTGAGGATATAGAATATTTCCATCATTACAGAAAGTCCTATTGGACAGCACTGAAGATGACATTTAATAGTATGGGCCTGGATAAGATCACTGAGAGAGGGCGCCTGGGTGGCTCAGTGGGTTGGGGCCTCTGCCTTCGGCTCAGGTCATGATCCCAGGGTCCTGGGATCGAGGCCCGCATCGGGCTCTCTGCTCGGCAGGGAGCCTGCTTCCTCCTCTCTCCTCTCTCTGCCTGCCTCTCTGCCTACTTGTGGTCTCTCTCTGTGTGTCAAATAAATAAATAAAATCTTTAAAAAAAAAAAAAGATCACTGAGAGAATTAGTGAGAGGGGGAAAAGATTCAAAGACTGAGCCCTTTATATAAATGTATATAAGTACACAAATTATGGTGGTGATGGGATGGTGGAGTGTTAAGGGCAGGCTTCCTTTTTTAAAATTTCTTTTTCCATGAACTAAATGGATACTAGGACACAAGACATTCCAGGCATAAGGGAATAGTGTGTGTTAATAGAAGTATAAAATAACACGCATGGTATGGTGGGGAAGTATAAGAAAGTTGGCATTTCTGGAGCAAGACCATTTTATTTTAGTATAGCTAAACACACACACACACACACACACACACACACACACACACACACACACTAAACCTCTTCTTTGCTTAAACAATTTGGGACTGAGCAAGCATGTGGAGCTGAGGCTAATCAGTCCAGGTCTAATTGGAGGACAAAATGAGAAGGGGAAAAAATTTTCCTCATCAACTTGAAAATTGTGAATATAAAAATGGATGTAATAATTAAATTTAGGGAAATGGCTATTTACCACATAGCAGATACCTGTTGTTTCTTGTTATAAACCTGCTGTTCAGTGATAAAAATTAAATGCGATATTCACTTTCAATTTTTCGAAGTTTTGTTTGATAAAGACCTGAAAGTTACTTCAGCAGGGATTGGGTTTTTATCTGGATTAAGGGCAAACTGAAACAAAGTTGATGTACCTAATCAGTTACAGCTTTGACGAAATGCATTCATACACAATCGCCAAGCCCCATCCTGGAAGCCAATCATTTCAGAACATGTTTTTTCAGGATGTCAGTTTGTTTTAATAATAGGTTGCTATCCCCAAACTACCATATTCTTGGTGTTCTTTTTGTTTTTCCTTTTTTCAAGTTTGCAAAAAGCAATAATTTAAGCCACAAGAAAAAACCCCACAAAAATGCTTTTCACCAATTAAAAGAAACTCTTTCCATTTACATGTGTTTTGAACTAGAATAACCTAAAACTTTTAAAAAAGACTTCATTAGAATAAAAAACTTTTAAAAGTAGAATCTATTAGAATCTCACGTTGTCATTCTATGCTCCTGCAGTTAAAGACTATGTCATTATTTCCATTATACTTACCTCCTAATTTTCAGGGCTTATTAGCCTGGCTGTAAAAACTTGCTTCAGTTGAAATTTGGCAAGCTGACAAGGCTGAGTGCCAGAAGTAATTTACTATCCAGTGTGGTTTGCAAAGTAAAAGAAGCTATATATAATAGAAAAAGAAATGAAAAGTTCCTGGTTCCAAATATTTTAATGTGTGTAATGTGTCACCTCAAACTTTTCAGCTTTTGTTGTTAGCAATGAGATAACATGAAAGGTTTGAAAAGTACAGATGCTTTGCATTCACATCAAACTGAGGGCTCCGATGTTCTTAGGCATCAAAGAGCAGTCTGGGTCTATCACTTCTGTTTGACTTTGAAGTCTCCCAGGGCTCTGTGTGGGAGAAGCAGGCAGAGGACTTGGAACAAGGTAGGGGGAGGGGAATCCAGGTGTTTCACCTCTCATTACCACTGAAATTAGGTACTTCTCTTTACCTAATAAAGATAATAATAACAATAATAAGAATGGAATAAAAAGAGAGCATTTCTTTGTTGTTTTTAAGCACTGAGCTGTCCATGAACTTAATCTTCAGATGTGACAATGAATATCCTAAGGAAATGTTCAAGTTTATTGCGAAGTTTATATGTAAGTACTTTGGGGACAAGAATAGATGTTTCATTTTATTTTTTTAAATATTTTATATATTTATTTGACAGAGAGAGATCACAAGTAGGCAGAGCGGCAGGCAGAGGGAGAGGGGGAAGCAGGCTCCCCACTGAGCAGAGAGCCCGATGTGGGGCTCGCTTCCAGGACCCTGAGATCATGACCTGAGCCGAAGGCAGAGGCTTAACCCACTGAGCCACCCAGGCGCCCAAGAATAGATGTTTTAACTTGATTTGCAAACATCTGCTACCGTTCATCTGTAAGAGTCCTTAAGAGATTGTCTGGACCCTAACCAAGACCCCCCTTTTTTCTGTTTTCCAGACTGGTTCATAAGCACTACAAGGCACCAAATATCTCTCTAACATGGGGTGAGCAGCATACGCCTTTCTGGGATTATTCTTACTTGACAATCTGGAAAAAAAAATCACAAAAATTTATAGTAAAATAAATACAGCGGTGGGCGCCTGGGTGGCTCAGTGGGTTAAAGCCTCTGCCTTCAGCTCAGGTCGTGATCTCAGGGTCCTGGGATCGAGGCCCACATCGGGCTCTCTGCTCAGCAGGTTGCCTGCTTCCTCCTCTCTCTCTGTCTGCCTCTCAGCCTACTTGTGATCTCTCTCCCTCTGTGAAATAAATAAATAAAATCTTAAAAAAAATAATAAAAAATAAAATAAAATAAAATAAATACAGGGGCTCCTGGCTGGGTCAGTCAGTAGAGAATATGACTCTTGAACTTAGGGTTGTGAGTTTGAGCCCCACGTTGGGTATGGAAATTACTTAAAAAAATAAAATCTTAAAAAAAGAAATTGTAAACCAAAAGAATTAAATAAATTAAAATGAAATCTGATTTATTGTGGGCTAGAATGTAAAATTTGTATGAACAGTTTTGCAGAGGGAGAAAGCTGTGGTCATTTGTGTTTCAGTATTTTGACCCTGACACATATGAAAAGCATAGTTGAAGCTCTTGAAGAGAAAGATATCCTCAAAGAGAGGGTCTGGTCATCATGGTTTTCTTTTAAAGTGTAGCTTTCATAAAGTGCACAAAAAATTCTTTTTAAAGATTGTATTTATTTGAGAGAGAGAGTGCACGACTGGGGGAGAGGCAGAGGGAGAAGGAGATAAACAGACTTGCAGCTGAGCAGGTAGCCCAATGTGGGGCTCGATCCCAGAACCCTGGGATCATGACCTGAATCAAAGACATATGCTTAACCAACTGAGCTCCCGTTGAGGCCCTGTATCAGCCCCTATAAGGTGCACAAATCTTAAGTGAAACCTCAATGGATGGATTTTACTTATGCATACATCCATACGTATATACAATGACCACCCAGATCAACCAGGTATAGAACATTTCTAACATTCAGAGGGCTCCCTGGTACCCCCTCCCAGGTAGTAGCTGTTTACCAATCTGATACCCGTGGTGAGTTTTGAAGATCAAATAAAAGACTAAAAGAAGGGATGCCTGGGTGGCTCAGTCAGTTAAGCGGCTGCCTTTGGCTCAGGTCATGATCCCAGGGTCCCGGGATTGAGTTCTGCATCAAGCTCCTTGCTTGGCAGAGCGTCTGTTTCTCCCTGTCTGCCTCTGTCTCTATCTCTCTGACAAATAAATAAATAAAATCTTTAAAAAATATTAAAAGAAATATCAAGTTTTCTAAGGTACACCATAGAGCTCCAGACTTAAGAGCACTTTTTCTCTGGACCTACGATTCCTTAACTAGGTGTGCTTACCTAAGTATTCTGAGACTCAGTGACCATTATTCAAGCACAATTTCCTCTGCTCTGTTGGGCTTTCTCTAGCAGGTGTTGTTGTTGTTGTTTCCTCTTCAATAGCTCCTTGAGTTGTTATTTTAAAATATTTGTGATCAGAGTAGGTGAGTTAATACACAAGGAGCTTAGAACAGTGCATACAGTAGCTGGGCATCTAGAAGCCCTAGATAAGAGATAGCTATTATATTGAGATGCAGAGGAAACAAAAGAGAGCTTTGCCATTATTATTATTATTTATTTATCTAAAGATTTTGTTTCTGAGAGAGAGAGCACGTGTGCACACTCACACACAAGGGGGTGCAGGGTGGGCAGAGAGAGAAGCAGACTCCCCACTGAGTGGGAAGCCTGATGCCGGACTCCATCCCAGGACCCAGAGATCATGACTTGAGATGAAGGCAGGTGCTTAACTGACTGAGCCACCCAGGTGCCACTGCCATTAATATTATAATTGTTAGAGCAAGATAAACATAGATGTAAAATTTGAAAATAAGTGAGGAGAGTATTTATAGTTGGGCTGATTTAAAAGTCAGTTATCTACCAAATTTGCCTTGAAATGAAAGATTGAAATCTCTCAGCTTGCTGAGCCCCTTGGACCTAAAGAAATTTAGCAAGTGCCTTTTGTTATTGTCATGCACTTACATATTGAGCATTTATTATTTTCTAGGCACCGTTCTAAGCTCCCAGATGTCTAGTGAACAAAACAAATATTCCCTATTTGGAACTTATTATATAGCAGGACCCCCACTTTTACTATTAACACAGGCTGGGGATTTTCTTTACAAAGAAATTTCACCTTTGTTTTGCATCCATGAGTTTCTTCCCCTCTCTCATGTCTTACTGCTGAGGGATCACGAAATGAAGCTGAAGTCAACCTTTGCCTCAATTCTGAGACCAGTGGGGTAAAATGTGAAAGAAAGAGAGAGAAAAAAAAGGAAAGGCACAGAGGTGGAACATGGTTAATTGCTAAACCTATTCCCCTTTCATAAATCACAAGGTGCTAATGCCAATGTTGAAATAAACAGGTCTAGCAAGAACTCCTGCTTTGTTTTTTTATCATCTTCCAGAACTTAAAAAGAATTCAGCTATGTAGTTGTTATTTTAGGTTTAGTAATTATACCAACAATGTCTCTTCCAAGCTGAGTTGTCTGATGGTTTCCTTAGAAATGCTAACTTGCGGGCGCCTGGGTGGCTCAGTGGGTTAAAGCTGCTGCCTTCGGCTCAGGTCATGATCCCAGGGTCCTGGGATAGAGGCCCACATTGGGCTCTCTGCTCGGCGGGGAGCCTGCTTCCTCCTCTCTCTCTGCCTGCCTCTCTGCCTACTTGTGATCTCTCTGTGTCAAATGAATAAATAAAATCTTAAAAAAAAAAAAGAAATGCTAACTTGCTTGGGCAATGGTTTAAAGGGAGTCTATACCTGATTGATTTATTTCCGTAACTCCTGAAGTTTTCAATACCAAGCTCCCCTCTTCTAAAAGCATATAGTTTCTGATACCCACCCAGCGCCACGTGTTTTAAAAGAGCTTGTGGACAAAGGCAGAATAATGATTTAAATGATGAAAAGCCCTTCCCATTTAAAAATTAATCGGCCAATTAGAGATTCTAATTGGCACTTGAAAAACCGGTGTTATCACACCGGTTTACTAAGTCTAATCGAAAGCAAAGCCAATAGCATTACGGACAGTCTGCCGGTTTCAGCGTCCTTTACGACTTTCATTACTGACATTTTCAGATGTTTGCTATTGGAAAGCGAGGACGGGCGCACAATAAAAGGAGACAATATTCCGCAGAAACCGCGAAGCTCGTCTGTCTCAGGTAACCGTTCTCGACCTCGGGAGGTGCTTTCTCGGATCCCCGCCCACGTCTAGCCTAGCGCGCGTTTAGCACCGCCCCCACGCCGGCTGCGCCCCGCCTCTCCCGTCCACGTGAGTCCTCCCGTCCACGTGAGTCCTCCTGCCCCGAAGGGGTCCTCGCGGCAACCCCACAATCTGCCACAGAGAGGTGACAGCCGCCGCAGGGGCCAGAGGGCCTTCTCCAACGGCGGAGGCGGCGGAAGCGGAAGGGGCGGGACCTGGGGCGCACGTTACGTCAGCACGTTGCGAGCGCTAGGAGTGCGTCTCCAGAGTAGAAGGTGGGCTCTCCCTGCGCGCGTTGGCGGTTGAGGCGTTTGCCGGTGGGTTGTGTAGACCCTAGACGTGTGCCTCATGGCTGAGGTAATTTACGAACGCGTAGAAGACCGACTCCCTGAATTGGAACAGCTGGAGCGCACTGGACTGTTCAATCGTGTGGAGATTCGGTGAGCGAGAGCTGAGGGGACGGAGGGGCTGGCGTGGCGTGCGTGGGGGGAGGGGAGGGAGTCTGTGGCGGGGGGCGGGGATGCGGGGGGCACTTAATTGGGCTTATTTTTCTTAACCTGGCAGAACCCCATTTTCATATTTTGTTGATGCCCGGAATTTCTCATTCGGTGCAAGGTGTTCTGTTCACTCACCAACCAAACGTCTGACAGCTCTTCATGGCGCCAGTTCTTAGGGCTATAAAGGTGTTAAAACTAGGGTGCTAGTATCAGGAGCTACCTGCCTTATGTGCTGAGGGAGAGAAATTAAACATTTTGCTTACAGTGCGGCGTACTGTAAGTTGATTGTACTAGAGTGTACTGCCCTAGAGATGCAAAGGGTGCTGTGGGAGCCCAGGAGGAGTGGATAATCTTTCTAACAAGACTGGAAGATTGAGGCCATTTTATTCAATTTCGTGTTCTACCCCAAGGGTTGACCAACAACGTCTGGCACATGGTTGGCATTCAGTAATTTGTTAGAATTAAGTTTAATATTTTTTTAATGGTTTTCTGTGATTGTTTCTGCATTTTACAATGGTTGTGATTGTACTAATGTGACTATGAGAGTCTCAGACATTTGTTAGTGAAACGGTACATAGCAGTATGGACTCAATGAGTGCTCAATAAATGTTATTACTTTTTTTTTTTTTTTGACAGAGCACAGGCAGGGGAAGCAGGCTCCCTACTGAGGAAGGAGCCCGATGTGGGTCTCTATCCCAGAACCTGGGATCATGACCTGAGCCGAAGGCAGACGGTTAATGGACTGAGCCACCCAGGTGGCCTTGTTATTATTACTGTTAACTGGAGACAGTTACTGGTCTTGCATATCTTGTTTTAAGTTCTCCTAATACGCACATTTTGTGTTCTCTCTAGCTAAATACACTGAATCTCTTCCTGTGATCCTTTGTAGTGTTAATACACCTTCCTAGGTAGAAACAGTATGGACAATCTAGGTTTTTTTTTTTTTTTTTTTTGTCTGCATGTCGAAAACTCAGAAGGAAGAAGAATTTGGAAACAATACTTGATTATTATTAAAACCTAAGTGACCTGAATTTGGAGGAAAGTAAATCTTTACTAGTATAACATATAAATAATGTAAATTACTTAACATTATTTGCTTTGGTGGTAGGAATGTCAGTGGTCCTGGCAATCTATTAAGATGATTTTCAGGGCGCCTGGGTGGCTCAGTAGGTTAAGCCTCTGCCTTCAGCTCAGGTCATGATCTCGGGGTCCTGGGATCGAGCCCCGAATTGGGCTCCATGCTCAGCAGGGAGCCTGCTTCCTCCTCTCTCTCTGCCTGTGCCTCTGCCTACTTGTTTTTTTTTGTTAAAGATTTTTTTTTTTATTCATTTGACACAGAGAGAGAGATTGCAAGTAGGCAGAGAGGCAGGCAGAGAGAGAGGAGAGAGGAGGAAGCAGGCTCCCTGCTGAGCAGAGAGCCCGATGTGGGCCTCGATCCCAGGACTCTGGGATCATGACCTGAGCCGAAGGCAGCGGCTTTAACCTACTGAGCCACCCAGGCTCCCGCCTCTGCCTACTTGTGATCTCTCTCTCTGTCAAATAAACAAAATCTTAAAAAAAAAAGATGTTTTAAAAAAAATAAGATGATTTTCATGAAAGTTTTAAAATTCATCCTGATGCCGTGAAGCACGCAGAAGTAATCATGTAAGAGAATACTTGCTTATGAAGGATAATTATTTGGGAATTTCAGGTTTTGGAAAGTGTTTAGAATATATTAAAAATAAACTTAAAAAAACCCCAAAGGTTTTTTTTTTTTTTAAAGATTTTATTTGACACACAGAGAGAGAGATCACAAGTAGGCAGAGAGGCAGAAAGAGAGAGAGGAGGAAGCAGGCTCCCCGCCGAGCAGGGACGCCTCGATCCCAGGACGCTGAGATCATGACCTGAGCCGAAGGCAGAGACTTTAACCCACTGAGCCACCCAGGTGCTCCAACTTATGCTCTTTTCAAGTGTTACGTCTTAAATGCCTTTCTCCTCAGGGCTATCGTTAGGAAGGCTTCGCATCTGGAATACAGAATACTGCGAAGAGCTCTTCTTAAGGAAGACTTTATCAGTTATGTTCAAGTAAGTGAATAAGTTCATCGCTTTTTAATCCCTTCACAAATTTTAAATCAGTTCTAGAATGGTGAGCTGAGTTTTATATAAAATTCTAGAATTGATGATTAAATGGTGATTTTTGAACAGCAATAGAGGTGATTTAGGAATAACCTTGCTCCACTAAGGCTTTGGTTCTTGTCAAACTGAACTTTTCTTTATTCCTTCTGTAGTGTACTGCCAAAGATATTGTGTATCAGTTTGTCAGCAAAGAGAATTGACATACTTTTTCTTTTTTGGGTGGGGAAAAGAGAATGGGTTTGACGACAATAGGTGGTTGGATAGTTAATATTTATGTGTCTGTAAGTCTGCTACCTTAGAAAGAGCTGTGCTGCAAATTCTTCAATACTATAATGGATGGAAGATTTGAGTGAATATGAAGTATATATGCTGGACCAATTTTCAGATGGAGGAGAATAGCTGATATGTTGGATAATAAAATCTAACTTCAGAACCCAGTAGTAAGATGAAATGTTACAAGACTGAAAGTTCTGACCTTAGATTTAAAAAAAACAGGTGAGCAAGTGAGACCTAACTACAAATCCTGTATTTGGAAGAGGTTTGAAAGCTCATGGTGGAGCATATTACATCAAAATATATAATCTCTATATCAGCAATACTTCAGTAATAAGTTTTAAAAAGGAAAAAGGGAAAAAAATAATCTAATCGACTACGTAACAAAAGTAGAGTGTTGGGCGTTAGCTGAGGACATTGTGAACAGTAGGCATTGAGAAGATGTTAGTTTGAAAAAAAGTGTTTTGCACTTATCAGACCATGTCTGGAGCATTGTTAGGCTTGAGACTACAAACTTTTTTTTTTTT
>LNAC01000022.1:5198156-5211214 GCA_002007465.1 Ailurus styani
GTGAGATCAGGAGTCTCTTATGGTTTGTGTCCTTCCCCATCCCATCTTGTTTCATTATTTTTCCCTCCTTACCCCCCACGACCCCCCACCCTGCCCCTCAAGTTCCTCATATCAGAGAGATCATATGATAATTGTCTTTCTCTGATTGACTTATTTCGCTCAGCATAATACCCTAGGAGGTGCTCTCTTATTGGACTGTGCTTGGTGTGGCTTTTTGGCTCATCTAATTATAAATGAAACCACCTCAAGTTCCTTTTCTCAGTTTTCAGAAATGTGCAAAGCTGTACTTGTTCCTGAGAGGCCAAAGATCCCTACTGGGATGTTTATAGCTAACTGAAGGATTTTTCTGTTTTCAGAGGCTGGAAAGAACCATGATGGCATTCAGGAAGGCACATGAACTCAAGCTTCTACCAGAATTCCAGTATAAGCAGTGGGTAAGGATACATTCACTGCCAATAACATGTACTTAATTCCAGTTGGTTTGTGCTGGTGTGATGTGTTTTAATATATAGTTACATGACTAAGCCCATTTGGAAGTTTGGAATGGAAGATGTAGAGACATGACTTTTGTCTCTCAGTATTTGGTGTATGCCAAAAATGAAATGTGTACCTGTAAAGGGTGGAATGTTATATAGTGGAAAACACCCAGAACAAGGAGTTACAAGTTTGGTTTATTTTGTTTGTCTACCCATCCATCTTTTCCTGAGCATCCTTTTCCTGAATATATGCCTCACCCAGATTAACCACCGGTATGGTAACATTAAAGACAAATTAGATGGGTTCCTATGTTTCAGAAGCTGACATTCTAGTAGGAAGCTTATTAACCCATTTCCTGCTTTCTGGGGTGGGTAAGGATTATTAGGGAAACTAGGATAATGTGCTAAGGGAATACAGAGTCTAGATTGGGTTTTGTTGCTTAATAGCTAGGTAACTTGGGAAGCCACTTAACCGTTCTGAGTTTGTTTACTTGATTTTAAAATAGTGATAGTGATCTTTGTTTTTGCCAGCTCACAAAGTTCTTGACACGTACAAAAATGTTCATTCATTAACATTTAAAAAATATTTTTTATATACAGCTAGGTAATGCACATACTGTATACCAGTTTGCTGTATTATACCATGACTGAGGTACCCTTTTCCCATTATGGCATCTATCTGGGAAAAATCCCAGGCTTGGATGAGTTCAGCTGTTCCCATTTGAGCTATTGAATACCGGCAAGATAGTCACCCCCTGTACATTTTGGTGAACTTTGCTTTCAGTATTGCTTTGGCAGCCCTGCTCTCTTTCTGTCATGACTGTTTGGTCATTCACCACTCTGGCTAAAAAATCTCTGATGCTGCCCTTGCTAAGCCTACTACTACCACCACTCTGGTGCCTTTGCCTTTAATGAGAGTTCCTCAGTATACTGCCTCTAAACTTAAAACACTTAAAACGCTTAGCTGATACCTACATCCATCGTTTTTCCAGATTATTCTCCACAGAATGATCTTTTAAAATGGATGATCAGATTATTCTGTGGCTTCCCAATGTCTTTTGGATAAAGCTGGTCATTCTCCCTAATACGGCTTTGACCTCACCAGCCAGTTCTCTAGTATACGTTCTACCCCTTCAGCCAAGTTGAACTTGGATTTCCTTTTGTATCCAAGCTGTCTCTTACCTTCAGTTCAGCCTCTTGCACATGCTTATTGGGAGAGCCTTCTCTAATGCCTACCCTTCCTTAAGCCTAGCATAAATTGTGTTTCCTGTCTCATTGCTGCCGTAGACCCTGTTGGGTGCTCCTGCTTTGTACTCTTGTAACATACGATTCTTTCTCTGTTGTGGCAAGTATCAGACCGTCTCTACTGCTAGACTAGAGGCCCTTGGGCAGTGGAGAACGAACCTGAATTCCTCATTACTGAATATAGCATATACAAGTGTGTGATAATAACGCTTACCAAATGAGCAGATTACATATTGCCATTTATTTACTCTTCTACAGTTTTCTAAAATTGAATTGGTTTTAGGTTTTTTTTCTCTTCAGTTATAATAGTGTGGATTTAAGCATTTCGAACACATATAAGATTTCCTTCTGTGTTGGGTCATCTTTATTAAAATAAAATTTCTAAGTTTAAGATATGAACACTTCCATGACTCTTGTTGCATGGTGTCAAATACATTTCAGAAAAATCGTACCAGTTAATTGTGTGCCCAGCTCCGTGTAAATGAATAAACGTGTTCCATTATCATCCCACAAATACTGTTTTTGTCTGATTTTTATATTCTCTTGGGTGGGTGAGGGTTTTATTATATGGAACTATTTTATTAAAAACTTAATTTCCAATCTAAATTATTTAGGCCCTTTACTTTGTACGCCTTTCCTATTTTTTGGTAGCCTTTAGGAATAAGAGCAGGCAATGGAAGAGAGTTTCAGATTATTCACTTTGTGCCATTGTCAAAGGTTAAGTGGAGATGCTGTTGAAATTACTGCCTTAAATTCGGTCTCTTTTTTGCCCCCCCAGCATAGATAATCTAGCTTTCAGTAGTTAATTTTCCAGTGATCTTTTGTCCTCTCCAGATTGAGTTGTTGCTGCGTCAGGACTTCTTAAAGGAAGCTCTGGAGGTGGCCGCAGCCGGGACCGAATCGTTCAGAGACTCTGTGACGATGTGGCACATGAGGCTGCGGGTGCTGATTGACTCCGAGAGCCCTGATGTAGCCGGGCTTTTTGAAGAAGCTTTTGTGTATCTGAAAGCCCAGGTCTGTGAGTTGGGTCTTTTGTATTGATTCTGTTTGGGAAACCTTTTGAGACTGAGCCAAAGCTCATTTGAAGTGTGCTTGTCTGATGAGGGCTGGCTCCAGAATGCATTTGTGCCTATAGGTCAAGGTTCAGGAGTGGAAGAATTTCCTTCGATTTAATAGCCAATTTCTAGTTTGTTATTTGAAAAATGACTACATTAAATGAAATTCTCTATTTTATTTTGACATCTTATAGGTAAGAAATATTAAAAGTATTGTTTTCCCTTGCTTCCGAAGCTGTACGTACTTAAGCCTGAGTTATATATTTTATTTTTTAAAGATTTTATTTATTTGAGAGAGAGAGCAGTGGGAGGAGCAGAGGAGAAGGGACAAGCAGACTCCTTGCTCAGCGTGGGCCTGACTTGGGGGCTCGGTCCCACAACCTTGAGCTTATGACCTGAGCCAAAATCAAGGGTCGAACTGACAGAGGCAGTCATGTGCCTTCCAGAACCTTTTTTTTTTTTTTTTTAAAGGTTTGGTTTTTAAGTAATCTTTATAGTCAACATGGGATTTCAACTCACAGCCCCAAGATTAAGAGTTGCACACTCCACTGACTGAGCCATCCAGGCATCCCCTTTAATATTAGTAGAAATAAAGTATTCTGGAAGGTAAAGTGGGAAAAATCTTAATTATTCTCATTTGTGTGTGCCTCTGGGGCATGAGTGAAGAAGATCAGATAGTTGAGTCTGGGTTAGGTAGTACTTGTGAGTCCTAGACAGCAGAGATGTGACCTGGGTAGCTGTGGGTCTGACGAGCTATGGACCTTTCATTGCTTAATTCACAGATATCTGAGGGCAGTAACTGTAGGCAGTATTCCAACAGACAGGAGCCAGGGCTGACAGGAGAGTGCCGCTTTGGGGGTCTTGGTCACAAGTCCGTCTGTACTCTGGCATGCCATCCCTACTGGGCACTGAGAATTTGGTCATTATGAGGACAGACTGGAAGTGAATCTGTATTTTACATATTGAGTATCTTATAGGAGCCTGTCTTTGTAGTGACTAGTTTTCAGAGTGTAGGCGTCATTTTCTAACTTTTTTTGTTTGTTTCTCACTGTGACCAGGTCTGTCTGCCATTGTGGATTTCTTGGGCAGAGTGGAGTGAAGGTGCCCAAAGCCAAAAAGACACGGAAGCCATTTTTAAGGTCTAGACCCCATGTTCTGAGTCTTGTGGTGGGTGGGGAATGAGCAAATAGGTTCACTTGTTGGCTAGTTTTAGGGTTATTTTTTATAGCAGATGTTCCTAAAGCACTGTTAATTGAGCGGCTTGGGATGGTTATGGGAAATTTTACTTTGATCCTTAGAAATTTCCTCACATAGCTTGTGTCTTTTTTTTTTTTTTTAATTGTAGAGAGCTCTCCTCGCTGTCGAAGGTGCTGACTCAGTCACTGTGAAGGATAAGTACCTGGATTGGGCTTGCCGAAGCGGTGGCTACAAAAAGGCCAGAGCTGTGTTTAAAAGGTGCTCACAAACTTTCATCACTGTTACTCGTCTCTCCACCCCATACTCAGCCCCCCATACCCAGGTTATATGTATGGCAAATAGTATCTGAGGAAGTAATCCAAGAGACTTTTTCAAAAAGTCTTTTTTTGAACAATAAAAGCAGTTCATACCCATTGGTGGAAAGTGAAAAAAAATATTAACTATAATAATAACAAGTATTAACTCATTGTAATCAGGGGAAAAGACATGCTTAATGTATCATTTAAAAACTTTGTTTTCACATATTTGAGATTATACGATAATCACATTTTGTATACTGCTTTTGTTGGTGAACATTGCACTGGCCTTTTCCCTGTCAGTAACAATTCTTCATGAACGTCATTCATTAGAGATAGCTGTGTGGTACACCGCGCTGTGGATGTGCCGTAATTTAGATGGTCACAGTAATACTGCTTTGGTGAACATTTCTGCACAAATATTATTTGTCCGTATTGGAAATTACTTTCTTAGAATATATTCTTGAAGTGGAATTATTGGTCTCCTTCAGAAGGACCTTGAGATGTAGTAGAGGGAACTTTAAACTGTAAAAGTGAGGAAGAAGAAAACGGGAAGAAAATTGGGTAGGAAAGAGGTTGGTGGGAGAAAAGAGTAAGTCCCTGGGCACTGAAAGTGCTGAGAGTGACTAGTAAGTAGCCAAATCCAGTCCTTGCATTTCCTTGTGGCCAGGTCTTTATTAAACCATGTGTTGTGGAGGCGCTGGCATAGGAATTTAGATTCCTGGGATTTAAGAGGCTTTCTGTCTCAGTGGATGATACCAGTTTTCTCTTTTTTAGGTTACAGGAAAGCCCTCCGTTTTCAGTTGATTTTTTCAGGAAAATAATCCAGTTTGAAAAGATGCAAGTAAGTATTCTGTCTATGCATTTCTTATCTGGGAAAATGCATTAGTGGTTCTTCTCCCATATGGCAGAACTTCGTCATTTAAAAAGTTCTCATAATATGTAGCATAAATTTCTGGTCCCTTCATCTAACTACTTTTCATAGAGATGGTGAAGGAAAGGTAATCAGGCAAAGAAGAGGAAGTCCATGTCTGGAAAATAGAATACTCAGGTGTCCCCTCCTAGAGGAAACCGTCTGTGCCAGGTGGGCTGAGGTACTGCTTCTCTGCCTCGGGAGCACCCTGTTTGTCTTCTGCATTGGGTTTTGAGGTAGAGGCTAGGGAGTAACTGTTTCTCCTGTGGTTTTTTTTTTTTTTTTGGTAAGATTTATGTATTTATTTTAGAGGGAGAGAGTGTGTGTACACGAATTGCGGGGAGGGGAATAGGGAGAGAACCCCCAAGCAGACTCTCTGCTGAGCGTAGAGCTGGATGCAGGGCTTGATCTCACAACCCATGAGGTCATGATCTGAGCCAAAACCAAGAGTTGGACACTCAACCATTTGAGCCACTCAGGTGACCCTTGTTTCTGGTGTTTTTAACTGAACTTGTGAGTGAGGGAAAATACAGGAAGGTCTCTGTTAAAAAAATAATACATGAGGACACTTGGGTGGCTGTTAGTTGAGTGTTCGACTCTTGATGTCAGCTCAGGTTATGATCTCAGGGTTGTGAGGCTGAGGTCCATACTGAGTGTGGAGCCTGCTTAGAGTCTTTCTCTCCCTCTCCCCCAGCTCTGTGTCTCCCTACCCCTCTGTCCCTCTCAAAAAGAAAAAAAAAAGATAGTATAAAAAATAATACATGAAAATCCAAAGGTATCTATAATCCCATCCCACAATAACACAGCTAACCATATTTTAATTTTTATTGGTTACTTTTTTTGTTTACAAGTATACACACAAGTTTTATTTCTGGTTTACGTGCCATGTGGAGGTTGTCTTACTTTTTTTTACTTAATTTATGAACACATTCCTCTGTTTTTCCACAGTTGTCATCTTGAATGGTTGTGCTGTTAATCTTAAATCCACAGTTTTCATAACTAGTCCATTATGTATAGATTGTTTCCAGATTTTTGATACTGGAAACAAGAATGCTGTAAGCATTTTGTTTATACAGCATTTTTTTTTCTTCTTTGGAATTCTTTTCTTAACATAAATTTCTGTGACTGGAGAGAACAGTTCTTTTTATGGTTCTTTATGTATTGTAAGATGGTCCTCCAAAAAAGTGTCCTACTTTAGAGCAATAATCAGCAAGTATCAGTATATTTATTTCTTCACACCCTCTCTAAATCTGCAGTTTTGCTTTTTCTTCTTTATTTGGGTATTTTGATTGGTGTTTATTATTTTTACTTGAATTTTGAAAAATTACTAGTAAGGTTAAACTCTTATTTCATAGTTTTAATCATTGTGTGGGTCATTTATCTGTTCTTGTCCTTATAGTACAAGAGGTAATATAACGAAATAATTAATAACCAGGCTTTGGATTAATAACATAATAGGTATGTGTCTTGGGCAGTTCTCAGCCTTGACATCCTCCTCCATCAAGGTGGTCATAATACCTATTTCAGGGGTGTGCGGGTTACAAGGCCAGGAAGGGGTACTGCATAGAAAGGACGTTATGAGCCTTTAACAAAGTGTGATTCTGTTCATGCATGTGTATGATAGTCTTAGGGAAGAGAAATTTGAATGAGAAACAGTTACTTGACTATACAAGGATATTCTTTTTAATTTTTAATGATTTTACCTATTTGACAGAGACACAGTGAGAGAGGGAACACAGGCAGGGGGAGTGGGAAAAGGAGAAGCAGGCCCTGAGCAGGGCTCAATACCAGGACCCTGGGATCATGACCTTAGCTGAAGGCAGATGCTTAATGACTGAGCCACCCAGACACCCTTGTACATTAGTATTTTTAAAC
This sequence comes from Ailurus styani, assembly GCA_002007465.1. Lineage (NCBI taxonomy): Eukaryota > Metazoa > Chordata > Mammalia > Carnivora > Ailuridae > Ailurus > Ailurus styani. The sequence goes on from LNAC01000022.1 coordinate 5,205,214, forward strand.
TGTAGATTTTACTCTCCTTTGAAAAATGAAACAGAAGAGAATACATTTAAATGGAGATGGAGGTAAAGAGTGAATATTTATTGTCTGTAAAGTTAGTAGCAGCTACTTTGCTAGGTACATAATTAGCCAGCATTTTAATTGAATCCTTGTAGTTGTAAGAGATATCATTATCCTTGTTTTATGGGTGAGGAAACTTTTAAGATCAGAGGGTTAAAAACTTAGGGACGGTTATATAATTAGTATTTATATATGCTTTGCCTTCATATAAAAAGTTTTAAGATGCACATAGCTAATATGTGCCAGAGCCCAGACACACAAAAGAAAGAAATCCTTAGCCACAGGGAGTAAACCTTCTCTATTTTTTTTATTAAAGTCCTAGTAGTCTTCAGGGCTTTCAAATGTATTTTCCCATGAAGCTGCCCATGTTCCCCCAACTGAGAATCAATTAGGCTTTTTTCCATGCTACCAGAGCAGAGTGCATTAATCACTGTTTGACATTGACTTCATTCTGGTGACTGCTGCATTTGATTTTCCTCTGGATAAGGTGAGAGCCAGCCTGTGTTAGTCCTAAACCCTGAGCCTTCTCCCCTTCGGATACCTAATAGGTGGTAGCTGTTTTAGCAGTGTGGTTGAAAGGAATTTGTGACATTATGAATTAGGCTTTTGAGGCAAGATTGTCTTATTACTTTTGTTAGGGATCCTGCAAGATGGAGAACTTAAGAGAATATTACGAGAGGGCTTTGAGAGAGTTTGGATCTGTAGATTCTGGTAAGTAAATGTCAATTATAGACACATCTGTTTCCAGGTGTGGTGTATAACCCATCAGTATGATTAGAACAGTCCTTAACTCTTTCTAGCCTAAATCATCAGTATGATTAAAATAGTCCTTAATGCTCTTTGAGAATAAAACTTGCATCCTTGCCCTGCCTTCTCCCTTACTTTATGCATAAATACTTGCAGACGTAATTTGGCTTATAATTTCAGGTTCACAAGGTCAAGAGTTCATGGGTCTTCTATTAAGAACTCTGAAGTAGAGAACAATTTGGTTTGGTTCTTTTTAAAAAATGTGATAGTTGTAAGGGAAAGGTTAATAATATAGGTCAGAGTAAAAGTGGGGTGTGATAGAAAGGGTAGCAGGATGCTGTTGACAGTTGTCATTGGCTGTTGCCACACTACCCTCTTTTTTATAGGACTTGTGAAACATTTCTAGGTATTAGGTACGTCATATAAAATCTGTTTACTTATGAACTCAAAAACAATGTCTAGTATTTAAACTTAGGTTAAAAAAATACGTTAGCTTTTACAAAGTTTTAGCAGACCTTCTGGTGAAATTAATGAAAATGGCATTTTTAATAACCCAGGCAAGTTTTATTAGGCATTGGTAACAGTTACAGTGAACTTATTGAAACTCGGTTTCACCTTGAAAGAGACTCAGCAAAATCCTCCCTCTAAAATACTTAGTATTTTCAGTTTATGAAATACGTAGACTGTCATGATTTAAAGTGAAGTTTTCCATTAAAAAAAAGTTTGATACGCCTTAGTGTAAAGAAGCTGAGAGAGGTATTGTTTCACACAGGTCTCTTAGGAATATAACAGCAATAAGAAGTTTCTTAGAAATCTTACACTGACTCAATATTAAGTTTACGTAATAAAGCCTTGTTAGTGATCTCATTGTACGTTTACAGTAACTTTTCGTTCCCTTTAAAGGTCTTTGGATGGATTACATCAAAGAAGAATTGAACCGTGGTAGACCTGAAAACTGCGGACAGATCTATTGGCGAGCCACGAAAATGTTACAGGGAGAGTCAGCAGAGATTTTTGTAGCTACATATGCTCTGTATCAAGCCAACCGTATGTGAAAAGAGGGAGAACACAGCCAACCTTGTGAAATAGTATTTTAAGCCCTCTGGCCAGATTTGTATTGTGAGTTCATCTGCAGTTTGCTGAGAGATGGCAGGCAAGGTGGCTGTCTGATTTTGGGACATGCTTTAATTTAGTTAGCTTGTTAATCTTTAATTCCAGAAAGGAGAATTGCTATTTAGTGGCCAGAGGCTACTTGTTAAGGCCGGACTTACTGTAGGTCCTAAATGTTTTCCAAAATATATGGAAATCAAACTTTAATTTCTTTTGTTACGCCTGGTCAAGAATAAGTATCTCTAATCTGCACCTAGGGGCCAGTGAAAGTAGAGGAGAAAGTACAATTTCATTTTTTATTCTCTCCTTATTAAAAAAGTATACATGGTGTGCATTTGTTGTAGGAAATATGGAGGAAGCAGAATAACAGGAAGAAAATAAAAGCATCCCATAACCTCATCCTCTGGAGTTACTCTTTATTTTCTTTATGAGAATTAGATTTATACTGTTTGATCATTTACTCAGTCATTCATTAAGTGTCCGTTATTAGCAGGAAAGAAGAGAAGTTTTTTGGGCTGGAGGTAGGGTTTGGAGGAACAGAGCTGGACATCCTGAGAGAGCTTGTTGATGCCACAGAAGAGGATTCTGGGTGTTGGGGGCAAAAGTTGACCTTTAAGAGGATAAAGACATTATAAAAGTATCTTCTATTTCCAGGATTGATCTTTAGAGAAGTGTCTACAGTGAGGAGGCCCAGCAACAAAGGAGGGCAGTGGGTAGGGAGTAGATTAGAGCAGCAGAGAAGGCCTTCAGAGGCATGGGTGGAGGATGGCTTGGAGCAGAGGGCATTCTGGGAGCAGGGGAGGCAACTGTTTGAATTTTACATCCCTTGACTGAGCATTGATGTCACTGGTAGAAACACTCAATTTAGTTTTACTTAGTATTGTTTGACTTATGTTATTTTTCCATGTCGTTAAATAGCTTTAAAAACATTTAGTGAATTTCTAACATTCCATTGTATAGGTGAGCCATGACTTACTTTACTAATCTCTTGTGTTTGGACCTTGTCATTTCTAATTTATTCTTATAAATGCTGTTGATGAAGATTCTTTATAAATCTTTGTCACGTCCCTGGTTATTTCTTTAGGAGGTTGACAGTTGATGGTAGAATTACTGAATTAAAGGATATAACTTTTAAAGAATATTGACATGTTTTATTGCCAGTCTGCAATATATGAGAATACTTTGAAGCAGTATAGGAAAATGTCAAACCTTTACCTGCAATGGATATTATATTTTAAATTTTTACCATTTGAATAGGTGAAAAGTGGTTTGTCATTGTTTTAATGTACATTTTTTATGTTAGTGTGCTTTTCCTGGTTCTGTTGTTTTTTCATGTTGACTGTTAAACTTTTTTCTTACTAATTTGAATTTTAAAAATATTTTTAGTTTGTTTCTCCTTTTCTGCAAATATTCTGCCCCTAGCTGCTTTTTTTTTTTTTTTGTGGTGGTTTTTGATTCCCAGAGGATAGTTTGGTGTGTGTATGATCTCTTACTGAAAACGCTTCCTCTTGCTGAAGACAGCTTTTTTTTTCCCCCCAAGGAGTTAACTAAATTTCCTACAATGCTGTGGCCATTTTTCTCTCTATTGATTTGTGATACTTTTTTTTTTTTTAAAGTATTTATTTGAGAGAAAGCGCACACAAGCAGGGAGAGGGACAGAGGAAAGGGAAAAGCAGACTAGCTGCCAAGTGGAGACCCCAGTGGGGGGCTTGATGCTGGGACTCTGGGATCATGACCTGAGCCAAAGGCAGATGCCCGACCGACTGAGCCACCCAGGCGCCCTCCCCCCATATATTTTTAAGAGAGGGAGGGAGATCATGAGTGGGAGGGACAGGAGAGGGAGAGAATCTCAAGCAGAGTACCTGCTGAGTGGGGCGCTTGTTGTGGGGCTCAGTCTCATGACCCTGAGATCATGACCTGAGCTGAAGGCAAGCTGCAGTTGAGTCATGCTGAACTGACTGTACCACCCAGGTGCCCCTGTGGTACTATTATTACATATTAAATTCCTATGATACTAGAATCTGTTTTAGGACATTTTTACTTGGAGCTTCTGTACTCTTGTCACTTGTTTTAAAATAAAAATTTTTTCTTTTCACGTTTCCATTAAGGAAGTTTAACATTCTAAATCCTTACATGGCATGTTTGTTTTAGGAAGGAGCTACATGTTGCTTCTGAGATGAGTTGGCTCCTTTTTTTTTTTTTTAAGATATATTTATTAGAGAGAGAGAGAGAGAATGTGTGGGGGGAGGGGCAGAGGGAGGCAGATTTCAAGCAGATTCCCGGCTGAGCACGGAGCCCCATTGTGGGGCTCCATGTCACTACCCGGAGATCATGACCTGAGCCAAAATCAGTCAGCGCTAAACTGACTCAGCCGCCCGGGCGCCCCCTGGTGGTTGGCTTCTTAAAGCAAGGCGGTGAAGGTGGGTCACCGTAGGGTCTCACAACCCTGAATCTAGGGCTCACCATTGCAGGTTGTGAAGATACATCTAGCTAGTGCACCCGGAACTTCACTGTTAGGTATGGTAGCTTCTAGAATCTATTGAAATGAAATATTTTTTCAATTAGATCACATTTCAAGTTCTCAACAGCCACATGTTTTATACTGGACACTACAATTTTTTTTTTAAGATTATTTACTTATTTAACAGAGAGAGAGAGAGATCACAAGTAGACAGGGAGGCAGGTAGAGAGGAGGAAGCAGGCTCCCTACCGAGCAGAGAGCCCGATGCGGGGCTCGATCCCAGGACCCCAAGATCATGACCTAAGTAGAAGGCAGAGGCTTAACCCATTGAGCCACCCAGGCGCCCCCTGGACTCTACAATTAATAGAGCTTTTATTTCCACCATTTAAGGTTCTAGTGGAGAGTGTTGACTTTGGTCCAGTTAAACTTGGGGAAATTTGACTCATGGGTCAGAACAGAGCACACATTAGTTGGTCACATTCTTTTCTCTGCAGGAAAGTCTACATAGAGGGAAAAGAGGGTGCTGCGTATCAACTGTTAGGCTAAAATTTTTTATGGTGGGAAAAATTTTTATTTACAATTTTAAATTTCAGTGTAGTTGACACAGTGTGAACCTCAGTTTCAGGTGTACAACATAGCCAATTCAACAATCCCATATGTTAGCTGCACTCACAAGTTTAGCTCCCATCTGTCATCATACAAGTCCACTACAGTATCACTGCCTATATTTCCTATATTGTACCTTTTATCCCTGTAACTTACTCATTCCATGAATGGAAGCCTGTGTCTCCCACTCCCCTTCACCTGTTTTGCCCATCCCCCCTTTATGCTATTTTTTTCAAATGTCTTATGGTTGACATTCTTTGAGGGAGTTGAAGGAATAAGCTCTCCAACGTCCCAAAAGATTGTCATAAGTTGGCCTTGTGAGCAGGAATCTGGTTTCTAGCTTTTCTGCTACGTCACTGTTAAAATGATTATCACGCCCTGAGCAGGTTTGTTATGAAGAGTTTAGGCAGTGTGGGGAGTCAGGGAAGGGTGACTTTAGAGTTGGATTTGTCCCCAGCTCAGGCCCTGCCCTTCTGCTGCTGCTCTCCGGCTGCAGAGGGCCAGGCTTTGAGCATTAAAAAGTGGCCCAGGCCAGGCTACTGTGACAGCACAGAATGTTTAGGGTTATTGGGACTGTCATATGGTGTCTGCACATTGTTTTCATCATCTGTTCTGGTTTCTAATCCATTACCTGTATAAGAACTATCATTAACTTAGGGTGGAGGATCTCTGGGTACATCCATTTATGGGTGGGTTATAGCCCCAGGCCGAGTTCTGCAAACACCTGTGATGGAGAGTGAAATGTGGTTGGGGCTCAACGGCATTCAAACTTCTGAGAGCTGAGCTTTGTAGACTTATCGGGTAGACTCGGGTAATTGAATATCCTAACAGGAATTCGAGGTCCGGAGGCCGAAGCACACTCAGCGTGGTTGGGCAGGGATCACAGCGGGCACTGCAGACCCAGCTAGTCATCAGCCCTGGGATGGGCACGGGCCGGAGCGACAAAAATCCGATCCCGGGACCCGCAGGTAGGGGGCTGAGGTTGGCGCGCGCGCCCCGCCCCTCCCGCGCCGCCCCGCC
>LNAC01000022.1:5211614-5247753 GCA_002007465.1 Ailurus styani
CCGCGAGGCCGGGGGAACGGCGTTGGGGCGCGCGCTCGCGCTGGAAACTGCCGGGCGGCGGCGGCCGTCTCGCGGCTGCCTCTGCGTACTTGCCGAATGGGAGGTGATGCTGACGACCGAGGGCTGGGGGCCGCTGCCGGGGGCCTGGGCCGCGGCCAGGTGAGGGCGGCGAGCAGCGCGCTGTCCCCGGAGGACCCGGGACCGCGGGTGGGCATGCACGGCTCACCCTGGGCACCACATGATGTCTGAGGCGCGCGCTCCTTTTCTGTTTACTGAAACCCAAGGCCCGGCTTGACGCAGGGTTTCCAGAAACTTGTTTTCATTTGCGCGCCAGACAGCTCCTGGGTTTTCAAAAGACCGTTATTACTGTCATCACCTGTCCTTGTTTCCAGTCAGTCAGTCCTGCAGGATGGAGAGCTCCGTGAGGGGAGGAACCCTCTGTTGAGTGCTGTTAACCCGGCGCCTAGCGTCGTGCCTGGCACGATGGACGCGGCTGTTAATGGGAGAGAGGGATAGAATGCTTGTTTAAGCATCAAAGATGGTACCAAACCCGAGTAAGACAGGGAAAATGCAGTGACAGTGCAGGGATAGACTTACACAAAAATTACTTTGGAGTGCACATAGGATGAGAGGAATTCTGTCAGGACGTAGCGGGAAGGGATGTGCGCTTCCTCTCCAAGGTGACAGGTTGGTGGCGCCTGCAGAGGCGGGGAGATGGAGAAGGACAGGGCAGATGGCTGGGAGCTTGGGAGCTTGGGTGGGAGAGCCTCACGGTCAGGGGAGAGGACTATGCTCAACAGGTCGAGGGGCGGTGATGGGTTGGTGTGAAGGCCATGGCCAATTTTATGTGCCCACGTGGAGGGCTGTTGAAGATTTTTGAGCAGAGTGGTGGTTGGAGCTATTAAGGCTGGGCAGGGTGGGTGAATGGGGGAGGGCAGGGAGCTATGGCCGTGGTCCACGTGAGAGATGCCTCCAGCTGACCTGTAGCAATGACCAAAGGTTGTCACCACAGGAGGTGGACTTTATTCATTAAATAGGGAGGACTAGGTCAGGAGCTAATTGGGGCAGGTGCCAAGTGCATTTTAGGTGTAGGAGCAAAGAAGGTGGGTTTGAATCCAACCAATATTACATTCCTGCTACGTGCCAGGTGTTGTCATAAGTGTTATTTCATCATAAGCCCCCTGCAAAGTCAGAACAGTCACCCCCAATTTCTGGAGAAGGAATCCCAGGCATGGTGGTTGAGGTGGTCTCTCCAAGGTCACACTCTGAATGAAGGGCAGAGCCGGGGTTGAAACCAGGGCTTTCTTACACAAGCGGTGAACATTTCTTGTTCCATTTACAAAGCAGTCTTGGAGGTGATGGGATTTCAGGAACTTTTGAGTGATGGAAGCAGCGAAGCATATGGTTGGCAGTAGGGAAAGAAGACTTCCCTTCAGGTCACTTAGGAATTACAGTTCTCTTGCCCCCATGTATCAGGAGACAGAATTTGCTAGAAAGTGAAGTCACTGAAAAGGTAAAAATGAACATGGTGCACGTAGCAACTGCAGGAAATGGCTACCGACCCGAGGGCTGAGGGAATGAGGGAATGAGGTTCGAATGATTACAGTTTACAGGTTCAGAGGGCAGGCTTTGCAGAGCTGAAATTCCAGCTTCTGAGGAGGCGGCACTGCCCACAGCCACTGCTGGGGTCTCCGAGCTTGGAGGAGGGGGCCTGGGATGCGGACCCCTGACGAGAGGGCCCAGTGAGGAGGTTGGCTCTGCCAGTGTTGGTGGACTGTAAACTGGATTGAGCGGCTGCTGTAGGAGGGCTCTGCTGCTGCTGTCGCCGGAGGCCGAGTGTCGCTGGGGTGGTGTCTGCAGGAATAGGAAGGAGTGGCGTCCTTCTCTCTCAGGCCTTGCCACAGCTCATAGGGCAAAGCAGAAATGGGGGTTGCAGAGCCCCAGCCCCACCCTCACAAAGGTGAAGGGGTTGAGATGGTAGCTTAATACGGGGGGGTACCCTACACATCTGAGTCCTGGGTGACCTGTCTCTTCTTGCTGCAGGCCAGCTTTGCCCCCGCCAACCACTCCGGGCAGGAGCGAGAGACCGAGAAGGCCTTGGATCGGCTAGGCAAGTAGACGGTGGAGATGGGGGGGGGCAGGGGAGGGTGGATGTGGGGAGAGACCTAGGGAGTGAGGACAAGAGGGACCATTGTCGCTACATGTTATTGGCCTCCTCTTTCCAACTAGTTCTCTGCTGCTGAGTTGCGTTTTCTGCCAAGTGTTTCCATGGTGCCCTCCTGTGGTAGCCCTGCTGGAGCTTCTTTTAGAGAGGTCCTGACCTTGTGTCCAAACCCTTCTCTTTTCCTGAGAAAGGCAGCTTAGGGCAGTGCCAAGAGTATGGGCTTTGGAGCCAGGCAACATCGTTTTCACTTTTAGTTCCAGCTCAGAGTCCTGGGCTGGAGTTTTGAGGCCTTAGATAAGTCACTTGTCCTTTCTTCCTCTTTAAAATGGACATAATAATGCTTAGCCTCAGAGGCTGGTTCTGAGGTTGGAGGGTAGGATCTAGAGCTGTAATAGCCACGAGCTACTGGTGTTCTTTAAATCTAATTTAATTATAATTAAATACAATGAAAACCTCAGTTCCCTATTCACATTAGCCACATTTCAAGTGCTCAGCAGTCCCACGTGGCTCCTGCTAGCTAGCCTGTTGGAGCACAGATGAGAGAAAATTACCATCATCCCAGAAACTCCAGTTGCTTAGTGCTGGTCCGGAAAGAGCACGGTGCCTACACGTAGGTATGGTTGTAACAGCTGACACTCGCAGAGTAAGGGCCAGGTACGGTTCCAAGTGTTTCTTTTCCCATTAGCCCTTTTTCAAACAAAAACAACTCTCACCACAATCCTGTCTTCATATTTACAGATGAGAAAACTGAGGCACAGAGGAAAAACTAAAAATGTGGTCAAACACATATAAAATGTACATTTAACAGTTTTAAAGCATGCAGTTCCGTGGCCTTTAGTCCCAACGCTGTGTAACCAGCATGGCTGTTTAGTTCCTGAACATTTTCAGCACCCCACGAGGAAACCCTGTACCCGAGAAGTAGCCACACCTCCTTCCCTGAGCCCCTGGTGACCACGATCGGCTTTCTGTCTCTATGGATTTCCCAGTGCTGGACAGGCACATGTTGAGTTGCGTGTCAATGGAATGATGTCCCGTGTGGCCTTCTATGTCTGGCTTCTTTCACTCAGCATAATATTTTCAAGATTCATTTATGTAGCGTGAATCAGTACGTTCCTTTCTTTGGCTGAATCCTTCCATCATCTGGATGCACTCCATCTTGCTTATTCCTCCCGTGGATGGACATTTATTTGAGTTGTTTCCACCTTCTGGTGGTCGTGAACAGTGCTGTGGAGAACATTTTGGTAACAGTCTTGTTCAAATACCTGTTTTCAATTCTTTGGGATATCCGTTTAGGAGGGGAGTTGCTGGGCAGCATGCTAGCTCGGTGTTTTAAGTTCTTGAGGGCTTGGTGGAGTCCATTTCCGCTCAGTCACGCGATGATTAATTGGCACAACTGTCATTTGGACTGGGGTGGTCTGGCTCCAGAACCCGTGCTCTGAACTATTGGTTTCTTGCTTATAGTTGCCATTATTTTACCGTGTTAGTAGCATGGCTGTGTTTAGGCTAATTTTTTTCCCAGCTCTGACCTGGCATCACCATAGCTCGATGTGCTGGAAGGTCTGTTATCCTCCCCCAGACTTTCTTCCATTATTTTGAGACCTTTTGAAAACATACCGTCCAGCCCTCCCGGGTATTGGGATGAGGAGACGTGGCTGTCTCTTGTGATTGGGTGGGTTCTGCCCTTCTGCCTGCTTTCCTCCCGCCATCCCCTTGTCCCGTGCTTCTGAAGACGAACAGAGAAATAGAAGAGTACAAATTCAAGTTTGTATTGTGAAAGCTTGTCATTTTCCAGATGCCCTTTGCCTCAATTACCCGTAAACTACCAAAACACATAAACTGTGCTTGACTTTCTTGATGCCCTGTGTGAATTACAAGACCTCTCAATTGCCTCGTTTAAAGCAAAACGTTTTACTGAAAAAATGATCAACCCTTCTTTGAAAAAGGTAAACAGAACATTTTTTTTTTAAGTGCTCAGGTGGCTAAGGAACTCTGTACCCTTGTTTTACTCTTGTCCTCTTAGTAAGTCTGCTAGACATTTTCCAACCACACGAGTCGGCCCTGTGTCGTTGCTAGTGGTTTTTTAAGACCTTCTTCCTTCTGTTGATTTCTTAGCCAGTGGAGCACAGAGCATCCCTAATGGTAGTCCTACCCATGGCGAGGGCACCCACTCGGAAGAGGAAGGCTTTGCTGTGGATGATGAGGATTCTGATGGGGACCTGAATACCTGGGAGCTGTCAGAAGGGGTGTCTGACCGTCCGCCCAAGGAACAGGCTGCTGATCTTTTTAACGAGGACTGGGACTTGGAGTTGAAGGCAGATCAAGGGAATCCGTATGGTAGGTGTGGCGTTCCTGGGGTCCTAGACCAAGGTTCGGTGACCCTCCTACTATATCACCCCAAAGGCAGACAGTTTGGAGGACAGATCCATTCTGTGAGCTTAGCCTGATACCTGGTACAGGGCTAAAATGTCTGTGACAGCTTCTCTTTCATATTGGAGGAAAAAAATGCAAATTTTGTAGTTGACTCTTAAAATATCTCTGTGAATCTAGCAGCTGCAGAGAGAAGTGCTGTCTTCTGCAGTTGTGGCTTCTGCACTGCTAAGGGCCCTCCTCTGAGAAGCACTGCTTGTGGGGGGCCTCAGAACGCATGTGTTTGCAATCCAAGGAGGGCTCTGTGTGTCTGCTTTTGAACTGCAAGTGTCTGTTCCCTAGACGCTTTTTGGCTGTCTGTCTCCCCTCCCCTCCTACCTTTAATTTTTTTTTTTTTAAACTGCTTGCAGATGCCGATGACATCCAGGGTTGCATTTCTCAAGAGGTCAAACCTTGGGTGTGCTGTGCCCCGCAAGGAGACATGGTCTATGACCCCAGTTGGCACCATCCACCTCCGCTGATACCCCATTATTCCAAGATGGTCTTCGAAACAGGACAGTTTGATGATGCTGAAGATTGAATCTGCAGCTTTTTGCCTGGTGGGTGGGCTTGCCCTCCAGATGAAGGTCTCTCTTCTTTCATTGTGGTGAGAGGTCACATTTGAGGACACCTTCCCAGTGATTCCCAAGTTGGGGACACAGACTAGTGTTAACTAAGGTCCCGATGTCCTCCAGTTCTGTTGTTGTTGTTTTTAATGAGCTCCTCCTTGGGACATGTGAGTGTTTGTGTCTGTGTCAGGAGGAGTTGTGTTCTTTATAAATAAAGGTAGAAAAATTTGATATGTTTTTGTTTACTCTCCCACCCTTTTAATTGGATACTTACCAGCAAAGCCTTATTCTTTCAGTTACAGTCCCTGGCTTACATTTTAAGGATTGGAGGTACTCGGACCCTTAAAACTACTCTGTGAAAGAAAATAATTTTTTGGCCAGAGATTAGAATCCAAGAAATGTTGGTGACGTTGTGGCTGATTTCTATTCCTGTTGATGAAAAATTGATCATTTACTTACTTAGCAAGGAATTTCAGCAGGCTGGAACATGAAATGGCAAATTAAACCAGTAATTATATAGTCCTCAATTGGTATGAAAGGATTTTGAACCTTACTTTCCATTTAATTATTTGCTCTTTACAATTACCATATGAAAGTCACATTTTAAAAAAATTGTCTTATTTTTTCGAAATTTTATTTGTAAGTAATCTCTACACCCAATGTGGAGCTTGAACTCACGATCCCAAGGTCAAGAGTTGCATGCTCGCCCTGACTGACCCAGCCATTTTAGAGACGAGGAAAAATAGACTCAAAATGTCTTGATTTCTGCAAGGTCCCAGAGCCAGGAAATGGCACAGCCATGCCGTAACCCCACATGTGAGTCTTTTTTATTATTTATTTATTTAAAGATTTTATTTATTTATTTGACAGAGAGAGATCACAGGTAGGCAGAGAGGCAGGCAGAGGGAGAGGGGGAAGCAGGCTTCCTACTGAGCAGGGAGCCTGATGCGGGGCTTGATCCCAGGACCCTGAGATCATGACCTGAGTCAAAGGCAGACGCTTAACCCACTGAGCCACCCAGGCACCCCATCCCCCCCCCACCCACATGAGTCTGAGGTGTGCTTTCCTCGGCTGCCCAACCCTTTGTGAGTACCAGCCTGCAGGTGAGTTCTGGGGGCCATGCCTCAGCAGGTCTGTGAAGCACCTGCCTAAGTCGCCTTTGCCTCCCTGGCCGGCTCCGGGATTGCTTCTTACCTCCCTGCCTCCCTCTGGAAGCTGAATCAAGAACAAGTTTCAGATCTAAAATCCAAGTCAACCCCATAGCTGTTAAATGAACATTTAACCATTTAAGTGATTTTCCAGGGCCCTACAAAGTGTGTGAGCAGGGCAGAACCTTATGAGAGAGAGCAGTGGCTTTCGCTGTAATGGGCCTCCTGACCAAAACCGTCCCAGGGAGAAAAAATGTCCCCTCCACCACCCTTGCTAAAGGGACAGTCATAGACCATATCACCGCACTACTCTGTCTTTCCTCCTCCTCCTCCTCCTGGTGCCGGAGCTGATTAGCCCAGTGTGAAAATGAACATTTCTGGTGTGAAAAGGTGAACTTGAGAAACAGGCTTGAGGAGGATGGCAGAACGGCAGGGCTGTGCTGTTGACGGGTTGTGTTGGCCCATGCTGGAGCCACACTGGAGCAGTGAGGCAGCTAAACCAACCAAAAGTGAATAAAGGCACAAGTCGTGGGGTGGGAGAGTATACTGGTGTTGGAGGGAGGGAAGAAAACGTGGTTCGAAAAGCCCATGTGCGTGAGAGGCGGAGCAAAGGAAATTCACCAGGTCCTGCTGCTGTGATCCGAGGAGCAGCCGAGAGTCTAGGACACTGGTATGTCGGAGTTAATCTTTGTGGTTCCTCTTTCTGGTTGGTTCCGACAAAGTGGGTAGGAGGGTCATAGGGTCTACTGGAGGAAGGATGTAGAAGTTGGGTATGTCAGGAGAGCAAGAGAAGGAGGGAGCTTAGTCCATTGTTCTGATTCAAAGAGTTGTTCTGGTGCCTGCCACCCCCTCTACCCCCAACCTGGTGAACTAAGCACAGAGAAAGATGTAGAAGGTCACTCTCCAGGCTGTGAACATCGGTTATCTTGGGGTGAGGTGGGAAGTGAGGGGGAAAAAGTAATGAAATGGAAAAATACTAATGAAAATACATACTATAAAACTGCTCTGATAATACTGTAAAGATGAAAAAGTTGCATATGCAAGTGACAAGGATTAACACGAACAAATGGGAACAATTTGATTATGTGATGGAGTTGTAGGCAGTTATGTATGTTTTTCGAAAGATTTTGTTTATTTATAAGAGCGTGTGCGAGCGGCAGGGAGGGGCAGAGGGAGAGAGCGAGCATCTTAAGCAGACTCCATGCTGAGCGCAGAGCCCAACGTGGGGCTCAGTCGCACAACCCTGACATCAGGACCTGAGCTGAAACCAAGAGTCAAGTATGCCTAACCGACTCAGCCACCCAGGCTCCCCTTGAAGAACTTTTAAAAAGTCTTTGTGTTGAATTAGATTAGGATTCAATTAGGATTCCTTTTCTATTTACTTATTTTTAAAAATAGCATGTAGGAATAGAACAGAGAGAACTGTCCAGAAGCGGTGAGTTTTCCACTGTGCTTTAATCTGAAAGCCTTCAATCAATGACCAAGTAAATTTTGTTCTCTCAAAACTAGGGTGTGTATGAAAAATGAGTTTGTAGGGTAAATTATTGGATAGACAAAGTTGTGGTTATTTAAAAAATAATTGAATAAAAGGAAATATTGTAATGATTTCTAACCAGTGTCCTATAATGAAAAATTGTAATTTTTAGGTACTCAAGGTGCTAAGGAACTGTTTGGGGGAATAAATGAGAAGCTTTTATTCTGACAGTTCTTGCAAGCAATATCGTTTGCCAAGAAAAGAATCACAACTGACCACAGCAAAAGTTTTGAGTGAGGGAAAGGAGAGTAAAGACGTGTTTTTCAAGTGACTGGATGACATTTGTGATATGACTTTGTTTCTCTCACGCCCTCTCTCCATGCAGACATGCTGTTCATTGCCTCACTGGAGGCATGTGACAGGGTTGAAGACAACCAAGACATTTTTCTATCTTTTGTTTTACAAAAAGGGACTTACTTTGTTTTTAAATGTTTCTTTCTCTTTCTTTTTCCTCCCTCCCTCTCTTTCTCTCTTTCTCTTCCTTCCTTCCTTCCTTCCTTTCCCTCTCTCTCTCTCTCTTTCTTTCTTTCCTTCTTTCTTTCTCTTTCTTTCCCCTTTCTACTCCCTTTCTTCTCCCTTTCTTCCCTTACCCCTCCCTCCCTCCCTCCCTTCCTCCTTCCTTGTAAAGAGGCAAAGGGATTTTGGATCAAAAGACTATGTGTCTTGAAGAAATTTGGAGGGAAAGAATGATCCTCCACCCCCATTCCCCCAATCCCCTGAGTTGTAAGAAGAAAGATAGGAGAAGACACAGAGATCTGGGGATGCCAAGAGCAGATGGAACGTGAGCCCTGCTTCCTGGTGTGTCCCTGGGAGTTAGGTCCTCGGAAAGTGATAGATGTTAGTACTGCTGCTGCTGCTTCTTTTTTTTTTTTTAAGATTTTATTTATTTGAAACAGAGAGAACACAAGCAGAGGGAGTAGCAGAGGGAGAGGGCTCCTTGCTGAGCAAGGAGCTTGATGGTGGCGGGGTGGGTTTCCCATCCCAGGGTCCTGGGATCATGACCTGAGCTAAAGGCAGATGCTTAACCGACTGAGCTACCCAGGCACCCCTCTTTGTTTTTATTTTTCTGTCTGGATGAAAACCTTTCCATTTTTGTACTGTAGCAGAAGGAACTGAACCATGCCATTCACAATTTGTATAAATAATTTTTTGTGTAATGATTTCTAACCAGTGTCCTATAATGACCACTCTATTTCTGTTAAGACTGTCTTCCCTTTGGGAAATTCTGGGGGGAATGTACCCTTTCACTCCACCCCTAAATTAGTTTTTTTTAAGGTGGGGACAGTTTGGTCATCATGAGACCCCAGGAGGATATGGTGGGTGGAGCTTCCTCAAACTTTGCTCTTTTTTTTTTTTTTAAGATTTTATTTTTAAGTATTCTCTACACCCAACATGGGGCTCGAACTCATAACCTCAAGATCAAGGGCTGCAGGCTCTACCGACTGAGGTTACCAGGCGCCACCCCCCCCCCTCCAAGCTTTGCTCTTAAATGCCTGAGTGTTTGGGTAGGTTGTAGAAGCTGCAGGCGACCACTCTATGTATAGAAGTAACTGGTGGGTTTCCATGGAGCTCGCCTGCCCTGAGGAAACCAGAGACCGCCTTCCAGGGAGACAGAAGCACACTCATCAGCTAAATAAATACCTTGGCACTACACTGTCTGTGGTTTTCCAGAGTTTGCCTTCTTGGACCCAACTTTTCATAAAATGGTTGGAATATGGAGAAAGAGAAAAAAACCCCTAAACCCTGGCTAGAGCCTATCTGGATTCTGTCTCCCGGTTCTCTCCAAGCAACTCCCCACCCAGCTAACTAAGAATGCTGGATCTGGAGGACTGTGTGTGTGTGTACACGTGTGTCTGAGCGTGGCAGGCCAGGGAGAAGTTGGACGGTGTAACAGGAAGGTGAGCGGCGGGGCTGGCTCCCACTTTGTTGACTTAGTGAATCTGGCTGCAAAGCGAAGGTCTTTGGAAAGAATGGCCTCCCTGCTTCTGGCAGTTTCTACTGAGCTGGTTCCGGGACTGAGCTAGATCTTGCAGGTATTTATGGACCTTGGGTTCTGGGGCGCCAAGGTTTGCAGAATTCCACCAGGATTTGTACTTGATAGTGGCCTGTAGAGTAAAATATAGGCATGGTTTCTGAAGAAGCTATTTCTCTCCAGCTTACAGGATTTTCTGGTCCTCCACTTTGAGTCAGAGAAATTTCCCCAGGAGTGACACTTCCATTTCTGACCATTGCAAGGTGCAATTGGTTTTCCTTTTTTTTTTTTTTAATTTCTGGTCAGATAATTGTGATTTCAAAATCAATTTCCTCTGACCACGTCTCCTTAGCTGTTCAACAAATGCAGCCGATCTAAGAGCCATGTGTTTGGCAATTCCGGGTGGACGCGGAATTTCTCCTGGCTACTTCCTGTGGCAGTATTCCATTTCTCCAGCAGGTGGCAGTAAAGACCCATTGACACGCTGTCTTCGCGGGATCCACTGGGTGAGGGGCCCTGGAGGAGGTGAGGAGCTGGCTCAGGGTTACCTTCCTGTTAGTGGGCTTCCCGCGGGTTGGCAAACTTCCCCCGGAAATTCACGGGCAGGATTTAGTCCTGATTTTAGACGTGACATTTCTCAGAAAAGGTTACTGTGAAATCTAGGGTAAGGGTCGCCATTGTTAGCTGCCCCCCTACACCTACCCCAGAGGCTGGCTCATAGTGAGTGCTCGGTACATGCTTGCTGACTTCTGCCAAAGTGTGCACATATGCGAAGGAAAGTAAAAGCATCCTCCCTTTGTCAGATGATACATTCGGTGGTTTTCCTTATAAAGCCAGACTTATAAATCTCATTTCACAGAAGGAAAAGTTGAGGCTCAGGGAGGTGGAATAATTGGCCAAAGGTCACAAATACAGGCTCTGATCCCTCACCTGGGCTTCTGTGCTTGCTTGCTCTCCCAAAGTGGGAAACACGATGACTTAGCAAATGTCTAGGACAAATTTTGTTTCAGAAAAAGCAAGGAAATGGAACGCAGGTTTGATCTTTACTCATCAATTCCTGAACACCTGCTATATACTGTGTGCCAAGGCCGGAGGGGTGGGGGACCCGGGTCCTGCCCTCAGGGGGCTCAGAGCCTAGGGGGAGGGTAGCGGCACATGAATACACCGTTCCGGCGGCCCCGGAGGACTGCGCATGCCCAGCGCGCAGTGGGCCCCCAGAAGAAGGGCGGGGCGCTCCAGGTGACCCTTCCCAGGAGAGGGCCCTGGTGCTGAGTCCTTGAGGACTTGGCCAGGCAAATGGTGGCAGGGATTGTCCAGGCAGGGGCGCCATGTGTGCCCAGGCCCCAGCTGGGAGCGGGCTCGCGTATATGGGGAACTGATGATGGACATGGTGAAGGTGACGTGAGGGTCCCTGAAACCTAGGCCAGGGGGCTTAAGAGGTTTTCAGCAGGAATGAGACACAGGCTGACTTCATTTTCAGAAGATCCCTCTAGTTTCTGGTGGAGAGCATGGGGGTAGGGGCCTATACGGAAGGCAGGGAGGTGTCTGGGGCAGTAAGCCAGTAAGAGAGGATGGTGAGCTCAAGTAGAGTGATGGCTATGGATCCGGAGGGACACTGACAGATCGGAAGGTAGAGCCGGCAGGAGTGGAGCCGGAGTGAGGGTGAGGGACAGGAGGAGTCTGGGAGGACCCTGGGGTCCTGGCTTGGGAAACCGGGTGGATGCGGTGGGCTCTGGCGTGTGGATCGTCTTGCCAGTTCATGAGCACGTTCCCATGCAGTGTTTGTAGGGGACGGTGCCCTGTGTCCCAGATGTTCACCTTTGTTCTCAGGCTTTGGAGGACGCCTCTGCTCTGTGCAGCCCTGCACCTTGAACATGGGACGGTCATGCCTTAGGGTACCCTCTGGCTTTCCTCTCAGAGAGCATCCCCTGGGTGCTCAGGAGATGGTACTGGGGTAGACATTCCAGTTGTCTCTCCTGCATCCATCCTGCTCCCCTGGAAGACCACCCCTTTCTCGTGCAGCCTATGGACCTTGGGGAAAGCTAACTCTACCCCTGCATGTAGGGGCGGGGCCTGGGGTTGAGGCCTAAATTAACCCACATAATGGAATCTCTCCCCCTCTGTATTCCTCTGCTAGGCTGCCTAACAAATTACCATGAACCTGATGGCTTAAGACAAAAGAAATTTATTTTCTCACCGTCCTGGAGTCCAGAAGTTCAAAATCAAGTTTTCAGCAGGGCTGTGCTCCCTGCAGAGGTTCTAGGGGAGATGAGGTTCTTGGACTCTTTCAGCTTTTGGTGGCTGCCGCATTCCTTGGCTTGCAGGCGCTCACTGTAGTCACGCCCTCGTCTTCATGTGGCTTTCCTCTCTGGGTCTGTCTGGTCTTCTGTCTCTTATAAGAATATTTGTTGTTGGATTTAGGGCCTAGCCGGTACTCCAGGATGATCTTATTGTAAGGTCCTTGGCTTCCTTGCATCTACAAAGACCTTTTTTCCAAGGAAGGTCACATTCACAGGTTTCAGGGGTTAGGAGAGGGGCATATGTTTTTGGTTGGGGGGCTGCCATTCAACCCAGTACAGCTCTGTGGATGGCAAGAGAGAATGAAATTGGGACCTTGATGACATCATTGAACCCCTCTATCAAGCAGCCCAGCCTGCTTCAGGACTTCCGGTTATGTTATTCAACGATACCTCCTTACTGTTCTAAGCCAGGCTGATGGACCTTGTCCCCTGTCACTTGCTGCTGAATGTGGACCTTGGGCAAGCCGCAGCCCCATGGACCGCTGGTTAGAATATATAAATGGGGCCCTGGTCCCTGCAAAAGTCCCTTCAAAATGGAAGCCCCTTTGGTTTCTGGTGTTATGGGCTCTGCATTCCAAGAAACGTACTAGAACTGGAAAGGGGCCAGACAATGGAGCAATGAAGGGCTTTTCCCATCAAGGCACACTCCATGGTTAGAATTCTTCAGCCTAGAAAGAGGGAGGCTGAGGAGGAGGCATAATCCCAGTCCTTTAGAGGATAAGGCTCATCAACAAGGTGGAAGAACAGACTTGTTCATCACGTCCCAGAATCCTTCACAGCAGAGGGTGCCACTCCTAATAGTTTGAGAAGCTGTTTCAGGGCCGACCATAGAAAGTGCTCCTTTCACGGTAGGGAGGTGAACTTGAGGCTCTTGGGCAGCCTGGTGCAGTGCCCCTATAGTCAGGTGGGCCTGGCTTCCACTCCTGGCCCCAGCGGGGCACTTGGGAGCCACCGGCTTTTCTCTGCTCGTCTCGGATTGCTCATTGGTAAATTGGGGGCAATAACCACTGCTTTATAGCTCCCCAGCTCTGACACACATGTGATCAGCTTCCTGCTTGTTCCCGCAGGTGGCCTGACTGCAGACCCCCCACTCATACCTGAGACCTCAGATCCTCTGCCTCTGCTCAGGGGCCACGTAAGCAACTCCCACCCACCTTCCCCTTCTTGTCTGTTTCCCCCTTCCTTCCTAGATTATTCTTGTATGCACAGGAACCCCGATCGTCTCTCCTATCTGAAAACAACCCTCCCTCCATCCCACTTCCCCTTGAGCTCCTGCCCACTTTGTCAGCCCCACTTGGTAGCAAAACTCCTCAGGAAAATTGTCTGTACTTGTCTCTTTTGCTCAAGGAATCTTTGTGAGATGGATACACTCATGTGACTACCGTACAGGTTAAAGAAAAGGAATATTACCAGCACCCCCAGGCGCCCTGTCCTCCCATTCAGCCCTCTCTCCCCTCCAAGAAACCACTGTCCTGATTTATAACACCATAGATTACTTTTATCTTTTTTAGTTTATTTTGGTAAAGCACATATAAAATTTACCATTTTAACCATTTTTTAAAAAATAATCACTATATGCCCAACATGAGGCTTGAACTTATGACCCTGAGATCAAGAGTCATACACTGTTCTGACTGAGGCAGG
Organism: Ailurus styani; assembly: GCA_002007465.1. Lineage (NCBI taxonomy): Eukaryota > Metazoa > Chordata > Mammalia > Carnivora > Ailuridae > Ailurus > Ailurus styani. Next base: position 5,225,352 of record LNAC01000022.1, read on the forward strand.
CAGGTGTCCACCACTGCTCCTCCATGTTAACCACTTTAAAGCATGCAATTCAGGGGCATTGCATACACTCACAGTGTGGTGCAACCATCCCCATTACCCAGATCCAGAACATCTTCATCACTTTATTTTATTTTATTTATTTATTTTTATTTATTCATTTGACACAGAGAGAGAGATTACAAGTAGGCAGAGAGGCAGGCAGAGAGAGAGGAGAGAGGAGGAAGCAGGCTCCCCACCGAGCAGAGAGCCTGATGTGGGCCTCGATCCCAGGACCCTGGAATCATGACCTGAGCCGAAGGCAGCGGCTTTAACCCACTGAGCCACCCAGGCGCCCTCTTCATCACTTTAGAAGGAAACCCCATGGCCATCAGCAGTAACTTCCCATCCCCCATTCTCCGTTTTCCTCAGCCCCTGGCAACCACGAATCTCCTTTCTGTCTCTATGGATCTGCCTATTCTGGACATTTCATGTCAATGGAATCATACAATATACGGCCTTTTTTTTTTTTTAAAGATTTTATTTATTTATTTGACAGAGAGAGAGATCACAAGTAGGCAGAGAGGCAGGCAGAGAGAGAGGGGGAAGCAGGCTCCCTGCTGAGCAGAGAGCCCGATATGGGCCTCGATCCCAGGATCCTGAGATCATGACCTGAGCCGAAGGCAGAGGCGTTAACCCACTGAGCCACCCAGGCGCCCAATATACAGCCTTTTGTATCTGGCTCTTTTACTTAGCAGGATGTTGTCAAGGTCTGTCCATGTAGTAGCAGGTGCTAGAATGTAATCCTTTATTATGGCTTAATAATATTCTGTTATATCACTATACCGCATTTCTTCATCCACTCATCAGTTGATGGCCATTTGGGTCCTTTCTACCTTTTGGCGATCATGAGTAGTGCTGCCGTGAGCGCTCGTGTGCAAGTCTGTGTGTGAACACGTTTCATCTGTTCTTAAATAAATTGGCCATGTGCTTTATATTCTCTTTCTGTCCGACCTTATACTCTGCAAAGATTATTTCTGTGATCTGAGATTCATCCGTATTCTTGCAAAGCAGTAGCTTGCTTATTTGCATTCCCGGGTAATATATCATTATGTGAAGATACGTGAAGACTTATTGAATCTAGTGTTGATGGATTTTGTCCCGTTTGGGGTTGTTATGAGGACTGTTGCTGTGAGTGTTCTCGGCTGTGTCTTTTGGTAGGCACATGTGCAAATTGCTGTCAGATGTGCCCAGGGATGGAGTGGCTGGGTCACAGGTGGTGTACGTGTCAGCTTTAGTAGGTAACTGACAAAGCGCTTTCCAAACTGGTACCAATTATTTTATTTCATTTTTCAAAGATTTTTTAAAAAGATTTTCATATTTTTTTTAAAAGATTTATTTATTTATTTATTTGACAGAGAGAGAGCACAAGTACGCAGAGAGGCAGGCAGAGGGAGAGGGAGAAACAGGATCTCCGCTGAGCAGTGAGCCTGATGTGGGACTCGATTCCAGGATCCTGGGATCATGACCTGAGCCGAAGGCAGCGGCTTAACCAACTGAGCCACCCAGGAGCCTTCATTTTTCAAAGATTTTATTTATTTATTTGAGAGAGAGAGAACAAGTGCGTACAAGCAGTGGGGGGGGGCGGGGCAGAAGGAGAGGGAGAAGCAGACTCCCCACTGAGCAGGGACCCTGACGTGGGACTTGATCCCAGGACCTTGGGATCATGACCTGAGCCCAAGGCAGACGCTTAACCAATTGAGCCACCCAGTGCCCCCCAATGAGTGTTTGAAAGTTCTAGTTCGTCCAACCCAATCATAACTATTTACTGTGTCCTATAAACCTGCCCCCTATTCAGCTGATGGCAGTGTGGTCCTTGCATAAAGCTTGGAGTCATTGTGATCTCTCCTTTTTTTGATACCTTACATCCAATGTCAGGAACTGATTTGGCTTCCAGACACATTCAAACTATGATCTCATCTTCCATCCTGCTACCGGCTTTGTTGAAACCACCACTATTTTTCATCTAGATCACTGGGAGTTACCTTTCTATTTGGGTTTCCAGGCTTCCATTCCACGTATTCTGAGCACAGCAGTCAGGGTGATCTTTTTTTTTTTAATTTAGAAATTGTGGTAAATGACACAGAGCATAAAATTTACCACTTTAAACACATATGGTGCAGGGGTATTAAATATATTCAAAGTGTTGTGTGGCCCTTACCACAAGGTGATCTTTTTAATCTGTACGTTAGATCACCTTACTCCTCGGCTCCAGCTCCTCCCGGCACTCAGCAGGTCGGAGAAAGAGTCCACGGTTTTATAGTTTTGCAGCGGCCCTCGAGGCCTTCTCCAACCTGGTCTCCTGTTACTTCTGTGACTTCATCTCCTTCTCCTTCTCCTTGGCTCTCTCCACACCAGGCCCTGAGGCCTGCTCGTGTTCCTGGAACAAGCCGGGCATGGCCCTGCCTTAGGACCTTGGAGTTGGGGATTGCCCCTGCCTGCCTGGAATCCTCTGCCCCTAGATATTCCTATGACCCCCTGTCCTGCCCCCTTAAACCTTTGCTTACTTGCCTTGAGGAGTTTTGCCCACTCTATGAATTTAAATATGAGAGCTGGCTTGTGGTTCAAGAACGCTCCGGGTAAAAGTTTTTTTTTTTTTTCTTCTTTCCACCCACTTCCAATGTTTATTTAACATGGGCAGTTTTCCTCACTACTCTGTGGGGGAATTTTATTTCACAAGCTGATTGCCAGCCCACTCCTGTCCTGGAGATGTAGCCCAGCCTGACAGGAGGCTCTCGATCAGATTCTCCACCTTGACTGGGAGAGGCTCTGTCTCCCCTTTCATGCACTTTCCCGGGCCTTGAAAAGCCAAGCTCAAGGTTGCTTGGCTTTGGCATGTTTCCTCAGGGAGAAAGCCAGTTTCCACATCCTGTCCGGGTTCCTGCTTTCCCTTCTTTTTCTGGCCTCTGACCCTTTTTGCCAGCTCACTTGGTGCCTTTAAAGGAGTGAAACATTTCATCCAGCATTTTTAATGTTTCAGCAGGAAGTAGTTCAGAGTGTCTAGTCTGCTCTATTGCCAGAACCAGAAGTGCATTAAATGTCAGATTCAGGAAGGCAGCACATTATAGGAGAAAAGACCAGGGTTCAGGAATCCTTGGTCATGATCCCAACCCCTCGCCTTCAACTGGCTGTGATTTTAGACAAGTCACATGGACCCTCTGGGCCTCAGCTCCTTCCTCAGAAACATAAGGACTGAGGGGTGGGTGGCCTCCTAGATTCTGTGACTCTGTGGTACTGAGAGACTGTCGCTGTTTTGAGGGAGCGCATGACGGGGGGTGGGCTCCCACTTCAGGAAGCCTCTCTGTGCCCTTTCAGTGGTCTGCCAGGCCCTGGATCTGGTTTCGAAGAAGAGATGACAGGTGTAGAGTGTTGGTGGTGAGAAATCTGAAATGAAGGACAACCATCAGTTCCTCACAGATCGGGGGGAGGGGGATTTGGGAGAGCAGGGCGAGATCAATTTATAGCTAGGGCCATCCTTTCCGGGTTGGTGGGCAGGACAGAGACAAGAGTATGGGCTCAGTAAATCTGTGGGTGAGGATTTGCCATTGTTCTGGTGACCAGGCCCCCCACTGAGAGGAAGGTCCTGAAAACAGAGGCTTAGGATCCACCCCGCATCCCTTCTTTCCCCCTTCCTTTCTGATACCTTACATTCAATGTCAGGAAACTTCCTTTCCTCCTTTGTCTTATATATATGTGTGTATCTATAAAGTTTTCTATTTTGTAGTTTTGTATATAATTATATAGATTTATATAAATACTCTTATTTATATATAACTTCAATTAATAGACTTTATTTTTAGATTTTCAGAAAAACTGAGAAGACAGTTGACAAAGTTCCCACATACCCCCTGCCTGGTCTCCCTTTTTTTTTTTTTTTAAGATTTTATTTATTTATATGACAGAGAGAGAGACAGATCACAAGTAGGCAGAGAGGCAGGCAGAGAGAGGGGGGGAAGCAGGTTCCCCGCTGAGCAGAGAGCCCAATGCGGGGCTCAATCCCAGGACCCTGAGATCATGGCCTGAGATGCGGGGCTCAATCCCAGGACCCTGAGATCATGGCCTGAGCTGAAGGCAGAGGCTTTAACCCACTGAGCCACCCAGGCGCCCCCCTGGTCTCCCTCTTAACTAACATCTTACGTTAATGTGATACCTTTGTTACAGTGAATGAAGAGATGTTGATGCATTGTGATGAACTAAAGCCTGTGGTTTATTTAGATTTTCCTAGGTTTTGCCTAATGTCTTTTTCTGTTCCAGGATCCCATCTGGGAAACCACGTTACATTTAATTGTTAGGTCTTTTTAGGCTCTGCCTGGCTGCTGTTGTAACGGTGTCACATTTTTTATTTGGTTTATTTATTTTTTAATTGTGATGAAACCCACAAAACACACAATTTAACCCTCTTTCAGCATACAGCTGAAGTACATTCGCACTGTTGAACAGTCATCACACTGTCCAACTTCAGAACTTTGTCATCACTGCCGATGAAAACCTGTACCCATGGTCGTTTCCCCCTCCTCCCAGCCCATGGTGACCTCTATACTACTTTCTTTCCTTCTTTTTAAAAAAAGTTTATTTATTTATTTTTTCAGCCATCTTTACACCCGACATGGGGCTTGAACTCACAACCCCGAAGTCGAGAGTCGCAGGCCCTTCCAACAGGCACCCCCTGTACTGTTTTCTCTGTGAATCTGACTATTCTGGGTACCTCCCATAAGCAGCATGTACAGCATTTGTCCTTTTTGTGACTTCCTGTTTTTGTTGATCTTGACGGTTTTCATGGAGAACTGGTCAGGTGTTTTGCAGGATGGCCCACTATTGGAATCAGTCAGATGTTTTTCTCCTGATGAGTCTGGGTGTTTGAAGTATGTTTATTTAACTCTATGCCACACAAGATCCTATTGTGCTAAAGATTCAAGGAGAAAAGCCTCGGGTCTTACTTTATGCTCCTTTTACAAGTGACACTTAATTTCAGAATTTTGCTTACTTGTCAGAGTCATGCAGTCAACCAATGGCAAAGATGGCACTTGAACTCATCTTTCTGACATCAGAGCTCACTTCCTCCTTTGCACTGCCTTTCCCTACGCCAGCCAACGCCTGCACCCTTCCCTCCTTAGGGACATTCACAATCAGCAGGGGTGGGAAGGGGGTGTGGTGCAGGCTGCCAGGTGCAGGGAAGGGGTGGGGGCTCCTCTACTTAACCAGCAGCAGCTCGCCAATGAGATTTTTCTAGAAGTTTCCTTTTTAAATTTGAAATACTTTATATACACACATGAGTGTATGTAATGCATGGGGTCCGTTTAAAGAAAAATAATAAAAATAAATACCCATGGCTCAGCACCTAACCTAGCAAAGACAGTATTTCCAATATTTTCTAAATGCTCTGTATGCTTCACATTCCACCCTTGCTACTCAGTACCCCTTGCAGGTGATCACCATCCCGAATTTTGTGTTTGTTGTTCTCTCACTTGTCTGATTTTGCCACATAAGCCTGTGTCCCTAATCAATATGTTGTTTAGTCTGGAGGGTTCTTTGGACTTGTAGTAAATGAAATCACACTGGATATATTATAATATGATTTGCTTTATTTTATAACTTTTTTTTTTTTTTAACTATGTACGGGGTGCCTGGGTGGCTCAGTCAGTTGGGTGACTGACTCTTGATTTTGGCTCAGGTCATGGTCTAGGAGTCATGGGACTGAGCCCTGCATCCGGCTTCACCCTCTGCATGGGGTCTGCTCAGGATTCACTCGATCCTTCTCACCCTGTCCCTCCCCCCACTGGTGTGTGCTCTCTCTGTCTCTCTCTCTCTCAATAGATAAATGAATCTTAAAAAAAAAACCCAATGTGTTTACAGTGTGATGTTTAACACTGTGTTTGTGGCATCCACTCACAAAATTGTGGCTTATGCATTTTCATGGCTGTGTACTATTTCAGTATACGAGCAGAGTATATATATTTTTAATACATTCTCATGTCCATGGGTGTCTGAGCCATTTGCAGTTTTTGTTTTTTTTTTTTATCAACAGTGCTGCTATGAACATTCTGGGTCCCACATGGTAGAAGAGCTTCTCTGGGTATATTATGATGAGCAGAGTTACTGTGCCGGAGAATACACACGATAAAGCCAAACTGTCTTTCGAAGGCTTGGGTCCACTGTGGCTCTTACCAGCAGTGTATGGGGGTTCCTCATACTCTATGTCCTCAGAGCTCTCTTTGGTGCTGGTATGTCCACTCAGCTATGCCCACGACTCAGATGCCCTTTGACCACACTCAGGCCTCATCTGGTTTGGTCACCCCAAGGCTTACCTGGACTTCCTGTATCCACTGAGAGCTCGAGTCCTTTCACATTTTGTTTGTTCGGCCTCTGGGTCTAGGCGCAGAGCCCCTGGATTCTGGGTCCCAGCAGGGCCCTCTGGCTTCCGGGGGGTCAAGGAGGTAAGACCTAACTTTCTCTTGCCAAGCCAGGTGGCACTGGAACTTTCCACTAGTGTTGTCTCTCCACACACCCGAGAACCGGGAATCCTGAAGATGAGCTCTAATGGCTTTTCTTGAGGCCTTTCTGGCGGGTTAGCATGAGCACTGTCAGCACTGGGAGGAGGACGTGACATCTCTGCTGGCCTCAGGCCAGGCCACACGGATGTCTCAGCATCAGCTCATCCTGTCTTGGCCGAAGATGTGTGAGCGTGCACAGCGCTGGCCCTGCTGAGCCCGGACAGCCCCGGAGCCCAGCTCCCACTGCATTCGCCTTCCTGCCAGATTCTTCTTTTCTGGCAGCGGCTGTGCCGGGGATGGTGCCCTGCGTTCCAGGCTCAGAGTACCTGCTGTTTCCTTGTCATGGGGAAGGTGCGACACGTGCATCATGGTTATCAGCACAGGCCAACTTGGGTTGGAATCCTGGTTCTACCTCTTACCACCTGTGGTATCGTGTGCTGGTGACTTAACCTCCCTTCGCTGCTGTTTCCTCATTTACCAACTGAGAACACCATCTATGTCTACAGGGTCATTAAATGAGAAAGAGTATATAAAACATTAGCATTCTCCCTGGCACTCTGGACCCTAAGAACTGTTTTGGGTAGTTATTATGATGTGGTGGGAAGAACTGGGTTTGAAGCTAGAAAGATCTGGGTTTGGTCCTGATGCTGTCACTTCTTCTTTGTAGCATTTAACCTGTCTGAGCCTCAGTTTCCCCATCTACAAAATGGTAATACGAATTTTTACTTCACTGGATTAATTGAACTAATATATGTTTCCACCCCTTGGCAGAAAGCGATTGCTTAATAAATATCAGTGACTATCATTACATGAGATGGAGGGCCTTTGTTTTCACTAATGGGAGATAGAGGCTCAGTGACTCACAGAGTAATCATTTCCTAGGGAATACCCCAGACATCAGATTTTTAAGTATTTATAAATATATTATTTTAAAAAAGAATATAAACATTTTGGAAAAGAGAAAAGGAGAAAACCTCCCAGAATTCTCCCAAGATCCCACCACCTGAACACAAGTATTGTGACTTGGAAAGCCTTCTTTCCAAGGCTTTTTCATGTGCATTTAATGAAATGGTTGCAATTGTCACATGTATGCATGTCTGTATTTTTTCCTTTGACGTGTGAATGCTGTATCACAAACATTTTCCCAGGTTGCTACATGCTATTTGTAATTGTAATTTTTAAATGGTTGCATGCCACTCTCAAGTAAGATCTTTTAGCATAAAATTCTCCAGTATTTCAGGTTTTTTCGTAAGGATTCCAGAAGTCAAATCACTGGGTTACGTTTTTTGGCTTCTGATTCATATAGCCAAATTGCTTTCCAAAAAGGTGGTATCAATTTGCAATTCAGTAATGTCTGATAAAGCTCATCCTACTGTGTAGTCATTGGTATTGGATATTATAAATACAGTTTTCTTTTGGCTGATTTATGAACTATCTCTTGTCTTTATTGGCAGCAGTTGCCAAGCTGGAGAAAGTAAAAAGGATTTAAGAATCACAACAAACCTCAGTGTGGAATCGTGGAGTCAGAGAGAGCTTGAGTGGTATATTAACTTCTTGTCTCTCTGATTTTACCCTAGGCATTTAGACTGCAAAGATGGATCGATACTATTTTTTAATTTAACATAATTTTTTAAAGTTTATTTTTTCATAGAAAAAATAGTTTTTCTTACAATAGTAAGAAAAAATGTGATTGAAAAAAGATTTATTTATTTGAGGGAGAGTGAGAGCATGAGCAGGAGGGGCAGAGGGAGAGGGAATCTCAAGCAGATTCCCCACAGAATGTGGAGCCCTATGCTGGGGCTCGATCTCACGACCCTGAGATCAAGACCTGAGCCGAAATCAAGAGCCAGATGCTTAACTGACTGAGGCACCCAGGAGCCCAAGTAAAAGGTGGTTATTAAAGACATTTTGGAAACTACAGAAAAAGTTGAAAGATAAGTCATTCTTAGTCCCAAGGTTAACATTTTGGGTACATTTCCTCATTTTCTTCCAATCCTTTTTCTCCATTTTTTTCCCTTTTATGTAACTGAATATACTATATGAATATACTAACTGAATATACTATACTAATTACTATATAATTTTAAACTTACCTTTCTCACTTATCAGTATAATATAGGTATTTATCTATATAACTATAAACATATATAGACATCCTTTTTATAGCTCACGTGTTTTATTTTTGTCTTTATTTTTATTTTTTTTAAGATTTTAAAAAAATTTATTTGAGAGAGAGCATGAGCAGAGGAAGTAGCAGAGGGAGAGGGAGCCAATCTCCAGCAGACTTTGTGCAGAGCGTGGTGTCCCATGTGGGGCTCGATCTCACCCCTGAGAGATCAAGACCTGAGCCGAAATCAAGAGTTGGAAGCTTAACTGACTGTACTGCCCAGGTGCCTCTTGTCTTTAAAAAAAAAAAAAAAAAGAAATACAGGGTGCGTGGATGGCTCAGTCCTTATACATCTGCCTTTGGCTCAGATCAAGCCCTGTCTCTGGCTCCCTGCTCAGCAGGCAGCCTGCTTCTCCCTCTCCCACTCCCCCTGCTTGTGTTCCCTCTCCCGCTGTGTTTCTCTCTGTCAAATAAATAAATAAGATCTTTAAAAAAATTAAAAAAAGAAACACATACTCATAATTTTAAAAAATTCACACAGTGCCAGGTGTACAGTGGAAAATCTCTTTGCCACCCTTGACCTCAGTCACCCTCCCCAGAGGAATCATTGTCATTGCTTGCTTGTGCATCCTTAGAAAGTCTATGCATATTCAAACACAAATGAGCTTTTTCCTACGCAAATGGTAGAATACCAGACGTATTGTTTTGCACCTTGCTTTCTTGATTTTTTTCACTGAATATATCTTGGCAATCATCCCCCAAAAGCACATACGGCTTTGAGATGGTCTTTCTGTTTAACAGACACTAGTATATATTGCATGGATGTACAGTAATGTATTATCCAGCTTCCTGTTGGGGATTCGTCCTTCCTTTTGTTCTCGTAGACAGTGTCTCAAGCCACAGATCTGCTCTTCGTGCACACGAGTCAGTAATAGCTGTAGGATAAATTCCTGGCAGTGAAACTTTGCCATGTCAGCAGATTTGTTTTAAAAAATGTATATTTTAGGGGCTCCTGGCTGGCCCAGTCAGTAGAGCACATGACTCTTGATCTTGGGGTTGTGAGTTTGAGCCCCATGTAGACATTACTGAAAAATGAAATCTTCAACAAAATAAAATAAAATGTACACTTTAAATTTTGATAGATACCATCAGGTTACCTTTCATAGGAGTTGTACCGATTTAAACTCCGCCCAATAACATATAAAAGTCCGTGTTTCCCCATACCAGCACCAATACAATGTTAACAATGCCTCTGATCTTTGATAAACTGAAAGTCAAAAACAGCATTCTGATTTTACTTTTTTTTTTTTATTTTTTTTTTTAAAGATTTTATTTATTTATTTCACAGAGGGAGAGAGATCACAAGGAGGCAGAGAGGCAGGCAGAGAGAGAGAGAGGGGGAAGCAGGCTCCCCGCTGAGCAGGGAGCCCGATGCGGGCCTCGATCCCAGGACCCTGAGATCATGACCTGAGCCGAAAGCAGAGGCATTAACCCACTGAGCCACCCAGGCGCCCTCTGATTTTACTTTTAATATACATTTTTTTCTTATAAGAAAGGCTGCATCACCTTTCAAAGCTGGTTATCTTTTGGTTTCTGAACTGACTAGATACCATTTTTAAACTGCTGGAAAAGATCCTGTGGAAAGGATTCACTGTCATGCATCTACCCATTCCTTCATGTTGCCCCTAAATTTGCGCCATTATAAATGACACCCTGGTGAACAGCTTTTCTTGCTTGACGCTTCTTAGCATTCTGTATTGTTTTCTTAGAATGAATTCCTGGAAATGAAATTTGTGGGTCAAAAGGTGTTGGCATTTAAAGACATTGCTCCTGGAAAGGCTTATGCTGAGTTGCAAACCCCCCAACGATGGACACACGTGCCAACTCATTTTCCCTTCACCGGCGCTGGCTTTGCACATTTCAAGGATCTCTCAGGACGCAGCTTCTGAAGACATATTGTATGCTCTAATCCAGCGTTAGCCTAACTTTAAAGCCAGGAGACTTTTCCCCCTTTGTATCACGAACCAAATCCTTCCTTGTCAACCCCGGGCCCTGCTTTGTTCTGGAAGAACTCAGAGTTCTGCATCAGAGATGTCAGTGTCTATTTTCCTTTCTTTGTAAAACGCCACGGCCAGGCTTGTATGAATCACTGTGGAAGAAAAACATTGCCATTGTTCCAAGAAGTGCTCAAATGCTTCTGTACTGGCTTACCAATTGGAATGGATTGCCTATGGCCCAGGAGGCACGGGGGGCGGCATGGGATGCCGGGCTCTGCCCAGGGAGGTGCTGTTTGATTCCCCCTCTTGCGGGGTGTGGCCAAGTCAGTGAGGGTGACCCTGGGCCAGGTGTCCTGTGTGCTGGGCCACGTCAGAGCTGGTGTTGCCTGGAAGAATAGACATTTGCTTTTATCTGCTCAACATCTTTTCCCTTTTTTGGTAACAGGGGCTTCTCTCACTCTTGCAAACTACTGTATTGTGACCCAGCCCTGGCCCGTTAGAAGCCAGTCGTCGTCCTGGGTTTTTTTTCTTTGGTAAGATTTTGTTTATTTAACATAGAGAGGGCGCCTGGGTGGCTCAGTGGGTTAAAGCCTCTGCCTTCGGCTCAGGTCATGCTGCCTACTTGTGATCTCTCTCTCTCTGTGTCAAATAAATAAATAAAATCTTATTTAAGATAGAGAGAGAGTGAGCCTGAGCTGGGCAGGGCTAGGGGTCTCTCTGTGTCAAATAAATAAATAAAATCTTATTTAAGATAGAGAGAGAGTGAGCCTGAGCTGGGCAGGGCTAGGGGGCAGAGGGAGAAGGAGAAGCAGACTCCCTGCTTAGCAGGGAGCCCGATGTGGGGCTCAATCCCCAAGACCCCGGGATCACAACCGAGCCAAAGGCAGACGCTTAACCGACTGAGCCACCCAGACTGCAACCCTACCCCGGGACTTTGATATATATGGATGCCAGGAGAAAGAAACTTTGTTTTCCCATGAAGTTTGGTAATTTGGGATGCTTTAGGCTTAAGGCTGCTGGCAGTCCTCTTTCCCTCCATGTGGGAAATGCTGTCTGCAGCAGAAGCCTAGGAGTGCAGAGCTAAGGAGAGATACACAGAGATGCGGGAGGAGGCGCGGAAAGAGCCGGTCCTCACACCAGCCATTTGAATGCCTGTCTGAACTGGATTTCTTTCCGCATGTACAGGGGGAGAACTAGAGTTCACCTGGAGAGGCCAGAGAACTTGCATCTGGAGAGGTGAGCAGAGAGTTCTAGAAGGGGTAGCTGAGGGCTGGCTCCTGATTAACTTGACCTCCATAAAGTAACTATCTCCAAATGCAGTTACGCTGGGGGTTAGGGCTTCTACATGTGAGTTTTGAGGGGGCCGCGACTTAGTCCAAGACCCCAACCAAGGAGAAATAAGTTTTTGGAGCAGGATCACTGATTTGTTTGTTTGTTTGTTTCTTTTTTTCTTTTTAAGATTTTATTTATTTATTTGACACAGAGAGAGAGATCACAAATAGGCAGAGAGGCAGGCAGAGGCAGAGGAGGAAGCAGGCTCCCCGCTGAGCAGGGAGCCCGATGCGGGCCTCGATCCCAGGACCCTGAGATCATGACCTGAGCCGAAGGCAGAGGCTTTAACCCACTGAGCCACCCAGGCGCCCTGTTTTTTTCCTTTCTTGTGCTTTGAAAAGATACTTGTAATCCCAGGTTCATGTGATTTAAAAAATTCTGTTCTTGGGGCCCCTGGGTGGCTCAGTTGGTTAAGCAGCTGACAGTTGATTTCAGCTCAGGTCATGATCTCAGGGTCCTGGGATGGAGCCCGCATCAGGCTCTGTGAGCAGTAGGGAGTCTGCTTGAGGATTCTCTCTCGCTCTGCCCCCTCCCCTTCCTGCACACTCTGCCTCTAAAATAAATAAATAAATCTTTTTAAAAAGTCTGTTCTTTTCACTTATCATAGTGTGATAAACATTTTCCCGTATTGCCATGTAGAGTTCGGGACCATCATTTTTGAAGGCTACCTTGCATTCCTGGTGGTACCCTATTATTATTCTTCATCTTTACCTTAATTCTTCCTTTATCAAGCTGCTTTTCTCCATTGCTTTCTCCCTGATGGCCAACACCCTGCCTTAAGGTTAGATTATTGCATGCCAGGGGCTCACTCACTGGTCCAGGGATCATTCTGCCCTTACTTGTGCCCAACTCCACCCACCCAACACAGAGGACACAGATGAATCTTCTGAAGGCTATGTTTTTGATGTCCCTCTACCCTAACATTAACTGGATGATAAAGTCCAAACTCTTTTGCTAGCCATTAGAAGTCTTGCACCATCTAACGTTAACCTAACTTGGTTACTGCTCACCTACTCTTTCTGTATGAATGTTTTCTAGAGTCCCACAGGCCCCTGACTGTCGCTCCAACGCATCTTGTCATTCCCACCTCATTCACTTGGCTTCATCTAGATGTCCTTCTTGTTTGTCTAGCTCTATTCAGGTTGGTTTATCAAAATATATTTACCTGCATATTTGACTTTCCCACTAGACCATGACGTTCCTGCAGGTAAGGACTGTGACTGACTCATTTTCTGTAATTTTGGTGCCGGCACACAGCCCGGACTCAAATCCTGGCTCTGTCGTGTACAGGCTGTAGAACCCTGGTCACATCACTGAAAAGCAAGCGTCGGTTCCCTCTGTAAAACTGGGAAAATAATAGCACCTATTTCATACGGCTATTGCGTATAATGTGCGTTGTGTAGGGTTATATATTAAAGTTACCTCACAGGGACCCATCAGGACAGCAGTGCTTTAATAAATCTTACTGGTTTTCATGCTGATGCTGATTAGCACTCTGGAAATGTTTGTTGATTGAATTTCAGACTTTGCTCCTGCATAGACAGAAAGGAGCAATCTCTTCTTGCTCTTGTGATCCCTGGCTTCCTCTCTAGAACCTCCCGGCAAACACGCCCATCACGCAGCCCTGACTCAACAGAACAAGAAGCCTCAAATGCCAAGGAGCCTCTCCTGGTAGCTTGACTTGGTTTGTCTTCAAGGCCCCCCAGCTTCTCAGGAACGAGCTTTGTGGGGTTTGAGTGACCTTTCCAAGGAGGACACCCCAACTTACCTGGGCTGGTGCCTTCCATGAGAGTCTGCGGGAGCCAGTGACGGGTTCCCTGCCCACAGCCAGGACCCCTGCAGCGCCTCTCATCAGGCCTGCCCCTAATGTCCCAGGGGCCCACAGCGAGAATGCGGAAGGGGGCCCGCAGATGGTAATCCGTCCCAATATTTAGAAGTTACGAATCAAACGAACAAAGTGTTCCATGTGTTCCCTCCTCCTACCTTGACAAACGTACCCCTCATAATGACAAGGTTAAAAAATATGTGTACAAATATGTTACAGCTATGTCATCCCTATCACTGGGAGTGATAGGGAGTAACTGTGACCGAATTTAACCCTAAATGTTTCTGTCTGGGTGCTCTGTAGATGGGCCGGCCATGTTTGAATGAATATAACAAAAACATTAAAAATTAAAACTGTTTTTGTGTATGTTTTCAAAGAGTTAATTTTGAACATTTTAGAGGAAAATATATTTCAGTTTATATTTTTGGTATGATTATCTTTTCAAAAATTGCTTTTTTATTTGTTGCTGATTGTAGAAATTCATTGATTCTTTTTAAAGATTTTATTTATTTATTTGACAGAGAGAAATCACAAGTAGGCAGAGAGGCAGGCAGAGGGAGAGGAGGAAGCAGGCTCCCTGCGGGACTTAATCCCAGGACCCTGAGATCATGACCTGAGCAGAAGGCAGAGGCTTTAACCCACTGAGCCACCCAGGTGTCCTCACTGACTTTTGTATATTGATTTTTTTTATTCAGCAACCTTGCTAAACTCTCTTACTAAAGCTAGTAATTTCTCTACAGATTTTTGTGTTTTCCATGTAGTAGATAATATATATGAATAATGAAACTTTTATTTCTTTTTTTCGATCTTATGCCTTTATTTCTCTTCTCTTCCTCCAACACAATAGTGAATGAAAATATAAGTAGTTACTCTTTTTTTGGTATCAAAGGGAAAACATTCAATGTTTCACTCCTACATGGGATTTTTTTTAAAAGATTTTATTTATTTATTTGACAGAGAGATTACAAGTAGGCAGAGAGGCAGGCAGAGAGAGAGAGGAGGAAGCAGGCTCCCCACCGAGCAGGGAGCCCGATGTGGGGCTCCATCCCAGGACTCTGAGATCATGACCTGAGCCGAAGCCAGAGGCTTTAACCCACTGAGCCACCCAGGTGCCCTTACATGGGATTTTTGCTGTCAGCTTTCTGTAGATTCATGGTAAGAGGCTAAGGAAATTCTGCTTCTAGTTTTGTAAGGATTTATTTTTACATTTGTTTTGTCATGAATGGATATTTAAATTTATCAAAAATGTTTTACTTTCTTGAGATGATCATGTGATTTTTCTCCTTTAATCTGTGTGAATTATAGGAATTGGTATTCTTTTTTCTTTTTTTTTTTTAAGATTTTATTTTTATCTATTTGACAGAGAGCCATTATAAGTAGGCAGAGAGGCAGGCAGAGAGAGAGGAGGAAGCAGGCTCTGTGCTGAGCAGGGAGCCCGATGTGGGCCTCGATCCCAGGACGCTGAGATCATGACCTGAGCCGAAGGCAGAGGCTTTAACACACTGAGCCACCCAGGCGCCCCAGGAATTGGTTTTCTAACATTAAAACAATTTTGTATTCCTGCAACAAGCACAACCTCATCACCACTGTTTTATGCATTACTGGAATTAGTGTGCTAATTTTTATTTTTATTATTTATTTACTTTTTCTTTCAAGTTTTAATTTAAATTCCAGTTAGTTAACATACAGTGTAATAATAGTTTCAGGTGTGGAATTTAGTAATTCATCACCTACATATAACACCCAGTGCTCATCCCAACAAATCCCCTCCTTAATTCCCATCACTCAGCTAGCCCATCCCCCCACCCACCTCCCCTACAGCACCCCTCAGTCTGTTTTCTATAGTTAAGGGTCTGTTTTACGATTTTCCCCTCTTTCTCCCTGCCATCTATTTTGTTTCTTAAATTCCATATATGAGTGAAATCATATGGTAGTTGTTTTTTTTTGATTCACTTATTTCACTCCATCCATGTCCTCACAAATGGCAAGATTTCATTCTTTTTTTTCTTTTTTTGGCTGAGTAATATTCCATTGGATATATACACCACATCTTTCTCCATTCATCAATCGATGGATACATTTGGGCTCTTTCCATAATTTGGCTATTGTTGATAATGTTGCTATAAACATCGGAGTGCATGTATCCCTTCGAACCAGTATTTTTTCATCCTTTGGGTAAATACCTAGTAGTGTAATTGCTGAGTCATAGGGTGGTTCTGTTTTTAACTTTTTGGGGAACCTCCATACCATTTTCCACAGTGGCTGCACCAGTTTGCATTTCAGAAACAGTGTAAGAGGTTTCCCCTTTCTCTGCATCCTTACCAACATCTGTTGTTTCCTGTGTTGTTAATTTAGCCATTCTGACAGGTGTGAGGTGATATCTCATGGTAGTTTTGATTTGTATTTCCCTGAGGATGAGTGATGTTGAGCATCTTTTCATGTGTCTGTTGGCCATCTGTCTTCTTTGGAGAAATGTCTATTCATGTCTTCTGTCCATTTTTTAACTGGATTATTTGTTTTTTGGGTGTCGAGGGCTTTTTAAAAAAGATTTTATTTATTTATTTATTTAGAGAGAATGCATGAATAGTGGGAGGGGCAGAGGGAGAGGGAGAGAGGAGAATTTCAAGCAGACTCTCTACTCAGCACGGAGCCTGATGTGGAGCTCCATCTCACGACCCTGAGATCATGACCTGAGCCAAAATCAAGAGTCGGACACAATTGACTGAGTGTCCGGGCACCCCTGGGTGGCGTTTGATAAGTTCTTTATATATTTTGGATACTAACCCTTTATCAGATATGTCATTTTCAAATATCTTCTCCCATTCCGAAGGTTGCCTTTTAGTTTTGTTGATTGTTTCCTTTGATGTGCAGAGGCTTTTTATCTTGATGTCCCAATATGTATTTTTGCTTTTGTTTCCCTTGCCTATGTGTATCTATAAGAAGTTGCTTTGGATGATGTCAAAGAGCTTGCTGCCTGTGTTCTTCTCTAGGATTTTGATGATTTCCTGTCTCACATTTAGGTCTTCCATCCATTTTGAATTTACTTTTGTGTATGGTGTAAGAAAGTGGTCCAATTTCATTCTTTTGCAGGTTGCTGTCCAGTTTTCTCAACATCATTTATTGAAGAGACTGTCTTTTTTCCATTGGGTAATCTTTCCTGCTTTGTTGAAGATTAGTTGACTGTAGAGTTGTGGGTCCTGCTAATTTTTGAAAAAACATTTTGCATCTATGTTCATCAGGGAAATTGTCTTGTAATTTTTCTCTTGTGGTCTGTCCTTGTCAGTTTTGGTATTAATTTTATGCTAGCCTTATGACATGAATCGGGGAGTATTTATTTTTTATTTTTAAGGATTTTATTTCTTTATTTGACAGAGAGGGACAGAGCGAGAGGGAACACAAGCGGGGGTGAGGGAGAGGGAGAAGCAGGCTTTCCACTGAGCAGGGAGCCGGATGGGGGGCTCGATCCCAGGACCCTGGGAGCACGGCCTGAGCCGAAGGCAGATGCTTAATGATTGAGCCACCCAGGCGCCTCAGGAGTATTTCTTCCTTTATTATAATTTGAAAGGATTTGTGTGATATTGGAGTTATTTGTTCCTTGAATGATTGGTAGAAGTTACTAGTAAACTGGTGTTTTCCTTGTGGCAAAAATTTTAACTGCTGATTCAATTTCTTTAGTGGTTATAGGACAACTCAGATTTTTAATTTCTTCCTGAGCCAGCTTATTTTTCTAGGAATTTATCCATGTTTTCTAAGTTTCCAAATTTATTAACATAAAATGGTTTATAATATTCTCTATTTTTTCAATCTATATTGTGCCTTCTGTTATTTTTTCTTGGTCAGTATTGCCAAAGGTTTGTCAGTATTATTAATGTGTTGAAACATTCAAATACTGGTTTTGTGTATGTGAATTAATTTCTACTTCATTATTCTGTGCTCTTTTTATTATTTTCTTCTTTACAACTTTCTTTTGGTTTGTTCTATTAGTTTTTCTAGGGTGTTTTTTTCCTTAATATGTAATAAAAGCATATAAAAGTATATATTTTCCACTAGCACAGAAATGATTTAGGTAAACTCTATATGTTTTAACATATAGTACCATTGTTATTTAAAAATATAATAAATATTTAAAAGTTTCCACTGATTTATTATTTAACCTATGACTTTAAAAAATGTGATTTATTTCCGAACACATTTTTTTCTAGTTTTCTATTTGTAGCTGACTTCAAATTTAATTGTATTGCAACCAGAAATTTGGTCTATAGGATGCCTGGGTGGCTCAGTCGGTTAAGCATCTGCCTTCAGCTCAGGTCATGATGCCAGGGTCCTGGGATGGGCTCCCTGCTCAGCGGGAAGCCTGCTTCTCCCTCTCCCACTCCCCCTGCTTGTATTCCCTCTCTCGCTGTGTCTCTCTCTGTCAAATAAATAAAATCTTAAAAAAACCTGTAAACAGGTTTTTTATATGAAAGAAGATTTTTTATATGAAAAGTTTTTTATATGAAAGAAGATTTCCAAACTGTTTTCCAAGGAGCTTACACCATTTAACCTTCTCATTCCCATTGTGTGTGTCTCAGTTGCTCTACATCATTGTCAACACTTGGGACACTTTAATTTAGCCATTCTAGGGGTGTGTGGTTGTATCTAATTGTGGTTGTTATTTGAACTTCCCTAATGACCAATGCTGTTTAGTGTCTTTTCATGTGTTTATTGGCCATCTATATATTTTCTCTGTTGAGGGGTCTCTTCAAATCTGAACTGAATTGTTCATCTTCCTATTATTGAGTTATAATGTTCTTTATATATTCTGTATATAAATTCTAGATAATATGCATATAATATATTCTTCTTGTATGTACATTATATATTCTAGACACAAGAATTTTGTCGAACTTTGTCAAATACATACATATTTTAAATTAAAAAAAACATTTAAAAAAGATTTTATTTTTAAGTAATCTCTACACCCAATGTGGGGCCCGAACCCATTACCCTGAGATCAAGAGTCACGCACTCCAGTGACTGAGCCAGCCAGGGGCCCATCAAGTATATATTTTTACAAATATTTTCTGCCAGTCTTGCTGCCACTGTGGTGATATGACTAATTCTCATCCATGACATGTGAGTGGGAGTGATGTGTGCTGCTCATGGGTCAACTTTTAAGAAGCAGTAAAGCTTCTCTGCTTTTCTGTTATCTTTCCATTGGCTGTAAAGGGACCCCAGGGGACGGCAGAGCCACAAGGTGGAAGAAGCTTGCGTCCCTGAGTCACCACATGGAGAGGATGCTGCCTGTCCACCAGAACACTGCAATGAACTGTAGTGAGAAATAACTTCCTATCCTGTTTAGCCACTGACATTCTGGAGTTCATATGGAACAATAGCTAGTGTTCTCCTAACTCAAAGAATTCACCTGCCGTCTTTGGTATGGTTGGAGGCAAACATGAATTTGTAATTAGAATGACATAGGAGACTTCTCTTCAACAATTTTTTGTGTTCAGAAGCCATCTGAAGCTATTTCCAGAATCTGTTCTTTGCACTAGGTCAATTTATTTGTTGAGGAATGACAGATAATCTGGATTGGGAAAATAACTTACGTAAACCTTTTTATTCAGTCTTTCCAGTGTTTCTTCATAACGGTGAGATAATTTGCTGAGTTTTATTATTATTATTTTTTATTAACATATAGGTACAGGTCTGTGATTCATCAGTCTTACACAATTCACAGCACATACCCTCCCCAGTGTCCATCAACCAGCCAACCCATCCATCCCTCTCCCCCACCCCAGGAACCCTCTGATTGTTTCCTGAGATTAAGAGTCTCTTATGGTTTATCTCCCTCTCTGGTTTCATTTTGTTTCATTTTTCCCTCCTTTCCCCTCTGATCCTCTGCCTTGTTTCTCAAATTCTTCATATCAGTGAGATCGTATGATAATTGTCTTTCTCTGACTGACTTATTTCACTCAGTTTGCTGAGTTATTTGCAAGAGTGCACAACCAGGTCTGCTGGCCGGAAAGGTTTCTTGTGTTTGCTTGTTGGTCGGATCAGTGGAGTTGCTTCTGGGGGGTTGGGGCGGGGGGCTGGGGCTGACATGGCTTCCATTTAGTGAGCCAGCCACTTTACCTGGATTCTTTCTCAGCCCTCAAAACACCATCACGAGGGTAGGGAATATCATTCCCATTTTAAAGCTAAGGAAATTGAAGCTCGGAGGAAGGAAGTCACTTGCTTAAGGTTGCAGGAAGGCTCAACTCCGGGTGTGTCCAGCCCCAGACTTGCACTCTGCTGTCCTGGTGGGAGTCCACCTGAATAGAACACCACAGTTCCACTTTATTTTCCCCAGAATATGTGGTCCTGGGTTCCCTGCAGTGGGTCTCAACCATCAGCCAGATTGTTCTCATGTCCATGGGCTGGGCTGCCTCAATGATCAGTTCCTTTTTTTTTTTCTCCCAGCCTTTGGCCTGAAACAGAGCTGTAAGTGATAGAACTCAACATGGGGAGGCTCTGTGTGCCCATGTGTATGCCAAGGATCCAGTACTGGCGTAAGAGACGTTGACAGCCGTGAGTCTTCTTTCTTCCTGCTCTCCTTCCCCCTCGACCAACCATCCCGTGGCCCTGCCTTTCCTATGCACCAGGAGTATGGATGCTTCCCACCCTGGAGGAAGCTGGGTGTTCCAAGAGAAATCACAGTGTCCATCATGAGCCTGTGTATTGCCAAGGAGGTTTCTGCAAGTCATTTTTGGGACCTGTCTTCAGAGCCCATGGTGTCCAAAGGCTACGGTTACAATTAAGTTTTTAAAAAATGCTGTAAAAAAAAAAAAAAGAAATGGAAGTATGAGTTTTTTCATTTTCTTTAAAAAAAAAGATTTTTTTTTTTTTAAATTTGAGAGAGAGAGAGATTGAACACAGCAGGGGGAACAGCAGGCAGAGGGAGAGGGAGAAGCAGTCTCCCCACTGAGCAGGAAGCCCAACTCAGGGTTTGATCCCAGTATCCTGGGATCATGACCTGAGCCAAAGGCAGATGCTTAATGGACTGAGCCACCCAGGCACCCTGAGACTTTTTCTATTTTCAAAATTTGTATTATGGTTTTATTTTTATAGTTAAAAGTGATTTTAAAAAAATGCAACGAATTGCACAAGCTATATGTTTCTTCTCTATTTGAGAAATAACCTGCCAGGAGCCCAGCTTTGCTTCCTACAAAGTAGTAATACTGTTGTGCTAAGGAGGCTTTTAACCATCATTTAAATTTTTCTATTGTGTGAAACACACAAAACATAAAATTTACCATTTTAACATTTTTAAGTGTACGTTTCAGTGGCACTAAGTGTGTTCACATGGTTGTGCAATTATCCTCACCATCCACCTTCAGAACTTTATCACTCCAAACAGAAGCTCTGTACCCATTAAACACTAAGTCCCATTTCCTCCCTCCCCCCACCCTTGGCGACCTCTGTTCTATGTTCTGTCTCTATGGATTTGACTACTCTAGGTACTTCATATAAGTGGAATCATACACTCTGTGTCCTTTTGTGTCTGGTTTATTTCACTTAGCTTAATGTCAACCAGGTTCTCCCGTGGTGTAGCATGTTGGGATTTCCTTCCTTTTTAATGCTGAGTAGTATTCCATCTAGGTATGGACGCCATTTTCTTTATCCATTCATCTGTCGAGGGGCATGTGAGCTGCGTCCACTTTTGGCAACCGTGAATAGTGCAGTTCTGAGCACGGATGTGTGGATAACCAAGTCTCTGCTTTCATTTCTTTTGGGAATACACTGAGAAGTAGACTTGCTGTCAAGGAGGTTTTCAGGACTCATTTTTGGGACTTTCCTAGGATGTGATTTGGAATTTCCTCAGTTGTAGCCAGTCTTTGTCCCTTGGATGTGGATTTTTAGAAACTTCCAGCAGTTCTGGGGAGGCACCAAGATCGACTGGTTTCTTGCTCTAGGTAGGCATGGGTTAGAGGGCTTACCTATGCTACATCATCTAATAAAGCGATGCTGGGAAGTAAGGACGAATGTCTTCCTTTCTGGATCGGGGAGCTGGAGCAGAGAGGGGGCCAGGAAGGAGTTAGGAGTGATAGACAGAAGTAGTATTAGTCTGAGTAGTGTAGAGTAGTAGTTTGAGCCAGGGGTCAGGCTCAGATCTGTCTGAACTCAAAGCCTGGGCTTAGTCTCTTATCATGTGCTCTGACTTTGAAGCTATTGTTGGGTTACCAAATTGGGGAATAGCATTTTGGATCAAAAAGGTGTTCTTATGGAATTGATTTTAAAATATTTATTATAAACATTTTTCAATCAAAACCACAATAAATTATCACTAAGAGTTGGAATGTAGGGAAAAACAGAAAGAAAAAGTTTTCTCCTGGTTCTACCACTAGTTGTCATTCGGGTCTCCCTATAAAATGTTTGATTGCATTTCCCCTACAGTTCGGCTGGGCATAGGGTTCACTTGATGACCCCAGGCCAAGAACAGACAAGCAGTCAGTAACCTTAAGGAGGCCACATCTTTTCATTTAGAAAGGTTTACATCGGGGGGCGCCTGGGTGGCTCAGTGGGTTAAAGCCTCTGCTTTCGGCTCAGGTCATGATCTCAGGGTCCTGGGATCGAGGCCCACATCGGGCTCCCT
>LNAC01000022.1:5253308-5379692 GCA_002007465.1 Ailurus styani
CTCCTCTCCTCTCCTCTCCTCTCCTCTCCTCTCCTCTCCTCTTTCTTTCCAGCTTGGCAGTGGAATCGAGTCCTTTTCATCAGAAGGACTGAAGGGAGTGGTGAGACCAAGGTTGCTTGGGTTATTTTGCTTTTGGGAGCTGTTGGCAAAGCAGCCTTGCTCTTGGGCTCCCTTCTGGTGAGTTGGTCAGCCCTCAGCTCCTTCTTTGTCTCTCCTTGACTTCAGTCCAGGTAGGGAGGAGTCTGGGTTGCATCAGCTCCTCCTTATTGTTAGGGTCTCTGGGAAAGAAATCATTTCAGCAACTGGTTACTGCCAGGAGAGGAAGGCCCTGGTGGTTTGGTCTCGTCCAGGAGTTTGCTCTTGATTATTTTTCTTCTTCATCACAGATTATTTGCCTGGACCCAAAGTTACTACTAACCATTCCCCTTTCTTTTCTGCTAAATTTGTCTGCTGGCTTTTTGACATTGTTTCTCTGGGAGGCAGATTCTACTGAGAGCATTGTTGACAATGGGAGGCAGGCCATCTCTTTCAGTTAGGAAGTCCAAGAGCAATCATCAACCAAGGTTCCCCAGGATTCCTGTTGGGCCTGTGATGGCCTGACACCCAGGCGCCTCAGCCCTCCTCTCCGAAGGATGGGACTTGGCTTCCCCTGTCCTGCATTGCATGATTATTGAGGCCCTTCTCTGTGCCAGGATCATTCTGGAGAAACAAGGGTATGTAAGAGGTTAGGCTTTCGGGAAGTCACAGCCTGGTTGCAGTGAGCAAACAGGTCCAAGTCTCAACCGGTAGCTACTGACATAGTTTATCATTTACTATCCATATTATTGTCACTTAAGCCTCGTCTTGCTTGTCTTCTCCTCTTGACTTTTCTCAACTCTCTGTGTGTGGGGGTGTGTTTAGTGGTTCTGTCCTAGTTGTCACTTGCTACCCCAGCCATCTGGACAGGACATGGCTCAGCGGACATGTCCCAGAGCCTGGGGATCTTCGGCTCAGCTGGTTTGTCCTATACTCCTGCAGATTTATGGGGACGAGTTTCTTTCCCTTTTAGGTGAATGCCTGCAGCGTCAGTCTTTATATTGCAGGATGAGTGACAGTGGGGATGTCCACTCCTTGTAGGAGAAGATTTCTTTCTTTCTTTCTTTCTTTTAAATATTTTATTTATTTATTTGAGAGAGAGAGAGAGAGTGAGAGAGAGAGCATGAGAGGGGAGACAGTCAGAGGGAGAAGCAGACTCCCCATGGAGCTGGGAGCCCGACGTGGGACTTGATCCCGGAACTCCTGGATCATGACCTGAGCCAAAGGCAGTTGCTTAACCAACTAAACCACCCAGGCATCCTGGGAAGAGTGTTTCTGCATCGAGAGCACAACACGACTGTACCTCGCTAGCCGAGATCCAGCCTCAGACAGAGCAGCTTCAGAGCCCAGGTCCTTTCTGTCCTCTCTTCTCCAGCTCTAGGTGGATGGAGATCAGGCCTGCTCAGTTTCTCACCTCCTGTGAGTGTCGCCCGCATAAGGACACGCAGTCTGCGGGGCCCTCCTCTGCTTTCCCGGCATCCCACAGACTCATCTGGCCCCCGGGGGCCGTGGCTGTCTAGAATGTCTCCGTATCTAGGCAGCATTTGCTTTACGTCCTCACAACCACAAGACACGGGGGGGAATTTGTCCTAACAGGCTATCTTCTCCAGATAGACCTGTTTGAAGCTTTGAAAGGGTAGGCTCCCTCCCATTGCCAGGATCTGCCTTTCCCATCGAGGTCTCAAGGATCTTGGGAATTTGGGATCAGCACTGAATCTCTGTTTCCCCCCTGTTATGGGCTGAATTACATCCCCCCAGATTCAGGTATCGAAGCCCCAGTGCCTAATACCCCAGAAGGTGACTGTATTTGGAGATAGGTTGAGTCTTTAAAGAAGTGATTAAGTTAAAATGAGGTAAGGAGGGAGGCACCTAATCCCATCTGACCCATGTTCTTGTCGGAAGAGGAGGTTAGGACCCAGACAGGCACAGAGAGAAGAGAATGTGAAGACACAGGGAGAGGACAGCTTTTTACAAGCCAAGGAGAGAGGCCGCAGGTGGAGGCAATCTTGCTGACCCCTTGTCTTGGGCCTCTAGCCTCCAGAATAGTGAGAAAACATTTCTGTTGAGTCTGCCAGGCTGTGGTGGTTTGTTGTGGCCGCCGCAGTGGACTAATACAGCCTCTTTGGCAGTCTTTGCAAGAAGCCTTTCCTTTTTTGATACCATGCAAGTGGGTCTCCAGGACAGGTTTGGGCTGCCTGGCAGGGAACCCACCACATTTGCCCCCATTCTCTGTCTGCAAGGGCATCTTTGTCGAGTGTGTAACTTCAGGAGGGACCTGGAGGGGCACTGAGGACAGAAGGGGACACCATTCCAGCTGCTTCTGCTCTGGCCACAGATGAGACAAAGACATTCATCTCTTTCCCATCTGCAGGACAGACCACCAAATCACCAAATCAGATACCCTGAAGCCTCCCTGTCCAATACATGGCCCCCTGTGGCTATTGGGCACTGGAAATGTGGCTTCTCTGAATTGAGATGTGCTGTAGGTAAATACATAAAGACTTAGTTGGAAAAAAAATGTAAGAATTTTACTAATAACTTTTATATAGATTACATATTCGAATGTATTTTGGATAGATTGGGGTAAACAGCTATAAAATTAATTTCACCTGATTCCCTTTATTTTTAATTTTTTAAATTTTTTATTTTTTTAAATATTTTATTTATTTGACAGAGAGAGAGAGGAGGAAGCAGGCTCCCCGCTGAGCAGAGAGCCTGACTCGGGGCTCCATCCCAGGACCCTGAGATCGTGACCCGAGCTGAAGGCAGAGGCTTTAACCCACTGAGCCACCCAGGTGCCCCTCCCTTTAGTTTTTAATGCGGCTATGAGAAAATTTAAAATCACGTAGGAAGCTTGCATCCTGTCTGTAGTGGGCAGCGCTGATCTAAAGAGGGCATGAGCCCCGCCACTCAGCCACTAGCCAGCTCCCCCATGTTTCCCAGGCCGTCACGACAGATGCAGGGCATAGAGGAAGGATCAGACTTGGCCCTGCCCTTGATGGGGATCTAAGTCTCTAGTCCCTGTTGTGGGAATGGGGGGGGGTGCCCATCTTCTGTCTCATCCCCACTTAACAATGACCCCCAACCCCTGCCCTTGACACTTTTGTCCTTTCATGCTGCTGTGATCATAAGCTCCTCTCAGAGCCCTGACCCCTGCTCCATGGCTGGTTACTGCTCTTGTCCCTTTCTCTCTTGGCTCAAGGAGTCCAAGAACAGACTTCTGGTTCCTTCTCCTCAGGCTCTCCTGAGCCCAGAGCCACCCAACACGCTCATGGCCCTCCCTGTCCACCTCTACTAGAGGTCACCCAGGAACACCCAGGTCACCTGGTGCTCCTCAAGCCATCATTCAGGTTACAACCCTTCGGACCAGGAGGGAGGGCCAGAAAAAGAAGCCCCCTTCCTTGAGGGAAGCTGTGATCTCTTTTGAGCTCATCCCATGAACCTACCCATGCAGGGTCCAGCCTCCCTGACTAGCCACCTCCTGACCTTGCCAGGGAGCTCCGCCACCTGCTGTTGAACACAGATAACTCAGCTTTCATGTGACACATTTCAGAGGCCCAAGGGAGATGTTGCAAGTACTGGGAATGTGTGAATTGAGGAAACTGAATTAATTAAGAAGTATAAATCTAGAAACTATAGAAATAACAGACAAAGGGAAACCAGACTCTTCTGGTGGCCACCCTGGGGAGTCATGAGGATAAGTCTAGAAGGGGTCCTTCTAGACTCCTGTCAATGGCTTTCCACTCTGTGCTTAGACTGTGGGTCATGCTCTCTAGTCCCTCGAGACCCTCCTAAACATGCCTTCTTGTTCCCGCCTCCCTCCATACCTTTTGTTCTCAGTGTCCCCTCCTCCTGGGATGCCTTACTGTCCTATGTCCGCTCATTCAGATATACAAATCTCGTCTTTCAGCCAAAGCTCAAATGCTATTCCTCCTTGAGGCACTTCCCGATAATAACCAGAAATGATGTGTCTCTTCCAGGGACACCTTGTCTCTGCTTACCTCTGTAGCAGGAAAGCTCACATCATGTTTATATCATGTTTGTTTCTCCTTACACCTGTCCTCCTTACACCTCGGGGCTCTTGGGACAGGATTGTGTTTTAGCCTTCTCTGTCTCCTATAGGGCCAAGCACAGTGTCTGGGCTCATTTTCATTGTAAATATTTACCTGGATCAGAGCACTTGTTGCTCCGTGTATATGAGTCTTTCTGCCCAGATCAGCTATAGCCTCCGTTGAATGCCTACCAGGTACAAGCTTCTGGTGTTATAAGGACAAACCAGCCACAGACCCAGTCCTCCCGGAGAGCTCACACTAGGGGTGCAGATAGTAATTGCTAACATGATCATAAATGGTCCAGCACATGTGTGTCCAGGGATGGTGGGAAGGGAACAAAGGGCAGAGGTCAGCAGAATTTGCTCAGAGCAGGTCTCGAAGGACAAGGAGACTTGCAGGAGGCTTGGGGTCTTGGGTGAGAAACTGGAAATGGTCTGCTGGTGGAGGCGGACCTGCCCATGTAGGTGGAGAGAAGGTGGAGGGAGGCGTGTATCTCATCCGGTAACCCAGCTCTTAGCAATCTCTGCCCTTGCAGACATGTATCGAACTCAGAGCTCTTTCAGGGTTGGGAAACCTTAACGGCTCATTTATCTCTTTATTGATTTTAGGTGACCTCTCAGGGTTGACAATGCCTTAGCTTGATTTTGCCATATTGCTGAGTTCGAGAATCACCTGGGCTGCTTGTTATACGCGAGGTTCTTGGGTCCCTCTCCTAGAGAGTCACGTTCACTGAGTCTGGGGTGGGGCCTGGAATCTGTTTCACGTGTGCTGGGAAACCCTCGTGATCCAGCAAGTTTGCAGCCTGCTGCTAGCAGCAACGTATTTGTTAAAAATAGGTGCTCGTCGAAAGGGCATCGTCCTCGAGCCCCGCCGGACCTGTTGCGGACTCTTTGGGGCAGGATCTAGGATGTTTTACAAGCCACCCCGCCCCCTACGTCTCACTCTCGCACGAGTTGGGGGATGCCTCGATTTTTCCCAATGGGTCCCAATCCCCAATCCTGGCTGGTCCTTAGAATCACCTGCGAGCTCTTAAATGGTCTGGCGGCGGGAGCCAATTAGTCGTTTTTCTTAAAGGCGAGCCGGATGGTTCTGGTACGGACTTTGGGCTGAGAGCTGTGGTGACGACCTCCGCTAACGGCCCTTCTGACACTTCACAGGTACGTCCCTTCTGGTCGTATGGGTGTTTCTCACATCTGGTTGTGCGCTGGAATTGCCCAGCAGGGTGACACGGTGTCAGGGTGACAGGGCGGCGGCGGGGGAGCGGGTTGGCTTTTAAACTCCCAGTGACCAGGCGCCCACCCGGATCAAGTCAGAGCCCCCAGGAGTGTGGGGGTGGAGAGGCTGGGGGTGGTTACTTGGAAGAGCTCCGTAGGTGTGTCTAGCAGGTGAGCAGGGGTGAGGCCCTGGATGGTGGCCGTGGGCGCGCAGGTGAGTGAGCCGCTTGGGAGCAGTCACTATCCTCCGGCGACACTCCAGAGGACAGCCTTTCTCCCAGCCTCGGCGCCGAGAGTCAGGATTTAGCGCACCTGCCAGGTTCAATAAACCTGTACCTTCCACGTTTGCAAACGGCTGCAGGAGCCCTCCTTGTCAGAGGCTCTCTCCAGGCCATCCTTTCATTATTTATTCAGCATTTTCATAACTGATCCCTGAGCCCAGCTGTAAAAGTGCCAAGGAGGAAACTTTAACGATCGTGAATCTCTGGCTTTGTTACCATCATTTCTGGGGGAACAACAGTTACGTCGAGTCTTGCTGCTCTTGCTCTGACGGCAGCGGCCTTCCAGTTGGTTTAGAGGGACCATTATTCTCCGGGACTGTCGCTTCCTGGTTGCTAATCTGCCTGGGATGTTTCCACCTCGGGCAGCATGTCCAAGTTAAGAATTTGCTCATCCATGTATTTGTTCATTCGACGCATCTCTGTCGAGCACCTTCTATGTGCTGGGCCCTGTGAGGTGATGTTTGCCCTGGGTTTTGAAGAGTAAATAGGAACCATGCCGGAAAGGGAATGTAACCCTTAGGGCAGTCATCAACCTTGCCAGCTGATGGAATCATCGGGGGAGTCCAGGCTGTGTTCTGGATCATCAAATAGGAACGTCTGGGGTGAGACCCAGGCATCTGTATTTTTTTTTAAAGATTTTTATTTATTAGGGCGCCTGGGTGGCTCCGTTGGTTAAGCGTCTGACTTCAGCTCAGGTCATGATCCCAGGGTCTTGGGATTGAGTCCCGAATCGGGCTCCCTGCTCAGCGGGGAGCCTGCTTCTCCCTCTCCCTCTGCTGCTCCCCCGGCTTTTTCTCCCCCACTCTCTGTCAAATAATAAATTTGTTTGACAGATAATGACTATTTATTTGGAGGGGGGAGGCCACCTTAAAAAAAAAAGTTAGCATAGCCTGAAGGCAACCTTCCAGAAGCTGTCAGTCTCTAAACCGCCCTTCCCAAGTTGTCCAGAGAAATGAAAGAATGGGGGCTTAGGAGGGAGACAGATTGCATGCTGACTGCTCCAAGGTAGCTGTGTGACTGTTGTCCATTTATTCAGAATCCATTGATTCTTGGACAAGTATTTGAGTGCCCTACTAGGTGCTAGGTGTTGGGAGCCCAGCAGTGGATAAAGTCAAGTCTTTCT
Source organism: Ailurus styani (assembly GCA_002007465.1). Taxonomy (NCBI): domain Eukaryota; kingdom Metazoa; phylum Chordata; class Mammalia; order Carnivora; family Ailuridae; genus Ailurus; species Ailurus styani. The sequence goes on from LNAC01000022.1 coordinate 5,260,054, forward strand.
CTCAGGGAGCTCCCTTGGGAAGATGAATCTCAAGCAGATTCCACACTGAGCGCGGAGCCAGACACGGGGCTCAGTCTCACAACCCTGAGATCATGACCTGAGCCAAAATCAAGAGTGAGGCGCTCATCCAACTGAGCCCTCCAGGTGCCCCGACAGACACACATTTGTAATGCAGTGGTAGGAGCTGGGGGAGCTCCCAGGAGGGGTACCTTAGTCATCTTGTGGGGCTGGGGGAAGTTTCCCAGAGGAAGTAGTCTTAAGGAGATAGCTGGAAGGATTGGCCAGGCAAAGGGGAGGAGGGAGGCAAACCCAAGTAGAGAAAACTGTGTCCAGGGCCAGAGGCAAGAGTGAGTATGGCCGGTGGAGAGCATTGCAGGTCCTCATTCTGTCTGGAGTGTGAAGTGTGGCGTGGGAGGGGGATAAGGGACAAGATGGAAGAACTGGCAGGGGCTAAATCACAAGAAGCCTTATTAGATGAGGTGTGGAGCCATCCTTCATGAGGGGAGTGAGGAGCTACTGAGGGGTGTGCCTATCCTACGTGTTTGTGTGCTGTGATTTGCTTGCAGGAGTGCTGTAGGAATCTTGGTGAGCATGGACTGAGCTCAGGTAGTGCCAATGAGGATGGAGAGAGGCAGGTGGAGTCAAGAACTATTGAGCATTTTTGGAATTCTCTTGAGTACGGTGTCCTGTGAAATCTAGCTACCTTGGTCTCCTCAACTCCAGAGTCTGCCTGGCCATGCCTGGTCAGTCCCCCTCCAGGCCTGTGGCCTGAACATGGCTGCTCAGGGGACCCTGTCCTTTGCTAATGATGTCTGGTGTCTCGAAACTCTCATGGTGTGGTTGTTTCAGGTGGGAGGTAAATCCGGTCTCCATTCGGCCATCTTGTCTGGCAGTAAAAGTCTGGTTTCACTTTTTTTTTTTTTTTTTTAAAGATTTTATTTATTTATTTCACAGCGGGAGAGAGATCACAAGGAGGCAGAGAGGCAGGCAGAGAGAGAGAGGGGGAAGCAGGCTCCCTGCCAAGCAGAGAGCCCGATGCGGGCCTCGATCCCAGGACCCTGAGATCATGACCTGGGCCGAAAGCAGAGGCTTTAACCCACTGAGCCACCCAGGCGCCCTGGTTTCACTTTTTTAATCCAAGAATTATTTTAAAAAAATTTCTGTATGAAATTTTGCTGTTTTAATCATTTTCGTGACTAGAAAATGTTTTCTATTTCTACTTTTTCAGATTTAAAGAGGTATAATTTGAGGCTTACTATGTGGTCCATTTTTGTGATTTGAATTTAAAGAAGACCTGCTTTGTTTTTAGAGAATGGGATGTACAATTAGATGTACAATTAGATGTACAATTGACCCTTGATGAATAACATGGATTTGAATGGCATGAGTCCACTGATGTGTATTTTTTTCCCAATAAATATAGTACAGTATATTCTTTTCCATATGATTTTCTTAAATTTTTTTGAGTATAGTTGACATGAAATGTTACATTAGTTGCGGGTGTACAACATACTGATTCAAGAATTTTGTACATTATGTCATGTTCATCAGAAGCATAGCTGCCATCTGTCACCATACAACACTGTTACAATATCATGGACTGCATTCCTTATGCTGTGCCTTTTATCCCCATGACTTTTTCCCTAACTGGAAGCCTGTTTTTCCCACTTCTCTTTCCCCATTTTGCCCATCTCCCCATTCCCCCCATCTCCCCATTACCCCATCCCTCTGGTAACCATCAGTTTGTTCAGTAATGACCTTTTTAAAAAACACAATCTCGGGGTGCCTGGGTGGCTCAGTGGGTTAAGCCTCTGCCTTCGGCTCAGATCATGATCTCAGGGTCCTGGGATTGAGCCCCGCATCAGGCTCTCTGCTCAGCAGGGAGCCTGCTTCCCCCTCTCCCTGCCTCTCTGCCTACTTGTGATCTCTGTCAAATAAATAATATCTTAAAACAAACAAAAAAACCCCACACACGATCATGGCGCCTTTATCACACCTAGAAGAGGGTGGACCTGATTCTTTAATATCCTCAACTCTCTAGTAGATGTTCATATTTCTAATTGTCTTAACCTTTTAATGATTTTTTTAAAATAAAAAATTTCCTTCAAAATAGCCAAAACCATTACCCCCATCTGGAGACTCGTTCAAGTTTAGCTTGGAGAACATTTAAGTGTTCCAACTGTGCTTCAGGTCACTCAGTTTGGAAGTTTCTCTGGTGCTGGTGCAGAGAACCAGTTGTGATGGTTGGTCCCATTGTATGCCAGTGGGTTCAAATGTGTCTGGTGAACTGGTGGAAAGTTCTCTGGGGAGAGCGTTCAATCCCAGGGAAGCATCAGGAACCAGCCTTGACAGCTTAATGTGGTCATGATGCTTCTTGGAGAGGGAGCCGGGAGCAATTGAGTGCTGTGTGACCACTGTCCCTTGGATTTGTCTCCTGGCTCAGTCCTGTCTTGAGTGAAAACTGGGAGGGGCGGATTCCCCTCCAAGTTCTTTATGACGTTTGGGAGGCACAAGCTGACTCGAGTTGGTACCCCTGTAGCAGAGTGTGACACCGAGGCGGGGAGCAGTGTGGCCCTCTCTGCCAGCCCCTTGGCTAGGACTGGGTAAGCCGGGCAGGGGAAGGGCTGACTTTCTGCTTATGCAATGTTCTCACAGGGGAACCTTCCAGCTGGGGGAGAGGAGAAACCCCCTCAAACACCAACCAGACCTTGATCCCACTTGTTAGTGGGCACACCCGGGACAGCCCTCTGGGACTCCAGCTCCTTGATGAGGGCTGAGAAGTACAGAAACTAACTTGCTTTATTCTTGTGAATACCCTCTGGGAAAGTTATTACTATTCCACCTTCCGCGTGAGAGAACCAAGGTCCAATAGAAGGAAGAGTCAGTAAGGGAAGTTTCCTTCGGTGCCAAGCCATGTTCCTCTCCAACACTGCCTCCCACACGTAAGGGGGAATGTTTTGGGGAGGGAAGGCTCCTGGGGGGTGTCGGTATCAGGGACCTCCTAGGGATGTTGCTCATCTTAACCTCTGTAAGCACGTATGAAGTAACTGTTATGGACTGAATGTTTGTGTCGTCATCCCCCCCCTCCCCCAGTTCATATGTGAAATCCTAACCCCAATGTGTGGGTGTTAGGACGTGGGGCCCTTGGGAGGTGATTAGGTCATGAGGCTGGAGTCCTCGTGAATGGGATTAGTGTCCTTATTAAAAAGACCTCAGAGAGCTCCCTCACCCCTCTCCGCCCTCCCACCATGTGAGGACACAGCAGGAAGTTGCCAGCTATGAGCTGAAAGATGTCACTAGATGTGGAATTGGCCAGCACCTTGAATTTGGGCATCCCAGCTTCCAGGACTGTGAGAAATGGACTTCTGTTGAAGCCATGGATAGTTTCTGGTAGTTTCGTTCTAGTAGCCTAGATGGGCTAAGAAAGTAATTTTTACCCTTATTCTACTGATAGGGAAACTGAAGTTCAGTTTTACTCCAAAGCCTACAATCTAGGTCAAAATTTTTCATTGGATGTTTCCCGCGAAAAACTTGGATTTGCTTCATGGTTCAGGAGAAAAATTGTCTTTGGATTTTCATTTCAGGGTTCAGAGAGCTGGCTTGGTTCTTTCTCATTTGGGGTTCAGAGTTTGGCTTGAATCCTTGGCCCTGGGAGCCTCTGGTGCTTCCTAGGTAGGAAGTTAAAAGCGAAGAGGCGATGTGGCACCCTTGGGCGTCTCTCTGGAGGTGGTGTGCTTTTGCTCCAGCCTGTGGCTCTTGGCGGGTAGGATGGGGTGTGAAGGCTGAGCAATGACCAAAAGTGGATGTGGGAAAATAACCATGAATTTTGCTCCGACCCATTTTTATCAGGCAGCTTCTCGTTCAGGGCGATGTTCCCCAGACACAGGCAGGGGGGGCCCCAGCTCGTGCTGGGCGGCGGCGGACAGCTGTGTCTTCTCTGCCTTTTCCAGGCCGGGGCGAGGGCTGTGCCAGGAGCCGCTTCTCGGCCAGTCCCCCTCAGGCACCTCCAAAGGTCTGACTCAGAAAGTGGGGAGAGATGCCAGAGGTGGAGCCAGGCACAGGCCCGGGCAAAACATGTGAGGCTGAGTGTTTACAACAGTGTGAAACTGGAAATGACCCAAATGCCCAGTAGTCAGAGGGGAGAGGGAGGACGAAAGTATTCCTGCACCTACTTTGCCTCACCGTGTGCAACTGTATTGATCTCTATGGTATAGATGAAAAACCATGGTGGGGGGGTGGAGAGCTGGGGGGCTCCCAAAAGAGATCAAGAACTCTAGTCTAGGGCCACTTCGGCTAGAATGCATCCCCAAACGAGCTTGCCCTGCTGCTTTCCAGTCTAGCCTCATGCTGAGAAATTTACAGAGCGTAGTCCACTGAATCTTCCACAACCTCTAGAGAAGTAGATGTTAGCACCTGCGTTCTAGTAGAAACTGAGGCTCAAAGATCAGAAAATGACTTTCTTAAGGTCACATGTAAAGTGGCAGAGTCAGAATTTGAACTTAAATTCTGTAAAACTCCAAACCCTGGGCTCTGTACCAGACTGCATGGGTTCATATCCTGGCTCTTCTGCTTATTTGTGTATTTCTAGGGAACTCACTAAGTCTTTTACCCTTAATAAAACGGGAGCGATAATACTGCTTCTCTGGGTGTTGGGAAAACCAAAGGAGTTGAAACAAGTAAACCACTATGGGTCTGGCACATTCAATAAAAATTGGCTATTGTTATATTGTCATTATTGTTATTACTACTCCCTTCTCTAAAACACTTACGTGGCCCTAGGAATAATCTTTATATTGATGGAAGCAGACCAGTATTAAAGGTTTCTTTGGGGCACCTGGGTGGCTCAGTCCCTTAAGCATCAACTCTTGATTTTTTGATTCGGGCCATGATCTCAGGGTTGTAAGATTGAGCCCTACCTCAGCTCAGCATGGAGCCTATTTGGGATTCTTTTTTACCCTCTCCCTGTGTGCCTCTCCCACTAAAAATACAAAAAACAAAAAAAGGTTTCCTTGTCTTAAAATCCTTGAGCCAATTTGATAAAAACAACCTTTGCATATTCTGAACATGAAGATAGATCTAGAATAAAATCCTCCCACAGGACAGTGGAGATTGTTTATCCAGGCCAATGAGGACTTCTGGAGCATCGCAATGGCAAGATGAGAGTGTTTGATGATAAGGGGATTGGGTGACATAGGCCTCATGTCACCCAGTGAAAGGGAAATGGAAGGGAAGTTGGACTTGAAAGGTCATGGCGGGTCTTGAGTCGGAGCTCTGTTGTGGTTTAAAATTGTGTCAAATTTTCATTTGCTCATTTGTGTTCCTTATGGTTGGTTTGATGAGGTTCTACTTAGAGGCAGGGAATGGATGGGGCATTTGAGCCTGGTGGCCTTCCTCCTCCATTTCCCTAATGCTTCATAATAACCCATTTCATGTTGTAGTGGGTTCAGATGGCAGGTCACAGACTTGGGTATTGTGGGAGCAAGGGACCAACCGGTGTGTCCACAACTTGACCCCAGTAGAAGGCCCCGATTGCCAAGCCCTGAATCTTCCAACCCGGTCATGGAGTCCCTGCCTCCTCCAGCTCTCCTAAAATGTCTCTGGTGACTGGAAATTAGGATCTGTGTAGACAGTATCAGTGTGCACCAGCTCCAGTTGTCCACCCCTCTGGGGGTGTAGAGAGCTATATTTCAGTTGGGTGGGCTTCTGGCTGTGAGAGGAAAGAATGTGTGTAACTTCTGGGCTGAAGTATTCACAGGCGGGTGAACCACCCTCCAGCTCCTTTCCCAGAGAAGGCACCTGAGGAGACTGTGTGTTACCTGTGGTGCAGCTCTTGGAGAAAGCAGCTTTCTTCCACCCGATCCCTGAGGGCCCGAGTTGGACAGAGCACTGCCACTCCTCCTGTTCTCACAGGACAGGAACAGGGGTGAGAAAGAAACTTGTGTGAAACCACTGGGATTTGGGGGTTTCCATAGTGTAACCTAGCTAGCCTAACCGTTCTGGGGTCCCTCCCCTGGAGCACAACCTAAGGTGTGTCAGCTGAGCCCTGCTGAGGCCTGCCTCTCCAAGGAGTGGCCAGAGTCAGGAGACAATGTGCCCTTTGCTAGACTCATGCCTCTGGGTTTCAGCTTTGTGCTTCTACCATGTGTGCTGTCTGGTATTCGTCCTTGCCTTTTGCTCATTAGGGAAGCAATGATGTTACCTTGCTTTGTTTTTCTTTTTAAAAATGAATTTTAACTTTTCTCGAGGCAAAATGAGTACCTGTTTAAAAAATTACGATAATACAGTATTATACCTCTACCTCTGATGTGACTCCTGGAGTCAAACTCCAAACTCTTTATGGATTCCTTTCGCATTTTTATCCCACCATATTTACTTACTTATTTTATAAAAGACTTATTTATTTGAGAGAGAGAGCACAGGGTAGGGGAGAGGGAGAGAAAGAGAATCTCAAGCAGACTCCCCGCTGAGCACGGAGCCTGACATGGGGTCGATCTCATGATCCTGAGATCACGACCTGAGCTGAAATCAAGAGTTGAATGCTTTACTGACTGGCCCACCCAAGCACCCCTTCACCATATTTCTAAACAATCAGTTCATAATGCTATTTCTTGATTAAAAATTTTTTCTACATTATCTACTGACCTCCTACCAAAAAAATTCGGCTCTTTCCCTAACTCTGGAAACTCCCCATGCATTCACTTCTGCTCTTTCTACTCCTAATAAGTTATATTATGACTTTTGGTTGAACCAACATCCGGTATTTGCCTATATGCCTATGTAAATATTGTCCATGGCAGGATCACATGAGGCACAATGATTACATTTTTTTATCTTATTTTTTTCCTCAGGTTTTTATTTAAATTCTAGTTAGTTAACATACAGTCTAATATTAGTTTCAGGTGTAGAATTTAGTGATTTGTCACTTAGAATACCTGGTGCTCATCACAAGTGCCCTCCCTAATCCCCATCACCCAGCTAGCCCATCCCCCCTTGCCCCTCCAGCAACCCTCAGTTTGTTTTCTATAGTTAAGAGTCTGTTTCTTGGTTTGCCTCTTTTTTATCTCCTGTGTTCATTTGTTTTGTTTCTTAAATTTCACAGGTGAGTGAAATCATATGGTATTTGTCTTTGAGCGACGTATTTTGCTTAGAATAACACCCTCTAGGTCCATCTGCGTAGGTGTAAATGGCGGGATTTCATTCTTTATTCCCTATATATGTATGGAATATTACTCAGCTCTATCTGTCTTCTCTATCCACTTATCAGTCGATGGATGTCTGGGCTCTTTCCGTCTTCCCATGATTTGGCTGTTGTTGATAATGCTGCTATAAACATTGGGGTGCATGTATGTCATGTATGCCTTTAAATCAGTATTTTTGGGTAAATACCTAGTAGTGCGATTGCTGGGTCATAGGGTAGCTCTATTTTCAACTTTTTGAGTACCCCCCCATACTGTTTTCCAGAGTGGCTACACCAGCTTGCATTCCCACCAACAGTGTAGGAGGGCTCCCCTTTCTCCGCATCCTCGCCAACATCTGTTTCCTGTGTTGTTGATTTTAGCCATTCTGACAGGTTTGAGGTGGGATCTCATTGTGGTTCTGATTTATATTTCCCTGATGAGTGACGTTGAGCATCTTTTCATGTGTCTGTTGGCCATATTCTCTATGTCTTCTTTAGAAAAATGTCTATTCATGTCTTCTGCCCATTTTTAACTGGATTACTTGCAAGTATTATGTTTTACTTTTTAAAAAATATTTTATTTGTCAGAGCATTCACAAGCAGGGGGAGAGATAGAGGGAGAGGCAGGCTCCCTGCGAGCAAGGAGCTTGATGTGGAACTGGATCCCAGGGACCTGGGATCATGACCTGAGCTAAGGCAGATGTTTAGCCAACTTAGCCACCCAGGCATCCCTACATTTTACTTCCTTTTTTTTTCTTGTATTTATTTTTTAAATATTTTAAAATTATTATTAACATAATGTATTATTTGCAAATAATATAATTATTTGTACAGGTCTGTGAATCATCAGGCTTACACATTTCACAGCACTCACCATAGCACAAACCCTCCCCAATGTCCATAACCCATCCACCCCATCCCTACCCCACCCCCCAGTAACCCTCAGTTTGTTTCATGAGATTAAGAGTCTATTATGGGGACGCCTGGGTGGCTCAGTGGGTTAAGCCTCTGCCTTCAGCTTGGGTCATGATCTTAGGGTCCTGGATGGAGCCCTGCATCGGAATCTCTGCTCAGCAGGGAGCCTGCTTCCTCCTCTCTCTGCCTCCCTCTCTGCCTACTTGTGATCTCTCTCTCTCTCTATGTCAAATAAAATCTTAAAAAAAAAAAAAGTCTCTTATGGTTTTTCTCCTTCCCAATCCCATCTTGTTTCGTTTTTTTCCCTCCTTACCCCCCACGGCCTCCTGCCCTGCCCCTCAAATTCCTCATAATCAGAGAGATCATATGATGATTGTCTTTCTCTGACTTATTTCACTTAGCATAATACCCCCTACAATATGGTAGAAACCATGTTGTGTTCATCCCACTGTTTTCTATTTCCTAGGAACACAGGGGATTACATTTCCCAGCCTCCTTTGCAGTTTAGCGGAGACCATGTGACTAGTTCTGGCCAGTGGAAATGCAAGAGGAAGCAGAATGGCCATTTCTGACTAAGGCAGCCCGAAGCCTTCTTCGCACTGTGACTTTCTGCCTCCAGGCAGCTGGTGTGAAAGAATCCAATGGTGGAGATGCAAGACAGGAGCAGCCTAGGTTCCTGAGTCACCTCTTGGAGGGGGGCCAATAACCAGCATCTGCCTATGATGTGGATGAGATAGAAACCCACCTGTGTTAAGCCACTGAGATTTCAAGCTCTGTCTTTTGCAGCAGCTACTGTTAATATCTAATGCTTTCAGCCTTTAAAAAAAATTGTTCTTCAGTTTGCTTAATGTACTTCTAATCATCCTAAGCCATTCCCACACTCTCCCATGGAGTTCTAGATCTCCTCTCAGGCCAAGCACCCAGCTGCTTCAGTTGTGCTCTCCACCCTGTGCCCCTCGCTAATCTTCATGCCTAGTGAGGGGACCTCGGACTTTTCTGTGCCTGACAGGGGTGCAGAAGCCTGGCCAGATGAGACATAGGTTATATTTATGGGGAAGTGGTCTTAATGGTTAAGAGCTCTCGCCCTTCTAGTTCAGTGGCCGTGTGACTGGACAATTTTCCTATCCTCTCCGAGACTTAGCATCCTCATCTGAAAAATGGGCATAGTAGTGTTCCTGGGTGGCTCAGTCGGTTAAGCAGCTGCCTTCAGCTCAGGTCATGGTCCCAGGGTCCTGGGATGGAGCCCCGCATTGGGCTCCCTGCTCGGCGGGGAGCTTGCTTCTCCCTCTCCTCCTGCCTGCTGCTCTGCCTACTTGTGCTCTCTATCTCTCTGTCGAGTAAATAAATAAAATCTTAAAAAAAAAATAAAAATGGGCATAGTAGTAACCTTAACTTCAGAGTACTGTCATGAGGGTTAGATAACATAAAACTTGTAAAGTGCTCTCAGCACAATTTCTGGCATAGAGGGTGTGCTAGTTACTAAAAGCTAGTTACTCTTATTATTAAGGTGAAAAAGACGCACTGAGGAATGACTAGGCTTCCGTAGCACCAGGTAATTTAACCTGGAAGTGAGTTTTGCTTGGTCCCAACTATAGGCAGCTTCTCCCTAATTCTAGAGGCCAACCGGGGAGGGACTGTGACAGCAGGAGCCGGGACCCCATGCTGGGAGTCTTCCTTTATCTCCTCAGCATGGGAGGAGATGAGCTGGGCCAAGCTGGGAGTCCCTGCAGGTCCTTGGGTGTCCCCACTTCGCTACTCCCTTCCTCCGCCCCCGGGTTAGCAAATGGTGCCTCTTGATCTTCCCCCTTCCCTTAGAGTGGAGTGGGGAGCTAAATAACTCCATGCAAATGTCTGTTGAGTACCTACTGCACGCCAGGCGTTGTGCTAGGCAATGGATTAGAAGAGTTAACAAATGGCTCTTTCACCATTAAAGAATTTATAACTGAGAGACGCTAAAGGTAGGGCTGGAAAGGAAAACCATTGAGTTCTGAGAGGCAAACCATTGAGTTCTGGGAGGCAATATTTCGGGGAGCTACTTCGTGTAGGGGAGTCATGGAGGTCACTCGAGGTGACACCAGGAGGTGACAGGTACCTAGAATGGCCAGGCAGCTAGGGAACAGCATGTACCAAGGTACTGAGGAGGGAAAGCCCTTCGCTTGTTGAGAACCGTGGCAGAAGCCAAAGTAAAATGTGAGGGTCAGCAGGGAAGCTCGCGCAGGACCTCGCAGACCACCATGTTGGAGTTTGGATTTTATGCAAGTGGAAAGCAGAGGATCCCTGACTGGTTTAGAGCAGGGAACTGACAGGATCGGATTTGCGTTTTAAAAAGGTCACTTTGGTTCCCAACCCCTTCCTCTGTGCCTCCGTTATCATGGGAAACCAAGGTTGGAGGAGCAGAGATGGGGGAAGGGAAGGACCACGAGGGAAGAAGCGGCCTTAGCAACCTGCCTGCGGCCAGTGGATTTCAGGTGCTACGTCTTTTGGCCTCATCCTGGAGATGGGGTGTCACCATGGCAACATAACTGGACGAGCATCTCAGGCTTTGAAAAATGTCTGTGTTAGCTGTCTGCCATGCAGAGATCCCGGTCCAGGTAAACATAGATGCCTTCCCCACGAAACCGTTTCTCCCCACATACCTGGAGATAGCCCTGGTTTGGGAGCTTAGCTGGTTTCTATTTACAGGGGAACTGTGTTGTCTTGACGGCGAGCAGTCATTAGCCTTGAAACTCCTTTCCCACCAACTGCCCAGGAGAATGTCTGTCAGACGGAGCCCCACCGAGCACCGGGCTTAAACAAACAGAGCCAGACGTGTAACATCAAAGGCCTCTTTTGTGCTCACCGGAGCATACTTCTTTATCAGGGTGGCCCCACAAGTATTGTCAGTAAGAAATGCCTTCCGAGTCTACCTCTCAGCCCCTGCAGAGTTAACGTTCCCACCTGGCCATTTATTGAACCTATCTCCATTATGGCCTTTATCACACTTTATCCGCTGTTTGGTTATTGGCCAAACATTAAACATCCAGAAGTCAGATGTTGTGCCAGGCACCGGGGATGGAGTGTCAAGCCAGACAAGGCCCTGACCACAGGGGCTTATGTCATAATGAGGGTAGATGGACAATAGTCCAGTAAACAAAAAGCTGAGAATGATCCTTGCAGACAGTAAGTAGTAGGTCCTCGAAGCAGAGATTAGACACTAGTGGTAGTTCAGAGGGGAGATGGGGTGGTGCTGCTTCTCTAGTCTCGTTAATAAGGAAGGCCTCTTGCTATTTCTTCATTGTCTTATGGGGGCCATTTGACTTGCTGTTCCCTTTGTCTGGAAAGTTCTCTGTGGCTGGCTCCTTGGGATCATTTAGATCTCTGCTCAAAAGTCACCTTTCAGAGAGGGCCCCTTTGACCACCCTCACCAAAGTAACTTTTATTTATTCCCTTGATTGTCTCTGATATGCCTCAGCCCACTTGAAATACAAGCTCTTTTGAGGACAGGGACCTTGAATTGTGGGCTGCTGGTTTCAGCTATGGCTTGATCAGGGAAACAGGAGCCGTTCTATAGATTCCATATGTGAAGGGTTTTAATCCATGGAAGTAGAGGCTCACACAAGTGTTGGGAGGACTGTAGGGAATCAAGATCAGTGGAGGCACTGGTGGTCTCAGCTAGCCACAGGAAAGTGGGTGGTTCTCAAGAGCTTACTGGGAGCCTACTATGAATTTTGAGAAATGCTGGAATTGGAATTGGTTGTCTGCTGTCTGTTGCAACAAGGAAAAAATTCTCAGGAGCCTGCCCAGAAGCTGCTGTGAATCTTTTTTTTTTTAAAGATTTTATTTATTTATTTCACAGAGGGAGAGAGATCACAAGGAGGCAGAGAGGCAGGCAGAGAGAGAGAGGGGGGAAGCGGGCTCCCTGCTGAGCAGGGAACCCGATGCGGGCCTCGATCCCAGGACCCTGAGATCATGACCTGAGCCGAAAGCAGAGGCTTTAACCCACTGAGCCACCCAGGCGCCCGCTGCTGTGAATCTTAAAGAACTTTCCAGAAAGCTTCTGGCCAGCTCACTTACCTGCAAGTAATTTGTGGGCATTTACCCGGAAGTTGCTGCAAGCTTCATGTCCACCATCTGCCTGCAACCACTGGAGGGAAAAACTGGCTTCTCTTGACTTCCAAAGCACCTTTGAATACCTCTCTGATGATCTCAAACCCAGAAATGTATGGGGGAGGAGATCCTGGGAAATGTCATTCTGGTTTTCCCTCCGTAGAGGAGACCCTAAAGGGGTGGCAATGATGCCAAATTGAAAACCCACAACCCAATGTGCTGCTGTATCCCCTGTGTCTAGAACAGTACTTGACACCTAGCAGGCACTCAGGTAGTAGCTGAATGATTGAAAGAATATGCCCCAGGTCCTTGGCGGGGGCCAAGATTTAAACCCCCAACTCTTTCACTCCAAAGCCCACACAGTCCCGTTCAAACACCAGCTCAGGAAGCTATGCCCTTATGATCAGGAGCCTGGGCTGGAATTGCTGACCCCAGTGAGTCCCAAACAGGGTCTGTGCCACAGATATGCCAACAGACTTCCACATATCAGGAGCAGTGAGTGAGGTTGGAGAGCCTAGGGAGGTTTTTGATCTATAGAGGGTAGGGTGAAGAAGAGACCACCAAGTCTGTGTGATCAGTCCTTGGAAGCTTCCCGGAGGTGGTGACACTGTAGAGGGTCCACTGGATGGAGAAATACTGTGGGCAAAGGAGACTTAGTGTACCTGCCTGAAGGCTGGGGTATTTGGCCAGGAGTAACCCTCCTAACGTTAAAAAAAAAAAAATTGGAAATCTCTTCTTGTACTGTTTAAACTTATATGAAATTTGCATGTTCTCCTGGAAGAAATGTGACTGCTTTAATACAAAAACCAGGCCTTTCTGCCCCATTTCTGAGTAACACTGATGCTCCCGGCGACGTGGAGGATTTAGGAGGAGGGGGGGCTGCAGGTACACCAGAACCCAGGACCGGTTACTGGGGGGCCCCTTGAAGGCTTGAGGCCCTGTCAGGCTCCTGGCTGGACCCTCTGATTTGAGAGAGGCAGGCTTTGAGGCTCACAGGAGAAGGTGAGTGACCTGCAGGGAGCCTGGGCCCACAGAAGCGTGAGGAAGTGGGGGAAAGGCCGTCTCCCTTGGTAAACGCCAAGCCTGGAGCCTCCTTGCTGGCCCCAGTAGGAGGGGGCTGTGTCCAGTGGCCACTGGGGTCCAGAGACCTGGTGGCCTTTGGGTTGCCCTGAGTAGGGTTGCCAGATTTAGCAAATGAAAGTACAGGACACCCTGTACGTATTTCCTCTGGTCCCTTATCCCTGATTGTTGCTACCATACTCACTGTTTTCCTCCAAGGGCTGTGCTCAGCCTTAGCCTTCTGGGCCTGGGTGAGACCTCCGTCATTCTCTCAGGTGCATGGCCAGAATAAGACAAGCTAGGACTGGGGGTTCAGAGGCAGTCAGAGGCAGAGCTCCAAGGTGGCTCTGGAAGAGGCCTGGGTTTGCTCATCTGAAGTAAAACAGCACTTCCTTGAAGGAAGGGCAGAGCATTTCCTAGGTGATTGCTGACTGTCCTTCACCGTCACATAGATGGGCTGTCATCTGGCGCTGGAGGGCTGGGGCCGTGAGTCTCTGTGTGGCCCTCCAAGGCTCACAGGCACCTTACATGGGCAGGACACAGGGCTCCCCAAGTAAACAGCACGTTTCACTTCCTCTGCAAACATTGCACATCTGAGAAACTAATTTCCTTTTACAGACACATCCTTCCCAGCTGCACAGGCCCTTGGCGGGCCGGGGTCAGACTTAATAAAATAGAAGTGGTCAGGCCAGCTGGCTTTCCACGGAGTTCGGGCTCCCTGGGATTGCCCCCCCCCCCTGCCCCAGTCAGGGTGTCCCTGTGCTTCCCAAGGATCCGGGGTCTGAGGGCATGCCCGGGTTTACTTCCGGGAGAAGGACTGCAGAGAAACAGACTAAGAATAACGATTGTGAGAAGCATTGCTATTTTAACTACCAGCAGAAAAGTGAACGTGCTGCTGACAGCCATATACTATTGATTGTAAAGGGCACCTGATTTCAGAATTGGTTACGTTGTGAAAAGATGAGAATCTTAGAATCAGTGAGGTGTGGTATTAGGTTTATCGTCCGCTCAACACTAGCGAAATGGAGCCATGGAATAAATCATAACAATGACAGATTTATTTGTTATTTAGAATGTACTTATAATAACTTGAATTGAGCCATGTGGCATCCCTCTTCTCCTTAAGATTTAAGAAAAACTGGTCCCAAGTCAAGTGTATGTGCAGTGGGAGATCCAGTGAGCCCCCCTCCCACCTCTAGGGATTCCTGGGGCTTGGGTTTCCTACTTCCAATGAGTTCTCCTCCTGTCTCTACCATGCAGATAATTTTTACTTTTTTAAGTTATTTTTTTACACATAATCTCTACATCCAATGTGGAGCTTGAATTTACAACCCTGAGATTAAGGGTCATGTGCTCCACTGACTGATCCAGCCAGGTGCCCCATTTTTACTTTAAAGAAAGAAAATGGTGGTAAGGGGAGCCTGGGTGGCTCAGTCGGTGAAGTGTCTGACTCCTGATTTCAGCTCAGGTCATGATCTCAGGGTCCACGTCAGGCTCTGTGCTCAGCATGAAGTCTGCTTGTCCTTCTTCCTCTGCTCCTCCCCCCTTCTCTCTGTCTCTCTCAAATCTTAAATGGTAGTAAAATATGCATAAAGTTTACCATTCTAACCATTTTAAATTCAGTGGTGTTTAGTACATTTCCACTGAATTCTTGCTTTCGCTGCATCTTTCTGCCTGTGTGTGGTTTCTTTTCTCTGCCCCACGGGGAGTCTATAGAAGGATCTAGAGTGTCCCCCTGGCCTCTTCAGTCAGCTGCAGACACAGGCTGTTGAGTATAGCAGACATTTACTGAACTTTTGAAGGAGTCAGAGGGTCTAGCCTGCCCAGCATCACTTCTAATGTTCTCTCCTCTTCCATCCTCTGGGAGACCCTGGCTGCCTCTTGGCCTTGAGTCTGCTCCTGAGAGGTCCCAGAGCTTTCTCTCCTCTTCTTCTCAGGCTTTCTTGCCAGCTTCTCGTCAGGCGGCCACACTCTCAATTTTAACACACAGAGCAATTTTCCTCTCTCCTCTTCTCTCCTAGTTCATTCCTACCATCCTGCACTTTTCACCTTTAATAGGTATTTTCTCTACAAAGACCACTTTGCCCCAAGATCGATTATTGTGCTCTATCCTCCATCAGGGAGCAGCCCCTGTGCTGAGACTTGGCCTCTGGCGGGTTGAGACCCGGCTAGGCTGTCCTCTCTACTCTCAGAGCTCACATTCCCCAGCCAGTGTGTCAGAGGCAAAGCAAGTACCATACGGTGACTGCCATGCTCCGATCAGGAGGAGCTCGGAACCTTCCAGAGCAGAGAGGAGGGGTCCTAACCCAGCTGAGGCCACATGCTGCAGGTGGTTGGTGCTGAGTTCCCAATCTTCCATCTGGTGCTTGTTCCCTAATTTCCCTTTGGGAATCACACCTCCCCTGCCCTCACTTGGTTTGGTTTGGTTTGACCCCATCCCCAGGCTCCAGGGATGGACACATGCCCCAGGCCCATCAGTGCATTCCTGACAACAGTGACTGGTCCAGGGACAGGCAAGGGACCCAATCGAGGCCACTGAAAAACCTTGGGCCTTGTCTGGAACTACTGGATCAGAGATGCTCTTACTGGCTGCAGCTGCTCACCAGTAGGCTGTGAGCCTGGAGATGCTGGGGGTCATCTGGTCACCCATGAAGCCAGCCTGCTAGAGAACAAAGCAAAGGTGGAGGAAACCAGCATCAAGAGTAGGAGAGTGGTGACCAGATACCAGGCACGAAGCCCACCCTCGGTTCTGAAAGCCAAAGATATCACATTTCTGCCTAAACCAGCTTGAGTTAGGCTTTTGTGGATTACAACTCTAAGAGCCCTGCCTAACAGTCTCGGAGGGCTGCAAAGAGGAGGTGACCATTGAGTAGGGCCTTGAAGGATAAGTAGAAGTTTGCAGGGGGGAGAAGTTGAGAAGCGTGTTCTAGGCAGAGTGGGCAGCATGTGTGCAGGTGAGTGGAAGCTGGATGATGCAAGGTTAGGAGACGGAAGGCTAGATGGGCTGAGCATCATCCTCAGCAGTGTAGACCATGTCCTGGAGCCGGCTGCTGTGTGGGGCTTTCCTCCCAGGAGTTTATGATGCCCCAGGCCGCAGATGAAGGAAGTGAGGCTTAGTGAGATGTTGGGCAGAAAGTTTGCACTTTAGCATCCTGGCCAAGAGAGCCACTCAGGTGGTGAGGCTGAGCCCCTCCAGGAATACAGAGGAAAGTTCTGCCGCGGCAGCCACAGGGCCAATAGCCACGGCAAGGAAGGGACCAGGAGCTGGCTTTGACTGGGCACATACTCCGTCCCAGGCACCTTTCTGTGTCCTTCCAGCTCAGTTATTTGAGAGTGTGGAGGGTGAAACATTCAGGTGAGTGGGGTTTGCCTGCAGGGGGTTTGGGGTGGGGTGTCCTCGTCCTGGCTGCACATGAGAGCCCTCTGGGATGCTGTCAAAGCTCAGCGGCCAGGGCCAGCGCAGGCCAATTAAGTTAGCATGTTGAGGGAGGGGCCTGACACGTTGCAAAGCCTCTTGTGGTGATTTTCATGGACACCGGCATTAAGAGCCATTGGCTTAGGGCGGTGGTTCCCAATCACCCGGTGAGCTTGTTAAACTCCAGGTTGCTGGGGCTCATCCCACATTTTTGGGCTAATTAGAGTCTGGGGTGGAGTCTGAGAATTTGCATTTCCAGCAAGAGCCCAGGTGTTGCTGCGGCTCCCGGGGCCTGCGCTGACACTCCCTGGTTGAGCCCAAGTCTCCCTAGTTTGAGTCCAGGTTCTGGCTTCCTCTGGACTTGTGGCTCCGGCATCTGGTTCTCCCACTAGCAGATCCTGGACTGGACCCATCCTTCTCTAAGCCTTGGACAGACCTGTCGCTTAGGTGCCTCTCATGTTGTTGAGTCTGTGGCCCTCAAACACTTCAATTTGGGTAAAATGCAAAGAGCTAGAGGGATTTGAGGGTTGGTGGGAGCGGTGGCAGCCTTGGCCCCACCTCAAGGTGCGCCAGGTTGGGTGGTAGGCCAGTGGGTGCTGAGGGATGATAAGACAAGCCTACTAGACCCCTGAGTGCTTTGGAGGAGAAAGAAAGAAGGAGGTGAGTGGATGGTCCCAGAGATCCATGGATGGATGGCGCCCACCTTCCCTGGTACCAGGAGGCCAGAAAGTTAAAAGAATAGGGGACAGAGCGAATATTTCTCAAGCTTTGTTTGTGGGCCAGGCCCTGTGCTCGTTGAAACCTCCAAGGGGAGGTTCAGCAAACAGCCAAGGCAAGCGGGGAGTTTGCAGAGCATCTGGATTTTGAACCCAGGGTTCTGTGACTCTGCAAACACCTGCTCCTTCCTGCCCACTGCTGACTGGCCTGGTGTCCTGAGTGGCTGCCTGTCCCCTGTGGACAGGCCTCACCTTGGCTGAAGTCACCTGTAAGTGAGGGTCCCAGTCCTTGTGAACTGGGACCGAGGATGAGGAGGAGGCTGTGCTTGGAGTCTGGGCACCTGTGCCCTTACCTGGCAGTGCTGAGGAACCTGGGCTAGGTCATTGTGTCACTCTGGGCCACTGTATTAGAGAACTCCAGAGAAAACCCATGGGTGTGTGTGTGTGTATATACACACCCCTGTAAAGATGTATTGTAAGGAATTGGCAGGCTGGCAAGTCCCCCCCCAGGCAGGGCCAGGTGCTAGCTAGAGACTCAGGAGCGCTGATGNATATACACACCCCTGTAAAGATGTATTGTAAGGAATTGGTAGGCTGGCAAGTCCCCCCCCAGGCAGGGCCAGGTGCTAGCTAGAGACTCAGGAGCGCTGATGGTACAGGTCCAGTCCGAGCCGGGAAGGCTGGGTCGGCCAGGAGAGCCAGCAGGCAGGAGACCCAGGGAGAGCTGACGCTGCAGTTTGACTCTGACGGCAGGAAGAAGCCAACATCCTAGTCTGATGGCGGTTTGGCAGGAGGAATTCCCTCCAACCATCACAGCCACTTTGTGGAAAGCAGAGGTGGCTGGCCGGCGTCCAGGCTGAGCGTGCATGTGAATCACGTAACCTCCGAAGCCTGGCCGCGGAGGTCCTGGGAGAGTCCCAGCGGCAGGCCGTCTGAGTTCCTTGCTGGTGGTGGCTGTTCTCCCCGGTGCTACTAAGGACCTTGCTACCCTGTGCTCTGCCTGGGCTTGTCGGTCAGGCCCCAGGACAGGAGGGGAAGGAGGCCCAGCCAATGCCGGCCCGCCGGGGAATTGAGCGAGCTTCCCTGCTTGCGCCCAGCTTCCCTTCCTGGGCGAGCATGGCAGAGAGACTGCTTGGAGTCAGGGCTAAATCTGCCAGCAGAATTTCCTAGTCCAAGGAGGGTCTCACTCTGCGCGTGGGCCCCAAGCCTGCTGCAGAAGGCCTGGCCAGAGGAGCGGACCGGAGGACTGAAGGATGCTTCTGGATCCTCTTGTCTGGAGGGTGGCGTCCAGGGTGGCTCGTGGGGCGGATGAAGGATCCATCTGTCTACTTCTGTGTAGGGCATCCCAACTTGCCCCCCACCCCCCGCCAAGCCACCCCCCACCCTTAGGTTCTGCTGCAGTCTTGCTTCTTGCTGCTGCCATTTTTTTGTGGCTTTTTTGTTCCTCCCTATGCAGCACCTTGACGTTCAAGCTTTTTTTTTTAAGATGGGGGTGGGGCGGAGGGAGAGGGGGAGAGAGAATCTTAAGCAGGCTCCACATCCAGTGCAGAGCCCAGTGTAGGGCTCAGTCTCCCGACCCTGAGATCACGACCTGAGCTGAAATCAAGAGTCGGATGCTTCACTGACTGAGTCATCTAGGCGCCCTGACATTCAAGCTTTTTCAGAAAAAAGCCCTTTTTTGTCAAAGCTGACTTGGGTGTCTTTTATGCTTGTTCCCACACGGTGTCTCACTGGGTTTGACATAATTTTTTTCAGCACTGACTCTGAGGATGAGAAGGAAGAGGAGTGGGTGGTGGGGCTCCCCCTTCAGATGGGAGAAGAGCTGTGAAAGGCCTCGGCGTCCGTGGGAGGGGGCTGGCTGGCCTCTAGGGAGGCAGGGGCCCCTGGGAAAGGCCACAGCCCGGAAGTTGCAGCCTGGGGTGGGTGCAGAGAGCTCAGAGAAGAGACAAAGAGTCTGAGGGGAGGGGTCGTTCTGCCACTGTACACTGATAGCCTTCCCTGTGCCTTCTGGGGGTACGTGCATTAACATGGGAGACCTCAGGGCTTATGTCTTAAACCATTTTCACATTAAAAAATTGAAAGCAGGAAAAATACAGGAAGTAGCGATATATGAAGATAATATTTTGTGGAGTTAGCGTCATGCCTGGTGTTTGAAGAAGTGGGGTGTTGGGGGGCTTCACGGAGGCATTGGTGTGCCTGACGGCTGAGGAGTGGGGCCTGTTCAGGGACAGTGGGCAGAAACGGCGGCTGGTACGGCTGGGAAACTGGTTATATTGGGCCTGTAGATTACATGGAGGTGAATGGGAACCAAATTTCTTACTGTTAGGTGATTTGTGAACTTGAGAAGGGGGAAGGCAAGGAAGATCCGTGAGTGCTGGATAGTATGACCTCACTGATGTGTGTATTATTTATGTACACATTAGAACCATGAGTTTAACGTATATATGCAGATACATGCAAATATATAGTTATAGGTGTTTGTATATCTACTTACATATGTACCTGCATCTCTTAGTTTCTAGAGGGCCTAGGAGCAATGAACACACCAAGTTCCCAGGTCTTGGCTTCCCAACACCATTCTCCACAAAGTGAACCAAGGCTTCTTGGAGAAGCGCTGATTCCAGAGATATAGCAGGGAAAGGACAGGATGAGTCTGAGACGTCTTGTGCCAGGGAGTGAGGAAGTGCTCAAAGAACAAGGAGGACATCTAAGAAGGATCAGAAACAAGGGGCTCTTATTGATCAAATCTGGGTAATTTGTGCATCAATATAAATAGTGATAGTATGGAAAAAAACCTCATTGAATAAAGCAGGAATCCACGAGTCCATATTGGTATATAAATAAGAAAGAAGGGAAGGCTCTTTCTTGTAAGAGATCACCAATAGATACGTGTAGAAGGAATGCTGGAAAACAGAAAATTTGATGTTTAGCAACCAATCTAGTGGTGGCTGATTCAGGCTGCAGTTGTCCACAATGCTAAGACTGACAGGTGAATATTTGAGGAACAGGATATAGGGGTAATACCAGAATGTGTCCCCAGAAAATATTTATCTGTTACAAAGGCAAAAATGGTGATTTTTTTTTTTCCCCAGGAGAATAGGGCACATAGCAGTTTGAGCAGGTGATCAAAATGNCCCCAGGAGAATAGGGCACATACCAGTTTGAGCAGGTGATCAAAATGAAACCTACCAGCGCCAGGTGCCTTGTCCTCGTGGGCCTCCTGATAAGTGGCCTCGTTTCTGCACTCTTCCTGCCAAGAATGNTCCCCAGGAGAATAGGGCACATAGCAGTTTGAGCAGGTGATCAAAATGAAACCTACCAGCGCCAGGCGCCTTGTCCTCGTGGGCCTCCTGATAAGTGGCCTCGTTTCTGCACTCTTCCTGCCAAGAATGCATGGCTTAAGGAAACAGCAGGCCTTGGGTTGGGTTGCCCTATAAAATGAAAGGCTTATACTCTTAAAAAAAAATTGCTTAGCTGTCGAAGAAAGACTTGAAATGGGAGAAAATGTTGCATTCTGAAGGAGCCTAGAGAGCCCCCAGCTAAATGCCAGGTGTGGTCCTAGATTGGATCGTGGACCAGAAAGGAAAAAGACATCGTTGGGATGGTTGGTGAAATTTGAATGGAGTGTGGATGGCGGCGATACGCGTCAGTGTTGACTTCCTGATTTGCAAGGTGATGTGGTCACTATGTTAGCGTGTCCTCATTTTTAGGAAATTTACCCTGCAGTATTTGGGGGTCGTGGGAAACTGTAAATGCAGCTTGCTCTCCAGTGGTTTGGAAGAAGACGAACGAGCTAGGATGTGTGGAGAGAGAGAGTGTGCATGCAGGCGTGCAAGGACGCAGGTGTGGAAGAAAGTTAACAGCTGGGGAACTTGGGTAAGAGGAGGATGTTCTTTGTATTTTTCTTACAACTTTCCTGTAAATCCTTTCCAAATTATTTTCTAAGAGAAAGAAAAAAGCCCCACTCATTTAAAAAAAAATAAACAAAAACTAAAAACAACCCACTTGTAGCCTGACCAACCCACAGGGAACTGTAAAACATTTTAGAGCATTTCCCTCCAGTTTTTTATGTGAATTTTTATGTAGTTAAAATCATGTTCTATATACAATTTTATATCCTACTGTATCGCTTAAAATGGTAACATAAACATTTCCCTGTGTGTTACTATAAACGGTTCATAAACATTGTTTTTAATGGCCACGTAGTGCCCCACCGAGAGGTGGTATCAAAACTAACCATTCTAACTATGGTTGGGCAGCATTCAGGTTATTTCCTTTTTTTTAAAGAAAAATGACGGGCGCCTGGGTGCCTCAGTCAGCTGAGCATCTGCCTTTGGCTCAGGTCATGATCCCAAGGTCTTGAGATCGAGTTCCTCATCAGGCTCCCTGCTCGGCGGGGAGCCTGCTTCTCCCTCTCCCTCTGTCCCTTCACCTGGCTTCTGCTCACTTGCTTACTCACTGTCACACACACACAAAAAAAGTCTTAAAAAATGACAAAGCACACTGCAACAAATATCTTTGATAACAAAGCATTTTATGTTTTCTCGTCTTTGGGTAGATTTCTAAGAAATGGA
Source organism: Ailurus styani (assembly GCA_002007465.1). Taxonomy (NCBI): domain Eukaryota; kingdom Metazoa; phylum Chordata; class Mammalia; order Carnivora; family Ailuridae; genus Ailurus; species Ailurus styani. The sequence continues at coordinate 5,281,996 of LNAC01000022.1, forward strand.
ATTACTGAAAGGGTGTGCATATCTTAAAACGACTGGTCCGCGCCACCACACTGCTTTCCAGAAGCATGTTCTCCGTGTTTCCCCATGGCAGTGAGCAAGTGCTGGTCCCAACTGCACCCTCACCAGCATTTAAAAGTTCTTCACTCTTGTTAGGTGAAGAGTGATGACTTATTGCCTTATTGTGTATTCCTTTCATTTCTAGAGATGCTGAAAATTTTATGAGTTGCTTGTTGAACCAGTTGTGGTTCTTTGTTGATGTCACCATGCTTTTCTTTGGCTCATTGAGGCTGGAAGCTTCTCCGGGGACTGGGGCCAAGAGACCTTTGTGTCTAGAGCCCTCCTCTTAGGACCGACCCACAGTCCCTGGTGTTCATGTCTGGCTTTTCTGGAACCATCTGACCTCACGTGGCTCATGTTCCTGGGTGACTTTCTTTTCCCTGGGGATCGTTTGGGGAGCCACAGTTGTCTGGCTTCCCCTGGGCCACTTCCCAACTAGTCCTTCTGGTTTGTTCCAGCTCCCTGGCCTGTGAGCAACCCTGACCTACTTTGATTTTATTAGATGTTTTTCCTCTTTTGTCATTTTTGAAACATAAAAATAGGAATTCTGATTCCCTCGGATTATTAAAAGCAATATATAATGTGTAATTTCTATAAAAATTCAGATATTACAGAAAGGTGTAAAAAAGAAGACAGTGTCCCCCACAGTCATATAATCTAGACTTATCTGGTATTAATATTGGGAATAGTTTCTTGATTTTTTTTTCTATGTGTATAGGTGTAGATTAAATCTTACCAAAAATGGGCTGATTTAACTCTTGATTAAAAACGAACTTTAAAAAGATTTTTTTTAAAGGTTGGCAGTACAACTCGAGATTTATATATATACTTTGTATTCCGTATTTTTGGGGTTAACACAAGTGTTGACTTGTTCAAGCATTAGCCTCCTTTCACTTCTGTATTAAAAAACAAATTTCTGTTTATAATGCACAACATTTCTGAACCATAGTGGAAACGTGTGTGCATGTGTTTGAGAAAACATTACTCGAGGGGCGTCTGGGTGGCTCAGTCAGTTAAGTGTCTGCCTTCGGCTCAGGTCATGATCCCAGGGTCCTGGGACTGAGCCCCACATTGGGTTCCCTGCCCCGCAGGGAGCCTACTTCTCCCTCTCCCTCTGCCGGTTGCTCCCCCGTTTGTATGCTCTCTCTGTCAAATAAATAAAATCAAGAGAGAGGGAAAGAGAGAGAGAGAGGGAAAAAGAAGGGGGGGGGAGAGGGGGAGAAGGGGTGAGGGAGAGAGAAAGGGAGAGAAGGGGAGGGAGGAAACCTTGCCTGACAGGGCTGCCTGGGTGGCTCAGTAGGTTAAGCTTCTGGCTCTTGCTTTTGGTTCAGGTCATGATCTCAGGGTCGTGGGGTTGAGCCCCTCGTGGGGCTCTGTGCTAGGTGGGGAGTCTGCTGGAGATTCTCTCTCTCACCCCCCCCCACTCATGTGCTCTCTCAAATAAATCTTGAGAAAAAAAAAAAACCCAGAAAGAAAACATTGCTTAACAAATAATATTCTAGCCCCCAAAAGGCACATTCAGAAAAGGCAAAAAGTTGGGGGGAAACCTCAGCTCCTATCTGGTCCTTAAAACCTTTGAGCATCAGCCCACAGTCACCACTAGGCCATACTGATTGACCATCCAGTCACCTAACCTAAGCACCTGCATATGGCTTGAATCCTCCTTTGTCATTTGTGAAGGTTTGTCGTTGTTGTTGTTTACTTGAACTGTAGGTTTTAAGTAATTTGAACATGGCAACATATTCACAACTCATTACTGACATTGGCTTTCCAGTTTGTTCGAGATTCCAGATTATATGTGGAATGAAACAGCATTTCCAGGTGAAAAGTGGCTCCACGGGGCACGCGATGTCTCGTACAGTCAGCTTGTGACACTGAAACCAGGGGACTGTAATAATCAGGGAAGGGACAGGGGACGACCAGGGAAGACGTGTCTGAGTCCCAGCTGGATAGATGATTATTTGAAGGAGTGCAGATTGTCACTGGGAAGAAGGTCTTCCCAGACTCCCAGGAGAATTCTAGTCCCCGTCTGATGAAAAAGGAGACCAGGGTGGCCTCATTCCTAGAGGAAAGTATCCTCATGGCCTGTACGAGGGAGCAGACTCAGACTGAGGAATTAGGATTCACAGCAGTCAATAACTTGGAATGCTGATGTTAAGGAAAAAAGGTGTGTGGGGGGCAGGGAGGCCTTGGGCGGCTGGATCTCCCAAACATAAGAACCACAATCCAAAATTAACTTACTACAAGCAAATACAATGATTTTTGACATACGGAACTTGGGGTTTTAGAGATATTCAGGTAATCATTTATTTTTATTTATTTAGTTAGTTTTTTAAAAGATTTCTTATTTATTTGACAGAGAAAGAGACACAGCAAGAGAGGTTACACGAGCAGGGGGAATGGGAGAGGGAGAAGCAGGCTTCCCGCTGAGCAGGCAGGGCTCAATCCTAGGACCCCTGGATGGATCTCAATCCATCCTGACCTGAGCTGAAAGCAGATGCTTAACGACTGAGCCACCCAGGTGTCCCTCAGGTAATCCTTTAAACAAGAGCTTATGAAAACTGGAGGCTAAAAAAGCTAATGGCAATAACTTGAAGAAAATAGACATGCAGTATTTATTAAGTCGAATACCTAAAAGTTCAAGATCTCTGAAATAGGCTACAACGGATATGTTTGTCAGAAGTAAGAGAACAGAGAATGCCAGGGAGATGCATTAATGTTCCATAACATAGTTTTATGAGTTGTTTTTTTTTTTAAATGCAGTTGGATAGTTGTTCTCCCTTGCTCCTTGTGTGGATGTATTTACTCTCTCCCCAAGTACAGTCCAGTGAGCAGACAGGTGCTGGGGGTCTGGGGTGTTCGTGGTCACCGGTCTCCCGAGAGCACTTCTACGAAGGATGAGTAGGCATATTTTATAGTTAAATTTCAGCTCGACTACATCTGATAAAGCCCTGCTTCATTTGATTTTTGGTCCCTTGCCTTTTCCAGTGTTTCCTTCTCGGCTGATTGCTGTCCTTCTCTTTTATGTGGTTTTGCAGCTTCCCAAATTACCTTCTTTCTGCTTCCTTGTATTTCGCTTTGTTTCGCCAAAATCCCGTGTCCGTGTGCTCTGGGCCTTTGGCGCGAGTGCGGGCTGCACCCGGGCTGTGTCCTGCCGACTTCTCAGTGTGGTCGCCTCCAGGTTGACGGGGGCAATCTGACGGCCCTGCCCAAGGTCACGGAGAGGACTTCAGCTTAGCTCGTGCTCAGCCGTCCTGGTGGGGCCGGTGGGACCCCTGGGCTCATTTTGTAGCTTGGGTGTTTATGAGGCTTTTGACCCAGCAAATTTGATCATTTTATCCTCTAGCAGTGAAAGGAATGTAAGCCTCATTTGTTGGGTGCCAAGCACTCTGCCAGGTGCCCCGGAGGCGGTGTTTCAGTTCACTCTATGAAGTAGGTGCTGGTGCTTCCAGACTGAGAAACTGAGTCCCAGAGTAGTTGATTTCTCCAGTGTCGTACCCAAGGGACTTGAGCCAGATCTGTCTGTGCTCATAACCACTCAGTCACCGCCTGCCTTCCTTACGGCCACCGGCAGCATCGTGACATGTGTCTTTCCGGGCTGCCTGTGTGTGATCTCACATGGTTGCACACTCTGTCTCTCTCACACACACACACACCCCCGCCCCGTCTTTCTCCACCTGTCACTCACATGCACAGAAGCGCGCACATTTTTATCATACTGGATTGTTACATGTGTTGTTTTATTGCTGGCTTCCCCCCCCACAAACTCACGTTAAGAAGGGGCAAGAGAGGGAAATAGTCTGTCTCAGCCCCACCCCCTCTGGGTGGGGCCTCCTAGACCCCTCTCCCCGCAACACAGCCCAGAGCAGGAGTCACAAGGGGAAGGTTTAGAGGACAGGTTGTATGGGACACCTGCCGGGTGACTCTGCAGGCCACAGGCTGGGGGCTCTGTCTCCAGATCCTGTTCCTGGGAGCCCCTGGAGCTGGGTGCCCATATGCTGATTAAGGCTCAAACAGTGGCAAGAGATGGGGGATCCCTCGTGGCTCCAGTGGCCGGCTCTCCTATGCCCCTTCTCGGCAGCTTCATCTCCACGGGAAAGGATTCTAACCATGGCTTCATGAGTTTTTGTTGCTTCTTTCTGTGGAGTTTATTTTCTTCCAATTACTGTAAGGATAAAAATCATGATAGAAATGAGAGAAGCAGGGGCACCTGGGTGGCTCAGTGGGTTAAAGCCTCTGCCTTCGGCTCAGGTCATGATCTCAGGGTCCTGGAATCAAGCCCCGCATCGGGCTCCCTGCTCAGTGGGGAGCCTGCTTCCTCCTCTCTCTCTGCGTGCCTCTCTGCCTACTTGTGATCTCTCTCTGTCAAATAAATAAATAAATAAATATCTAAAAAAAAAAAAAAGAAAGAAAAAGGAAAGCAAAGAAGAAAACCTAGAAGCACCCGTGCCCCCAACAGGGGCCAACATGTTATTTCTGACTGCTGCTCTCCAGTCCAGAGAGGGGCTGTAGGCTAATTTCCTTGAAATACAGCAGTAGGGACATGGCTAATAGCTCTGTCATTATCTATAGAGCTTTTGGTGCCCAGGGATTTTAATGGCTATTTGGATTCTTTACATACATTCTTAGAAGAGGAATTCTTAGAAGAGGCTCCTTCTTAGAAGTACTGGATCAAGGTTTTTGAAATATGGACCAAATGGAAGAAGAGTTGTACCAATGTATGCCCCCCCCCACCGTGGGTATGAGGAACAAGCGTGACTTCCTGAAAGATGAGTCCATGAGAGGTGACACCAGGCCCTGTGGAGTTAGTCAGCTTCTTATCACTTATCACAAGTAGAGGTTACTAGACTGGTTCTCATTGGGGGCATCGTCACTGTCCCTTTCCAGGTCATTTTGGCAGTGTGGGGGGGATTATCGTCCTAATGATTTGGGGGTAAAGCTCTTCCATTTAGAGGGCCAGTCCTTCAGTGTGGGGACAGACTCGTGTGACAAGAAGCTTTCTTGCCTCTTCCCAAATTTCGAATATCCTGTAAGAAAATCATGTCTGTAAAAACAAAACAAAAACCTGTTTATAATTTTCTGAGCCTGGTACCTAAAGTTGTTTTACCTACAAATGCAATTTTTTTTTCATTTTTAAAACACAAACTTAATTTTTTAGTATCTAGAATATATAAAGAGCTTATAAACCTCAACACCCCAAAATAAATGATCCAATTAAAAGATAAACAGAAGACACAAACGGACATTTCTCCAGAGAAGACCTCCAGATGGCCAACAGACACATGAAAGGTAGTTTGTCATCATTTACCATCAGGGAAATGCAAATCAAAACTACAGGTGAGACATCACCTCACACCTGTCAGGATGGCTAAAATCAACAACAGGTGTTGGCAAGGATGTGGAGAAAAAGGAACCATCTTGCACCATTGGTGAGAACACAAACTGGTGCAGAGACTGTGGAAAACAATATGGAGGTTTCTCAAGAAGTTAAAAATAGGACTAGCTTATGATCCAGCAATCCCACTACTGGGTATTTATTCAAAGGATACAAAAACACTAATTCAAAGGGATACAGGCACCCCTGTGTTTATTGCAGCATTATTTACAATAGCCAAGATCTGGAAGCAACCTAAGTGTCCATCGATAGATGAACGGATAAAGAGGATGGGTACACACACACACACACACACACACACCATGGAATATTATTCAGCCATGAAAAGAATGTCATCTTGCCATTTGCAATGACATTGATGGAGCTAGGAGTATAATGTTAAGTGAAAGAAATCGGTCTGAGAAAGACAAATTTTCAGAAGTGCAATTTGTGAGCAAAACAAAAAAGATTATACTTTGTGTTGCTTGCAGTTTTAATGAGAATGGACCATCATTTTGGAAACTCGCAGCCTCAATGGCAATGATGCTTATAATTCTTGAAATGTCAATAGATCTAGGACTGCCTGCATTTGGAGGTGTTGCTTTGTGGTTACAACACACACGCGCACACATGCACACACACACACACAAAAGGCAGATTTAGTTTGTGTTCGAATATCAAATTAAGTTGAATCACATGAAATTTTCATAGATAAGAAACAGTTCCATATCAGCAGTTTCATGTGGTTCAACTTAATATTGAAGAGTGTCTAACTTCCAACCTTACTCCCTCTTAGTTTAGGCAAGCATCTCACTACTGCATGTCCACGCCTTCACGGTTGAAATGTTATCGTATTACATTCCTTTTCTCATTTACATTGCAAATAAAGTATTCTGTCCTTTTTTTTTTAAGATCTTAATTATCAGTTGGGAGAGAGCAGGAGTGGTGGGAGGAGGGGAGGAAATGAGCAGAGGGAGACGGGGAAGCGACTCCCTGTTGAGCAGGGAGCCCACTGAAATCTGAGATGCCCGCTAACTTTGAATTTCAAGTGAACAATGAATCTTCATGTTACAGTGTAAGTATGTACCCCAAATGATTGCCTGGGACATACTTATGCTAGAATATGATTTCTCAGTGATCGAACTTTCAAAATTAACTGGTTGTCCTATATTATCACTAAACCTGGCAATCTCACGATGCTTTCTGCTCTCTATGCCCCCACACCTGCACCCCCCTTCCCCTGCCACCTTGTTCTTTTCTTACTCAGAATGTTGATCCCTAGATTTTTATCCCAAAGATGTCCCTCGGGCTCCAGGATCAAAGATGATCCTGGGTGGGGTGGGGTGGGGTGGGAAGCTGGAAGTCAGAGCCCTTCCCTGAGGTTTGGGGGTGGGGTGCCCTGGGGCCCAGCCCTGATTGTGGGAGGGACACAGCTTTCTCATCTGTAGGTTGGAGAGTTGAAATACACCATCCCAGGGGTCAGAGGATACTTACTGGGCTCTGGGGCTGCAGGGATGAACAAAACTGACCAAGTTCCCTTTCCTTGGCGAGCTAACATTCTAATGGGGGGAGAAAAACCGCAAATAAAGCGTAATAAGTTCTCTACTCCCAGCACCCCTTGCTCACCTCCTGTGGGTCGGGCCCTGAGCTGGGGACTCTGCAAGCACAGGTCCCTCTAGCCCTATGATGCCTATCCTACCCTACGTCCAGGGTTTGGCTCGGTGCTGCCGGTTGTGGGGTTGGGTCCAGTTGTTGACTCCTTTAAAAGAGTCTGTGAGAGACCCTTCCCACGATCTCGGCAGGAGCGTGTGCAAGCGAGGCCGTGCAGCTCCATCTCCGATAGCTTCACTGTGATATGGCTCTGGGCTGAGCTGATGATTATCGAACGACCCAATGACCTTGTAAGGTGGTTTTCCCGTTTACAACTGTGGAAACTGAGGTTCAGAGATGAGAAGGGACTTACCCAAACTTATATAACCAGGGGGTGGCTGGGTCGGCGTTGGTTCAATGGGAAGACAAGGTGACCGTGAGAAGCCTCCCTGCTTTCATCAGGAAAGGCCTGGCTTTCCCTTTCACCCTTGTGTTGACTTGCTGGGGAACTTTGGCCCAGTGTCTTCACCTCTCTGTGCCTTTGTATCCTCATCGGTAACATGGAGAAAACAATACTGCTCCTTGCTCATCTGGAATCAGGATCCCTCCCTGCCGGGAGTCCTCCCTACCCCTCCTGAGGGAGAGCCCGAGGCTCCTCAAGTGCTCAGGGCGGCCTCAGGACCTTGGAACCCACGCTGAGGACGAATGGGGTGGGATGGGCCCAGGCAGCCAAGAGAGGCATGGCTTTGGAATGGCTCGGTTCTTGCCTCCTTTTTGGAGGATGTGGCCCTGGGCTTCTTCTTCTCCCCCAGGACCCCGGTTGGCGTGGGGCAGGGGGACGGGCGACAAAGGCCGCAAAACTGTTCCTGCCAGTGTGGGCTCTGTCCAGCCCCGGGTAGGCCTGGAAAAACCCAGGACAGATACTAGGATCAGTTTCCGAGAGTCTCCCGTAAGGAGGAAGCCGGACGGGGAAGGAAAGGGGAACTACCTGCCATCTGTGAGCCCCTGCCACACCAGGATGTTAAGTACTTAGTCAGGGTCACGTATGGGACAAATGGTGGGGAAACGGGATTTGAACCCCGGGAGTCTGGCTCCGGAGTCCACCTGGGGTGACTGTCAGAGCAGGTCCCACCATGCCGCTTTGACAGATGAAAAACTGAGGCAGGGTTGAGGCCAAGCCTCTATCCCACCGGAAGTAGGAGAGTCTGAATTCAAACCCAGGGCCATCTGACTCCAAAGCCCCTGCGTTTCCTATTCCAGCAAGCTGTCTGCCAGCCCAGGGCGAGCTCTGGATCCCTTGGCTCTTGTGCGCTATCTGGGGGCCATTTCTAGAGACGCTCTGAGTTAAATTCTGGTCTCCCCGTGACCCTGGTCCTGACTACCTTCACCCCAGCTTGCTGCAGCCTCCATCTCTGTAGAAATTGGGCCAGGTGGTGTCAGGCGGAAGGTCCCTTGGCCATGTCCCTGTGAAGATTCCGAAGAGCAGTGGCGTGAGGTCCCACAGCCTCCGGCCGTCCTGACCGTCCCTTAGGGCTGTGTCCCCGATGCCGCCACCTCCTCTGTCCAGTCCAGGGGAGGTGCTTGGTGACACGGTGTGAGCCAGCGATGGGGACTCAGAGGTGTCCCGTCCGTGGAAGTATCTGAATGGCTGGTGGGGAGGCTGCAGACTGGGGTGCGAGTCGCTGTCCTCTGCTGTCTGGTTTGGTGACACTGGATAAGGCGCTCCCTGAACCTCGGCTGGGGAACAGCAGCTCCTACGCGATTCCCTTCTCCTCTTCCCAGAGCCCGAAGGGCTCCATTTTCTTTTCCTTTGGCTCCTCTCTCCTTCCCCCCTCTTTTTTTTTTTTTTCGAATTGTGGCAAAATGTATGGAACCTAAAACTCACCATTTTATTATTATTATTTTTTATTTATTTATTTGACACAGAGATAGAGATCACAAGTAGGCAGAGAGGCAGGCAGAGAGAGGGGGGGGGGAGCAGGCTTTCCGCTGAGCAGAGAGCCCGATGTGGGCCTCGATCCCAGGACCCTGAGATCATGACCTGAGCCGAAGGCAGAGGCTTTAACCCTCTGAGCCACCCAGGCGCCCTAAAACTCACCATTTTAAAGAATACAGTTGAGTGTCATTAAGCACATTCACATGATCGTGCAACCTTCACTATCATCCGTGTCCAGAACTTTCTCATCCTCTCAAACTGACACTGTGCCTGTTTGACAGTAAGTCTCAACTCCCCGACTCCCGAGACCCTTGGTAACCACTAGGATGGAAAGTAGAACACTTTCTACTTGATGAATTTGCCTATTTTAGGTACCTGATATTGGTGGAATTACACAACATTTATCTATTTATCCTTTAGTATATGGCTTCTTTCACTTAGCATGTCTTTTTTTTTTTTTTAAAGATTTTATTCATTATTTGACAGAGAGATGGCAAGAGAGGAAATACAAGCAGGGGGAGTAGGAAAGAGGCAGGCTTCCCACTGAGCAGGGAGTCTGATGTGGGGCTCGATCCCAGGATCCTGGGATCATGACCTGAGCCGAGGCCAGATGCTTAATGACTGAGCCACCCAGGTGCCCAAGTTCATCCACGTCTTAACGGGTGTCAGAATCTCCTTCCTTTTAAAGGTGGAGTGATATTCCATTGCACGTCTATAGCACGTTTTATTTGTCTGTTTGTCCATTGAACACCTGCAGGACAGCAGCAGGATCTTCCCTTTGGGCGTGGGTCACTCCCACCTCTGGGTCATTGTGAATAATGCGGAAATGAACATGGCTGTCCAAGAATCCATCTAGTCTCTGCACTTCTTTTGGACATGTGCCCGGAAGTGGGATTGCTGGATCATATGACAACTCTGTGTCTAATTTCTTGATGTCCCTCCCTTCTTAGACACCCCCTCTCCCAGCTCTTGCCATTTGACTTTCATGCAGGGAAGTCCTCTTGGTGCGTTATTTCTTGTGGACCTGGTTCGGGTTTGGTAAGTGACCACCTGGCAAAGCTTCGGGACCTCCCTGCCTCCCTCCCTCCCTCCAGGCGCCCTGCTTGGGCCAGAGCTGGTCAGCTGCTCTAGGACTTGGAGCCCATCTGGTGGGGACCGCTAAGCCAGTGGCTGTCCCAGTAGCTGCACGGGCCCCAGGGAGGTCTCTCTCGGAGTGGGGGGAGCAGGACTTTGAGCGTGCTTATTGCTTGTGACTCAGGGCCGTCTGCAGACAGTAGGACATCGCCCAGCCGAGCCGCTTAAATGTGACAAAATCACTCAAAATCAACCACCTCTTCCCACCAGTTAGACTCAAAGACGATTTTTCCGTGACACAGCTTATTGTCTGGGAAGAAACTTGGCCTTGCAAGTCAGATGCCTCACGTCGAATCCCTGCTCTGCCTCTTCCTCGTGCTGCCCCTCTGCAAGCTACACAACCTCTCTCAGTTTCCACATCTATCAAATGGGAACACCAATAGCCTTTACCCCAGCGGGCTGCTGCGCCCAGACAGTGTGATGATGCCTGGGCATCTCTGCGGCCTGCTGTAGGGCTTCAGTGATCCCTCCTTGGGGTTAGCTCAGGAAGCTGGCAGGGACTGATGCAGACCAAAGTCCCCTGGCCAAGTCCTGTCCACTGTTGTCTCTCTGCTTCTCTCATCCTGTGTCTGATCTTTCGAGCTCCGGAATGGCTCCTTAGGGCATCTCAGCAAGAAACGAAATCTCTTCTGGGAGCCCAGCAGGTGCACCTCCTTTGGAACACTCGGCACGGCAGCGAGCACCGTGCGGCTGGACGCAGGTGTAACAGCTACCCTGGGGGTGCTGCCCGGGCTTCTCCGGGCTTCTGGAACGCCCTGCTGTGGCCTGTTGGGGGTCTTCCAGCCCCCACGGCGTACTCAAGCCTGGCCTGTGCCACTATTATGCAGCCTGATTCAGGTTCCCACAGTGAGTCCCCCCAGGCCCGCTCCTGGCCCTCGGCTGTGCTTCCAAACTAAAGGGCTTCCTGAGAAATAAGATTTTCTTTAATGATAAGAAGAGCAACACTAGCCCCTGGAAGCTTGGAAAGTACTGAAAAGTGCATGGGAGCAAGTGAGACATTACCAGGGTTCCGTAGCCGCGGGGGAACCGTGCAGGCCGTGGCTCAGTCGGTTAAGCCTTCCGCTTGGGTCATGATCCCAGGGTCCTGGGATCGAGTCCCCCCTTGGGCTTTGGGCTCAGCGGGGCACCTGCTTCCCCCTTTCCCTCTCCCTCTGTGTTCTCTCTCAAATAAATACAATCTTAAAAAAATATATAATAATACATCTGGGCACTGTGATGGCCTGCTTTCCCGGTTTATTGCTGGTTCTTTGGAAACTGATGAAAATGAGCGTTCCTAATGATTGCTAATGTGCCCGAGTCCTTGAGACACGAGGAGCGAGGGAGGTAAATGCTTGCTCGTTGTCTCCATCCTTCGTTTAACTGGGCTTCCGTACCAGTACCACTGGGCTGAGCATTTTGGCACACCATTTCTGTATTTCTGATTTTATCTTTAGATCAGGAGGTGGCAGACTTTTTGGACAGGGCCAGACACTGTTTTATGTTTCGTGGGCCATAGGCTCTCTGTCACAACTACTCAGCTCTGCACTGCAGCACGAAAGAGGCCACGGACTCCGTAAACCGAGGGTGGATGTGTTCAATAAAACTTTATTTACAAAAGCAGGTGCCTGGTTGGATTTGGTCCATGGGCTGTAGTTTGCCAACGCTGCTTTAGCCTAGAATCAGTCAAGAGTTGGCAACTTTTGTCAATAAAAGGCAGATAGAAAATATAATTTAGTTGTGCCGAGTACAGTCTCTGTCGCTGCTGTTCCTTCTCACCCTCTCTGTCCTCCCTTCCCCTCCCGTTTCTCCCCCTTCCACACCCTCTTCTCCGCCCCACCCCCCCCTCCTTCTCCTCTCCCCCTTCTCTTCCTTCCTCCTCCTTTTTTCCTCTTTTTCTTCCTTATTCTCCTTCCAACCTTTCAGGAATGTAAAAACCCTTCTCAGCTTGTAGACCATATAAAAACAAACTTTTGTTGACCCCTGGATTAGATAAGTAGAAATTGAATTCCTGATTCAGACAGTATGAATCTTAAACATCTCTTGATGAATGTGGCCTGTTCGCTTTCCAGAATAGTGGCGGATCCAATTTACACCCCCACTGGCAGTGCAGGGACGTCTCCATCCTATCCTAACCCTCATTGCATCAAAAAGTTTCTTTTGCTCAATCTTTGCTAATTCAATAGTGAGAAGATCTCATTTTAATTCACATTGTTTTGATTCCTAATAGGTTGAGCATTTTTCCTTTTAATTATCTGTTTATAGTTCCCATTCTGTAAACGTTTTTTGTGTTTTTTTTTTTTGGTGTGTGTGTTCCTTGTTTTTTGTTTTGTTTTGTTTTTTGTCTTTTATTCGGGATCTTATTATTTTCTTGATTTTGCATGACTTTTTGACAGAGGATTTTAAGTGTTGTCACATTTGTTGCAATTATTTTCCCCAGTGTCTTCTCTTGCCTTTTAATTGTATTTACAATTATTCTGATGGATAGACGTGCTTACTTTTTATTTATCTCTTCCTTGATGAGTTCCATTTCGCCTTTGAAACTTTCCCTTTTGGATTTGTGAATATCAGCTCTCCTGCTTTGTTCTCAGCCCCCTGATACCCCATAAACAGTTCAGGGGTGCCATGGGGAAATGTGCGAGTATAAATGCTTTCAGCTCAAACTCACAGAAACTCACACCAATCGTGGCTTAAACCAGTGGTTCTCGAATTTTAGCACACATCAGCATCACTTGGGGGGCTTGGTAAAACTCAGATTTCAGGGTCCCCACTACAGAATTTCCGGCTCTATAGGCCTGGGGTGGGGCCTGAGCATGTGCATTTCTAACACATTTCCTGATGGTGCCGAAGTTGCTGGCCTGCAGATGCACTTTGAGAACCACTGACTTAAACCATTGAGACATTAAACTACCTCCGAGAACAAAAAACCCAGAAGAGGGTGGTCCCAGGGTGGGGTCAGCAGCTCAGTGATACTGGGATCTAGGCCATGTCTTTACTGTCTACTGGCCTTTTCGTCTGGACTGCAAGATGACTGCCAGAGCTCCGGGTGATTCTTACATACACCAGCATCCCAAGCAGAAAGAAAGGGGAAGAAGATGACAAAAAGCTTCCTTTTAATAGTGTTGTGTACATCGCTGCTTCGACCGAAGCTTGTAAGCAAACATCTAATAAGAAGAGAGGGTGGATTTGGGGTAAGAGAGAGTCTCTGTCTTAGGAGCTTCCCTGCGTTGGGTGGAAGAGCGGATAGTTTCAGGCCCTTGGACCCTCAGCAGCGTATCCTGTCAGGATGTCTAAAGGACCTAGAATCAGGTTAGCTTGGCCTCTAGGCTGGATCTGATTTTGGCTTCACTGAAGTCATTGGATTTCTGCCTTGTGTCTGATAAAAGGCTGGCTTAGCCTCCTGTTCTGGTATTTGGATGCTTTCTTGCCTGAATTCCTTGCTACATAACCGGCCTGGATCTAAGCTGGGAACCCTGCTTGCTTTTGCCGGTCTTCTCCTAGTCACGAGTCCCATCCCCCAGGTCCAGGCTGGGGCTACGAGGCCTCGCTACCTGTCGACAGGCATCCCAAGCACCACGTGCCGGGATGCCCAGAGACCTCCCTCAGGCTGGCTGCCACAGCCTCCCAGAGCAGAGGACCCAAGCCTCCGGCCAGCTGCTGCATCTTTGCCTGTTGACTCAGCCTTCTCTTATCGTCGATAGCTGGTGTTTGAGTTATTTCCAGCCCTCCTTGGCAGGCCATGGCTGGCTCCACCTGCACCGTCTAGAGTGGGAACTGGGAGCAGGAAGTTCCCACCTCAGACCACAGGGAATACCCGCAGGCCCAGAGGAGCGGGGTAAGGCAGCGTCCGTGAGAGTGTGCCAGGGTCCCAGTGCGGGGGACAATGAGGGAACCCTAACTCCAGTGGGGTCAACAGTGGCATGCCCGTTAGGACCCAGACTGGTTTAAACCGGAAAGCTAACTGGGAAGTCAAGGGGGAGGGCTGGCTTCAAGCACGGCTCATAGCATGGGTCCAAGTGGTATTTCTAGAATCCAGTCATTCTCATCAGTTCACTTCTTCAGCTCGCACTGCCCTTGTGGTCACAGGACGCCTGCCAGCAGCTCTGGGGGCTACATCCTTTCCACTTTCTTTCCAGTCTAGAAAGAGAAAATCCACTTTGCTGAGAGTACGAACGAAAGTCCCGGAACCGAGCGTTTGTTAGCCTTCATTAGCCTGGTTTGAGTCATCGTCTTTCCCTAAAAGCAGCCATCAAGGTTAGAGAAATGTGATGCACTGATTAGTTAATGTTGGGTCACAGTATGCAAGCCTAGAATTGGGGGTAGAATCAATCCCACCCAAACCACATGGCTGAAGGGATTTTCAGGGGGCACTGCTGGGGGGGGGGCAAAGAGGGGGTGGGTGCAGGGAAGTCAGCCACAGCTGCTTATCTGATCGGAGGTCGAACTTGGCAGTCACGGCTAAGGGCTTAAGGTGATGCCAGGATCTTCAAGTGAGGAGAAAGCATGCAGGAATCAAGAGTTGGAGAGGAAGGGGTGCATGACCTCCAGGGGTGTGATGAGTGCCTGGGTCAAGCTGGCTGGAAGGGCCAGGAACAGGCAGGTGGTGGCTCTGACACTCTGCCCTCCTGCAGCTGTCCCAGCTCACTTTGTCGGTCCAGCCTGGGTCAGCCAGGTCCCTATCTCGGCACCTGTCAGCCTGCCCACCTGGCTGTGGTTAATTCCTCCAGGTCCCGGGTGAGATTGACATTTTCCCACGAGATTCAGTCAGGCAGGATGCTTTTCTTTTTGGCAAGACAAATGCTGCTTAGAACGTTCATTGCCAGTCAGGACAAAGCCTCCTCCAAAAGTCCTTTGGGCTTACTGTTCTTGTTATTCTCTGTGACTCAAATATAATTTGTCTGCCCCATGTGATATATTTCAGCTTGAGTTTAGTCCCAGAAAAAAAATTTTGTGGCCGCCGATGCATTCAAATGCTTTCTATCATCAGAAGATGAAATTAATATAAAGCTAGTGTGTTTTTCTACATGGGGTCAAATAGAGTGTCCAAGTTATAAATTGGTGTTCCTCAGGTACCTGCTAGTATCTCCTTTCTCTGCTTCCTTTATGGTTTTCCTTCCTTTTTTGTCCCTAATTATCATGGTCCCCATTGTGTTTAGTCTTGGGAGCCTCCTAAGCCCTTTTGGAATCAATCAGAGAAAATTCAAGGGAAGTAAATAACATGTGATTTGTTTTCCCTTATGTATTGGTTTTCTCAGCATGGAAGAGAAAAATTCAGACATAAACTTTGTCTGATTAAGATCAAATGAGGTTCTCTTTTTTGTTCTTTTTTCTCTTCGCTCCCCCTCCTGTCTTCCTCCCTCTCCTCCTTCCATTGTGAAAGAGTGTTTGATCCTTTTTCTGAAGGGCTAGGAGAAATGTTGGAGCTCAGAAGTGGCTGGTGGAACATGCCTGCTTCTCAACTTCCTCTGGGGTGGAAATTCATTTAAAACTTGCAGTTTCCAAAGTGGCTGCCAAAGCCACAGCACTTGAGGAGAGGGGGTGGGGTGGAGAGGAGTGGGGGAGAGGAGGGGCGCTCAGAATCTCAGAGGACAGGCTGGAGCCAGGAAGTGGGGGTGGGGAACGGGCATGCCTGTGGAGCCCAGCCCTTGAAAAGACATAAAAGGCATAAAAGGGAGTGTTAATCTGAACTGATAAGAGTCCAGACCGCCCCCCACCCCCCTCTAATGCAGCCTTGAGTGGGTCTTAGATTCTGTCCTGTCGATGCTCTGTTAAAACCCATGGATGTTTCCTATTTTCGTCTTCATTAAACTCAACCTCCTCTTCCCGACTTGCAGAATTCCCCATTATGTGGGTGCCCCCTACCAGGAATATCTGCATCACTACCCCACCCAAGGCAACTCTTACCATCAATCCTTCTTTCACCTTCCCAACACACATGCACACAAAGTTTCATTGGATCCAAGCAGATCTTAACTTGAGGTTCCTGTTTGCTACCTACAGCTCTATGATTTTGGTTATGGGTAGCCCTTCCAGGTAGAACCTCCGGTTCTCTTTAGGCAAGTGGAACTAGGTGATGTTCACCGAATTCTGGAGCCTCTGTATCCATTTTCATCCATGCTGTCTCTTTGGTGGGCATATCTTAATTTTCCTCTGGGAAAATTGGTGGTCCACTTGTGGTGCACTTTTGGTCCATGGACGTCTGGCTAGGGTTGGTTCTGCACCCAGCTTCAGGAGTAGAACCCAGGATCCAGTCTGAAGGTAAACAATGCATCACAGGCCTCCATGCCCCCTGAGGGCTTCATGGGCAGGCGACCTAAGCTGGTCCAACCAGAACAGATCTCGGGACTTCTGCTGGGAATGTTGGGACACAGATGTTTGCTCTTTTTGGCAGAACGGGACTCTGGGAGATGGGGTTCCAGCAGTCTGAGCTCAAGGGGTCAGGCCTGAAAATGAACCACTCTGAGAGAGTAGAGCTGAGCTGGGAAGAAGGAAACGTGTTTCATGTTAGTGTGGAGGACCATTTCCTCTGCCTGGAATGACCACCTTCCTTCTCTCCACTTTCCATCCAAAATCCTTCCTGACCTTTCTCCCTCCCTCTCCTCTCTTCTCCCTCCTTTCTTTCTTTTGATTAAAAAAAAATTGTGACAAAATACACATAACACTTGTCACCTTAACCAACTTAAATATATATGGCTCATCAATTGCACTACTTGGTATTTACCCAAAGAATACAAAAATACCAATTTAAAGGGATACATACACCCGATGTTTATAACAGCGTTATCTATACTAGCCAAATAATGGAAGCAGTCCAAGCGTCCATTGACTGGTGAGTGGATAAAGAAGATGCCAGATGTGTATGTCTCTCTATATATTGGAATATTATTCAGCCACAAAAAAGAATGAGATCTTGCCATTTCCAGTGATATGGATGGAGCTAGACAGTATTATGCTAAGTGAAATAAGTCAAAGAAGGACAAATACCATATGATTTCACTCATATGTGGAATTTGAGAAATAAGACAAAGGAGCAAAGGGGAAAAATAAAAGACAAACCAAGAATCTGACTCAACTGTTAAGCTGGTGGTTACCAGAGGGGAGGTGGTGGGGGGATGGGGGAAATAGGTGTCAGAGATTCAGGAGTGCACTTGTGATGAGCACGGGGTGTTGTACGGAAGTGTTCAATCACTGTATGGTACACCTGAAACTAATGTGACATTTTATGTTAACTGGGATTTAAAGAAAAAACTGAAAAAATAATACATGTGTGGTTCAGGGGTGTTAAGTACGTTCACATTGTGTAATCCATCTTGGGGCTTTTTCCTCTTGCAAATCTGAAACTCTGTACCCATGAAATAACTCCCCATTTCCTCCACTGCCCTGTCTCCCCAGCCTCTAGCAAGTTTCTGAGTTTGGCTACTCTAGTATATCCTACCTAGACAAGTGGAACCATCTAGTGTATGTCCTTTTGTGTCTCTTCACTTCGTATAATGTCTTCAAGGTTCATCCATCTGGTAACAGGAGTCAGAATGTCCTTCCTTTTCAAGGCTGAGTAATATTCCACTGTATGCATATGCCATATTGTTCATCTGCCAATGGACTTTTGAGTTATTTCCACATTTGGTTATTGTGGAAAATAGCTACTGTGAACATGGTTGTGCAAATATGTCTTTGAGACCTTGCTTTCAATTCTTTTGGGCATATACCCAAAAGTGGAATTGCTGAATCATACGGGATTCCATTTTTAATTTGTTGGAGCTCTGTCACGTTTTCCATAGCAGACACATCGTTTTACGTTCCCACCAACAAAGCATGAAGGTTCCAGTTTCTCTACAGCCTTGTCAACACTTCTCCTGGCCTTTTAGGCCAGCGCAAATTTGCCTCTTTTTTGGGACACTGATCAGTGCCACCAGGGATGTCACACAACTCAGATCCCGGTTCGATGTGGGCCTCTGTGACTTTGAGTAGACTTTTTAGGTCTTTCCATGTCTGAATAGAGTTTCCTCAAGGTTAGGCCTCCAGGAACCCCTGGTGACTAGCGTGGGGCTAAGCTAACCCCAGAGGGGCAAAACTGCTTCCTGTTTGGTGTCTTTATGGGACTGTTTTATGCAGAGATTTTGTTTCTGAAGCATTGTCTAGCACACAGGAGGCAGACGGGGCTTTAGATTTTAATCCTGGGGCTGTCCTGCACAGCTGCGTGGCCTTGGGTGAGCTTCTGTTTTCTCACCTCTAACATGAAGCTACATGACTTCCCCTACAGGCCTCAGTTTATTGAAATCATGGGGTCAGAGGTGCTAGGGAGAGAGAAGTTCCCTCCCCTGTCTTCCCAGTGCTGGTGGAGGCAGGTGTCACGTGAGTGGGATCCAGAGATAATGGAGAGACTGATACATTGAGTTTGGGACTCTTTGGGGATAACTGGCCTTCCTTGACAATCCCCAAGTTTGGTTTAGTCCATGGTACTGACCCAGGCTCCTCCCTACCAAAGGGGACCCAAGCTGCTAGTAAATGACTAAATAATTCAGCCAAGTTTTACCCTGACATGACAGTTGACGTGTCCCAATCCGATTCAAGACCCACTTTGAATATCACCGCCTTCAGGAAGCCTCCCTTCCTCTCATAGCTCCTAGAATCCCATCTCCATGTTAGTTTGACGGGGAGTGTCAGCCTGCACACAGTAGACTCTATAATGTTTGCTGAGTGAATGAACGAATGACCCTCAATCCAATCACGGAGGCTAAAGAAACAGCCTGCAAGACTGCTGGAGGAGAGAGATCCACAGGGAGCCTGCGGACTCCCTGGTTAATTGGAGGGTGCCCTGATCTCTCCATTTAGTTTCGGCTCCCAAGGTGACACCGCATAGCAGTGACCACTGGAGCTTGGGTGTAGAAACCATTCAATTCCTGACCCTGTCACCTCTTCGCTGAATAACTTTAAGCAAATTACTGAACCTTGCTGAGCCGCCAGCCTTCGGCCCAGTTGGCTTTCCTCGTGGCTTTGCTTGGAGCCCCCACCTGCCCTGCCCTTCCCCTTTTCCAGGCTGCCTGCCATTTACACATCTGAGAAATATGCAGCCAATGGAAACACACATCCTCCAATCAGCCTGCTCCTCACGCAGGGGATTAAAATCTGTCTCATCTTCCCAGTTTGGAATGCTGAGTATTTGGTCAAGGATTCAGCTCCCCTTTTTTATGAGGCTTGAAGAAAACCCAAATTAAACCCTGATTTGTTTTGAAAGATCAAAATTCTTAATCTTTCAACATTTGGCTCATGTTCCTTACAGGCTTAGAAAGCAACATTAAACAGATTCTGTTTCTCAGCATACTCTGCTTTTTCTCTAGTGGATGTGGGGGGGTGCGGTGGGGAGTCAAGAGATCTCTAGAGAGTGCTGCATGTCTTACATTACTTTAGCTTGCCCGGTGACTTTGGCCAAACCTTCCTACTTCTCTGGCCTTCATGACCTCGTCTGTAGAAGGAAGGGGCTGAGTAGCAAGGCAAAGAGGTCATTTAAAATGCCCATATTCCAAACTGAGGCTCAGAGAGGGCAAGGGACTTACCAAAAGACACACAGCTATTTAACGCGCCAAATCAGCTTAGGGGTTCTGGTTTCTGGGAAGACACTTTACCTTCCTAGAAGCCTCATTTTTCGCTGAGAAGGAGATATGGGGCCATCAAGGATCCCTATATAATTTTAAAGTCTTCCTCCCTCATGGGTAGAGTTCAGTAGACGTGAGGATGAGGTCTGTGTCTTCAGGGCCATTAAAAGAGAAAAAAAACAAATAGGGAAATCATGGAGTGTTGACACTATTCTGTGCTTCACCATTAAATGTGCCCAAAAGAAAATGTTCAATTCAAACCCAAATACTGCGACGACTACCAGCGCTCATGACATTTTCCCCAGCCTCTAATAACTGCCTGGAGAGTGACCAACCATTCCAGGTTGCCCCAGGCTGAAGGCTTTTTGAGATGTGAGATGTTCGGTGCTGGATCCTGGGAAGCCCCACGTAAACCAGGACGCATGGGTCACTGTAATGGCTAATGGTAAGCGAAGAGAGGTGCTTTCTGAAGGGAGCTCCGGCTACTCTGAGGGGTGGTCTGGCATGCATGTGCCATGCAACTTTGAAAGGACTAAGGCTGGAGTGCCTGGGTGGCTCAGTCTGTTAAGCGTCTGCCTTCAGCTCAGGTCATGATTCCAGGGTCCTGGGATCGAGCCCCATGTCAGGCTCTTAGCTCAGCAGGAAGCCTGCTTCTCCCTCTACTTGCTGCTCCCCCTGCTTATTCTGTCTCTCTCTCTGACAAATAAATAAAATCTTAAAAAAAAAAGAGAGAGAGACCACTTTAAAAAACAAATGAAAGAACTAAGCCCTCCATACCTCAGTATTCTCATCAAGAAATTGCGTTTAAATGAGATAATTAATTTGAAATGCGTTCTTCAACAACTGACACAGAGTAATCATCCAATGAAGCTTAAGTCTCTTCCTTCTGGGGGAAGAAGAAAGTGCAGATTTTTCTTTCTTGGTAATCTTTGTGTTTTTGTCTTGTTTTGTTTAGCTTTATTGTGGTATTAGTGACGATAAGTTGTAAGATATTTAAAGTGTGCCTCGCGGTGATTTGATTATATATACATTGTGAAAGGGTTCTCACCGTCTGTGAACACATCCATCACCTTGCTCGTTTGCTTATTTTTTTATGAGAAAGTTTTTTCTCTTTTAAATGCTGAGCATGTGGAAGAGAAGAGGCACAGACGATGTGTTCGGGGAAGCATTTTATAAAATCAGGCAGTATATTCCTACTTGTGAGTAGGTTTTTGTAAATTACCCCATCTTCTTGGGCAAAGCAGCCATATTATCTCTTCTTAAGACTCTTAGGGAAGTCCCATGGGTCAGCTTTGGGGTGTGGGAGACAGCAGGGGTCGGATCCCAAGCACTCCAAAAGGTACTATGAAAAGGGGAGGGTTGTTGGCAAGAGACCTGGTTTAAAATCCTAGCTCTGTCACGTTCTGGCTCCACTTTGCTCCTCACCTGTGATGGGTGAATGACCATCCGCCCTTGGCCAGGTTTTCACAGGGCCTACGTAAGAGCTGGTGCTTGGCAGCTCCCGGGAACTCAATGACTGCTTTAGTCCTGCCTGTCTGGGTTCCTCTCCCAGAGCCCTCAGAGAGTCTCAAGGCTGTGACATCAAGGCTGGGTTAAAACACATTTCATAAAAAAAAAAATAAAATAAAATAAAATAAAATAAAAATAAAATAAAATAAAACACATTTCAGAGTGTATATGTTGGCCCAGATGGGAAGCCAACTCTCTTGATAGAGACCATATGATTTCCCCTTGGACACCTGGAAATCAAGCCCCAAACCTTTGGCTCCAGGGCCTCAGAACAACCACATGGCTCTGTTGGTAGCTGGACTCTGGGTTTTGGCCAATCTCCGTGAGTCAAGAAAATGTCAGAAGACCCAGAGATCAAAGTCCACCTCCCTTATAGACCTTGCCAGAGAGTTTGTCCTGGGGTGATTGCACTTGTTAGTGTTCCTTACCTTTCCTCTCTAGTCTGCAGTGGGGAGCCATGGATGTCTGTCTGCAGACTTGGAAAGTACAGGCTTGAAGCTCTGGCCTCTTCTCTTTTCCCATCCCTGCTGGCTTTGAGCCACAGCAGGACAATACTGAATGGTTCATCGGCATTGGCATCCCTGCTAATGTAACCATTTGGCTTTGGCTGGACACTTAGGTTGCTTCCATTATAAGTAACACTGGTATGAACTCTGCAAATAGGCCCCCAAATAACCCTTCAGGGGAGTTGACAGAGAGGCTGTGCTCAGTTTACAGATGAGATTTCCTGATCAATTTTAAGCAAAGTTGAAAACATTTTAAGAGAAGTCTGAAATACATCCCACCCTTCCCTGCCTTAGCAAAGAGAGCATACTGATGAAACCCTTTGCCATTCACCAGGATCAATGTCAGAGCCATTCGTGATTGTCCTCTAGGGCTGCTGCTGCTGGTGCCTTTGATACCAAAGCTGTGACCAGAGCAGGGGTGGGTGGCAGGGAGGCAAACCTGATCTCCCCACCTTACTCGAGGTGAGGTGGTGGCGTACCTCATGTGCTTCCACGGGAGACAGAAATAATTTTCAGCTGTGGCTGGGTGTCCACTTCCCTATGTAGACCAGAGAGGGACAGCCTGAGCTACTGGCAACTTCTCTAGTCATTTTAGTTATCATAGCTTTAGTTTAGGAAATTCAGTTATTCTATCTGGTTCTCTTCCAGATCTGTTATGTCATTGTTTATAATGTCTAGTATTCAGCCAATTTTTTTCTTGTTTGGGCATAGTTATTCTATAATCCTGTCTGATAATGCCAGGATTGAGTTGATGCATATCTCTTGTCTATTTTTTCCCTGCCGGTTTTTACTCATGGTGTCTTGTTCCCCTGTGTCCTTGGTTATCTTTGAGTGAGGATCCTACATTTGAAAAACTATTAGTAAAAAGAATTTGAAGCCTTGTAGGATGCTGTGTCCCTTTACGGAGGATTTAAAATTTTTCTTGCAGGTGCCTGGGGCTCTAAATCTAAGATAACCTTGATCTAAGTTTGGGGCTGAGATGCCTGGGCTCCTTGAAAGTCTTGAAGCATATGGCAATGCTTGCAAGACCTGCTTTACTTCTAGCCCACCCTTAACTGGGAGATGCAGCCCTGTGGACTTTGTGGGGTTTTTTTTTCCCTACATTTCCCTGCCCCCTATTTTCTAAAATTTCTACATAAGGATCATAGAACATTGTTTATTTATATTCAAATATAGTTGACATGCAATGTTACATTAGTTTCCCATGTACGACATAGTGTACATAATATACTCTGTACATTATGCTGTGTGCTCACAAGTGTGGCTGTCATCTGTCACCATATGGTGCTATTACAGCACTGTGACTGTGTTCCCTATGCTGTACCTGTCATCCCCGTGATGTACTCATTCTGTAACTGCAAGTCTGTACCTCCCACTCCCCTTCATCCATCTTTTCCTCTTTTCCCTCCCTCCACCCTCTCCCCTCTGGCAACCATTAGTCTATTCTGTGTATTTATGGGTCTGTTTCTGCTGTGCGTTTGTTCATTTATTTTATTTTTTAAGCTCCACATACAGGTGAAATCATAATGTTCATCTTTCCCTGACTTACTTAGCATCACACCCTCTAGGTGCATCCAGGGTTGCCTCAAAAGGCAACATCTCATTTTTAAATAGCTGCATACTATTCCATAGTATATGTATACCACACCTTCTTTATCCATTCACCTATCCATGAACACTGAGCTTGCTCCCAGACCTCGGCTCTTGTAAATTATGCTGCAATAAACATAAGGGTGCACATATCTTTTTAGTGTTTTCATTTTCTTTGGGTAAACACATAGAACATCATTTTAAATTAGAACAAGTAATCATACAAACAAAAAAAATTAAAATGAGAGATTGTTCAGTCTCTGGATTCCTACATGTCACGGTGCCCAATTACAGAGGTGACCTCAGTTATCTGAGTGTTAGTAGATAACATGGTAGATTAGCACTTGCCTGAAGATGCTAAGGGAGGCCCATATCTCCTTGAACCCAGAGCAGAAAGCACAGAGGTTGAAGCCCCTGCTCCCACTTGGTGACCCCAGTGCCTCCACCGGATTACCTCTATAAATGACTGAAGCTTTTTCCCCTATTCTCCCTACAGATTCCTGCAAGTAGCAGATGTCCCTACGTAATCACTTGATTTTGATCTTCCCTACATTAATGAGAACTTTAAATAGCTAGATAATATACAATACTTTGAATGGACCATAATTTATTTGAGCATTCTCCTGTTCAGTTGTTGACATTTTCCCATTACTGTAAAATATTTACAATGAACATCTTTGTGCCTACCTCTTTGCAAGCATTTTGGATTATTTCTCTGTGGGTAGTTTCCTAACAGTAGATCAAAAGATGTGAACATTTGTCAGGTTTTTTATCTATATTGCCAAATTACTTTCTAAAAAGGTTGTTCTTTTTTATTTTATTTTTAAATTATTTATTTTTATTTAAAATTTTTTTAAAATTTTTTAATTATTTTTTTTTTTTTTAGGGAGAGGGAAAGAGGGGCACCTGGGTGACTCAATGGGTCTGCATCAAGCATCAATGCGTCAACTCAATGGGTGACTCAAGCATCTGTCCTTGGCTCAGGTCATGATTTTGGGGTCCTGGGATCAAGCCCCACATCAGGCTCCCTGCTCATTGGGAAACCAGCTTCTCCTTCTCCCTCTGTTGCTCCCCCTGCTTGTGTTCTCTTGCTTGTTTTCTCTGTCAAATAAAATCTTAAAAAAAAAAAAAAAAGAGGGAGAGAGTGTGTGGTGGGGGGGAAGGGCAGAGGAGGACGGAGAAAAAGAATCCTAAGCAGGTTCCATACCCAGCGTGGAGCCTGACATGGGGCTCAATCCCATGACCCTGAGATCATGACCTGAGTCAAAATCAAGAGTCAGATGCTTAACCAACTGAGCCACCCAGGTGCCTAAAGAAAGTATATTCTAATTACTATGCCCACAAGGAGCATACAAGAGAGGCTGTGATATTCCTTGCCAACACCAGGTATATAATTAAAATAAAAGTTTTGGCTGATTTGGTAACTGAAAAATGGTATCCCCTTGTTATTTAATTTGCATCTTGTATTTTTTTTTCTCCTTTTTCCCCGGTGCCGATCCTCTTTTGGTAAAATTCCTTTTTATGCAGTTAGCACCTCTTTGGTAGAAGCAGCCTTTAAAATGGGGTCAATTATTCCAGTGTCTAAGAGCTTTCTCTTTTTAGCATTTATTGAAAAATACGTACATCGCATAATGCACTCCATCAGGGTAGTCTCTACCGAGTCATTCACAGTGTCTTGCTTGGTACTGGCTGCTTTCCCTCTAGGAGCAAGGCAAGGAGAGTGCACTTGAAACTACTAGGATGATACAGTAGGTGGGAAAAGGAAGAACATAGAGCAGTATAATATGGTTCCATTATGTTTTTAAAAAGTCACATATACATTTTTTATTTTTTTAAGATTTTATTTATTTATTTGAGAGAGAGAGATTGAGTGAGAGCATAAGAACAGGTTGAGGGGCAGAGGGAAAAGCAGATTCTCACTGAGCAGGGAGTCCGATGCAGGGCTCAATCCCAGAACTCCCAGACATGACCTGAGCCAGAGGCAGACGCTTAACTGACTGAGCCACCCAGGCGCCCCTAAAAGTCATATGTACATTTTAAAAGGCATCTGGAAGGACATGGCATAAACCATTGGCAGTAATTTTCTCTGTGGCTTAGTGTTCTATGGGAATTTGACACCTTTACCATCTTGACTTTGTAATTTTTTTTTTAATGAATAAGTGTTACTTTTGTAATCAGATAAAATAATAAAAATAATTCTATTTTGAAAAAAAATCCTGTTTTAGCCACTGGTTACGGATGAAAAATATATGCCATCCTATCTTGCCTATGTCCCTCTTCTTCTCTCTTCCTTAATAAATAAGTACATATTGGGGTACCCGGGTGACTGACTCAGTTAAGTATCCGACTCTTGATTTCAGCTCAGGTCATGATCTCAGGGTCGTGGGATTGGGCCCCACATAGAGCTCCACTCTGGGCATGGAGCCCACTTAAGATTTTCTCTCTTGGGCACCTGAGCGGCTCAGTGGGTTAAGCCTCTGCCTTCGGCTCAGGTCATGATCTCAGGGTCTTGGGACTGAGTCTGGCATGAGGCTTTCTGCTCAGCAGGGAGCCTGCTTCCTCCTCTCTCTCTGCCTGCCTCTCTGCCTACTTGTGATCTCTCTCTCTCTGTCAAATAAATAAATAAAATCTTAAAAAAAAAAGATTCTCTCTCTCTCCTTCTGTCCCTCCCCCTTGCTTGTGTACCTGTGTGTGAGTGCTCTCACATCTACTCTCTCAAAAAAAATTACATTTTACTTATATTTTTTATATTTTAAAATTTAATATTTTGCTACATTTGTATAGTTTAATATAGCTTATATTAATATATTATTAAATATTAAGAAATTATTAAAATACAAAATATATCTATATAATTTTTATTTTTATTATTTTTTATTGTGTTATGTTAGTCATCATAAAATACATGATTAGTTTTTGATGAAGTGTTCTGAGATTCACTGTAATGTAAGTCTCACCAGTAATACATTGTGGCCTCTGCTCTGTGTAGCTCCAGGGATATGACAGTGGGTTGCCTCTAGACCAGTTCCCCATGGGCAGATGGGAGGTATGCCATACATCCCGTTTTTGTCTCTCTTGAAGATAGTATTAAATGAGATTAGAAGGGAGAGCCAGTGCACATTGAAGGTCAATAACAAGGTCATGACAACTTTGTGGGGCAGGTGTTTGTAACCTGGTATTTTGAGGAGCACCTGAGGCTTCCTAGGGTGAATTAACATGGTCACCAGGGCCCAGAAGCAAGATGTGGAATTTAGGATTTAGATCCAAGTCTGCCTGGCTCTGAAAGCTGCTGTAACCACCACTTATGAAGAGCTGGAGCCTGGTCCCAGCAGAGCCCTTTCGGTGATGAAGCCTGGAGTCACAACCTGGTCATCTGGTGTAGCGGAGGGGGCGTTGTAGGACACACGTGCAGGGTCTTGCACTCCCACACCAGGCCTGAGAGAGAGCAGGCCCGCAGGGGTTTCCTGACCCTGGGGGCTCTAGGAGTTCAGCTGTAGGATTTCTGGGACCAAGGGCACCAGCTATTCTTCATGTGGCTGCTTCTCCATAGGCTACTGTTAGCTGGTCCTCTTGCCCTCTACTTTGGTCGGCCAAAGAGCACCTGCATCAGACCCTGCCCCCTGCCGGGAGGGGGGGGCTGATTTAAATCAGATTCCCTGCCACTCCTCCAAATCCGATTTTCTAGGGCAACGTAATGGATAATTTTGTCAACTTGACTGGGCCACTAGACACCCATGTATCTGGTTAAATTTTATTTCTGGGTGTGTCAGTGAGGGTGTTTCTTGAAGAGATGGGCATTCGAATTGGTAAACTGAGTAAAACAGATGGCTCCCCCCAGAGTGAGTGGGCATTACCCAATCCGTTCAGGGTCTAAATAGAACAAAAAAGTGGAAGATGGTTGAATTTGCTCTCTGCCTGACTCACTGAGCTGGGACATCCATTTTCTCCTGCCCTCAGTGCTCCTAGTTTCCAGAACTTAAGATTCAGGTTGGAATCTGTACCATGGGTCTCCAGCCTTTGAACTATGCCACTGACTTTCTGGATTTCCAGGTTGTAGACAGTAGAATGTGGGAATCCCCAGCATTCCATAATCATGAGACAATACCTTATTATAAGTCACACACACACACAGTTCTTTTTCTCGGGTGAACTCTCGCTAAAACAGATTTGGGTCCTAGGAGTAGGTTCTAGAAGAACAGAATTTTGAGAATGAGTTTTTGAATCAATTCTGGGGATTCTGGAAGTGGGTCTCTGACCTGATTAGGTTTAAGGATGCTGCTGACTCTTATTTCCAGCAGTAAAGAGAGCACTGATGGTCCACGGTGTGATCGGGCAGCAGAGCTACACACCATATCCGTATTAGATAGCCCCAGTCAACCTCTTTCGAGAAGCAAGGAGCTGGGTAATTGTGTATAGGATAGTTTGGAACGTTTTTGGAAAATGAATGACTGTAATAACGTTGGCTTGTTGCTCCTAATGTTGCTGGACAACGTGACAAGAGAACAAGCTCAGGGATTCAAATCTTCAGCTCAAACTCAGTATAAATGACCTAAGGGCTTCTAGGAGTGTCCTGATGAGAGTCTGATCTCCAGTAGGTGCAGGGCTGAGAGTGCGGAAAATGAAATGCAGAATTTCATCCCTTGACTGGCTGAATTACAATGCAAACTGAGCCCCCAGCCTCACACGGTGTCTGCTAAAGTGGGGGCACTGGTTGGAAAAGCATGGGCTCCTGCGAATTGGGTTGGGGGTATGTGGGAAGACTCCAGTGAAGCTGAGGACACTGTACCCCCGATCTCTGATAACTCTTCTTTGGCAGTGGGAGAGTGTCCCCATCCCCAGGGGTAGCAGCCACTCCTCCACACCTTTTGAGGGGATTAACCCTGCACTGCCAGAGGAAACTGTAAGGGTCTCCTCTGAGGCCGTGGCCACGAGAGACAATGCTGGTTCTCGTCAGGATCCACCCTGACCACCCCTCTTTGCTTCTAGAGGCATAACTAGACTCAAGTCCCAACAGGTGCCTAAAGGTGAGGTACAAAGTGTGACCCATGAGGACGTGTGCCACACTCCAAAAGATACTTGAGATTTCTTTGCCACTGTACAATGGGGAAAAAAGGTAATCTTTATTAAAAAGTGGCAAAGAACTTGGCAGAATGGTGTTCATGTTCTATGTTCTAGTTTTCTGCAGAAGGTGGAGACTGTAAGCCATGAAATTGGGTATTTAGCTGAGGAGATGCCTTCCTTTCCTTTTCCTTTCCTCTCCTCCCCTCCGCCCTTTTCTTTTGAAAAAGGGAGAGTGCCCGCGCAAATGGGGGGCTGGGGTGGGGAGGGGGAGAGAATCTTAAGCAGGCTCCATACTCAGCCATCATGACCCTCATGATCCAAAGCTAAGAGCTGGTCACTTAGCCAACTGAGCCACCCAGGTGCCCCTTGCTGAGATTCGTAAGCCAAGTGTTCAAGGAGAAGTCTAGTTCCTCCTCGCTACTTATAGTAAAATGCAAGGGAGAAAGGAGCTGAAGATGAAATTGTTTAAGCAAAAAGGAGCAAGAACTTAAAGATCTGGATGATTCCCAGCCTATCCATTTTATAAAAAATGAGAAAATACTGTTTGGAAATGAACACTAAGGGTGGGGCGGAGGGACCAGTCAATAAAGAGATTAGCGTGGGTGCGAACCCTGGATTTAATCAGCTATCTCAACAGAACTGGAATAAAGATGGGATTAAACCAGCAGAAAGACTGCCAGTGGGGACGAAAGAGAACAGAAAATAGGAGGGGCTAGAGGAAGGCATTGAGTGTGTGCTTTTAAGAATAGGAAGAAGGACCGTGAAGTAATTCAGAGATGGTCAGAGCCTCCAGCTAGGTTTCAGCAGGCAGATAACCTCCACTAGAAGCTGTGGGACAGGGTCGCCCTGTGGAGCCCTGGGGAATCCTCAACCCAGTGATTCTGGAAAGTTCAGTTCCAGTTTTCAGAGAGGGAGTCTGATTGGCCCAGCTCACATTTCAGTCCAGGGCCATGCAGCTTGCGGCTCTACGGAATCACGGACCTGAGTCCCGTGCCACTGTCTTGGCGGATTGGCCGCAGGTTGGGGGGTGTGGTCACAGGGCATAACATTTTGCTGCCTAGGGGGGCAGGCGCTGTGATCGACATCTGAATGTTAGCCTATAGACTGTGTATCAGAAACGTGACTTTTTCAATTGCCTCACACGTCCCATGCTTCTGGCACGGGGGCTCCAGATAGCACCCTGCAGGCACAAATGTGGGCTGAGGGGCTGAGGGGGGAAATCAGACGCTTGGCTGTTCCGGGTGCTCTGGGTGCAGGTGGATTGGGCCACATCTCCTCTAGTAGCCCTGCCCAGCCAGCTCCCTCAGCGGATTCCACCCCCCGAGTGGGGAGAACGACGTCTTGAGGGCAGTTTCCAGGCAAGTCAAACGCTAGTGCTTTGTCTTGGCCCCAGAATTTCCCTTGAGTTGTTTTTCACCCACAGCCTGCTCTCCTGTCACCTGGCTCTTTGGCAGCTGTTCTGGAGAAGAACAAAGAAGTTCCAGAAAGCCCCCGAGCGTCCAGGCTCCAGGATGGGCCCCACCAGGCTGCAGAGCCCACGCTCCCCTCCTCTGCAGGCTGGCTGCTCAGAGTCGCTGGCTGAAGGGGAGAGCTGGAGGGGAAAGTGGGAACGGCCCTGGTTTGGCGGTAGGAGCTATAGGCTGGAGTCCTGGCTCTGCTAATTCCTAGCTGCCCTGCTGGGTAGTGGAAGGAGTGGCTGTGGATGCCTTGCATTCGGTTGGGCTTCATTCTTCATCCTTCGCCTAGGTCAGGGCACCCCCAGAGTGCCCGTGTTCCCCCTCCTTGCCGGTGCAGCAGGAGGTCCAGGCGTCCAGCCTGTCCCCGTCCTGTTACCTGTCTAGGAGGCTGCCGGGGTTGAGGGGTCCATGAGCAGCAGGTGGCGCTGGCAGGCGATGTGAATGCGACGCAGCAACCTTGTGAGAGCAGAACTCAGAGTCTAAGGGTGACGGACAGGAACAGAGACTGAGTCTAGATCCTTGGTGACAAGCTGAAGAGCTGGCACTATTTATCTCTGGACATTTTATGTGAGAACAATGAACCTGAATGCGTCGAAGCCCACCTTAACCGAGGTTTCTGATATGGACAGCCAGTTGGATGGAATCCTGGCTGATGGGGAGGGGTACTTCCTGCCTGGTCATGGGGGCAGGTTGGGTCAGAGGAACCTTCTGATACTCGTTTTCCCATAGACCTAGAACCTTGCTTGGCCCCCACCTTGTCCCAGGAGCCCACATTACTTAGGGGATGGGGAAGCTATTTAAAAGCCTCTTGCTCTCTTGGATCCCTGGTGGAAGGGAACAGACAAGGGCAGCCTGGGAAAGTGCGAAAAGCACTGGTTGCAGTCAGAAGGTCTGGGATTGAGACTTGGCTCTGTTAGTTCCTGCCTCTGGTCAATAGTAGCTCTGTGCTTAGGGCCGGGGAGACCCTGCAGATCAGGTCAAGGGCCCTAGTTGGGGGTGGGGCACATGGAATGGTCAGAGACCAACTAAGATGGAATTTCAAAGGACTGCGGTTATGACCTTCCAGGCTTCCAGGAGGAGTTGGTCTTGGTCAAGGCCTTGCAGGATATGTCTAATTTCTTGGGGAGGAGAGCATGCGGCAGGGAGGACCCCAGGCCTCTCAGTGACATCTTGCTTTGTCTTGTGTGAGTTCTGGCTGGACTGTGTTTTGCCTACACCTGCTTCCTCTCCATCTGCCTAACTCCTGGCCATACAGCCTGTGAGGTCTGGGAGAGTAGAGACGCTCCCTTCATCTCTGCAGCCTAGTGCCAGTGGGCATTTGCTGCATCACTGCTAGGGGGAAGGAAGAGGTGCAGGAGGGGGTGTCCCCAGGCCAGGGAGAGGCGGTGAGCTTCCGGGGTGTCTGGAAGGGCAGGTTGGAAAGGGCGGTCTTCAAACTGTACTTCCTGGTGACATTTCAGGGCGATTCCAGGGTAATGTCTTTTCTCTGAGAAGCCTCGGGTTTTCTCTTTTCCCTTTGGCATTGGCACTGGCATGTAGGAGCAGGCCTCCCACTGACCACAAGCCCCTACACTTGGTCTTGAACTTGAGAAATTTGGAATGACTTAGCTGAGTGCATAATGCTTCCCATTTCCCAGGAGCCCAGCTCATCTCCCCAGGTTACAGAGATTCATTAGGCTTACTCCTTGACCTCCGGGACTCTGAGGGACTGTGTGCTGGAGTGGAATGAGAAGTGGCCTGGATGCAGGAGGCCTGGGTTCCTGTCCTGACTCTGCCACTCACCAAGGGAGAGGCTTAGGGCTAGTCTCTTCCTTCCCGGGGCTGGATGGTCTTCCAGCTCTAACATTCTGTTGTGCTCCTGTGATTCCTAATACTGGCTTCTAGAATGTGGGACCCCGAGGCCATGGGAAGAGGTTGGCATTTTATGTGGGAGCTCCTGACACTCCCATCTCCCAAGATGATGAAGAGGACGATGGGGTTAACAATACCTGGCATTTACGAACACAGGCTTAGCTGCCTATGTGGAAGGGGCTGTTATTGTCCCATTTTACAGACGAGGAAACAAAAGCGGAAAATGGTTAGTCAAGCTCCCGGCTGTCTGTGCACGTAAGGGCCTACACTATTTGTAGTCTGAATTAAATATCCCCCCACATTTTGTTAGATTGGATGGCTTTACCCAGTGATGGAGGAAGAAAGGTCTGGCTCCTCTAAGAAGCAAGGTGGTAGAAGGTGGAGTTCAAATGGAGGGAGGGGACCCAAGAGCATGGGGTGGCAGCTTAAAGGGGATGGGGCAGGAGGTGAGTTCTGAAATTGCTGGGTCTCTAGTGTCAGGGCCTCCCTCCCACCCTGGGCCCCCGGTTTGGGTTTGAGTTATCCTGGAGGCTGGCTTCAGTTGCCCTGAAGGCTCTGCTGGCGAAACCACTAGAGTCTGAAATCAGACTTTAAGACTGGTTTTGGGTCTAGCTTGTGGGCGAGCTGTAATTATGTCCATTATACCTGTCTTGAATGATTCACAGATGGCAAGGGCTTACGTAGGAGCAATGTTCCTCTTAATTTTTTTTTTAATTTACATTTTCCGGTGACTCACTTGAATTGAGAGTACAGTCTCATTGACTGGAGAAGAAAAAGTGAGAAGGAAAAAAAGAAAAATGTCATCGGGTCTCTTGGAGACTAATAAAATTGTCCAAACCGTGTCCAGGTGATTCTGGGCTCAGGTCCTGGGGGCTCAAGCCTACCCCTTATTCTCTGAGCCTCGTAGCTCTCCTTCCTGGAAGTGGGGGACAGCCCTGTGGCCCCAGGAAGGCAGTGGAGGTACAGTCTGACACTGGAGAGAGTTGGTGCTTTGGGCTAGAAGATCTGGGTTCAAATCCCTGCCCCAAAGCTAATGCCAGCTGTGTGACCCCTAGCAATTTCTTTCTTTCAGATGAGAAAATTCATCTCAAAATTGGAATTAAAAAAAGCAATGCCAGCTTCGCAGGTTGCTAGCATTTGATGAGGTTGAGTTTATTAGGCTCTTGGCACAAATTAACGAGAACAACAGCAAATACCATCAGTGATTATGATGCACCAAGCCCTTTACACGGGGTACCTTAGTCCTTACAACAGCCCTGGGGGTGAGCCATTACAGGTCAGGAAACTGAGCTCAGAGAGGTTAAATGACTAAGGTCACACGGCAAGTTCGTGGCGATCTTGGGGGACTGGCGTACAGGTTGGGCTGACTTCAAAGCCCACTGTAGGTGTTAACCCCTAACCCACTTATTCCCATAGGAAGTGTGCTTGTCCTTCCTGTCCCATAAAGCAAGCCTGCCCAAATTGGAGCCCCCTGTCTTCTCTATTCCTGGTACTGGCCCCACCAGCCTTTCAGGCCCCCCCATCTTGGGGTTATCTTTGGCCTCTCTTTTGCTGGGCCCACATTCTTGCCTGTCATACTTGGCGTCAACTGAGCAGCAGCCAAGACCCAGATCTATATATTCGTTCCATGTAGATCTTTTCTTCCTCGTCACCCTTTACCCCCCCCCCCCCCCAGCCCGGGCTTCACACACAGTTCTTGCCACATGCCCCCTCCCTCTGTGTAGCCAATTCCAGCCACACCCTAGTCTGCCCTGCCTACTTCAGGCGCGTCACTCCCTCTGAAATCTTCCATGGCTCCCCTGGCCTGCCATGCTTAACACTGACTCCTGAGCCCAGCACAGACTCCCTGTATCAGGCTGGTTCCCCAGCTTTGGAATGAGACCGCCAGGGTCACCTTTTCATATGCCCGTGGAAAACAGATCAAAGCTGAGGAGGAGAAACCCTGGAGGAGATCCTCAGGTCTTGGCTGTGCCACCTTCCTGCTGTGTCCTGGGGGTCCCTGGGGGCACTGTGAAGACAGTTAGGCTGGGTATCCTTTGAGACCTTTCTGGAGGCTGCAGGCTTGGACCGCAAGGCCTCCCTTGGATGTCCCGAGACGTGAGTGGGTTCTGGGTCTCTGCTCCCTGCCGACTGGGGTGCACGAGGGGCTGGCGGCTCAGGACCTCCCTCCCCTCCCCTCTCCCCCTTGGGGCAGTGTCCGAGGAAGTACCAGGGAAGCCCTGAGTGTCAGTGGGTGAGCCAACAGCTTGTATTGAAGACGGGGCTGTCTGCTCACAGGGACTGCGACCTGCTCTTCCCTCCTCCCGCCGGGGTAGACATGCTTCGGCTTCTCCTGGGCTGATGGGCAGGAGAGCACTCTCCCCTGGTTCATCCGGAGCCTCTTGGCCACTCCCTGTTGACCTGTGGCCAGTGGGCTCTAAGCGGGGAGCTGGGGGCGGTGGGGGGGGGGACTCCCTGTATCCGCTCGCCCAGAGGAGATCTGGAATACCCGCTCCACAAAGCTGAGCCAGGCTCTTTGGGCCCCGGACCTCACACGGGAAGAGGAAAGAGGGAAAGAGGGGTGAGACCCAAGTGAAGCCAGAAACTCCGGGAGAGGCTGCTTTCAAAAGGCGAGTTTTGCCCTGAGCCTCCACGGCGGGGACCCCGGGGTGGGGACGACCCTGAGCATATACGATGGGTGGCATTTGAGGCTGCTTTTGGTTCTGTCCAACAGACCAGAAATGCAGTGTGAAGAGCCCAGGAGACTCCTACACTGAGAACAGAGGGGCCTGGGGCTTTGGGTCTGTCCCCCAAGCAATCACTGTGCCTGAGCAGGCAGGTCCTGGGAACAAAGGGGATGACCTCCGTCCTTGGCAAGCAGTTCACAATCCTATTGTGGAAACAGAGATGGTAATCCCATGATTGGTGGTGTATTGAGGAGTGTCAAATCATGGGTGTCTAAATGGGACATGTTTTTATTTTTTCACGTTGCTTTCCATTATGCTAGGTTGAACCCTCCCCCCCCATACCTTGACATTTGGGTGGATTCCACAGTTTCCTGGTCCTTTTTGGGGGTGGTAGTTTATGGTGGCTGGGCAGGCCCAGGCCTCCTCTTCTGGGTATGGAGGTGCTCTAGGTTCTTAGCTCCTTTGGTGCTTAGCTGTGGGCCGTAGCTCAGTGTGGGGACATGACCAATGATAGATGCAATACGGGGGCCTGTGGAAATGAGGAGGATGCCACCCAGCCTGGCCGAAGCAGTCAGGAAAGGCTTCTGGGCAACCTCTTTCTACCAGGAATGGCTGGACGTGATTTCCATGATGATCTCCCTTTCTACAAGTTTCTTAAGACCTCAGAGCACCTGTTTCAGCATTAGTGTGAATTTGAGGGCAGGGCGTCTCTCTGTCCCCAGGACCCATCAGGTGATAGGTGGATGAATGAAGGAGCTGATGCCACTTGACGAATTTCTTTCTCCTGTGTCTGGTTGATGGGCTATCTTGGGATCCTAGAAGAGTTTGAGTTCTATGGAAGAATTGCTAGAAGGCGGGCTGGTTTGGTCAATCCAGGGACGGCGGGCGGAGGGGGCTGTATGTGTGTGATCTGGGCTCTACTCAGCCATGCAGAAGGCCTGTTCCTGGGCCATGGCCATCATCCTCTTCCTCTTGCTCAGCTGGAGCCCCCTTCTCTGGTGCCTGTCTTCCTCTTCCATGACAACGTCCCCCCCACCAAAGCCCTCCGTCTGCCCTCCCCCTGAGAAGCCAGCTCTCAATTCATGCAGCGCCTTCCTCTCCATCCAAGGTTATGCCTACGGGACCGGACCGTGTCCTTTCCGTCGATATTCTGATGGCCGGTCTATTTATAACAATGACTCACCCACCACCTGAACTTCTGCAGGAAGAGTTTGGCTTAGGAGCCAACTCCCCTGGAATGCAAAACAGTTCGCGCTTGTAAATGATCCCCATTTCATTTCCCTGGGACTGCATCCTTGGCCTCCTCTTGACCCTGTGGCCAGATCCCTTAGCGACCTCCCACCCGCCCTGCCGCCTGGTGCCACCAGCCCCTCTTGTTTACCAAGAATCCCGCCGACCCCACGACCTGCACGGCCGGGCAAGTTCCTCTTCTTCATTAACCTTGAGACGAGACTTCCTTGCTGGGTAGATCGGAAGGCTCCGCTGGACGATTTCCCTTTGTTTTCGTGTTGTTTGCTTGTGAAAGAGCTCTCGCTGGGGTGGGGGCAGGGAGTGGACGAATCTGAAAGCGAGCCCTGAGCCCCCACCCTTGGCCCGGGGCTGCCTTCTCCAGCTTCTCTCTCAGGACCCCCGCGTTAGCAGGGCGCTCCCCGCCGAAGGCCCCTGTGCGCTGCGGCTCCTGTCTGACCGCCCGGTAGGAGGGGCGGTGACGGCAGCGGGTCCCACCGTTTCTCCCACAGCGTCTCACGTCCCCCAGCAGGTGCCTGGGGCAGGTAGGTCTGCTGAGACCCACGGTGGTTGGGCTTGAAGGACATTTGTATAGACAGGCATTTGCGGTCTGGCCGGGGAGGAGATGACCCCCTCCTCCAGTTTGTCAGCAGGTGCCCCTGTTGCCTTCTTCTTATAAAGAAAATACAGTAGAGGCCCTCGGTGGGGTCCCTTGGTTTCCCATCCATTAGACGCCAATTGTCACTCAGCCCAGAATCCAGCCTCCTCTGGCTCTGTGTCACCCGCCTCTCCACCTGTTCCATCCTGGACCCCATACCCACCCCCGACCCCCGGTGTCCCCTCTAGCTGGCCCTCCTCTCCACTGCTGTCTGCAGTCTCCCCACTGTTCCCTCTGGGTGCTGCCGCAGACTCCTGCCCCCACCCACTTCATTCCACAGTGACCATCCCCTCCGACTTGATGAGTCTGGACCCATCCTAAGTCCCAGGCTTGTTGGTCTCTTTGTCGCTTCTGACATCCTTGAGCTCCATCCTCCCTGGCTTCTGATATGCCCCCCTCGTCCTCAGACACCCCTGGCCTCATTCGCTTCTCACCGTGCCTCGCTTCAGGCCACTGTCACCTCACCTTCCCCTGATGTCACGGCCCCAGGCACCAGCTGGATGCTGCCTGCTCTCCCCGCCAGTCCGTTCACTACCGGCGGGTGATGCCTCCGACAATGCCACACCCCTCTCCACATCCCCACTTGGCACGGCATGCAAGGCCCCCAGGACCGGTCCCTGCCTTCCCTTGACTTCATCTCCTGCCACATTTTCATACCACTACCCCAAGCCCTATTTTCTGAGCTAGTCAGCTCTCCCAGATTAACTTCCCCACATCTCTGCCTCGCATGTGACGTTCCTATGGCACAAGAGCCTCCCCCGCTTCTGCCTTTGGCTGAATCCTAGTCCCCATCCAGAGTTCTGCCGGCTTGACCCCTCTGTCTGCATGTCCGCCTCCCGCCCTGGCCCCCACTTCCAATTCGATGACCAACGAGACACTCCAGTCTGGGTCAAATCCCTTTATTTTATGCTCCCTGGGAGGGAGTCCCTGCCTTTAGGGAACTTAACTTAGTAGTTCTACATTAAACAGGGGAGGGCGTCCTTAGAGGCATCACCTGGTACTGTTCGATTAGTTCCACCAGACCGGAAGCTAGGCAAGAGCAGGGAGGTACTTCTTATTTTTTTTTTTTTGAAGATTTTATTTATTTATTTGACGGGGGTGGGGGAGCGCGAGCAGGCAGAAGAGGGAGCGGCAGGCAGAGGGAGAGTACTCGAGACTCAATTCCAGTGCTTTGGAATCATGCCCTGGCAGAGTCAGGCAGAGGCATAACGGACTGAGCCTCCCAGGCGACCCGAGAAATCCTTATTTTTAAGTAGGGATTTTTTTTCCTTCTTATTTGTGTGAGCGAGAGAGCACAAGCAGGAGGAGCAGAAGGCAGAGGGAGAAGCAGACTCCCTGCTGAGCAGGGAGCCTGATGTGGGGCTCAATCCCAGGACCCTGGGATCATGACCTGAGCTGTAGTAGACGCCCAACTGACTGAGCCACCCAGGCCCCCCTGTTGTTTTTCTTCTTAAAGAGCATTTACTATTAAATACTTTCAGAGACTAATGAACACCTGTGTGCCCAATCCCCAATTTTGTCTAGTCTCACCACCTGCCATATTTGCCTCAGGTGCTTTTTTTAAAGATATGATGATAAACATGACCAGAGACCTCTAAGTTTTGATGCTGATCTAAAAAAACTTGCTTTTATTCAGTGTTTAAACATTAATTAGATGCAACTATTTATAAAGTACATGTAATGTCTAAGGACTAATGAAACAGTGAACACCTGCATACCCACCACCCAGTTTAGGCAAAAGAATATAACCAGTACTTTTAAAGTCTCCTCAGAAGCCCGCTTCCTCGCATCTGCCACCCTCCCTTAGCCATAACCATTGCCCTGAATTGTGTGTGTCATTTTCTTGCTTATCTTTATACATACCCGATATATTTGTTTTCCTAAACATTAAGGTCTTTAGTTTTGCTGTTTTAAAAAACTTATATGTGGAGGGGTGCCTGGGTGGCTCAGTCAGTTGGGCGTCTGCCTTCAGCTCAGGTCATGATCTCAGGGTCCAAGGATCGAGTTCCACATCAGGCTCCCTGCTCAGTGAGGAGTCTTATTCTCCCTCTGCCCATCACCCTGCTTGTTCTCTCTCTCTTTCAAATAAATAAAATCTTTTTTAAAAAGCCCTTATATAATGCAGAGAAAGGGGAACCCTCCTACACTGTTGGTGGGAATGCAAGCTGGTGCAGCCACTCTGGAAAACAGTATGGAGGTTCCTCAAAAAATTGAAAATAGAGCTACCCTACGACCCAGCAATCGCACTACTGGGTATTTACCCTAAAGATACAAATGTAGTGATCCTCAGGGGCACGTGCACCCGAATGTTTATAGCAGCAATGTCCACAATAGCCAAACTAGGGAAGGAACCTAGATGTCCATCAACAGATGAATGGATAAAGAAGATGTGGTATATATATACAATGGAATACTATGCAGCCATCAAAAGAAACGAAATCTTGCCATTTGCAATGACATGGATGGAACTAGAGGGTATTATGCTGAGCGAAATAAGTCAATTAGAGAAAGACAAATATCATATGATCTCTGATATGAGGAACTTGAGGGGCAGGGTGGGGGTTTGTGGGGGGTAGGGAGGGAAAAATAGTGAAACAAGATGGGATGGGGAAGGAGACAAACCATAAGAGACTCCTAATCTCCAAAACAAACTGAGGGTTACTGGGGGGTGGCAGGGTAGGGATAGGGTGGCTGGGTTATGGACATTGGGGAGGGTTTGTGCTATGGTGAGTGCTGTGAAAGGTGTAAGCCTGATGATTCACAGACCTGTACCCCTGGGGCAAATAATAATAAAAAATAAAATAAAAAGCCCTTATATAAATGGAAAAATATAGTTTGTGTCTTTCTGTGATCTGTTTCCCCCCCTTTTTTTTGGCTTACAGTTTCGTTCTGATACGATGTGTACCCTGATATTCATTCATTTTTACTAATGATTGTTCTTCTGTTGAGTGGACACCACATACTTATCCATTCTCCTGTTGATAGATGGGACCCACGTTTAGTTTGCCTTTCCTCACCTGCCTGCCTCTCTCTCCTTTCTGTCCCATGACACAGTGTTGAAGTGAGGATTCCCGCCCTGCTCCCACATGAGAGATGCAAACACCCGGCCAGCTGAGGACCACCGGGAGCACACCTGCCGGGGGTTGCTGGGTCACGAGGTATGTGCATCTCTGTTTTTCCTAGATGGTGCCCACCCGCGTTCCCACAGCAGGGTTGTCCGAATGTCGGCTGCTCCACAACCTCACCAGTGCACAGGAGACTCGGACTTTGAAAACTGTGCCTCTTGTGCCCATGATGTGCTATCTTGTTATTTTCCTGACTGTGGACGGGGTTGAGCTTATTTTCAAATGTATTTCCTTCAGTGAATTGTCTGTTCATATCTTTTGCCTATTATATTTGGTGGTTTTCCTCCAGAATTGGTTTGCAGTGTTGTTGTTGTTGTTTTAAAAGATTTTGAACATGAATCTCTTGGGAGGCAAATATCTTCTCCCAGGCCGTAGTTTGTCTTTTTGGGGGGAGGGGAATGGGGCTTGGGAATTTTTTTTTAAATACAGTAATATACAGAAATCTTGACTGTTACAGTTTGATAGATTTTTGTTTTGTCTTATTTTTTAGAATTCCAGTAGAATTAACATACAGTGGTTTGGGGTATACAATACAGTGGCTCAACAATTCTACGCATTACTTGGTGTTCATCAAGATAAGTGTACTCTTGGGGCACCTGAGTAATTCAGTCGATTAAAGGTCCCATTCTTTTAAGTGTACTCTTAATCCCCTTCATCTATTTCACCCATCCCCCCACCGTCTCCCCTCTAGTAAACATCAGTTTGTTCTCTATAGTTAAGAGTCTTTTTTTGGTTAAGAGTCTTTTTTACTTTGTTCGTTTGTTTCTTAAATTTCACATGTGAGTGATTTCATATGGTGTCTGTCTTTCTCTGACTAGTTTATTTCACTTAGCATTATACTCTGTAGCTCTAGCCATGTCATTGCAAATGGCAAGATTTCATTCTTTAAAAAAAATTTTAATTCCAGTGTAACTAACATACAGTGTTATATTAGTTTCAGGTGTGCACTATCATGATTTAACAATTCTATATATTACTCAGTGCTCATCATAAATGACCCTTAATCCCATCACCTGTTTCACCCATCCATCCATCCATCTCCTCTCTGGTAACCACCAAGCTGTTTTCTATAGTTAAGAGGGTGTGTCTTGGTTTGTCATTTTTTTCTTTGTTCATTTGTTTTGTTTTGTAAATTTCACACATGAGTGAAATCATATGGATTTTGTCTTTCTCGGACTGACTTATTTTGCTTAGCATTACACCTTCAGATCCATCCATCTTGTTGGAAATAGCAAGATTTCATTCTTTTTTTATGGATGCGTAATATTCTATTGCATACATATACCATATCTTCTTTATCCATTCATTCATTGATGGACACTGGACTCCTTCCCTAATTTGGCTATTGTAAATAATGCTGCAATAAATGTAGGGATGCATATATCCTTTTTAATTAGTGTTTTCATTTTCTTTGGGTATATACCCAGTAGTATAATTATTGGATCATATGGTAATACTATACCAGTTTGACTCCCACAAATAATGTACTTTTTAACCACATCCTTGCCAGCACTTGTTGTTTCTTGTGTTGTTGATTTTAGCCATTCTGATAGGCATTAGTTGACATCTCATTGTAGTTTTGATTTGCATTTCCCTGATGATGAGTGATATTGAGAAGCTTTTCATGTGTCTGTTGGCTATCTGTATGTCTTCTTTGGAGAAATGTCTGTTCATGTCTCCTGCCCATTTTAATTTTAATTTAATTTAATTAATTAATTTAGAGGAAGAGAGAGCGGGGAGGGGCTGAGGGAGAGGGAGAGAAAGAATCTTAAGCAGGCTCTATGCCCAGAGCAGAGCCCTATGTGTGTGGGGTGGGGGGGAAGGGGGGAAAGAATCTCAGTATCATTACCCTGAGGTCATGACCTGAGCTGAAATTAAGAGTTGGATGCTTAACCTACTGAACTACCCAGGCTCATTTTTAAATTGGGTTGTATTTTGGGTGTTGAGTTTTACAAGTTCTTTATGTATTTTGGATATTAAGCCTTTATCAGATATGTCATTTGTAAATATCTTCTCCCATTCTGAAGGTTGCCTTTTAATTTACTTGATTGTTCCCTTCACTGTGCAGAAGCTTTTTATTTTAATGGAGTCCCAATAGTTTGTTTTGGCTTCTGTGTCCCTTGTCTCAGGAGACAAATCTAGAAAAATGTTGTTATGTCTGATGTTAGAGAAATAACTGTGCTCCTATGATTTTTAGATTTCAGGTCTCACATTAAGATCTTTAATCCACTTTGAATTTATTTTTATGTATGGTATGAGAAAGTGGTCCAGTTTCATTTTTTTGCATGTAGCTGTCCAGTTTTCCCAGCCACGTTTGAAGAGACTTTTTCCTATTGCATATTCTTGCCTCCTTTGTCAAACATTAATTGACCGTATATAATCATGGGGTTATTTCTTGCTCTTTATTTTGTTCCACTGATCTATGTGTCTATATTTGTGCCAATACCACACTGTTCTGATCTTTGCAGCTTTGTAGTATATCTTGAACTCTGGGATTGTGATACCTCCAGCTTTGTTCTTTTTCTTCTTTTTGGCGGGGGGGTGATTTTGGGATCATGCTGTATGTATTGTTCTTTGATGTTCTTAGATGTTTCCAGCCAGTACACTCCTTTTATCCACCACATATTCCACAGAATTACCATTGTCATTTGGGTTGCTTCATTCTGCTGTTATAATTATGCCCACTTTTGTGCACACGTTTGAGTACAGGGGCTGAAAAGGGAAGGAGAGAGTCTCAGTTTGAGTCTCTGTTGTCACTCTGGTGTGAGATGAAGATGTTTTGATGTGGTGTTGAGCAGGCAGTAGGCAGTGCACACTGACCCAGGCAGGAGGGTGGCTGGGCTGTGGATTTGGGGCCAACAGGCCAACGGCACTATGTGTGATGGGGAAGCGGCTGGTTTTGCTCCCGGTTTAGTGGTCATGAATTCCTTTAACTTTTGTTAGTCTGGGAAACTCTATCTCCCCTATTCTGAATGGCAGTCTTGGTGGATAGAGTATTTTTGGCACAGATTTTTTTTCTTTTCAGCACTTTTTGAATATCTCATGCCACTCCCTCTGGCCTGCAAAGTTTTTGCTAAACAAATCAGCTGATAGTCCTAGGGGATTTCCTTTGTATGTAACTACGTTCTTTTCTTTTCTCTTGCTGCTTTTAAAATTCTTTATCACTGCTTTTTGCCATTTTAATTACTATGTGTCTTGACGGGGACCTCCTTGAGGTGATTTTGTTGGGGAATCTCTGCCTCCTGGATGTGGATTTTTGTTTCTTTCTCCAGGTTTGGGAAGTTTTCAGCTATTTTTTTTTTTTTCAAATAAACTTTCTGTGCCCCTTTCTCTCTCTTCTCCTTCTGGGATCCCTGAAATGTGAATGTCACTACGCCTGATGGAGTCACTGAGTTCCCTAAGTCTGCTCTCCTTTTGTATAATTTTTTTCCCTCTTACCAGCTCAGCTTGATTACTTTCCATTACTCTGGACTCCAGGCTGCTGATCCATTCTTCTGGTTCGTCTTGTCTACTATTTATTCCATCTAGTGTATTTTTTACTTCATTTATTGCGGTGTCCATCTCTCATAGGTTCTTTTTTTTTATCTCTTTGTTGAGGGTCTCACTGATGTCCTCCCCTCTTTTCTCAAGTCCAGCGAGTATCTTTATGATCATTATTTTAAGTTCTCTATCAGGCATATCACTTATCTCCATTTCGCTTTGGTGTCTTGCAGTGATTTTGTTCTGTTCTTTCATTTGGGACACATTCCTCTGTCTCCTCACTGGGACATACTTCTCTGTCTCCTCATTTTGTCTAACTCGGTGTCTGTTTCTATGTGTTAGGAAATTCAGCAACATCTCCTGCTCTTGAAAGTAGTGGCCTTATGAAGAAGAGGTCCTGTGGAGGCCCTCAGTGCAATGTCTCCTTTTTTACCAGAAAAACACACTTGAGGGGTATCTCCTAGGTGTGTTGCTTGTGCCCTACTGTTGTGGCTGAGCTGTGTTTGCCTTCAGTCCAATCATCTGCAACGTCTCTCTTTGCTTGTTGTGGGCAGGATCTGATCTCTGTGTGGTTAGTGGGCCAGTCTGGGGCCACCTAAGGCTTGAGTTGAGTCAGACCAGGAGTTTGCCAGAGGTGAAGGAGCACCAAACAGCAGGGCACTTTCCCTATGTTGTCCCTGAGAAGTTTTATTGGTGGGCAGGTCCCACAGTTAGACCTGCCATCTGCTCCTAGCCCACTGCTGGGGCTGCAGTTGGACTGGTGTGTATGGTGATCGTCCCCATTCCCCAGGGGGAGGAGTCACTTTGGAGTGGCGCTGGCCCCTGTCCAGGCTGCTTGCACACTGCCAGGCCTGTGGTACTTCTTTGGATGGGCTCTGGCCAAGAGGGTATTGATGGGGGTGAGATCCACAATGCGCACAGGGGCTGGGGGTGCAGGGTTAGCAAGGTTTGTGTGCTATTGTTCCCCTCCAGGAGGGGCCCTGCAGCAGACTGAGGCAGGCCAGTCTGGAGGGTTGGCTCCAAGGAAGCACAGCTGGAGGGGGTTGGAGGGGAGAGGCGGCAATGCAAGCAAGTCAGGCAGCGAGTATCATTGCCACACTGGTTCCCGCAGGTGGC
Source organism: Ailurus styani (assembly GCA_002007465.1). NCBI lineage: Eukaryota > Metazoa > Chordata > Mammalia > Carnivora > Ailuridae > Ailurus > Ailurus styani. Next base: position 5,325,902 of record LNAC01000022.1, read on the forward strand.
CGGGTGTCTAGGCTGGGGAGCAGGGGAGAGAAATGCTGCCTGCCACTTCCTTTGTTCCTGGAGGAGTCCCCCACCAATCTCTGTCCCTTTGGGACACACTCTGAGATAAGTAAACAACAAATGCCCCAGGCAGTTTTCAAACTGCTAGTTGTCTTCCTCCTACCCTCCTGATTTTTTAAAATTCCAGGTTTTAAGTTCCACTGGCTGTAAGAACTTACAAAATTCTGCCCCTCTGATTTTCAAAGCCTAATGTTATGGGGATTCATCTGCCCTGCTCCGGCTTCCTTGATGGGAGAGTCGGGCTCCCTTGCTCCCTGATCCCCATGAGTTCGTTGAGCACCCCACCTTGACTCTGCCATTTCTGCCCTCTTCCCTGTGGCCTCTTCTCTATGTTTAGCTATGGAGAGTCTGTCTGCCAGTCTTCGGGTCGTGTTCTGGACTGTTTACGCTGATGTGGGTGTCATGTAGGTGTACCTGCAGGATGAGATGAGCGAAGGGTCTCCCTACTCCACCATCTTTCCGGCAGTCTGTTCTTTTTCAAGGTTGCTTTGGCTATTCTGGGTCTTTTGTGGTTCCGTACAAATTTTAGGACTATTTGTTCTAGTTTCCTGAAAGTGCTTTTGGTATTTTGACAGGGATTACATTAAGTCTGTAGATTGTTTTGGGTAGTGTGGACATTTTAACAGTATTTGTTTTCCCAATCCATGAGCATGGAACATCTTTCCATTTGTTTGTGTCATTTTCAGTTTTGTTCTTTTTTTAAAAAAACACATTTAAAGATTTTATTTATCCATTTGAAAGAGAGAGAGAGAGAAAGAGAGAGAGTGCCTAAGTGGGGGGAGGGGCAGAGGGAGAAGCAAGCAGGGAGCCCGATGCGGAGCTCGATCCCAGGACCCCGAGATCATGACCTGAGCTGAAGGCAGACGCTCAAACGACTGAGCCACCCAGGTTTCCCCATCTTCAGTTTCTTTCATCAGTGTTTTATAGTTTTCAAAGTGCAGGTCTTTCACTTCCTTGGTTAAGTTTATCCTAGGTATTTTATTATTTTTGGTGGGATTATACATGGGACAGTTTGATAGATTTTGACAAATGCATGTAGCCATGTAACCCACTCCTCTGTCATGGTTTAGAGCATTTCTGCTCCGCAGTAAGATCCTCTGTGCTCCTTCTGAGGCAACCACTGCTTGTACTTCTTTTACCATGTATTAATTTTGTCTGATTTAGAACTTAATATAAATGAAATCATACTGTGTGCCTGGCTTCTGAAGATTCATCCATCTTGCGTTAATTTCTTTTTTATTGCTGAATAGATTCCGACTGTATGAATGTACTGTAATAGGTTTACCCAGCGTCCTGTTGGTGGACACTCAGGTGGTTTCAGGTTTTGGCTACTATGAATGAAATGGCCATCAACATTCTCGTACCTGTCTTTTTGTGCACCTCTGTTTTCATTTCTCTGGGGTAAACACCTCAGAGTGGAGTTGCTGAAGCCATAGGGAAGATTTGTGTTTGACTTTATGAGAAATACCGTGTTTCATCTTTTAATTCTGTTAAGGGCATCATCTGTCATCAGATTTTATAATCTTTTTCCTTATGGTTTATGCTTGCTTTAAGACATATTTTTCTGAGGTCATGCAGATCTTCTTCATTTCCCATCTGAAGGTTTTAAACTTTGCATTTCACATTTGGAGTTTTAATTTACCTGAAGTTGATTTTTATCAGCTGTGTGAGATAAATCTATTTCCCCCCCATTTCCCATTTGGATAACTAATATTGCCAACACTGCTATTGACTAGAGCATCACCTTGCCCTGTTGTAATGCTCTTTCATATTTGAGGTTTCCGCATGAACCTAGCCTTGTTTTTGGGCTCCATTCTGTGCCATTGGTTTATTTTTCTGTCCCTGCGCTAATGCCATCCTGCACTAATTACTATAATTCGTAAAGTGTCTGGCTATCTGGTAGGATAAGTCTCCAGAATTCGCTTGTTTATTTATTGTCCTTGTGCTTCCACATCAAGTTTAGGATCAGTATGTCAGGTTGTAATTTTTCTTTTTTAAGAGCGAGAAAGGGGGAAAGGGTGGAGGAAGAGAGAGGGAGAGAATCTTAAGCAGGTTCCATACCCAGTGTGGAGCCCGATGCGGGGACCGGGGGGGGGGCTCCATCTCATGACCCTGAGAGCATGACTTGGGCTGAAATCAAGAGTCAGATGATTAACATACTGAGCCACCCAGGTGCCCTTTGTAAAAAAAAAAAAATTTTTTTTTGGCGTTTTGATTTTGTCTTTGATCCATTTGTTGGATAGAACTGTGGTTTTACATTTCCCAAACATACTGGACTTTGAAAGCTATATTACATACTGATTTTGAATTTAATTGAGTGATGTCAATTTAATTGTGATAAGAGAATATAGTCTGTATGATAGATTCTTCATTTTCTTTGTAGTCTAGTACATGATGCTTTAATAATGTGTATTCTCTAGCTGTTGGTCATACAATTCTATTTATGTTATTAGATCAAACTTATTGTGTTGTTAAAATCTTCTAAAGTCTAAGTTGGTTTTTTTCTCCTTGATATTTCAATTACTAAGAGATGCACTCAACTCTCCCACTATGATTATAGACTTTAAATTTCTTCTTGTAATTCTATTTTTGCTTTATATATTCTGAGACTGTTACCTAGATGCAGGTATGTTCAGAAATCTTCTACCTTTCTGATGAAATTTTTCTTTAATTATTATATAGTAACTGTCTTTATTTCTAATAATGCTTTGGTCTTAAGGTATAGTTTGTCAGATATTGGTTGACTACACCAGCTTTTTTTTGATTAATATTTGCCTAGCTCATTGTTTATCATTTAAAAAAATTCCAACTTTTCTGAGTCCTTGTGTTCTAAGTGTCTTTGGTAAACAGCACATTTCCAGCTTTTGTTCTTAATCTAATCAGAGAATCTCTATCTCCCGAGTGAATAACCTAGTATTTTAAAATGTACTGTGCTTACTGATATTTTTGTAATGATTTTCTTATTTTGATTAACATGTATGATACATGGACTTATTTTTCTTTTCTTTTGTTCCTCCTAGATTCTCAGCTTTTCCTTTCCCTTTTTCCACTTCCTATCTCATTTGCATCAATCTAGTTAGTTCTTTTTTCACTTTTTTCTTTACTAGTATAGAAGCTATGCATTCTGTTTCTGTTTTTTTAGAAGTTACACTTAAAGTTTTTTTTAAAGATTTTATTTATTTATTTGACACACAGAGAGAGATTACAAGTAGGCAGAGAGGCAGGCAGAGAGAGAGGGGGAAGCAGGCTCCCCGCTGAGCAGAGAGCCCGATGCGGGCCTCGATCCCAGGACCCTGAGATCATGACCTGAGCTGAAGGCAGAGGCTTTAACCCACTGAGCCACCCAGGCGCCCACACTTAAAATTTAATATATACACTTGACCTCACAAGGTAACAATCAATATCTCTGTGTTCTTCCCAAACCATTTAATCCTTTCTACAGTCATCCCTTCTGTCCTAGCTTACTATACTGTTTTCTAGTTTTTTGGTGATACCTTATTTTAATATCCTTATATTATTCATGATAATAATTAATGTTATTTGCCATGGATTATTTAGATTTATCTGCAACTTTACCAATTCGTTTGCTCACCACTGTTCATTGCCTCTCACTCCTTCTTTTAGCACAGGTACGTTAGGTAAACTCTCTTAGTCTTAGTTGGAGCAAAAGTAGGTTCCCCTCGCCCCTAACATCTAGCTGGGCATAGAATTCTAGATTGACCTTTATTTTCACTATATAGTAATTTGAAGATATTTTCATGTTGTCTCCTGGTACCTGTTGTTGCTGTTGGAAAGTCTGTTGCCAATTAATTGTGTTCCCTTTTTAAGCAATTTGTATTTGGTTGCAGCGTCCCCAGGATGAGGATATGTTCTGGTTTGCCCTGGCCCGTCCTGCTTAATAGCTGTTACCCTTACATAATTTTTAATAGTGCCTCTCTCATTCTCAAAGGTATCCTTGTTAGAATGATAAATTATGTGGTTCCCCCCAATTATAATATATACACGCATGGCTTCAGTTTTACCTACGTTTCTGAGGATTCGTTGTGCTTCTTATATCTGAAGATTCATCAATTCTAGAGAACGTTTTAACCATTTTCTTTTTGTTAAAAAAAAAAACCTACATTAAAAACCTTTAAAATGGGGTGCCTGGCTGGCTCAGTCATTAGGTGTCTGCCTTCGGTTCAGGTCGTGATCCCAGGGTCCTGGGATTGAGCCCCACATTGGGCTCCCTGCTCAGCAGGAAGCCTGCTTCTCCCTCTCCCACTCCCCCTGCTTGTGTTCCCTGTCTCGCTGTCTCTCTCTTTCTGCCAAATAAATAAAATCTTAAAAAAAAAAAGCCCAAAAACCTTTAAATTGAAATTGTATCTTGGGGCACATGGGTGGTTCAGTTGGTTGAACATCTGACTCTTGATTGCAGCTCAGGTCTTGATCTCAGGATTGTGAGTTCAAGCCCTGCATTGGGCTCCATCCTGGGCGTGGAGTCTACTTAAAAATAGATAAATAAAAATAAAATTTTATCTTAAGAAACAAGTTAATAAATATACCATTAAATTATGTCCTTTTTCTCCAATTGTTTGACCTGTCAGTACCCTTTAAAGTGACCATGGCTACTATTAGAACACACCAGATATTATGTGTAATGGATCATTTTTGTGGCCTCAGTTCTGGTACTTGCTTCAATTCTCTGTGTGTTTGCTTTCATTGTGCATCATACCTAAAAGAGTATATAAGACACACATCTAAAATGATGTGCCGAGCACTCAGGATGACAGTCAGAACGTTATCTAGTACCTGACATGCTCCCTTTGTGCCTCTGCTTGAGTACAGTCTGCCCTGCTCCCCACATAATCACTGTTCTTAATGTTGTGTTGGCTATTCCAGGGCTTGTCTGTATAGTTTCCCCACATGTATATGTATTTTAAAGAATCTATTTCATCTTGCCTGATTTTAAAGTGTATACAAATGGAATCCTACTGTACATAGTCTTCTGCAATTTGTCTTTTTCCCCTTCAAATCTATGTGTCTGAAGTTAATTCACGCTGGTGAGCAGCCCTGGAGTTCACCCATTCCATTGTAGTACCGTACCAACAGTGGACTCATTGTTTGACTATAGCCCAATCTGTAAATCTAATCTCATTATGGACACTTCTGATGTTTTCAGTGTTTGGTGATTATATGCCCATCATTGGGACTTTGGGACTTCTGGGTCGTAGGCTGTTCACAGGGCATGTTCAACTTTACTCTTACCCAACAATTAGTGGTGGTACCAATTTACATTCCTACTTTCCCTATATGAGTTTCTTTTGCTTCCCATAATCACTAACACTTGGTATTGTCAGTGCTTTAATTCTTGCCAAACTGGTGAGTGTGGAATGGCATGGCATTCTGCGCGTGTGTGTGTTTTTAAACTTTTAATTTTGGCATTCTGCTTTTAATTTGCATTTCCTTTATTCTCAATTACATTGAGCATGTTCTCCTGTTTATTAGGCATTTGTCTTTTCAGTGTAATTCCGGTTTTTGCCCTTCATCTATTTTCTTTGTTTTTTTTTTTTTTCTTATTGATTTATAAGCATTCTTTACATGGTCTGGAAATGACTCCTTTGTAATATGTATTGCAATTGTCATCTCCAAGTTTGTGGCTTGTTTTTTTCTCATTCTTCATGCCATCTCTGGGAAACCAGAAGTTTTAAATTTATTTACTTCGGTTGTTGATGTTGCTGTAAGATAAGTGCTTTTATGTACGTTAAGAAGTCCCTCTCTACCCTGAGGACCTAAAATGATTATCCTATATTGTGTTCTACTTTTTATTATAGTTTTATCTTTCACATTTGTGTTTAAGTCTACTTTTTCGGGTTTTTTTTTTTTTTTTTTTTAGAGAAAGAAAGCGCACATGACCTGGGGGGGTAGGGGCAGAGAAAGAGGGAGAGAGACTCTCAAGCAGACTCCCCCACTGAGTGCAGAGCCTGGCATGGGGCTTGATCTCATGACCCTGAGATCACAACCTGAGTCAAAATCAAGAGTTGGTTGCTTAACTGACTAAGCCACCCAGGTGCCCCTAAATCTACTTTGAATTGATTTTTATGTAGCGCATGAAGGAGGAATTAATTTTTTTCCATATGGATAACCACCTGCGGCCATCTTATTTGTTATGGTCCATCCATTTTATTTTGTTTTGTTTACTACTCTGTAATGTCTGTTCTGTCATAAATCCAGCTTCCATACCTTCCATATATGCTTGCATTGGTTTCTGGGCGCTCTCTTCTGTCTATTTCATCAATCTTTTTGTCTACTCCTATACCAATACCAGACTATTTTAATTACTATAGCTTAACCTTGATAGCTGGTAGGACAAATCCTCCCTTCTTATTCTTCAAGCATGATAAGTTTCTATGGGTCCTGTACTCTTCCGTACAGATTTTAGAATCAGTTTGTCAGTTTCCACGGACTGTCCTCTCTATGGTGAAATTAGATCAATGTCATCGATGTTGCATCGGGTGGCCTGGTTTGTCCCTCTGGAGAACAGTGCTGTATTTGGGGCTCAGTGTTAGCCATTTGGTTAGACGTTGGATACTCAGCAGGGTCTTTAGGCAGACCGGCCTTGGTGAGGAGGGGCCCCTCTTGCTGGAGCCCATGCACAACTCCGTCTCTTCCATCACGGCCATTTTGTTGATGAGCACCTTGTGCAAGGACGGAGTGGCTGGCGGGAAGGCTGACTAACATCCACAGAATGGGTCATCTTCTCCCCTGGTTGTTGGAACCCGCCTCTGCTGAGCAACACCACACAAATATGCTCATTTGGAGAGCTCTGGCCTCACACCTCTGTATCTTTGCCACCAGTGGTCCAGTCTTATTTTTCCAAAGTCCCCGTCCATCCAGCCAAACTCTTAGCCTCTCTCTCTGGATCTGTGTAATAGCTGTACCTCTGGACTGGAGTGGGAAGGGCCAGTGGGAGAGGCTGGGAGAAGCCACTGACTGTGAGACAGTCTGAAGACCACTGTGTCTTGCCACTATGGCTGTGAAGTGAGTTTGTGGAAAGGCTGGAAACTGCTCCTTCTGCACAATCTCTAAGTGGTGGCTTGTGGAGAAATTTTGAAGCCATATCTGACTGCCATGACCTTCTGGGGTAAACAAAAATTGCTATGATTACACCTTTTCCTTCTGATCTTGCTCCCTTTTCTCTCACTGGCAAACTCTATCCTGGAGCCATACTGGGAAAAGGAATCCTCTGACTTAAAAGAAGTGATGGTGTTTGCAAATCGACACTAGACCATCCAGCCCAATGGTGTGCATTTAGGTTGTTTCCAGTCATTACCATGTATAGGGAAGGGCTTGCCAACCATCCTGGTTTTGGAATGACTTCTGGGAATTTGACCACTGCCAACTGTTTCAGTTTGCCTGGGATTGTGGCATACTGTGATAACAGGTCTTATGATGTTTGGCTTTAGAAGTATGTGGTTATTAAAAAAGGAATAAGGTTTGAAATGTATGATGCCAGAAGCTAGTCTGTTCAAAAGTAAAGGTGTAAAGTAAGGCGTGTTTGACGGTTAATGTTAAAAAGCTTATTACACCTGTGTTTAAAATAATCAATTCCTTTGTCCTTTGAATGATTAGTCTCAAAATTACACTACAACTTACAACAACATTATACTTTATAAAGGGTAAGTATCTCATAAGAAGTTGTAAGGTAAACTATTAAGAGAGCTGTGTCTTCCTGTGCACCAATCTTCCTTCAGCTGCATTTATTTTTTTTAAAGAATTTTATTTTTATTTATTTATTTGGGAGAAAGAATGAGAGAGAGAGCATGAAAGGGGAGAAGGTCAGAGGGAGAAACAGACTCCCTGCTGAGCAGGGAGCCCAATGCGGTGCTCTGTCTGGGAACTCCAGGATCATGACCTGAGCCGAAGGCAGTTCCTTAACCAACGCGGCCACCCAGACACCCCATCCTTCAATTGCATTCAATCTCCTCTTTAACTCATCCACTGGGTTTTTAATATCAGTGACTTTCTAGGTTTTCTAATAGTTCAAGTTGGGTATTTTCTGAATACGCTTGTTCTAGAAACTATCTTTTTCCTTTTTAAAATGCCTTTCATGTTGTTGGTTATTTACGATGTCCTTATTTTGGTGCTTGTTTTGACAGCACCTATGCTAACATTGGGATGCAAGGATGAGATGCAAATTCATTAAGTTTTCCAATGGGAAAAAAAAGGACATATTTACTTTGTAGTCGATATGCTGTTTGTTCTAATGGACGAAGTCCAGAGGGATGGAAGAAATCCAGTTGCTTTTTGTCAGATTATCGTTCACCCGTCTTGTAGCTTGGGACGATGGGGTCATCTACAGCTGTACACTGTCTGTGGGAATCATGTGAAGCCGTGGCTGACAGCATACTCTTCCAGAATCCTGGGAGCATCACTGTCCTGAGAATGTTACTATCTTACTGTGTTATTTTACCAGCTTGGGAGTTTCGGGGGCACAGGTGGGGTTCCCCCACGTACAGCTGTAGCATTAACTCAAAAGCTTATCCCTGTGATATTTAGTTCCATCTCAATGTCTGGCCCTGCAGATTTCCTTAGTTATTTGAGAACTTCATTCTGCTTATTTTAAAAAGGATGTCTACTATATGTTATCCAGAATTTCAAAGTGTTTACCAGTGGGAGGGTTTTCAGGTTGTCTAGTAAGTCATATATCTAAAACCATAAGCCTCACTATGCATTTTTATTCATCATTGTGCCCATTTTGCCTATCTGACTGGGGAAAAGGTATTAAATAAATGTTCCCTTCTCCTGTTCTTTCTTTGTTTCTCCTGGTCTTTGAGATCCTCCTGGCCTTCTGTCAGTGCCCGGCACAGGGCCTGGCACACAGCAATGCACTCAAGAAATGTTTGTAGAATGAATGGGCGGGATACATTTTACAGATGGGGACTTGGAGACCAGAGCTGTGGAAGTGACTTACATGTCTCTGGAAGTTCAGTGCTGGAGAAGGCGATTTCTAGCTGGAATCCTTCATTCGCACATTCACGTTTCCCATAAATTAACCATCGTTGCAGTTGCAAGAAGTCCCCTAGTCCTATCCTCTGGATCTTATTTTATTGGTGGGTGTGGTCCTGCCACTCCTTCACCTCTCCATTCAGGACCTCAATATCTCAGCTTAAGAGCTCAGAGTCTGATGATTGCAGAGTGTGTTTCTTGGTGGTGGTGAGATTGTGGGAGAGGAAGAGGGGAAGGAGGAGAGAGAGCGTGCCCAGCAAGGAAAACAGAAATGCCTCGTGTGCTCCCAAGTCACCTCATCTGTGGATATATGCCATTGTTGATTTTCTTTAAAGATTTTATTTATTTATTCAACACAGAGAGAGATCACAAGTAGGCAGAGAGGTAGGCAGAGAGGCAGGCAGAGAGAGGAGGAAACAGGCTCCTTGCCGAGCAGAGAGCCTGATGTGGGGGTCGATCCCAGGACCCTGAGATCATGACCTGAGCTGAAGGCAGAGGCTTAACGCACTGAGCCACCCAGGCACCCCCATTGTTGATTTCTTTTCTCTCCTCCTTTGCCCCACTGGTTAAATTTGAACTCTCTGTAAGAGGCCAGTGGCTTTAGCTCAAAATGTCTTGCTTGATTTATTCTTCTCGAGACCAAATAATAACCAACCTTGCTCTAACTTGAGTCCTCTCTGGCTGTCTGGGACCTGCACTATTCCGGTGGAGAGAGCCCTGAGTGGGGAGCCAGGGGCCCTCAGTTCCTGGGTGACCACCACCCCTGTGTGACCTTGGGCAACTCACTTGCCCTCTCTGAACTCCGTTTTAACATACAAAACTTGAGCGGTTGATCTTTAAGGGCCTCTCTGGCTGTGATATGAGGTTGTAAAATCAAGCAAGATACTAAAAAGGGCATAGGGCTAGAACCCTCCCCTGTACATTAGTGGTATTCTCAACTCAGGCCTGATAATGCAAATATGGGGGTGGGGGAGACTTGACATTATTGCACAGAGTTTAGCATCAAGGACCCCATACCCTAGTATGTAAGTGACATCTTGTGGAGACCTTGAACAAGACTGAGATTCTGTAATGAATCACTGGAGGCATGCATTTATAGCAATGCCCTGAATAAGAGAAATGGCAAATATTTTACAGACTATTATGTGATCATTACAAATGACGTTTTCATAGACTTTCTAATAATACAGCAGACAGCTGATGCCATGGTGGTAAGTGGAACTGCAGGACACACATTAGTAGATCTAGAGTAAAGGAAGCTCGGTAAAAATTAAGCAAAGAAGGCTGGAGAGGCACAATGGATGATTTTTCTCTCTAGGGAGAGAGTTTTATTCCGCTCACTGCATTTTTTTAAATATTTCCTATAGTGAGCATGTATCACTCTTATAATAGCAAGTGAACTGTATTAAAATAATATTTTAAAGAGTATTCCTTTCTGGACTGCAGGAACAAAGGAGACCTGATTTGACCCCATGTCCACATCTGGGCCCCCCAGGAATGTGGATGGGCTTGCAGGTGGCCCAGGGAGGCTGTTGGGGGGTGATGTGGGAGCTGCCCAGCTGATGGCGGGGGGAGCAGCTGTCACAGAGGCTGCGAAGCTTAGGAAAATAAGGGCGGGGTCATGGTCGTGCCCTGTGCCCTGAACCGGTCTCCAGGAAAAGGAATTTGACACCTGAGTGGATTCAGAAGACAGAAGCAGCATTGGTGGGGGCCACATACTTGCAGGGACCCACCTCTTGGCTGAGTAGAAGAAAGGATAGCCAGCCTGGTAAACTGTCCAAGCTTAGAGTCAACAGCCTAGGGGAGGCTGTGAACCCTTTATCTCCTGGGGAGCGTTTGACAAGGACACCGCTGAGAGCTTCCTGCAGGGCTGCAAGGCCAGAGGAGAGGAGCTCAAAGTTGGACATAAGAGCAGGACCTAATGATAAAGAACAGAGATAGCGTAAATGGTAAGTAAAGGAGAGAGCATGAAAAGGGCTTATTTGCAGAACTCAGTAAAAGAGATCAGTGGCCATGGATTATTTTTCAAGGCACCAGAGAGCCCGGCCTCCTGGTTTACTTCCTCGCCCATCAGCCGGGTCACAATTGGCATCGGCCTCTGTTGGTCCAAAGTCCTATTCGGTATTTGGTCGAACTGTTATCCCCGATGATTCCTGACTGTGTCCACCTTCTTCCCCCTCCTGCCTCTGAATCCCCCTTCGCAGGTATACATTCTCCAGGCAGCTTCTCTCTTAGCCTGGTCTCCTTGGCCTCCCTCCCCACATCGGTGCCCAGAATGTAACAGCGAACCCCATCTCCAGCCCGGAGCCGGGTGCCCAGGAATCCCGGCCCCGCTGGCCAGCTCCGTTCCCAGTGCATCTGTTTTTAATCAGCGCGGTGTAGCGCATTCTTTCTGCCTAGCGTGCAGGCCCGGAGCCTGGGGACAGTGCTAATTGATTGCTAAATGGATCTTGTCATTTCCAAAAGAGGCCTCCAGACCTGCCCTTTGCTCTGTCTCTGCTCCCCGAGGGCTGAAGAGCTTCAGGATTAACTCTTCCGCTGCCTTTGGAGCCAGAAGACCGCAGTCTTGAACTTCAACCATGGGGATTCATTAGGAGCCTTAGAGGAAGGCCCCTGCTCTTTGTAAAGCAAACTACAGCCTAAAAAGCACATCCATGGTGGACCGATGAGGAAATCAAGGTGTAGGGGTGTGATCGAGTGGCTTCCGGTCATGCAGAGTTGGTGGCAGGGATAGGCCTGGACTGTCTTGAATCGGACTCACGCTGGGTCCGGGTTGTTCTGTAAAGCAGGGAATGGACAGGGTTTGCTGGGGGAGGGCAGATTACGCAGGAGCTGGGCTGTCTGGGCTGTCAGGTGTCGTGCTGCCCCACAGGAGGTGAGCACCGGGATGGGGAAGGGGGTGCTCAAGTTCAGGGCTGAGGCATGGCTCCCGCAACCCCAGAGAACCCGCAGCCTTCCTTTCCTGGCAGCAAGCCCCTCTCATCGCAGCGCCTTCACGTCAAGGGCCCGGGAGTCCCTGGCACTCAGCAGAGAACGAGTCACCACCGACTGTGTCCTCGTCCGTCTCCCCAAGTTGAAGGGTGGGACTGTCGTCTTTCTGTCTCTGAGTATCAGCCTGGAACAGGACCTGCTCGTAGTAGGTGGTCAGTACATGAATGTAGCAGGAGTGACTCATCCTGGACTTTCCCTCTGATCTCATTCTTCTGGGTGTCTTGGCAAAGTTGGTCAGCGAGAAGGAGATTAAAACCTACTCTTGGCAGAGCCGTTCAGCGCTCTGATACTTTGGCCTCTGACGAGAATGCCCGAGCTTCAGTGTCTGTATCTGGCAAATGGGGATGAGTCCATGTGTCTCCCCCGGGCTGGTTGGAGGACCAGTGGGGATGAGGAAAGCTTGAGCACTATATTCCTGTTAAGGTGGGGGGGCGCGCGGGGGTGTTGTTTTCATCTCTAATGGATTCTAGACTCCATTCTCTTCCAGAACCTTCTTTACTGTCCCACACGGCCAAAAGTGCTTATAACAGCATTGGGGTACAGATGTACCCCAGTCTATAAAACTATGTGTTAGTACTCAGAGTAAGTCTTGGTTCAGACTAAATGGCTCATATGGGCAGAAACCAGAAGAAAGGGATATATTCAGCTAATGCAGCCTTGATCCTGGGTCCCCCCCAACCTCAGCTGCCTCTCTTCTGTCCTTTCCCCTGCATTGATGAAGATTTTGATTAAGAAATCAAAGAGAACTTCATTCAACTCCTGGATCTCTCATCCTTCCTAGCTGTGTGACTTTGGGGAAATTACTTAACCTCTCTGATCTTACCACATGCTAGATGGGTACAATAGCACATCTGATAGGATTATTGGAAGAATTACTGTAAAAATGAACAAAAATAGGCTCCATAAACATTGGCATGTGGCGATTGCTCCATAAACAGTAGCTACTCCTGTTGGGCTGGAAGGAGCACCCCATTCAGCCGCTCAGACCTCTGTCGTCTGATCCCCTAGAGACACACTGCTCTCACGATGGCCTCCTGGCTTTCAGACTGCAGAATCCAAAGGCCTCTCAATTCTGACCCTTTGGGGACACTCTGGTGTGGGGGTTTCCATTCCAGCACCCCCAGGGGCCAACATTAGGCACCATGACCTACTTACTCTTCCCTGACAGCTTTTCTCCCTTAATTTCTGGGTTACAATCCCCCCTTGGCTCTCCTGTTTGCTGGCCACCTCTGCTCTGTCTTTTATCCAGTCCTAAAACACTGTGTATTTTTCTGTCTTTTTCACCAGAGTTCATAGGACAGAGAACATGGCCTCCGCCCACAAGAGCTTCTCGGCTGACAGTACTCTGATAACTGCCATCGAGGACTCAGAGGGGCTTAGCGCCATGCTTAGTGCTCTATGTATTATCCCATTTGGCATTTGCAGAAGGTGCCAGATGGACCAGGGCTCAGATCCCAGCCCGCCACATCAGAAGCTGAGGTGGTGGCAGCAGATAGTCCCTGGGTCCTCTCGCCAGTGGGGAAGGAGCTAATAGGTGGGACCAGGCAGGGCTGGCTATGCCAGGGCCTGGGGATGGTGTGGGGTGGGACTGCCCATCAGGCTGTAGAGCCCTGGCTCTGGGGCAGGCACAGAGAGAAAAGGCTGAGGGGTTCAGAGTTGAAAAACTAGTGTCTGATCTACTCTGCTATTTACTTGCTGTGTGACCCTAGGCAAGTCACTTTACCTCTCTGGGCTTCAGGTTTCAGTGAGTCCCAGTATGTAAGAATGCTTGGTGAGTGGGATGCTTGGCAAATTACTGTCATAATTAAAGCACTTTCAGGGACAGTACCCAGTTGGATCATGACAGGTGATTTTCTGAGGTTTCAGCTGAGCTAGAGATCCCACCAGATCCTCTGGCTTTGGTGGGGGGGCATCATTCACCCTGTCCCTCAGCGTTGAAGGTGTACCTGTTCAAGCCAGGCTCTAACTCTTGGCTGTCGCAGTTCCCTTCTGCAGTCATCCTGGTGATGGTACAGCCATGTCCATTTTATGAACGAGGAAATCAAGACCCAGAAAGGTTAAATGACACGCTCAGGGACCACACAAGCAGTAGCGGGAACCAGGTTCTGTCCCAGAGCTGTGCTCTTCCCACTACAGGACCCTGCTGCATGCATGGTCCTCACATTCACCAGCCCCCAGCTGACCCGTGCTTTGGTTTCCTGATCCTTCCTGCCTCCCACGAGCTCTATGAACCGTCTCGGGCCAGGTACTCCTCTCCCGTCTTACACAGTCAGCAGCGGTAAACTAATTAGGGTTTTGTGACAACCTGTTTCTCAGAACTTGGTTGTCCCTGGGAGAACTGAAAGACCTCTTAGAATGAGAGAGACTAGCCTGTGGGATATCCTTGGGACTTTCCAGAGCCCCCAGCGCCTTGCCTGAAAAAAAATCACAGCAGGCACTATTTATTGAGCACGTCACCCCCTGTGCTAAGTGACTTTGAATGATCTGTCTCATTTAATGCTGACATTAGCCCCGTGGGGCAGATGCTATTTTTTACCCTCAGGTTATATAAAGAAGCTGAGGTCAGGAGGGTGCACAGCTAGGAAGTGGTGGGGTCAGGATTTGAACCCCAGGCAGTGTGGTTCCACAGCCTGAGCGCGTAAGCCCGTATCACAGGGCAGGAGGATCAGAGGGTCTCAGCAGAGCCTTACAACTCTGTGATTGGCTGGGCCTCCTCTCCCTTTCTCTCACTCCAGCTGGCTTTCTCCTCTCGTTCTGGAACCTTCCTTCCCTCTCTGCTTGGCGACCCTGCTGGAGATGCTGGCAGAGCCCAGGTGGCCACATCCATGCCTGGTCTGGGCCAGAGTCTCCCTCCAGGCCCCGTGCTCCTCCTTGGCAGTCCAAGGCAGAGCTGGCTGGGAGTTTATGTTAACATTTCAAAGATTTATTCTGCTCTCCGAAACTTCTCTTCCTTTGCTTTGCACTGTTTATTGAAATAGTTCATAGGATACTGTTAAAGACTAAAACAAAAGTCAATAGGAAAATATTTATGGGTGCTGTTGGGACCACTGATGTCTGAAAATGATTCTCTTAGATTCACACTGTGCTTTAGAATGCCGGGTAGGGGGAGCAGGGACTCACTTCTTGGCTAAGTTCTGTGGTTTTGCACCCTGCTTCCCAAGGATTCAATCTGATTATTCTTCCCCCTTCTGGAGAGCTGTTAATTTTGTGAGACTGGGCCTCTCCTGGTCGAGGTGGCTTGGAGGGGGAGGGGGGACCCAAAAAGTCCTTCTGTAATTTATTCCTACAGGCTCTGTATTTAGCATAAAGTGCTTGTCATTTTTGGCATGTGGATTATTCTCGCCAGTGTCCAATGTAGATGTAAGATTTTCCTCTATGAGGCATTTCTGTCATAAGCTGGGAAAAGGGATCAAAAGTCGAAGCTGCTAGCTTCTCAAAGGACCTGCTCTTCTTCTTTTCCACTAACACGTGTCCCTAAGGGGCCCATGGGGGCTGGGAGGGCCTAGGCAGGTGCAGAGCTCCAACTGACAGGCCAGGGTCAGACCTAGAGGTTCTAGTCGAGTCGGGGCCAAGGCTGGAGCTGGGGGTCCGAGGGTGGGGCCCAGGGCAGGCAGAGCCCAGAGGCAGGAGTGTTCAACACAATTTTTTTTTTAAAGATTTTTAAAAAAAATTTATTTGACAGAAAGAGAGAGAGAGAGATCATAAGTAGGCAGAGAGGCAGGCAGAGAGAGAGGAGGAAGCAGGCTCCCCGCTGAGCAGGGAGCCCGATGCGGGCCTCGATCCCGGGACCCTGAGATCATGACCTGAGCCGAAGGCAGAGGCTTAACCCACTGAGCCACCCAGGCGCCCCTAACACAATTATTTAAATAAAACTGAAACTCTGTGTGTGTGTGTTGTTGTTGTTTTTTTTTTTAGAATTAAAGTTGTTAAATATTTGTATTAAATCCTTTTTGCCATTCTGAAGTTCAACGTCTATCTGGTGACAACATAAAAAATTGGCATCGTGCTTTAGGTATATGTCTGGACCTAGATGTATTCAAACTTCAGAGGAATACGAATCGTTTATTGCAGAGTTTCTCAATCACTCTTGGACAACTCTTGGAAACACCACAGTCATTCATGAATACTTCTCGGACAGCTCATAGGGCCACAGGAAGAAGCGAGAAAAGTACCCAGCGCTCCTGGAAAATGGTACATGGAATGCAGGGATGCGCTCCTGCTTGCTGGAAGATTCCTCAAGTTCTTTGATTTGTCTTTTACCCAAGCAGTTCTGTTCCTTACAGCCGCTCTGCACAGTGAGCAACCTTGGTAGTGGTATACTCCACAAATCTTCATGGTATGTGGTGGGGGAACATGGGACAATAGCAGTGTTGAAGCATTTCCTGGGACCTGGAAGGTGTCCATTTGAGGGCAGATGTTTGGGGTTGGCGCTGTACTGTGCCAGGGCCGAGGGCCAGATCCTGAGTGATCGAGGCACTCAGATGTTTCTTAATACATTTATTCGTGCGTGTGTGTGTGTGTGTGTGTGTGTGTGTGTGTGTGTGTATTATATGCAAGCCTGTGGTTTTTGTTTGTTTCTTTGTTTTTAGCCCACATAAGTTTGATTCTAGTGCGGGAGGAGCTTTTTGGTAATGGTGTGCTAGACAGCAGGAGTATGAATCTTTAGCTTGGGGGGAAAATATCTCTTTTCTTTGCCTCATACTTACCCTTTTATCTCTCCTTTCCTCTCTTTTTCTTTCTTTCCCTGAAGGAGTGTCATGAACACACTTACCCCATGATGTTGCAGGAAGTTAGAATAGAACCGGGGGGTGGTCATTACATGGAGAGGACTCTTGACTCTGTGCAAGTCAGGGGGTCTGCCTGGTGGAGGAGGTGGGCTTCCTTCCCCTGGAGGTGTCCGTTCAGAGGTTCATGGTACTAGAGGATTTCTGCGTTGGCTAGGGAGTTGAGCTGGAGAGAGATTCTTTCATTCTGATCCTACCAGGGAATCCTCATTCCAGTCTCATTCCGATATTCTCTGGAGGGAATATCTTACCTCCCAGTCTTAATCCGAAAATTAAGTTGTACCAGCTTATATGTCTTACAAACAATGTCTGAGAGTTCCTGTGGCTCCCAGTCTCACTAAACACTTAGTAGTCTCTGAATTTGATTGTCCTGATAATGTGTATGCAATAATCTCTTTGTGGTTTCAATTTGCATGTTCCTGATTATTAATGAATTTGAGCACCTTTTCCTATGTTATGAGCTATTTGGATTTCTTCTTTTGTGAAATGCCTAGAAAAATTTTTGCCAGTTTCAATGGAGCTATTATTTATATAGCTTTTTTATGGTAATCGTTTTTTTATTGTGTTAATTTGCACATTGCATAAAATTTACCCTCTTAACCACTGTGAAGTTCAATGATACTAAATATAATCACATTGATGTGCACCCAGCATCATCACCCATCCCTGTAATTCTTGTAAATCTGTCAGTCTCGTAAATCCGAATCTCTATACCTGTTAAACAATAACTCCCAGTATCTGCTCTCCCCAGCCCCTGGCAACCACTGTTACTTACACAGTTTCGATATCAGTTTTTTGTCTAGTTCTGTGTTGCAAATATCTTCTCTCACTCTGTGAACTTTTTCCTTTTGAAGATACAAGTCCTTAATTTTAAAGTAGTTAAGATTAATAACGTTTTCCTTTAGAATTTGTCTTTTTGTGAGCTTAAGAATTTTTTTCTCTACACTGACATCTTGAAGGTGTTGTTCTATATTGTCTTCTACAATCGTTGTCTCTGATCTTTAGGTTCTTACTCCATCTGGAATTGACTTTTTTGTATGGGGTGAGATAGGGGTCCAGTTTTCACCCTCCCCTCACAGAAAATGCCCAGCTGTCCCAGACATTTATTGCAAGGTCTGCCCTTTCTCTCCTACTCTGCAGCCCATCTCAAGTGTTGATGTAAGCACGAGCCTATTTCTGGGCTCTCTTCTGTTCCATTGGTTCCATACCATACTCTCTTAGTTACTGTAGAGTTATGATAATCTTTATATTTTGTCAACCAAATTCTTCCATGTTATGGGAAAAATTTTCGGAGACCCCTGATTATTCTTGCCCCTTTGCATTTCCATATGAAGTTTAGAATTAGCTTATCAGGGCGCCTGGGTGGCTCAGTGGGTTAAAGCCTCTGCTTTCAGCTCAGGTCATGATCTCAGGGTCCTGGGATCGAGGCTCATCGGCCTCTCTGCTCAGCAGGGAGCCTTCTTCCCCCTCTCTCTCTGCCTGCCTCTCTGCCTCCTTGTGATCTCTCTCCCGCTGTGAAATAAAAAAATAAAATCTTAAAAAAAAAAAAAAAGAATTGCATCGGCCTCTCTGCTCAGCAGGGAGCCTGCTTCCCCCTCTCTCTCTGCCTGCCTCTCTGCCTCCTTGTGATCTCTCTCCCGCTGTGAAATAAAAAAATAAAATCTTAAAAAAAAAAAAAAGAATTAGCTTATCAAATTCCATGAAAGAAAAAAAAGCAGCTGGGATTTTTTTTTTATTGGGATTGCATTGAATCTGTAACTCAAATTGGGGAGACTGTTGAGTTTACCAGCCCACCAACATGGTATATTTCTCTTTTTTTTTTTTTAAGATTTTATTTATTTATTTGACACAGAGAGAGAGATTACAAATAGACAGAGAGGCTGGCAGAGAGAGAGGAGGAAGCAAGCTCCCTGCTGATCAGAGAGCTGGATGCGGGGCTCCATCCCAGGACCCTGAGATCATGACCTGAGCCGAAGGCAGAGGCTTTAACCCACTGAGCCACCCAGGCACCCCGTATATTTCTGCTTTTATAAGTCTTTTAAAATACGGCTTTATTGACATAAGTAGAATTGATTGACAGTGCAATAAATTGCACGTAGTTAAAGTGCATAATTAGGTCAGTTTTGACACCTGTATATACCCATGAAACCAACGCTATAAAAGAGATCATGAACAATCCATCAGCCCCAAAAATCTTTTCCTTCTTAGTGGTACTCCTTCCTCCCCAGCTCTTCCCACCCTCCCCTCTACAATGCTGAGCTGCTCTTTCTTTGCTTATTTTCCATCTGTGTATCCACTTTGGGGGAAGTGTCTGTTCAAATCTTTTGCTCTTTTCAATGGGTTATTTTCTTATTATTGAGTTTTGAGTTTTGGGAAATCTTTATATATTCCGGATGCAACTCCTTTACCAGATTTTTGCTTTGCAGATTTCTTCCCCCTCCTCTCCCCCAGGCCATGGTTTGTCTTCTCATTCTCTTAAGAGTATCTTTTTTTTTTTTTTTTTTAAAGATTTTATTTATTCATTTGACACAGAGAGAGAGATTACAAGTAGGCAGAGAGGCAGGCAGAGAGAGAGGAGAGAGGAGGAAGCAGGCTCCCCGCCGAGCAGAGAGCCCGATGCGGGCCTCGATCCCAGGACCCTGGGATCATGACCTGAGCCGAAGGCAGCGGCTCTAACCCACTGAGCCACCCAGGCGCCCTTAAGAGTATCTTTTGAAGAGCAAAAGTTTTAATGTGGATGAAGTCCCGTTTATCAATTTGTTCTTTTATGGATTGTGCTCTTGTTGTCATAGCTAAGAGATCTTTGCTTGACTCAGGGTTGCAAAGGCTTTCTCCTAGGTTTCAGTCTTGCAGTGTTAGGATTTCCATTCAGGTCTGTGATCCATTTTGCATTAACTTTTTTTCATGATGCGAGGTATGGGTCAAACCAATGTGATGTAATTCTGCTTTTATTGAAGTTTTTTTTTAAATGTCTCTCAATGCAAGTTTATAATTATGCTACAAAGAGACTGCATACCTTTTGTTTTCAGTAATTTACTATTTTTTTGATGCTCTTGTAAATTTTTTTTTTTTTTTTTAAGAAAGCAAGTGCATGCAAGCGGGGTTGGGGGGAGCAGAGGGAGAGGGAGAGAGGAGAATCTTAAGCAGGCTGCACACCCAGTGCAAAGGGGGATGCGGGGTTTTATCTCATGACCCTGAGATCAGGACCTGAGCCAAAATCAAGAGTCAAATATTTAACCATCTGAGCCACCCAGGCGCTCTCCATAAATAGTATGTTTTAAAAAACATTCATCTATTCTTTCGGTGGCTGGTGTACAGATGCGTGAATGACTTTACCTGTATTGAGCTTGTATTTAGCAATATTATCAAACTTTCCTATTTGGTAATTTATCTGTAGATTTTTTTAGACTTTCTGTATGCACTATTTATATTATCTTCAAATTATGACAGTTTTGGATTTTCCTTTCCAATCCTTTTGTTTTTTCTTTCTTTGCACAAAATTTATAATAGTTCTATTTTCTAGGTGAATTTAACTTTTTACCATTTTGAAGTGGCCCTCCTTTGTCTTTTATAGTGTCTTTTGACTTACTGTTTTGTCCGATGTTAATAAAATGACTATAATAATTAACACAGTCTACATAAACTTTCTTTTGGTTACTGTTTACATTGTTTATCTTTCTTGTTCTCTACATTCGTCCTTTCATGTATTATAAGTTTTTTATAAATAACACATAGTTGGGTTTGTATTTTTAATTAACGTTGATTATCTCTGGATTAGAGTAATTGCATACTTAGGATAATACATATCTTTGGGTTTAAATTTACCACCTTACTTTTGCCTTCTACTTGTCCTGCCTGTTCCACTTTGCTTTTTTTCTCCTTTCTTGCCTTTTGGGGAATAACTGTACCTATAAGAAACTTAATTCCATTAAAAAATTTTTTTAAATTTATTTTCTACTGAGTATATCATTCTTTTTATTATTTTTTTAAAAAGATTTTATTTTTTTATTTGTCAGAGAGAGAGTAGGCACAAACAGGGAGCAACAGGCAGAGGGAGAAGCGGGCTCCCCACTGAGCAGGGAGCCCTATTCGAGACTCAATCCCAGGACTCTGGGATCATGATCTGAGTTGAAGGCAGACATTTAACCGACTGAGCCACCCAGGTATCCCACTTAATTCCATTTTTTAAAAGTATCTTTTTCCATTATTCTAGTGATTACCCCAGAAGGTATAACATGCATTCTTTTAAAAAAAAAAAAGGTTTTATTTATTTATTTGAGAGAAGAGAGAGAGCATGAACAGCAAGGGCAGGAGCAGAGGGAGAGAAAGAAGGCTCCTCACCGAGCACAGAGCCTAATGCCGAACTCGATCCCAGGACCCTGGATCCTGACCTGAGCCAAAGGCCCCCATGCATTCTTAACCTATCAAAATCAAAAGTTAATCAAAAGCTTTCCCTTCCTCCCAAATAATATAGACTCTTAAGTCAGTTTGACTCCATTAACGCCCTCCCAGTGTAGACGCTATTATTGCCATGTATTTTAATTCTGTATTATTTGTGTGTTCAATCTGATGTAACAGTAAGAGTCTAGCCAGAAAAATAAATCTTTAAGTAGAAAATTTAATTGGAGGGTGCCTGACTGGCTCAGTCAGTAGAGCATGCAACTCTTGATCTCAGATCTGTGAGTTCAAGTCTCATGTTGGGTGTAGAGGTCATTTAAAAATAAAATCTTAGGGGCTCCTGGGTGGCTCAGTCATTAAGTGTCTGCCTTAGGTGATGATCCCGGCGTCCTGGGATCCAGCCCCGTGTCGGGCTCCCTGCTGGGCAGGAAGCCTGCTTCTCCCTCTCCAGCTCTCCCATGCTTGTGTTCCCTCTCTCGCTGTCTCTCTTTGTAATTAATAAATAAATAAAACCTTTAAAAAAATCGTAAAGAGGTGCCAGGTGGCTCAGTAGGTTGTGTTCCACTAGCAATTTTGGCTCAGGTCATGATCTCAGGGTCATGGAATCAAACCCCGAGTCAGCCTCCATGCTGAGTGTAGAGCCTGCTTAAGATTCTCTCTCTCTCTCTCTCTCTCTCTCTCTCTCTAAAATAGAAAAACTTAAAAATTTTTTTATTGGGAATTTTTAATTGGTGACTTTGGTCACCAGATTGTTGGAAGGCCTAAAGGAGAGCCAAACTGGGGAGAGAGGAAAGTTACCCAGGGTCAGAAAGGGCAGGAAATTGCCGCCTTCACTATCAGAGCCGGACTGCTCATTTCTGCCACCTCGGTGTTGTCGTCTGCTCCTGCCGCCACCCCTAGAGTCAAAGAATGGCTTCTCCATCTCTGTCACCTCTCATCTCACAGGGATGCTTCTCATTGTCAGAAGCGAAACGAGAGTCCCTCTGGCATGGGAATCAGAAAGGTGTCCCTGCTTGGCTTCTATCTCTGTGTTTCCCTGCAAGAATAAAATTAATAACTGGTAACATCCAGCACATCCCAAGACATTTTTAAAAAAAGATTTTATTTATTAGAGAGAGAGAGAGAGAGAGAGAGAGCGCACAAGCCAGGGTGAAGTGCAGAGGAAGAAGCAGGCTCCCCACTGAGCAGGAAGCCTGATGTGGGGCTCGATCCCAGGACCCTGAGATCATGACCTGAGCCAAAGGCAGAGGTTCAACTGACTGAGCCACCCAGGCGTCCCTCCCAGGACATTTTAATGACTGTTTTTGTACAGACCATGTTCATTTCGAATTATCCCATATTTATTCCATTATAAGCTCTTCACCCTTTTCTGAAAACTTCCTATTAGGATCATTTTCCTTCTGTTGATACAGATCACAGAATTTCCTTGAATAAGAGTCTGCTAGGAGTAATTTTATTTGCTAAAATGCTCTCTCTTTTTTTTTAAAGATTTTATTTACTTGACAGAGAAAGATCACAAGCAGGCAGAGAGGCAGGCAGAGAGAGAGGGGGAAGCAGGCTCCCCGTTGAGCAGGGAGCCCGATGTGGGGCTCGATCCCATGAGATCATGACCTGAGCCAAAGGCAGAAGCTTAACCCACTGAGCCACCCGGGTGTCCCAAGAATGCTCTCCTTTACTCTCCCTCCGGGAGGCTAGTGCTGCTGGACAGAACGTTCTAGACAGCATCGCTTCCCCTCAGCACATGGAAGATACTGTGCTACCGTCTCCCAGCTTTCGCTATGGTCTTTGAGAAACCAGCTCTCACATAATACGCCTTCTCTGTGGCTACTTTTAAAATCTTCTTTGGTCTTTGGTGTTCTGAAGTTTCACTCAGCCTACCTAGGTGTGGATTCCCTCTTAACTTCTCTGCTTGGGGTTAACTGGAATCACTGGATCTGAGTATTGATGATTTGCAACAGTTTTGGAAATGTCCCAGTCATTATTCCTTAGGATATTACCTCTGCCCCTGCCTCCGTTTCCCAAAGCTGCTGTAACCAATCACCACAAACTTGGGGGCTTAAAACGACAGAAATTTGTTCTCTCTCAGTTTTGGAGGCCAGACGTCTGAAATCAGGGTGTCAGCAGGGCCTTGCTCCTTCTCGGGACTTGTGGGTGGCTCATTTCGTGTGTGTGTGTGTGTGTGTGTGTGTGTGTGTGTGTGTGTGTGTGTGTGTGTGTGTGTTTCCTCCAAGTGGCTCGTTTTCCTGAGAATTTTATCTGTGGTAATTCTCTGAGGCCTGAATTAAGAGGACTTGCTCTACAGAGAGAAGAGGTGCTACCAAACCAGGACGCTTGAAACCAAGTCTCTGCTTCAGGTTGCTTTTGTGTTTGTTTTAATCCGACAGGTGCATGAATTCAGACCGCAAACCCGTGTGTGGGCCCGCCTGTGGTTATGAATCTTCAGGGGGAATTTCCCCCTGTTACCTCTCCCCTGTGCCAAGGTGTCAGACGGCAGAATATTTTTCGTATTCACCCTTTCTGCTGGGTTCCAGCTTGATGTGGGGAGACCTATGAGATCTCCCACCTCGGTGGGCCCTAGGCTTTATCTCCCGTTCCCCGGCACCCATGCAGCTGTCAGCGTGGGAAGCACAGTTACCATGGCTCAGCAGAGACCCGCAGCGGCCATTGATGCTTTCTTTTGTATTGGGACTCCTGGTGATTTTCTCACTGGGGTCTATTGGTTCCTTACTGTCATGTTTTAATGATGATCCAAAACTTAGAATGAATGACATTCTAAGTCTAGTAATGACTAGACACCAAAAGTCTAAGAGAATTTTCTATTTCTGTCTTGGGTGTCCCTGCCATACCCAGTTTCCTCTTCACATGGGGAGTCTGGCCTTGGCCCGCCCCCCCTGACCTCCCCTGGACACCAGAATCAGCCTCGGCTGCTTGCTTCCCAGCCCCAGCACTCGAACACCTTGTGGTTCTGCCCCTCCTTGCCCACTGCTGTGGGTTTCTACTCTTTAACTGGTAAAATGATTCCAAGTGATCGTCTTTCCTGAGAACTTCTGTCTCCTGCTGAGCTCAAAATGCAAGGCTGCCAAGTAGGATAGCCCCTTTGATCTCCATTCTCTTCTTCCAAGGCCCCCTTCCTCCATACTGCTCCACGAGTGTAGCGCTCACAGGTGTGCAGGCCAAGCTGGCTCCAGCAGAAAATGGATAAGGCACCGTCTGTGTCCTATTGTGGAGGGATTCACAGCATGAGGGGACTCAAAGCAGCTCAGTTTGCCTTCATCAAGGCCGTTCTCCCCAGGTGGGAGAGAAGAGCTAAGCAGCCCCCTGTGTACTGGAATCAGATGGGGCCAAGGTGAATATGTTAGTTGAAGGGAGCTTGCCCTTCTCTTATGCACACCACAGGCAATGCACTTGTCCCTTGGTCGGTGAATAGGAGAGGCCTCAGTGCTTGGGGACCTGTGTTCAGCCCTAGGACCCAGCACAGAATGGAGTCAGCTCTTCAACACCCAACCTCAGGCTCTCCCCCCACCCAAGCTCACAGGGAAAGTCAACCCCATCTCCTTTCTGTCTTGGAATATATCTTTAGTTTTTCTTTTTAAAAGACTTCATTTATTTATTTGTCGGAGAGAGAGAGCGCGCGCTCACACAAGCAGGGGGAGGGGTAAAGAGAGAAGCAGTCACCCCGCTGAGCAGGGAGCCTGATGCGGGGCTCGATCCCAGAACCTCAGGATCATGACCCAAGCCGAAGGCAGATGCTTAACCGACTGAGCCACCCAGGCGCCCCTCTGTCTGGGAAGACATCTTAGCCAGCAGGAGACCACACCTGCTTTCTTTTCTAGATGAAAAGTCATTTTGTTTTAATTACTTAATAAATTTATTTTAATTACTTAATACGTGAATTTTGTGCATGCGATGAGACTATTCAGATCTACTCTTAGCGACTTTCAAATATGCGATAGAGTATTATTAACTCCAGTTGCCACGCTGTACGTTACGTCCCCACGACTTATTTATTTTATAGCTGGAAGTTTGTTCCTTTTGACCCCCTTTACCCATTTTGTCCGCCTCCCCCCACCCCCCACCCCCCGTCTCCTGCAACCACCAATCTGTTTTCTGTATGTATCTAGGAATGAGTTTTTTAGAGTCTCCATACACGTGAGATCATATGGTATTGTCTTTCTCTGTCTTCTTTTTCCACTTGGCATAAAGCCCCCAAGTCCCAACCACACTGTCACAATTGCCAAGCTTTCCTTCTTTTTGATGGCCAAACCCTCTTCCATTGTGTACGCGCACCACATTCTCTTTCTCCACCCATCCGTGACTGAGCAGGTGGGCTGTCTGCACGTCTTGGCTCTTGTAAATGGTGCAGTGGTGGGCATGGGGGTGCAGATAGCTCTTTGGGTCAGTGTTTTTGTTTCCTTCAGAGTAATACCCAGAAGTGGAATTGCTGGATTAGGATAGCTCTTTTTTTCTTTTTTAACTTAAGTTTTTGAGGATCATACTGTGCTCATTCTTTTTTAATACTGCAAACAATCCTATGGAATTGGTGAGGCTAGGCCAGTCTACTTGCTGCTTCCTTTGCCGAGGGGTAGGTCGGCGGTTCCCAGCGGGGCCCGATCACCAGGAGCATCACTGGAGGCACCTCTTTGCATTTGTAGGATTGCCTTCCCCCTCCCCCCGCCTTCCTCCCCTTCCTTTACTGGCAGCGAAGCTAGTCGAATTGGCAACCGTATCCCTGTGACAAATGCTTTGATGCTTCCTTCGTAGATTAAAGTTCCGGTCAGTTCTGGGCTTCAAAATCTCCCACTCCGCAAACGTCAGTAAATAAAGTTTTGGAGCCCTCTGTCAGGGGATGAGGTCCGGAGCTTCGCTCCTGACCCCCTCTCTGGCTGGCTTCCTGAGGCTGTCTGGCCTTTCTTGAGGTCAGGCGGAGGTGCCCCAGTGGCAGAGCCGGACTCTGGGATCGAGGCCAGCACAGCCCGCCACGTGACTGGCACTCCTTCCTGACGCTGGTTGACGTGATCCTCCTCCTACCAGAGTAGATGCTTTTCTGCTCAGCCTAATCAATGTCCCTCTCTCACATACAAGTGTGGTGGAGTTGTCCCTGCCATTTTCAGCAGCCAAGGGGAGTTGGCTCAGGGTGTCTGGGGTGAGGGATATGAGAGGGTAAGTCAGACATGAGAACAGGAATATTATCCCTCAGCAGCGCAGTGGGGACGGAGAAAGAGATCCATATTCTTTTGGAAAGAACTTTCTACCAGTCAAGTATGTTGGACTGCCAGGAAGTTACCTTCCTGGATGGGAGTGACTTTCAGGTGCTGTCAGCTGGGGTGGGTCGCTCCCACGTATTCTCTGCAGGGGAACCCCCCCCCCTCATGATGTCACAGGGTCTGCTTCAGTGGGGAAGGCATTGAACTTAGAGTCTGGAGATGTGGGTGTCTGACTTCCTCAACCTCACCAAGCCTCAGTTTCCACATCTGTAAAATGGGTAGAGTAACACCTATTTCCAAAGGGTTGCTGGGACGGTCAAATGAGATCAGGTATGTTAAAAATTAAAAACAAAAACAAAAACAAAACCCAAAAGCCCTAGCAGAGTGTCTGTGTGTCATAGAATGGAACCAGGATCTAATTCATCTGTAACACAGCCAACATGAGGTAGCCCTGGGAGGATGGGAGTGCCAGGGACTGGTGAGAAATACCGAAGAAGGAGCAGCTGGGAGGGAGGGACGGGGCCCTGGGTCCTGAGCTTGGGTGAAAGCCTTGGGTTTGTCCTGCTCCCTTTGTTCTAATTCAAAGCTCACCAGGGAGCCTCTGGTTGCTAATTTGTTTTCCTACTGACCTTGGTCTGGGCCAGGGGACAGGAGCCGCCTCACAAGCATAAGGCACATTCCCAGGTTGTTTGTTTATTGTTCATCTTAACTCTGCATAGGGGGTCTCATTAACCTCTTCCCATTGAGAAAACAGAGGCTCAGTGATGCCTGGGGTTCGCTCAGGGTTGCTTGTCTGGGAAGCAGGGAACCCAGGGTCTGTCTGACCCCCGAGTGCAGCACAGACACTTCCAGCAGCATATCCTGGGCCCCCACCTGAGGATCCTCAGCCCTGGAAGGGCATGCCTCCCTTGTAGACTTCCGAGTGCGCAGTGGAGTCTTAACTTTGGGGACTAGTTCCTCCCTCTCCTCCTTCCAACCTGAGCCCACCCTCCACCCTCCTGGGGACTTAAGGAAAACCAAGTTCCTGAATCACCCACACCTGGGACTGGTGTGACTCAGCAGCCCCAATGGAGAGGCCCCTGGGTTCCATCTGTCACCCACAGACATTGCTTCACATGGATCGTGTTTCTTAACACTGTGAACCCTGCCAGCTGCTGGGGCTAGGAGGCCCGCCAACTTGGCTGGGACTGGAGGGCAAACAGCAGCCAAGCCCACTGCTGGGGTCTGTGTGGGTGCGTTACTAGTAGGGGGGCCAACTTACCCCCATTTTCCCTGGAAAGCCCTCCGTTCCAGGAAAATTGGATGGTTGGTCTCCTACTTCTGTGGCTCAAAGCAGAGTCTCTGCATTCGTGGGGATGGTGGACAGACCAAGGGGTGGCTCGGTGTGCCTGTGGGCCCATTCTCTGATCGGGCCACTTGGCAGGAATGGACACCTGTCCTTCAGCTTGCTCCAAGGAGCCATTAATGGGCCCCAAACACGCAGCCATCAGCGTGGCAGCGTCCGCGGGGGTAAGGGAGTTACTGTTTTAAGGAAACACGGGGGTGAAACTTGTAGCCTACTTTTCCTTTTCAATGACTATCCACTCTTCCTCCTTGGCCAATGCTCTGACCACTTCTATCGGGCTTGCCTCTGCCAGTCCCTTTGCCACCAAGAAGTCATCTCTGGCCTGGCTCTTATGAGCTGCGTGCTTCATGGCAAGTGTGTGCCTTGGGCTTGAGGAAACAGCACGATCTTGGCCTTGCCTCTTCAGCCTCTGACACTCGGGAGGTCGATGCATGGGGCAGTGGGGGTCAGACTAAGAAATGGCCAATGGAAGAAGTCCCTCTCAGGGTCTGATTCAGGAAGCTCTGATGCCATCCCCAGACAGGAGTTCAGGCAGGCAGAGTCATCGCCCCCAAAGATGTCTGCCTCCTGTTCCCCAGATCCTATGAATGTGTTACTTGACACGGTAACACGGATTTTGCAGGTGTGGATAAAGGTAAGGGTTTTGACTTAGGGAGATTATCCCGGGTTATGTGGGTGGGCTCAGTGCAATCACAGGGGTCCTTATAAGGACACAGGGGGTCAGAAACAGGAGAAGGCAATGGGGTGATAAAAGCAAAGCTTGGAGTGACGCAGCCACAAGCCAAGGTATGCCAGAAGCATCTAGAAGCTCAGAGAGTTAGGGAACAGATTCTCCCCTGGGACCTCCAGAAGGAAGCAGCCCAGCCAATGCCTTGAGTTCCTTAAAACCCATCTTCTATTCTGACCTCCAGAACCTCCAGAGGATACATTGATGTTGTCTTAAGCAAATACGTTTGTGGCCATTGGTTACCATAGCAACAGGACTCCTGCTGGGTGGTTCCAGTAGCTCCAGCTCTGAGAAGGGGGGGGGTGGCTCCCTTGGCTCACTGGAGCAGCGGGTGGAGTGCAGTGTCTGCAGGGAGCATTCCGCACAGGGACACACCTGGCCTCGTTCCCATCCCGTTGCAGGGGACTGGGTTGGTAGCCTGAGAGGGAGCCTGGCTGACTTCTGTTCTGTTACCTTGAGGCTCAGAGTTGGCCCACAGACCCGCAGCACCAACACCACCTGCAGGGTTGTTTAAACGGAAGACTCTCCAGCGCAAGTCCCACACAGAGGAGTCAGAATCCACATTTTCACAAGATCTCCAAGTGAGGTACATGCATGTGAACTATCTGTCTTGTAGGAAGTACTAGTACAAAGAAAGAGGAGTCATCAAACCTGGTGAATGGAGCAGGGAGGGTCTGCTGCTAAGAAATAGGACTTCATGGAGGAGATGTCTGAAATGGGCTTTGAGGGATGTGTGGGAGTTTTCTAGGAGGACAGTGGAACAGTATTTGCAAAGAGTTGAGGCCAAACATCGTGGTATATTGAGGAGACTGTCAGTAATGGAGTGCGGCTGAAGGGTCAAGCTGAGGTAGGGCTGGAGAAGGGCCAGAGCAGGGTTACCACATTGAAAGGACAGTCTGGTTTTAATTCTGAAGAGGTGAGGGGTCCAGACTGAGATATTTGCTCCCCAGGGGAACCCTCTCCTTCTCTGGGCCGTTGGGGCAGATCTGCTGTATGATCTCGGCCACTTTTCTAAGCCCATCATCATACTTCCTTTTCCTGGTTCGCACCCTCTGTCGGCAGCATGGCTCTCTCCCCTTGGGATAAACCCCAGCAGTCCATTCCTCTTATGAGCACAGCATCACCCAGATGTTAAAGTCTGTCTTCGTTGTCACTCTTTCCTCTCACAATCGTGGAGCTGCTATGCCCACTTGACAGAGGGGAGAACTGAGGCTCAGAAAGGGAAAGTGATGAAACAGGCTCCCTCAGAAAGCCTCGGCTGAAGCCCAGACTGGAGCCCGGCTGCTTATTGTCGACTGGCAATGACCTTGTATACTTGGCATGTTAACACTAGCCTTCTGTGTCTCTGCCAAAGAAATGAATCAGGAAGCATCCCCGGGCATTTGAGAGGTGGAGCAGGTAGGAGTTTTCACCTCCCTGCATCTCACAGACTGCATGTGACTTCTTGGCCAGTGGGTGGGGGAACTTGCTCCCAGCTGGGACCACCAGGCAGGGCTCAGCACCCTCCTCCTTCGGGGGTCATGCCACTTGGAAGATGAAATAGTAGCTGTGTCAGGTGTGTGGGAGGCCTGGAGGGTCTGGGGAAGGGCTGCTAAGGAGCAGCCAACTGGGTCCTCGGGAGCCTCCTAGCCAACACCGCACACATTTGCCAGTGAAGTCTGACCTCAGCCGTGGTCTCTGAGTGCCCTCTCTCCTGGCAATTCAACAACCCCATTCGTCTGTACCTTTCCTCAGAGGTCCTTCTTCTGCCCCGTGATCATTTTTGATTTCCCTGCACCCTTTCCCCACATTTTTTTTCAAATGCCATGACCCCAAAGGGACCTTGTGCTCTGCCTACAACCATGGAGCCAGCAAAGGCCATCCAGTCCTCAGCCCTGTCAAATAGCAAGACATTTCCCTCAGGAGTGGGTACACGGATCCCACGATGATTAATAGGGAACCTGAAAGGCTGGGGTTTGAATCCCAGCCCTGCCTTCAATCTGTGGTACCTGGGATTGACTATGGACCTCTCAGAACCTTCATTTTCTTCTCTTTTTCAAATGGATCCAACCCCACCACCCACTCCCCTGGAGGAAGCTGGGTTCTGAAGAACTATCCTCACTTACGGCCAACTGCTTTTCGCTACACTGGCAGAACTTCGAATGCTCTGGTGTTTAATGACCTCGTGCCCAGTGTTGTTACTTAGACGAGAGCCACATGACTACGGTCAGGCCCCTCCCTCTCTGAGCTTCAGTTTGCTCCTCTGTAGATGGGGATAGTCATCCTGGAAATGGCAGAGTTTTTGTCAGACGCAGGCATGATGTGGTTGACTGACCGCTGTCCTCCCTCCTGTGACCCAGCTTCCCGGCGACCCATCCTGGCTGGTGGAACCCTCCCCTGGAAACTACTGAGCTGGGTCAGCCCGGAGGAGTCCTTTATTATGTGGGCAAAGCTGTAAAAGTGAGAGTCTGGAAGCTACGTGGGGCCATTTTCTTCCCCAACATGGGAAGATGGGTCTGTGATAAGAATCAGGTCCCACAAACTGAGAGGCAGAGAGAGATCCCCAGTGCATCGGACTCCTGGTTCCAGTCATGTGTGAGGCAAGCTCTCCCCTGCTTTCTGACCCTTTGCACTTACATAGATATTTTTTCTGGAGACTTTCCAGAACGATCTCACCCTTTTGCCTCATTTAGTCCAAATTGTGGTTTTGTCTCTGACTAAGCAGGGTTGTGTCATCAGCCCGAATTTCAAGAGAGGAAACTGAGGCTCAGGGAAACTCAGAGAAACCAAGGCTTGCCCCGAGACAGTCAGGGAGTAAGTGCAGAGCTGGAGTTTGGACTTAGGACCACCACAGCCTCAAGCCCATGTCCTTCCCTCTGTCCCACACAGTCTCTGGTAAGCCACAGCAGATCCCCGGGGAGAAGCACCTCTGTTTCTTTCCATAACGGCAGGAGCCTGTGAGGAAAACAGGAGTCATGTAGAAGTTCAACAGAGGAAATTAATTAATTAATAAGATTTATTTATTTTGAGAGAGAGAGTGCGAGCAAGTTAGTGGTAGGGCAGAGGGAGAGGAAGAGCATCTCAAGCAGGTGCTCTCGGCTGAGCGTGGAGCTTGACATGGGGCTTGATCCCACGACCCTGAGATCGTGACCTGAGCTGAAATCAAGAGTGGTTTGCTGAACCGACCGAGCCGCCCAGGCGCCCCAACAGAGGAAATTTAATAATAAGGAATTGGTTACACAGAACAGAAAAAGAATCAAGGGAACCCTGAGGAAAAACCCAGAGAAAATAACTAGAGAAAGCAACTCCTACCTCTAGGAGAGGGGGACAAAAAAAAGGCAGAAGGTGGGGGAGCAGAATCTAGGAGCTCAGAGGGGCCCCTGGAGCTCAGACACTGAGGAGGGATGCCTCCCGGTCCTGTAGGTGCTACTGAGCAGGCATAGGAGGACTGGCTCTGGGGTGTTGGGCCCAGAGCCCAGTTTTTACGGCTCCATTGTGGTCTATCCTGTGAATGGAAGGAGGGAACAGGCTTCCCACGGTCCAGGAGGCAGAGTCTGGGGTGCTGGAGGGACACCCTGGCCCAGACCCCAGTTCCCTCCATATGAATTCTGACCTGCTTTGTCCCAGGTCTTCTTCAGAGACCTCAGTGAGCCTGGACGGCTGGCAAGTTGATGTTCGTGGAAAATCAGCCACTTCCTGGCCAGGTGCAGGGTCAGGATTCACTGTGGCAATGGATTCCTTCCTAACTTCTCTGGAGGCCATTTTCATAGAAGCATGATCTGACTTCAAGCCTTGACGAGAGTGTGGTGCTCCGTTTGGGCCCCTCCCTGAGGCCCCAGCCCTGCCGCCCCAGTCCTCCCCTGACACTCAGGCCCTGCCATTCGCTGGGTCAGACTCCAAGCCTGGGAATCTTCTGGGTGAGGCATCTCTTGAGCCCCTGAGGCTACTTGAAGCTGTCACACTCTCTCCCATCTCACTTCTTCCTCCTACCCACTCCAGTGGGTCTGATGAAGAAGAAACAGGTTGAGATTTGGACATTAGTCATCCATTCCTCTGACTGTAAGACGCTGGAAAGCTACTTGTGCTTCTAAAATATTAAACCCTTGCAACTTTATGGGTCCATTAGCCACGACCTCCCCATTCTTTATGTGACATATAATTGTTGTATGTATCACACCTACATATGCTACAAACCCTACAATTTACAGTTATAATTGTTGCTTTAAAACTGTCACATGCTTGTTAAAAAGGGGGAAGTGGCCTTTTATATTTACCCATAATTTTGTCACTTCTCATGTTCTTTGTTCCTTCCTGATAATCTGGGTTTCTATTTGGTATAATGTCCACTCCATCTGAAGAACCGCCTTTAGCATTTCTCCTGGGCAAGTCTGCTGGTGAGGAATTTTCTTGGTTATCATTTCCCTGAACGTGCCTTGGTTTTACTTTCAATTTTGAAAGATATTTTTTATGGATATAAAATTCTGAGTTGACAGGTTCCCCCCCCACCCAGTACTTTAAAGATGTTGTCCCTTGGGTTGCGGTGGCTCAGTCAGTTAAACGTCTGCCTTCAGCTCAGGTTGCAATCTCAGGGTCCTAGGATCAAGGCCTGAGCCGGGCTCCCTGCTCAGCAGAGAGTCTGCTTCTCCCTCTCCGTCTCCGCCTGCTTGTGTGTGCTCTCTCTCTCTAATAAAAAAAATGAAGATGTTGGCCTGCTGTTTTCTGGCCTCCGTTCTTCCTGAAGAGAAGTCAGTGATAGTTATATCATTCTTCTTCTGTATGAAATTAATTATTTTTTGTCTGGTTGTTTTCAAAATTTTGTGCTTGGTTTCTTATAGTGTGATTATATGTCCAGATGTGTACCGTGTAATTATTCTGCTTGGGATTCACAAAGACGTTTGGATATGTAAGTTTATGTCTTTCACCCAAACAGAAATTTCAGCTATTAGTTCCTCAACCTTTTTTCCCCCCCACTCCATTCTCTCTCTCCTTTCCTTCTTGGATGAGAATTACCCAAATGTTAGACCTTTTGATGTTATCCCTACAAGTCCTGAGGCTCTATTCTCTTTTCCTTGGTCTATTCTATTCTTCGCATTGGATACTTTCTGTTGATCTATTTCCAGGTTTCCTGATTTCCTCCTGTCATCTCCAGCCTGCTGGTACAAGCAGACTCCTAGTTTTTGCCTGCTTCTGGTTACTTTCCAGTGTTTTGTTTTGCATCTTTGTCCAGAGTTCATCGTTGTTATCTGTGGTCTAATGGGAGCTTCTCTGCCGTTACTGGAAATAGAACTATGAGAATTACTCCCGAGTGCCGCTTTCTTCATCTACAAAGTTCTAGTGATGAAACTGACCTCATGGGTTATATCTGTAAAATATCTAGCATTGGATTCAGCACACAGTAGGTCCACTACTCATCCCACATCTGTACCTGGTCAGCTGAGCCTGGATTCTATTCCCACCTTTCCCCTCCCACCAGAGAAAGAAAAGGCAAAGCCTTTGGGGGACGATAATTGCCCCCCATGCTGAGTCTCTTCAAATCAAGGCAACGAAGGAGTATCTAAGGCCTGTCTTGGGATCCTGTTCCAGGATCCTGTTTCTGTTCCAAGTCAGTTCCAGGCTGACTTGGGACTCCTTTATCATCAAGCCCTGGAAATAGACTCTGGGTGCTTTTTGGGAGCTCTGGTCCAGGTACCAGGACCTTTTCTGCTCTGTCTCCTGAGGGCTGAAGGAGGAAAGGGAAAGTCATGCCCCTATGCAGGTGGGGGAGCCGTGGCAAGGAGGGAAAAGAGGAGGCACTGGTGGATAAAGGGAGGAGAAAGGTAGCTTTGCTTGTTGAGGGTTACCCTCTGCTGAAGACCACGACATCTACTGCAGTGTCTCCCCTAAGTCCGGGTCCAGGGAAGGTCTCATGTGGCATAGGAAAATGGGCCAGAGATACTGGGCTGTATGCCGATGGCCATGGGATGGTCTTGGGTGAGGAAGGTGACCTCTGGGGCTCATTTCCTTACGTAAAAGAACCCTTTACTGTGAGAATCAAATAAAAGGTGGTATTTTTTTTTAAGATTTTATTTATTTATTTGACAGAGAGAGAGAGATTACAAGTAGGCAGAGAGGCAGGCAGAGAGAGAGGAGGAAGCAGGCTCCCTGCTGAGCAGGGAGCCCAATGCAGGGCTCGATCCCAGGACCCTGAGATCATGACCTGAGCCAAAGGCAGAGGCTTTAACCCACTGAGCCACCCAGGTGCCCCAAAAGATGGTCTTAAAAGTGCTTTGCAGACAGTGAAACTCCCAGAGTTTGGGATGTTTTTACTCGTGTTTTCCCTGGGTGACTGTCACTGTGTCAGTAATGAACAGCATTTTTCTGGTTTTCATGCACACTTGCAGGACCTGCAGTCTCTCTTTCTTTCTGGGAGTCTGCGTGGCATCCCTCAAGGTGCTCATCAATATCATCATCAGACTCTTGAGGCCTCCAGGGCAAGGGGGAGGGGCCTAGGACTGCCTGCTGAGCCACCTGCTAGGGCAGAAGCAAGCTGAGCTCTATAGAGAAGTGAGAAGGCATTGTTCTGTATTTTGAGGAACACTTTGAGATACAGATCTAAGTGGAGTGGCTTTTTGTACCAATGTCCTTCAAAGGTTTCAGTGAAAATAGCTCTTTCTGGGGTGCCTGGGTGGCTCAGTCAGTTAAGTGTCTGGCTTCAGCTCAGGTCATGATCTCAGGGTCCTGGGATCGAGCCCTGCATCGGGGATCCCTGCTTGGCGCAGAGTCTGCTTCTCCCTCTTCCTCTGCCTGCCGCTCTGCCTACTTGTGCTCTCTCTCTCCATCAAATAAATAAGTAAAATCTTTTGGGGGGAAAAAAAGGAAAAAGTTCTTTCGGTGTTTATTTGCAGCCCTGTCTCTGCCTGGAATTCAAGCAGGACTCAGACTCACCCCTCCCCTCTCACCCCTAAGGTTTGGTCCCTGAGCAGAACCTGGGTGGAACTGCCTTTCTCCCCGCCCCCGTTTTGATGAATTCTCTCTTGGGCGGAGTCCTGGGCGGGTCTATGCCACCCATCTATCAGATACCAGAGAGGTCTGCCCTGCATCGGGAACACACCCCAGGCTGAAGCTGGGACCCCTACCCCCAACCCCTCTGCTAGAAAGAGGAGGAGGACTGACAGCCTCTCACCCTGATACAGCCCTTGAGCCTAACACTCAGTCTTGAGCCTTATCTGTATGAAAACCACCAACATGAAAGGAAGCCCCCAAAAGCCTAGAGATCTAGATGAGCCATTATTATTAACATTGCCATGAATTCCTTTGTGTTCACAAATTTCTGAAGTGCAAGATTAGCGGGTCAAAAACTATGAACTGGGCGCCTGGGTGGCTCAGTGGGTTAAAGCCTCTGCTTTCGGCTCAGGTCATGATCTCAGCGTCCTGGGATTGAGGCCCGCATCGGCTCTCTGCTCAGCAGGGAGCCTGCTTCCTCCTCTCTCTCTGCCTGCCTCTCTGCCTGCTTGTGATCTCTCTCTGTGTGTCAAATAAATAAATAAAATCTTTAAAACAAACAAACAAACTATGAACTGTTTTAGGCTTTCTGTAGACATCATAATTGCTTTCTCCCAACCCCGTACAATTTATGCTTCTACCTGCAAAGCATGGGTGGCCCGTCTCACCACCCGGTGACCGGTAGTAAGCATTATAGCTTTTGTCATTGTGTTACCTGAATGGGTGAAAATGGTATTTCATTTTCATTTATATGGTGATCCCAGCAAGCCCTCACCTTCCCCTGATTGGATTGTACCCACCATATCCTTTTTGGCTGTGACTACCTCTTGAAATGACCCTAGTGATGACCCGGAAGATGCTCCAGGGAAAGGAAGCCCGTGTCTGGACAGGGGGGCAGGTGTTGGGGGTGGGGTCCACACTTTCTTCCTAGGCTTCCATGGTGGTGCAAAAGAGGAGGACCAGTGGGCCATCAAGAAGGGAAAGGCATTGCACAGCTCACATTATTTTATTTTATTTTATTTTTAATGTTTCTTTTTCCCTTCTCTGGTTTCCAGCTTGAATTTTCTAGCTGCATTATGGGTATGAGTCAGTCAAGAGAAGAACTTTCTAACTTGGTGAGGCTTAGATGAAACTTTGGAAGGAACATTCAGGCAATCTTGGTAAAGGTCCTAAATTTCTAAAACATAATACAGGAATACTCTTGATAAATATCTAGTTACTTAAGTGATTTTCAGGGAAAAGATGCTATCAGACGTTCAACCCCAGGATGTCACCTGTTCATTTTGGATGTCTTAAATCGATGCATGTGATTTTCATTATTGTGAACAGCACAGGTTTCTACTTTGTAGTGGTTTTTTTTTTAATTTAGCATCATTACCATATAAGGCTGTGATAACAGCAATAATAGAATAGCATCTAAAATTCATACTCACATACATCTCAGGTCAACCCTGGGTGGTGAAGCTGAGAACAGAGAGCTCTAGGGACTTGCCCAGGGACAGCCCCCCACCCTCAGCTACAAAGAGTTAGATTTGGGGCTTGGGCCCTGGTTTTCTTTCTGAGTTCAGTGGTTTTTTTGGAAGCTACTAAATAGCCGCTTTCACCTTGTCTGTTAGGCTTTGGCCATTTGTAAGCAGATGGGCAGTGAAAACACAGTTCCCTCTGGAGGCAGAGGAGGGACTGGGTGATCTCTGAGAGATGACACCTGGGAAGAAGTCAAGCTGGGTCCCTGCAGGAGTCTTGAGTCTTCAGTCCTCTTCAGCTGTCCTTGGTTGGCTCACTCAAAGCAGCCTCCGTGCCTCTCTGGCTTCTATCTGGTTCTTCTTCCTACAGTACAGTCCTTAACATCACAACTTAGTTTCATTATTCAAGAAACATTTGAGTGCTAAATGCCAGGTCATCTTCAAGATACTGGGAATATGAAAAAGAGTAAGGCAGAAGCCTCAAGTCTAGGAGCTCAGAGTGGAGGAGGCAAACTAAGTCCAGGTTCTTTGCACTGTGAATGACTGCAAACCCAATTCACACTGGATTGAAACAAGGGGAATTTATGAGTGTCAGGCTTCAGGTACAGTGTGATCTAGGGCTCAAGTTCTCTCTCCACCTTCACTCTCATACTCTGTAAAGTGTCCATTTTCAGGCAGTAGGTGGAAGAGGGAGGGAAGAGCATTTCCTCCAATCTCCAAGAGATTAGAGAACTGTAAGGAAGCCATCATTTCTAGAGCTCAGAGGACAGTGTAGTGAGAAGCAAGAGAGGTGAAAAGAGACCACGTGGGGCCTGTGCCCTCTCTGGTGGGAGAGTGACATCAGATTCACATGTTTAAAAGACCAGTGGCAATAGAGGGACTATAGAGTGGAAAGATTCAAGCAGATGTGGGGAGGCCATTGCAGAGCTCCAGACAAGTGATGATGGCATCATGACACGTGGGGGTACCAGGGGAGAGGGAGAGAAACAAGGCTTGAGAGATATTAAGGAAGTGAAAACAAGCTGCAGTGATTGACTGGCTATTGTGAATGAGGGGAAGGAGGTGACAGCAGTGACTCCAACATTTCTGGTTTGCTTAATTGGATGGGTGGTGGTATCTTTCCCTGAGCTACTGATGGTAGGAAGAGAACCAGACAATTGGGGGGGAGGAATTTGATTCTTCACATACTGGTTTTACCACACCTGTGAAACATCCAAATTGGAGGTGATTTTTTTTTCCCTTTCCTCCCTCCTACCCTGCCTCCTTCCTCCCTTCCCTCACCTCCCCTTTCCTCAAAATGGCCCAACATAGCCACTCTAGCCCTTCCCAGCTCCAGTACCCAGCAGTGAATGACTCTTTAAACTCAGATTTTCAAGAGATTGAATCTGATTGGTTATTGACCAACCAATAGATTGGCTTCCCTTGGGTCAGGTGACTAGCTCCCATCCAAACAGAGATGGCTGGGAAGGAGCAGTGAATCACTTGGTAGAAACATGGCTGCTTCGGGCTACTCTTTCAGCAGAAGCTAAGGAACAGTGCAGACAGAGAGGCACTCCCAAGTGTACTGACCACATGTTTAAAATGAGGATTGAACTAGGTGGTCTGTAAGGTACCTTCACCTCTCAAGGGTTTGTGTGCCCACTTCCGTTGAACAAAAAGGACTGAGGGTCAGAAAGCTGCCCACTGTGTGGAGCTCCATCTGGGTTCCGGACATTGAGAAATGCCTCCCTCCCCAACTCCCCATTAACCTGGCACAGCGTGAGTTTTCTGGCCTTTACACATTGAGTAACCCCAGTTGTCAGCTCCTAATGGGATTCACTGGATTCTACCATTAGGAGGAGACAAAGGGAAAGAAAGCCCATTCCTGGGCAGCAGAGCTAACTTGTGGCTTTCCCCAGTGCCTGAGCCTAGGGGTAACACCAAC
The DNA here is from genome assembly GCA_002007465.1 of Ailurus styani. Lineage (NCBI taxonomy): Eukaryota > Metazoa > Chordata > Mammalia > Carnivora > Ailuridae > Ailurus > Ailurus styani. The sequence continues at coordinate 5,364,746 of LNAC01000022.1, forward strand.
CCGGGTCTGTGCTCAACACAACTGGCTTTTATCATTTCTGGTTCCCTCCCCACCCATCATCTCTCCTGATTTGGAGAGACTTGGAGTCACGGAGCCAGACTCCTCAGTGCTTCCCACCTGCCCAGTGAGGGGGTTTTCCAGGGCTCATGCTTGTGGCTGGAGAGTCTCAGTCAGAGCTCAGCCTGGCTGCCAGATCCCAGTGTCACAGCATCTGCCTTCTGGGACGGAGCCCCGGGGCATGCCAGTTGTCATGCCTGGACAGCTGTCCTTGCCCCATTCCTACCCAGATCCGTGCCCCTCCAAGGTGAGACGTGCTTCTCTGGGCACGCTCCTCTCCTGGCTTCTGAGTAAGGACAACTGCCCAACGTCACACGCTAACGTTTGCTGTGCTTTTGCCTTATCTTCCTGTGATACTGTGATTTAGAACAAATATGTATTTGGTCTTTGTCTTAATTTCTGGCACAGCGCTCCTAAAATACTTGGGATTTCCTAAGTGATGACAGTTGTGAAGGTGTCTTTTGTTATGTTAATGAGACGACTTTTGGCCCTAATCTAAGGATGGGGACTGGTTGTCAGGAGAACCAATTCTGTGATTAGAGGGTTGGAACGTTCAGTCCCATCTCCCTGACTTCCCAGGAAGGAAGAAGGGCTGGAGTTCGAATCAATCTCCAATGGCCAATGATCTCATCAGTCGTGCCCCTGTAATGAAACCTCCATGAAAACCCCAAAGAACAGGGTTCAGAGAGCTTCTGGGTTGGTGAGTACACGGAGATTTGGGAGAAAGTGCTGTGCTCAGAGAGGGCGTGGAAGCCCGAAGACCTTCCCCAGACCTTGCTCTAGGCATCTCTTTCCTGCGTTATATCCTTGCATAATAAACTGGTAATCTGGTTAAGTAAATGTTTCTCTGAGTTCTGTGAGCACTCTAGCAAATTAATTAACTCAAGGAGGGGGTGGTTGGAATCAACGATCTGTAGTCTGGGGGTGGGTAGGCAGTCTTGGAGGACTGAGCCCTTTACCTGTGGAATCTGACTCTGTCTCCAGGTAGTGTCAGCACTGAGGTGAATGTAGGGTATGGTAGCTGGTGGAGAGCTGCTTGATGCTGTGGGGAAGCACTCTCCCCTCCCCCCCCATACCCGTCCCACCCGACACACACTGGACTCGGTACTAGAATTGTGTCACCTTCCTCTGTAGTCCAAGTAGCTTGATTCATAGAGTCCTCATCTGTAAGGTGGGTGTGATGATGATAATCCCTCCTATCCAGAGACAGTGGATTCAAAAGCACTGGGCCAACACTCCTTCAAGTGTGGTCCCCAGACCAGCAGCGTCTGTATCACCTGTGTTAGAAACGCACGTTCCTGGTCGACCCCACCTGAGTCAGAAACTCTAGGTACCAACCCTGCTCCCAGCAATCTGGGTTTTAACCAGCCTTTTAGGTGATTCTGATGCATGTTCCAGTTTGGGAAGCACGGCCCTAAACCACCTGCCCAGGGATGTGAGATATGAATGGAGTCCGCTGTTCAGGGGACAGCCTCCCCCCACCCCCAAATCACTGCTTGTTTCCTTTTGACTGGATGTATAGATTTCCCAGTTTCCTCACACCAAAGGTCCTATGAACACGTATGCTTTCTCAGTTCCCAAAAGATCCTCAGTTGCCTTTGTCCTCCTTGGTGGCTCAGAAAACCACAGGCTCCTGCAGGTTGACTGGGGCCGTGATTTGGGATGGTCGGTTTCCAAAGCCGTGTGAGATCTCCAGGAAGCACTAACCCGTCCCAAGCAAAGCTCTTCAGTGGAAGGTAATAGCACTTTAGAAAAAATGCTTTTCACCTCTCCAGTTTACAAGAATGAGATCTCAGAGAGCCCAGAGTGTCTTGTCCCAAGTTGGACAGCAGAGCACAGAGCTGGCCCCAGCCCCAGGCCTGCTGGCCTCTAAGCTTGAAGTTCTTAGCCCTACCCCAGGGCTTCTGGAATTTTCACTAGCACATAAATTCCTGCAGAACTTGCTAAGGCACAGATTCTGATTCAGTGAGTTCTGAGGTGGGGCCCCAGGTTGCTGCTGCTCCAAGACCATACTTTGGGTTGTGAGGTTCTACACTACACTGGTCGCCACGCACCCCTCCTCCCAGATTGATTTTTGAGAAACCGTTGGCCTGGGAGAGCCTGCTCTTGCAGAAAAAGGAAGATCCCTTCCCTGTGGTCAAGTCTCAAAGAACAAAAGTCATGAAGAGAAAGCCGTGGAACTGGTGAGGTTCGATGGGTTGCAGAATCCCCAAGTTCCACCTCTAGCTAGTGCCGCTAGAAAATCTGTTGATTCTGGGCCTCTTCCTGGGTTGGAACCGGCTGACACCCCTCCCCAGCTCTGCTTCCAGCCGCCCCCCGCCCCCTGAGCTGCCACTGCTGTCTCCGAGGCGGTCTCTGGGGCTCAGCACCTCAGGAAGCTCTCACCATGGCAACAGACAGTCCCTGCGCCAAACACATTCGTTACTGAGCTGGAAAGAAAACAGCCAAACTCTTCCTGACCTGACCTTTCCTGGGGGAACTCGGCTGACCGGGGAAGTCTCCCTACCCCAAACCCCAAGCAGAGACCCCCGTGGCTCTCCTAGAATCTTCGCGAGAGAAGGAATTTCGAGGCTTAACCTGAGCTGGCTTGTGTTCCAGATAACGGGCCAGGGAGGGCATGGGGCTCCCCCGAAGGCACACAGCCAGTTTCTGGAGAGAGGGCTGGCCTCTGGGCCTCCTGCACAGGCTCTGATCCGCTGAAGGAAGCTTCTTGAAGGGCAGGGGCCCTCCTCCTGTGTTGTAGCACTAACCCTCAACAGGACTGTCAGGAGGTGGGGTCTTCAGGAGGTAAATAAGGTTGAATAAAATCATAAGGTTGGGGCCCTTAGTGGATAGGACTGGGCCTTTATAAGAAGAGGGGGAGAGAGATCTTTCTTTATTTCTGTCCCTGTCATGTGAGGCCGCAGTGAGAAGGCCACCATCTACAGGCCAGGAAGCGAGCCCTCACCAGAACCCGACCATGCCGGCCGCTTGGGGTTGGACTCCTAGCTCCAGACCGCGAGGAAACACGTGTCTGTGACTTTGGCCATCCAGCCTGTGGTCTGTTGCCATGGCCACCCAAGCTGACTAAGCCCACCTTTGAGTCAGTCATATTCTCATTCAGTGTCCCCAGAGGAACCTGGATGGCCTCACGTGGTGCTTCGAGAACTCTTATAAAATAATACCTTCTCCCCGGACTGCCGGGAAGTGAGTCGGCTTTCTCCACCCTCCAGAATGCATGTGGTTGGTTAACTCCTTGTGTTAGGTTGGCCTGGGAGGTGAAAGCAGGTTGTGCTGGGGTGGACGACAGCGTGGCTGAGGGGACACCGGGGAGAGACTGAGAGTCTTAGTCCTGCCTCTCCTCCAGCCCGTGGGGCCGACCCTCCCAACTGCCCCGTTACCACTCCCACCTTCCACAGACCAAGTGCTCCAGGCTCGCTGAAAGCCCCCTGGTGTCCCACATGTGTCCTGCTCTTCAGTCTCCCATACCTTCACATGGCTGTCCACACTGCCTGCAACACTCCTTCCTCCTTTGCTCCCTGGGCACAAACCCAGCCCAGTGATCTCCTCCTCCTCCGTGAAGCCTCCTTCACCAACCCTGCCTGACTCCCATTCACTCATTCACTTGTAAAGAAGCACACACATAGCACTTCAATACCTGTGGACATGTATACACACACACACACACACACACACAAGGTTCTTGGTTGCAGACAATAGAAACCAACTCTGGCTAATTTAAACAGAAAAAGGACTTTATTAAAAGGATATTGTGTGGCCTCCAGATGACCCAGAATTGGGAAACCTGGCTCCAGGCTCTGCGGCCACCAACAGTGCCACGTGGCACCCTCTGAGCCAAGGGCGGGCCGCTACGGACACAGTGGCTTGCAATGGCTTTGCATAGCCAACCCCGCTAGCGATGCCCCTGGCACGGCTGCTGTCTCTGCCGACAGGGATGTGTCCACTCCTTTCTCAGTCTTCTCCGTTCCTTGTGGCACTACTTGCTTCCATCAGACTCTGGGCCAGTGGATTCAGTCGGCAGAGCCTGGGTCACCTGGCATGCCCTGGCTCCTTACTCCCCCAAGAGCCCTAAGTGGGGGGCTTCCCCAAATTACAGGAGGGGATTCAGATGCTGGGTGGCTAAAATCCTAACAAATTCCTTCTAGACGTAGAATTTGTATTTGGGGGGTTTTAAAAATTCTCCTTATTCACGGTAGCTATGTCCTGTGAAGTTAAGATAGACAGGGGTTAATGAATATGAACAGTTGCTGCTATGGGAAATTCAAGTTTAAGTTCGCTTAAGCCTCCGCCAGTGGTATTTGTGTTAAGAGATCAGTATGTACCAGTGTGTGGAAGACACCTTACTGAACATATATTGTTGATTCGCAGACATTGAACTCATAGCCAGTAGCACCATACCTGGTGCCAGAATGAAGCTTATCTAACACACATATTTTCTCCGTAATTTTCTCCAGCCCTTATACTTAGGAGCACAAGACAGCACTTGAGCACTTACTTAATTAGGGACCACTTTATTTTTTTATTTTTTTTATTTTTTTTTTATTCTTTGCCCAAGGGGTACAGGTCTGTGAATCATCAGGCTTACATCTTTCAGAGCATTCACCAAAGCACAAACCCTCCCCAATGTCCATAGCCCATCCACCCTATCCCTACCCTCCCTCCCCCCAATAACCCTGTTTGCTTTGTGAGATTAGGAGTCTCTTATGGTTCGTGTCCTTCCCCATCCCATCTTGTTTGATTATTTTTCCCTCCCTACCCCCCACGACCCCCCACCCTGCCCTTCAAGTTCCTCATATCAGAGAGATCATATGATAATTGTCTTTCTCTGATTGACTTATTTCGCTCAGCATAATACCCTCCAGTTCCATCCATGTCGTTGCAAACGGCAAGATTTCGTTTCTTTTGATAGCTGCATAGTATTCCATTGTATATATATACCACATCTTCTTTATCCATTCATCTGTTGATGGACATCTAGGTTCTTTCCATAGTTTGGCTATTGTGGACATTGCTGCTATAAACATTCGGGTGCACGTGCCCCTGAGGAACACTACCTTTGTGTCTTTAGGATAAATACCCAGTAGTGCGATTGCTGGGTCGTAGGGTAGCTCCATTTTCAACTTTTTGAGGAACCTCCATACTGTTTTCCAAAGTGGCTGTACCAGCTTGCATTCCCATCAACAGTGTAGGAGGGTTCCCCTTTCTCCGCAACCTCGCCAACATCTGTCATTTCCTGACTTGTTGATTTTAGCCATTCTGACTGGTGTAAGGTGGTATCTCGCTGTGGTTTTAATTTGTATTTCTCTGATGCCGAGTGATGTTGAGCACTTTCTCATGTGTCTGTTGGCCATTTGGATGTCTTCTTTGGAGAAATGTCTGTTCATGTCTACTGCCCATTTCTTGACTGGGTTATTTGTTTTATGGGTGTTGAGTTTGAGAAGCTCTTTATAGATTTTGGATACTAGCCCTTTATCTGATATGTCATTTGCAAATATCTTCTCCCATTCTGTCAGTTGTCTTTTGGTTTTGTTGACTGTTTCCTTTGCTGTGCAAAAGCTTTTAATCTTGATGAAGTCCCAATAGTTCATTTTTGCCCTTGCTTCCCTTGCCTTTGGTGAGGTTCCTAGGAAGAAGTTGCTGCGGTTGAGGTCGAAGAGGTTGCTGCCTGTGTTCTCCTCGAGGATTTTGATGGATTCCTTTCTCACATTGAGGTCTTTTATCCATTTTGAGTCTATTTTTGTGTGTGGTGTAAGGAAATGATCCAGTTTCATTTTTCTGCATGTGGCTGACCAGTTTTCCCAACACCATTTGTTGAAGAGACTGTCTTTTTCCCACTGGACATTCTTTCCTGCTTTGTCGAAGATTAGTTGACCATAGAGTTGAGGGTAGGGACCACTTTAAATAACAAAATCGCCCCCAAACAGGTCACTAAATAGAGCACGCGAAGGACACCTGTTTACAGTGCGAGAGTTGAGAGAAGAAGGCGTCCCCTCGTTTAACTTCACCTGGGTGTATGCGTGTTGGGGCTGCTCGAACTTTCTCCCTTGATATATCCACCAGTAACTGATAGTGAGCATCAGCTTGGGGATTCTAAACAAATGTTAGCTCGTGGGCAAGTTTGAAAATACGGAATCTGTGGATGATGAGGACTAACAGATCTCTATATATATCTATAAATACAAACTTTTTAATACATAGAATTTTCCTGTATGTATTTCCACCCCTGTCCATCTTGTGGTGGGAAGGTCCCTCACCCACCGAGGATGTCCCTGCTTCAGGGAACAGTGGATATCTGCTAGAATGACAGTCACTGTGCAACATCGTCAAGTTCAGTTTTTTTACTTGACCCTATAGCAAGACAGTAAGCTTGAACGAAGACATTGCAGAGAGCACGTTTTTCTCAATTCCTCCGGGGGAGAGACTCTGGGGCTCACTGCTCCGGCACGGAGAGTAGATAGAATGCAGAGGAAGTAACAAGACTGAATATTACCCCTTCTGGTCTCAAGGGATTTTGTTAAGAATGCAGGGTCCTTTCTTTGGGATAAGAATGAGCAAGGAGGTTTGGGGACCCCGAGAACATGAAGGCAGTGGCTGTGGGTCCAGCATTTAAGTCTGTAGAATGGAATATCTTTCACTGCTAAGTCTGAGCTGGCCTGGCTCCCTAGAGAGCTTCTAAGAAATGCACATCAGTTATAGACAAAAGAGTGACATTTTCTTCACAAATCTGAGTGTAGTGCATCAATCCCACAAACATTTAAACTTTCGAGCACCTGCTATGCGCCAAGTACCGTGCTAGATACTGGAGACGCATCTGTCATGCAATAAAATGGCGGAGGGGAGATGGGAATCCTGTTCTTATAGGATCCACGTGCCCTGGCACCACCAGAAGGTGGCTAAGTAGAGGAGGGGGAGACAGAACCTGACTCTTGGAGCATTCACTCTGGGGACAGCTGTGTACGGGTGTTGTGGGGCTGCAACAAGGAACAGAGCTATCTGCCTTGTAGGAGCTCACAGCCCTAGCAGCGCAGCTGAGACAGAGTCCAGATACATATTTGAAAGTGTAGCAAGTCTGCAGACAACAGAGCGTGGGAAGTGGGCTGTCAAGGGACAAAGTACCTACCAGCCACTGGGGATCAGGCAGAGTGTGGGTCAGACTGACTTCCTGAAAGAAGAGATCTTGGGATGGCCTTTGGCGTTCAGCTCAGGATAGCACAGTAGGGTGAAGCCGGAGCAGGTAAAGCTGTCCTGGTTTGGGGGGCTCTGTCGGTTAAGCATCCGACTCCTGGTTTTGGCTCAGGTGGTGATCTCAGGGTCCTGAGATCGAGCCCCTATAGGGTTCGGTTCAGTGCAGAATCTGCTTGTCTCTCTCCCTCTGTTCCATGTCCCTGCCCTGTGTGTGTGTATGTGTATGAGCGCGCGCATGCACGCTCTTTGGCTCATAAATAAATGGAATCGTAAAAAAAAGGGGGGGGGCATTTACTTAAAAAAAAAAAAAAAAATCCTGGTTTTGGGTGCAGCCTCTCTTGCCCAGGGCGGGAGGCACAGATACTTCTGGTTTTAAATCCCCTTTGGAGGGAGTGGCTTTTATCTGGGGAGTCCCCACCCACGGCCTCTGGGCAAGAAGGAACTCAAAGATTGGCAGGACCTTTGGGCCACCAGTTCGGCAGGGCTAGTCTGTGTTTTCCAAGGTGTGTCACCCAACCGACTTAGGGATTTGTTTCTAATTAAGAGCATTGGGGGAAAAAATCCTCTTTCCTAGTTGTAGAGGTACGGACCCTCCCCTACCAATGACCTTGGCTCCTATGAAGCCGGAGGTGTCCAGCCTGGCTGGCCAGGGACCTACACTGTGGCCCAAAGTCACCCGCTCGTTTGCACAGCACTGGGTCCTGCCTGCAAGCCTTGCTGGGCGAAGGGGACGAGTTGGGGGGGAAGATGAAGTGTCCAAGACAGGTTCTTGCTGGGCCAAAGGGTCTCCTCGCCTCAGCAACAGAAAACACACACAAAAGGGAGAAAAATGCCCAAAATGACAAAGTGAGAGAGGGGGGAAAGAAAGAATTTGTGCACAGCTGAGGAAAAAAAGCCTCATGTTGAAGGAAATACGATTATTGAATACATGTGCAATTGCAAACTCCCTGAGAGTCCCTGGAAGCCAGTGAGCTGTCTCCCCAGAGGGACTGGCAATGGATGGGAAGGCGTTGCTCACCGCCTGGACCATCCTGTTCGGGTTCGGGGCCAGAGGGGCGCGGTGCGCAGAGAGGGGAGGGTGCTGGCTGGGGAGTTGGCAAAAATATTTCCAGCCATTAGCTCATCGGATGGTCACAACAGCTCCTGGGAGGTAGGAAGGTCAGCAATGGTTATTCTGTTTATTTGGTAATTAAACGGAGGCTGGAAGAGGTGAAATGACCCACCCGAAGTCCTGTGGCTGGAAAGTTCTGCCGAGGCGACTTGGGAGCCAGGGTTTCCTGAGGCACCTGCTGGCTGTTGGGTAGGAAGAAGGGAACATGGAGATGTGGGCCCCCTGGGTCTGTGGGTGTGCTGTGCGATTTTGGCCGGGTGGAGGGGAGTGCTATTTACAGCTGAGGAAACCGGCGCAGAGGGGTGAGGTGTCAGGGCCTGGGGGCCCGTGCTGAGGGCATGCCTAGAAGCTGGCTTGCCCCGAAGGGGGTCACAGGGGCAGATGTGCCCCTCAGCCCTCTCCGGGCAGAGCCAAGGAGCCTGGGGCACGTGGGCAGGGGGCAGGGAAGGCAGGCTGTTTGGGCCTGGAGTCAGGTCTGTCTGGCTGGTGTCCTGTCGTTCTGCCCTAAAGTTTCTGTGGTGTCGTCCTGGGCTGTAGCATCTCCTTCCTTGTACCTCGCCCTGCAGTCGGGCTCTGCTGGCCGACGCCTGCTGAGCTGAGCTCCAGAACTCATGAGGTGGTGGCCGTCTGTCTGGGCCTGTCTCCTCAGCCCTCAGCCTGGTGGCGGCCTGGGCAAGGCCCATGGGCGCCATGTTGTGAGTGTACCCTCATCACATAGCTGCCTCAGAGGTGATTTTTTTTTTTTTAATTAAAAAGAAAATAGCAAAGTCCTATTGAGCCCCTGTTGGACACCTGGCTTTGGTCTTTGTCTTCAAGGAGTGTAGCGTCTCCCCAGTGGAGTGCTTGCTTAGGGGACACTTTGAAATGCCTGGGGCAACCAGGTTGTCCCAGTGACTGGGGTGGGGCCAGGGATTTTCAGTATCCCACAGCACCCAAGATGGTCCTTCGCAACAAAGGACCCAACGAGGACACAGCCTACCTTAACTGCCAACAGCGTTCTGGCTGAGAACCCCTGGTGGGAGGTGGCTATGAGCCTCCAGAGCTTTGTCAGGAAGGTGTGGCATTTCCCACCATTTTGCCCATCTGGACCCTGAGGCTCAGGGTTAAGTCACTAGAAGTGAATCTGGTTAAACCAGACTGCAGAGTCTACATCCTTCCCATGGCCTTCAAGACCGCCTCTCCCAAGCCTCCGGGAAAAATGGGGCCATGACTATGCTGATTTCTTCAGGAGGCAAACACAGCCAGTGGCCTCGAAAAACTTGGGAAGACTGTGGGATGACTGTCTGGGAGGGGCAGGCCATGCTGGGTATAGCTGTGGGCAAGAGGAGAGGGAGGGAGGGAAGATGGGAAACAGGTCTCTGGATATTTTCTGTGTTTCTTAATGTGGCAGCTCCCAGAGTCTTGATGGAGGCTCGCTCGCTTGCTGGGAGTCCCAGTGGCCCACCCACCCTGTGATTAGCCCACGTCTGAAAGAGTGATCGGAAGGATCAGAATTCCTTCCTAGCTGACCCTTTCCTTAGTGGGCCTTGGCCATCACAGCCCGCTAGTCCTGGTTCTAGGATGTCCGGTGATCAGGAGGGTGTGCAAGGAAGAGGGGAGGGGAGGAAGGAAGGACATCCCCACCCACCCCCACCCCCACAGCCCCTGCTCCCCTGAGCTGTCCCGCCCCAGGGAGGATGCTCTTGGGAATCCTTCAGACACCAGTTCCTCCCTGGGTGTCCTGGCTAAGTGTAAACAGTCTGCGAAAGTTCTCAGGTTTGAGACCTCGAGTCTCATCATTTGTCCTTGCTTTCCAGGAATGGAGTGTCTAGGGTAGGAAACACATTTTTAAACAAATAGTAACAATGGAAAGCAAAAACGCAGTAATGAGGCAAAATAGAATTTGGAGAGATATCTGGGATATTGGGCAGGACCTCCGTACTATCTCAGGTTCTGATAAGTATTGTTTTAATGATTGAGCTACTGAGAGGTGACCCTGGGGGAAAAAATCTTGGTTTTTCTATACATCTTTAAACAAACATTGGATCAACATTTTAGAAGCAGTTCTTTTCCCTTGCTGATACGCCACAGTCTTCATGACAATACGTTTTGATTTCCACCAGCATTTTGAATGGCTGGTGGGGCTCCACTGTAGGGACATGTAAGAATTTATTTTATAGACCTTATCGTTAGATACTTCCATTTCCGTTTTGTGATTATGGCTCAGAAAAATTTATATTGTTACATAGGGAAGCCTATCAGGATGCTTCTTTGGATTTACTTTCTCTGCTATCAAGCTTGGAAAGCCATTCCCTAGCCAGGGATGTATTAAGTTCACAAGTATTTAGGAAGTGCCAATGACGTACCAGGTTCTGTCCTATTCTGTTCTATTCATTGATCTATCAATGAACAATACAGATAAAATTCCCAGTTCTCTTGGAGCTTATAGTTGTGTGTGTGGTGGAGGGAAGGTAATAAACAGTAAACCTAATAAGTGAATGATGTGTTAGAAGGTGTTGAATGATAATGAAAAAAAAAACAGAGCAGAGTAAGGAGGGTGGGCAGTGCTGGGAGAGAGAAATGGCTGGGGGTGGAGGGAGGGCAGGGAATCATGTCTTTTAGGCTTTTTAAACCAGGGTGTAAGCCAAAAGGCACACTTGAATGGGCCCTGTCACCACTGGGTACATTGCGTCTTATTTAGTCCAAGAGTCTGGCATTCTTCCAGTAAAGGAATGGGTCATGGTTTCAGTTTCTTTGGTTGTGTTCTGGAGGAAGTGGTTGGCCAGCATTGAGGACACACTGTGAGAATGTATCTGTCTTTAAATGTAGGGATCATGGCGGGGAGGGGTGGGTAAAACAGGGGAAGGAGGAGGTTCGGGCTTCTAGCTATGGGATGAATCAGTCACGGGGATAAAAGGTGCAGCATAGGGAATAGAGTTAGTGGTGGTGTAATAATGTTGTGTGGTGACAGAGGGGGGCATAATACAATGTGTAGAGTTGCGGAATCACTATGTCGTCCCCTGAAACGAATGTAATGTTGTGTGTCAAATATCCTTCAATTAAAAAAAAAAATTGTTTTTTAAATGCAGGAGTCACCCTCAACTCCACAGGATGCTGGCTCCATGCCAGTCACTCAGGGTCTGAGAGCAGCCGGGGGCGGGGGGGGGCAAACACTTGTCCCCGATCTTCCCACCCCTAGCCCTACGGCCCCAATGGTTCACTGAGTGGAAGAGGGATTCAGAACACCTCGCGTTACCTAAAATGGTAGTGCCGTTTTCTTCTTCTACCTTTTTCTTCTAGATCTTTGTTCACGTTTCACATTTAACTCAATCTGTTAGGAATGCATTTTGGAGTATGGCTTTATAGCAAGGTCCTAATTTTAACTTTTCTCCCCCAAAATGTTAACAAAATCAAATGGTTTTTTTCCCTCTTCCTGTTGATCTGAAGCATCACATTATTTGTGTTCTGAATTAAATACTTAAGGGCACACCACCAAATACCAGCTCCAAAGGATGACGCTAGACCCTTCATGATTGGAGGTGACGCTAATGCTGAATCTTTCCTCTTTTCGGATATCTGGTCTCCCTTCACTTCCTCTGATTTTACTATTAGACAGTCTCACCTTTCTCTATTTGCCTACAAAGATATTCTGACTGACTTACAAATGCTTCGCTGAAATTATAATGCTATTGGATTGTATTTATAATAACAAAAAACAGTGTGTACTCCCGGGAAGCGAGCTTCCTCCACACTGGCCTCTGTTCTAAGTACTTTACATTGAACTTAATTTAAATCTCAACACAAGTCTCTGAAATAGTATTTTACAGTTAGGGAAACTGAGGCCAGAAAGGCCCCGTAGCTCCCTTGAGGTCCCATAAGGTGACACTGAGTCTGGATTTGAACCCCGGCAGTCTGTGCTGTTAATCCACAACATGTGGCTTTTCTAGAGGAGTCTGGGGGAATGGGGAGACAGAATGGTCATAGCTAGAAAATGCTCAGATCCATACATTCACCATACTTGGAAGGGCTTCATACCTCCAGTATCTTTACTAGACCTTGACTGAAAAAGCCAGCAATACAGTTGATTGGCCTGTCCAGCCAGAAGGGCTCTGTGAAAGCAGGAGCTTCTCAGCATGCCAGCCAGAGGACACCCGGGGGTGAACTCGCTAGCACACACGCAATGCCTCATCAGAGCCACCTTGGCTGTGAACGCATTTCATTGGCTACCATCCTTGACGCGATCCACTTCTCTGGGTACTGGTCTGTCAGCCTTCTCACTGTTGTGCCAGATTCATCCTGAACACCCTTGTCCAGAGTGTAGCTGCAGATACCACTGGGAGCCCCCCGCCCCCCTCTGCCTTGCACTGTTTCCCACCTCACACCTGCTTTTTATTTCTTCCTTCCCGGTCTGTATACTTTCTGTTTCCTTTTCTTGTCTGATTGCATGAGCAAAGCCTTCCTGTACAATGTTGCTAAGGAGAGGGGAAAGAGGCCATCCTCGCTTTGAACCTGATCTTAGAAGGAAGCTTAGAGTTTCTCACCATTCAGTGTGATGTTAGCTGCAGGCTTTTGTAGGTATTTCTTATCAGGTTGGGAAAGTTCCCTCCATTTCTAGGGTATGGACAGTTTTTATCTTGATGGGTGTTAGATATTGTCACAACTTTTTTTTTTAAGATTTTATGTATTTATTTGAGGGAGAGGGCAAGAGAGAGCAGGAGGAAAGGCAGAAAGAGAAGGAGAGAGAGAATCCCAAACAGATTCCGTGTTGAGCAAGAACCTGACACAGGGCTCAATCTCATGACTGAGATCATGACCTGAGCTGAAAACCAAGTTGGATGCTTAACCAACTGAGCCACCCAGGTGCCCCTGTCACAACTTCTTAAAGATATGTCATGACGTATTTTGTTGTCAGTAAATGCTCATTTATAATGTGATTGTACAAAGCAGTAGTATTCCATTCATATGGTGATATTGGCAAATATTTCAACACCCTTCGACTTTTGAATTTTTAGGTGGTTTTTGTTTCTTTTAGAGGTACAGAGGCTAATTAAGGCAAGACTAAGTAAAGACAGAGACACATCATTTCAGAACCTGACATCCGAGAGGGCTGGGACAGAGTAGAACCAGAAGCGAAGAGAAGCAGGGGCCCAAGGGAGACAAGGAAGGACAGGTGTGGAGGGCGAGTGGGGTCCGGAAATATTGCCTTTATCTGGCCGCTGCTTCTCTCGTGCTGCATCCCAGCTACGGGCTAGTCTGGTCCATGCCTCCAACTTGCTCCTACTCCTAGAACTACAATCGGGAGGGGAGGGAACACTGTTTGCTTTCATGTGCCAAAGGGCTGGATCCCTGCCCAGCTGCTGGTCCTTCTTGCTTGGATCACGAGAGGGCCAGAGACCATCTATGGAGGTTAGGAGTGCTAATCACCAAGTATTTCAGGCTGTTCATCTTCCTAGCACACAAGAGGACTGTGCTTCCCGCTTTGAGATTTGTACCGTCACTCCAGGGTGATAACTTTCAGAGCCAAAACACGGCTCTCCATGCTCTTTCTTCCTGCCACAGCGATCAGCAATGTCCCAGGCCCGGCTGCCCCCCTCAGCCTGGGTCCCAGAAGAGGATAGGGCAGGGAAGAGGGTCCTGCTGATATGCCGTGGACTTGTGGCACGGATGAGAAGTGAGTCTTGTTGCTGAAGCTGCTGAGATTTGGGATTTTCTTGTTATTGCAGCACAACCTCAACTCTCCTCACTGATATTGTGTCTTCCCGGCCAAATTTTAGGACCCCAGGTGAGGGTAACTTCCCATTTGCAACAGGTTTCCCATTCTTCTAGAGAATTCTGAACCATATCAAATTTGTAAAAGTCCCAGTCTACACCCCATATGAACCATGTCTGACATGTTATTGACTAGACAGACCCTCCATGGATGAAACCAACCCTCTGCCTTCAGCTCAGGTCATGATCTCACGGTCCTGGGATTGAGCCCCGCATTGGGCTCCCTGCCCAAGGGGGAGCCTGGTTCCTCCTCTCTCTCTACCTGCCTCTCTGCCTACTTGTGATCTCTCTCTCTCTCTCTCTCAAATAAATAAATAAATAAAATCTTGAAAAGAAAAGAAAAGAAATAGATCATTCTAGCACTCCAGAAGCCTGCTTCATACCTCCTCCTGGATTACTACCTTTCCCTCTCCATGTAGTTAATACAATCTTGATATCAACATCTTTTTTGCTTCTCTTTATGGCTTTGCCCACTACCCGTGTGACCTTCAGCTCTAGTTCAATTGTGCCTGTTTTTTGAACCTTATATAAATGGGACTGTAAGTATGTGCTTCTTTGTGCTGGCTTATTTTATTCAATATTATATTTGTGGGATTCGTGCATGGTGCAGTATGTGGATGTCATTCATTCATTGTCTAAACACAGCAAATGTATTTCTCTGTTTCATGTTTGGTCTGCTTTTGATTGCTTTTGATTTTTGGCTTTTGTGAATGATGCCACTTGTGAACATTCTAATTGTGTTTCTTGGTGCACACGTGCACAAGTTACTGTTGGGTATAGACCTAGGGATGAACTTGGGTTGGATGCTATGTGGGTGTGCTGCTTTATTTATTTATTTATTTATTT
>LNAC01000022.1:5379708-5397931 GCA_002007465.1 Ailurus styani
TTTTTAAGATTTTATTTATTTATTTCACAGAGGGAGAGAGATCACAAGGAGGCAGAGAGGCAGGCAGAGAGAGAGGGGGGGGGAAGCAGGCTCCCCGCCGAGCAGGGAGCCCGATGCGGGCCTCGATCCCAGGACCCTGAGATCATGACCTGAGCCGAAAGCAGAGGCATTAACCCACTGAGCCACCCAGGCGCCCAGGGTGTGCTGCTTTAGTAGATAATGCCAAACAGTTTTCCAAAGCGATCGTGTCAGTTTGCACTCCAGTCAGCGGTGTGTGAGAGTGGTTGTTGCTCTAAACCCTTTCTGACACTTGTTATTATCACTGCTTAATTTTAGCCATTCTCGTGGGTGTTTAGCGGTATCGTGTTATGTTTTATTTTGCGTTTCCCTGATGAATAATCAGGTTGAGCATCTTTTCATTTGTTTATTAGCCATTGGAGATCTCTTTTGTAAAGTGCTTTTTCAAAACCTTGGCCCAGTTTTCTTTTTGGTTGTCTGCCTCTCTCTTAAGGATTTGAAAGAATTTAAAAAATAGATGATCACTGTGAGTTTTTTGTGGTTATTTGCATTGCAAATATCTTCTCTTACCTTGTGGCTTGTCCTTTCATTCTCTGAATGTCAACATTCTGATGATGAATAGTTCTTAATTTTAATGGAGTTAAATTTGGCAATTGTTTCCCTCGTGACTGTTCCTGAAGAACTTTACCTCTGTTATCTAGAAGGATTCGTTCCTTCTGCCTTTCTTATGTACCTCATGTTTTTCACTTCCTGTGGAATTATACAATATGTATTCTTGCTTCAAAAGAATGTATAATTAAACGTTATCCAATACCACTGCCTTTGTCATCAATCTCATGTATATATACATCTGGGTTTGCTTCTGGGCTTTTTATTCTGTTCCGTTAATGAATTTGTCCTTACACTGCACTGTTAAACACTGTGTGTTTTATAATAATTCTTGATGTTAGCTAGAAAAAGCCCTCCCATCTTATTCTTCTCATTCAAGAATGACATGGCTATTCTTAATACTTTGTACTTTCATATGCAGTTTGAATCAGCTTATCAAGCACTGCAAAAAAGTTGGGAATTTGGTTGAGATTACATTGAATTTATATAATAATTTGGGTACAGTAGATATCTTTACAATATCGAGTCTTCCAATTCATGAACATGATATAGTCCTCTATTTTGATCTTTGCTATTTCTCATACTGTTTTAGAGGTTTACTTTGTAACATATTTTACTAGATTTATTCTTAGGTTTATTTTTATGCTATTGAAAATGGTATTTTATTTCATTGTATTTTTTTGTGATATATAGAAATACAAATCTAGCAAATTGACCTTGTTTCTAATGCATTACTAAATTTATTCATTAATTCTCAAAATGTATCTGTAACTCTTTTAGAGTTTCTACACATCATATATTACATGCAAATCATGACTCTTGTATTTCTTACTTTTCAGTCCTTTCCTATCTTACTACACTAGATCAATACAATGATAACATTGGTGATAACAAACATCCTTATTTTGTTCTTGATTTCAAAGGGGAATGTTTCATGATTTCACCATTACGTATGAAGATTATGTAGGTTTTTTCAAGATGCCCTTCTCATGTTTAGGAAGTTCCCTTCCATTCTTAGTTTGCTACGAATCATGAATGGATGTTATATTTTATCAACATATTTGTCTGTATTGAGATAGTTTTTATCCTTTATTCTGTCGATGTAATAAATTGCATCAATTGATTTTTCAGATGTTGATCTGACTTTGCATTTGTAGAATAAACCCAACCTGATCTATTCATAAATAAGCTGAGAAATATTTGGTATATAATTTTTACATTTATGTTCATGCATGAGACTGGCCTGTAATTTTTTTTCCTCTCTAAATGTTCTGGCTCAATTTTGTTGTCAAAGTCTCACTGGCTTCACAAAATAAGTAGGGGATTAATATCTCTTATTCCCTAGAAGAGTTTGCAAGACTGGAATTATTTCTTCGTTAGGTGTTTGGCAGAATTTGCTGGTAAAGCTATCTAGAACCATAGTTTTCTTTGTGGGAATACTTTAAATTATGGATTGACTATGTCATTTGAATATTCAGTTTTTCTATTTTCTTGTGTCATTTTCTGTAAGTCACATTTTACAAGAAATTTGTCTATTTCATCTGATGTTTAAAATGTATTGGCGTGGAGTTCTCCACAATATTTTCTTCTCATCTTTTCAATATCCGTGGAATCTATAGTAAGATTCTTGTTATGCCATTCATTATGAGTGCCTTTCTCTCTCTCTCTCCCCCATCAATCTTGCTTGGGGCTCACCAGTTGCATTCATTCTTCCAGACACAACTATTCATCTTGTTCAGTACTCTTTAGTGTGCGTTCGTTTCCTAAATTTCATTTAATTTCTGCCCTTGAATATTTTCTTCCTTCTATTTTCTTTGAATTTAATTTGTTATTTGGTTAACATTTTGAGGTGAAAGCTTAACGTTTTGGCTTTTCAGTCTTTCTTCTTTTCTAATATATGTGGTTAGAGTTTTGTAAGCATATCTGTAGGTATATCTCACAGTTGTCGATACATAGTACTTTGCAGTATTCAGTTCAAAATATTTGAAAATTTCTGTTATGATTTTTTTTCTAATTCATGGATTATTTAGAAGTATATTTCTTAATTTCCAAACATATTGGGGTTTTTCTGGTTATCTATTTATGCTGATTTCAGTGTAATTGTATTGTGATCATAGACTAAATATCTTGTATATAATTTCCGCTTTTCTTTTTTTTCTTTTTCTTTTTTTAAGTTTTATTTATTTATTTCACAGAGGGAGAGAGATCACAAGGAGGCAGAGAGGCAGGCAGAGGCGGGGGGGGAGGGGAGCAGGCTCCCCACTGAGCAAGGAGCCCGATGCGGGCCTCGATCCCAGGACCCTGAGATCATGAGCTGAGCCGAAAGCAGAGGCTTTAACCCACTGAGCCACCCAGGCACCCAATTTCCGCTTTTCAAAGGTTTTAAAATTTGCTTTCTGGCCCAGAGTATGTATAATTTTGTAAATGTTTAAGATATGCTTACAAAGAGTGTATTTTCTGCAGTCATTGGGTGCAGTGTTTTATATATTTCCTTTAGGTCAATTTTACTAATCATATTATTCAAATCTTTATCTGATTAAAAAAATCAGCATCTGGGAGTTGTGGTCTAAAATCCTCTCCTTGTGGAATTTTCTATTTCTTCTTAAGTTTTGCTTTTCATACACTTAAAGTCGTATTATTAGGTGAATACAAATTTGAAATTGTTCTATCTTCTTAGTGAATTGAATGTTTCATAGTTACAAAATTCCCTACTTACCTCTGGCAGTTCTTTTGTTGCCTTTAAGTTTACATCAAAAGATACTAGTGTAACATCACCAGCTTCCTTTTGGCTAGTCTTTCGTGGAATAAGTTTTCCCTATATTTTACTTTCAACCTTTCTGTATCTTGGTTTCTTAGATGTGCTTCCTGTGAACAACAGACAGTTGTGTTTTTTAATCTAACAATAAGGGAGCATTCCCTATATTTATATTTTTTATAATGTCCGATGTATTTGCTTTTAAGCTATCATTTTACTGTTTCCGATCTGTTCCTCCTGTTCCATGTTTCTTACCCCTCCTTCGTTGACCGCTTTTGGACTAAGAATTTTCTTGTTACCCATCCCCCATTAGCTCAGAAGTTATATACCCTTTTACAATTATAATTATGCTAAAGATAAATAATATGCATCCTTGGTTTATCAAAATCAATGATTAATTAGCACTTGTGCTTGCTTTCCAGGCAGTACAAGGGCTTTAGAACACTTTTGCTCTATTTAACCTGGTCTGTTTTATATGCTAATGTTGTCATATGTTTTAATTTTCTCTATTAATATACATCCCACCCCAAATAGCTAATATTAATGGTCTCCTAGGGATCCCTCTTCATCTTTCTCCATGCTCATATAAACATATACACATGTATACAGGGATTTCACCTTCAGTTTTTATAAAACTGAGATTGCATTTGATACATTTTTGCAGAAACTTGCTTTACTCACATAAATATCACTGTTTTTTAAAGTTAGTCATTAGATGCAGATCTAATTCAACTTTTATATAGCTACATATTATTCCATATTATGGATCTACCATACTTTATGCAATTAAAAAACATTATTTTTAGTCTTTGTCATAAGTATTGTTATAACAAATAACTTTATACAAATGTCTTTATACATTGTTGGTTACTGTTTTGATTACTATAGCTTTGCTATAGCTTTGTAGTAAGTCTTGAAATCTGGGATTTTGATACCTCTAGCTTTATCCTTCTTTGTCAAGAGTACTTTGGCTACTTGGGGTTTTTTAAGGATTTTTTATTTTGGTTCTGTGAAAAATACTACTGGTATTTTGATAAGGACTACATTGAATCTGCACATTCCTTTGGGTAGTTTGGATATTTTAATAATAATAATTCTTTCAACCCATGAGCATGGTATATCTTTCCATTTATTTGTGTCATCTTCAATTTTTTTCATCAGTGTCTTATAGTTTTCAGAGTATAGTTTTGTCACCTCTTTGGTTAAATTTATTCCTAGGAATTTTTATTCTTTTTGTTACAATTATAAATGGGATTGTTTTCTTAATTTCCCTTTCTGCTATTTTGTTAGTGGTGTTTAGAAATGCAACAGATTTCTGTGCGTTGATTTTGAATTTAGAAAAATTTACCAAATTCATTTATTAGTTCTGATAGTTCTGGGTCCTCCCTCCACCTTTCTTTTAATAAGATTTACCAGAAGTCATATACGACATTTCCCTTTACTTCTGATGTCAGGATGTAGTCACATTATTCTACCTAACTGCAAAGGAGGCTAGAAAACAGTCTTTTCTTCCAGGCAGCGGTATGCTCAGCTAAAAATAGGGCTTTTATTGACTAAGGAGGAAGGGGTGAAAGCATGACGATGTGGACACCTGGTAGGCTCTGCTGCGGTGGGAGCTGAGCACTTAGGGCTCTGACCTCTTCTCTATTTTAACTAGAGAACCTTACTTTTTTAATCTGCTTAAAAAGTTGGGTTCACTATAGGATCTGAACATAAGAACTCTATTTTAAAAGGAAGAAGAAGAATAAAAACTACTGGGCCAAAGCAAGTGTCCCTTGCTTATGGAGCAAGTGGCCAGCAAGAATGTAGAGCTGCCAATGGACCTCTCATCTCCTTTGTGGGGCTGGGTCCAAAGAACAGGCAGGGCCCAGACTTCTGGCTTCCACATCCTTGAGGACATGTGATGAGAAAAGGGCTGGAGGTTGGTCCTCTGTGAGGTGAGTCCAAACCTTTCAAGCCAGGAGGGGAAGGTCAAGCCAAGAGTTAGAAGAGAAATGGCAGAATTGTGTATTACGTAGAGTGGGCTAGGCTGCAGGATGCAGAGATTCAAAATGTTCAGTGGGTCACTTAATCAGGAAAAGGCTGATTGCTTCTAACATAAAAGGCTGAGATATGCCCATGTAGTCGGTGGTTCTGCACCATGCCATGGTGTCCACTGGTTACTGGGAGGTCAAAGGAACAAGCATTTTAAAAACATATCATAGGGGCACCTGCGTGGCTCAGTCAGTTAAGTGTCTGCCTTCTGCTCAAATCATGATCCCAGGGTCCTGGGATCGAGACTTGCATAGGGCTTCCTGCTCAGTGGGGAGTCTGCTTCTCCCTTTACCCTTCCCCCCTGCTCACGATCTCTCTCTCACTCTCTTTGTCTCTCTCTGAAATAAATAAATCCTTAAAAAATATGTTGTATTATGGAAGATTCCAAATGTACACAGAAAGAGAGGGAATAATATTCTGAACCACCTTTAGAGAAATCTAGACTCTTTGCCCGCCCCCCCCACCTCTCCTTATAGGTAATCATTCAAAAAACTTATTGGTTATTCTCCCAACTAAAAAAATTGTGTGTGCGTTGCATTCCTGCTGAGGATATATGAGCATACTGGGAACAAACATTACACACAAGATTTACTACAAAGCTATGATATGGTCCTGGCACAAAAATAGATCAATGGAATAGAACTGAGAACCCAGAAACAAACCCATGCTTGGGGAACCCTGGGTGGCTCAGTCAGTTAAGCGTCTGCCTTCAGCTCAGGTCATGATCCCAGAGTCCTGGGATCAAGTCCCGCATCAGGATCCTTGCTCAGGGGGGAGCCTGCTTCTCTCTCTGCCTCTGCCTGCCACTCTGCCTGCCTGTGCTCTCTCTGACAAATAAATAAAATCTTTAAAAACAAAACAAAAAAACCCATGCTTGTATGTCAATTAATCTGCAAGATAGGAAGCAAAAATATACTATAAAGAAAAAAATAGTTTCTTCCATAAATGGTCTTAGGAAAACTGGACAGCTACATACAAAAGAATGAAATGTAACCACTTTCTAACACCAGATACACACAGTCTCCCCCCTTCCTTAGATAAATGGCTGTGTACCAAACACACACTCTTTTTTCACTTCACATTGTATCCGGGAGACCGCCCCCAGTCCCCAGAGGATGGACAGTTGTGTTGTTTCCAGTCTCTTGCTACTATAAATCATGCCGCAACAAATAACTTGGGGCATGTATCTTCTGAATTTTTGCCGTTGTGGTCTTGGGCTAGATTCCTAAAAATGGAGTTGCTGGGTCAAAGTGTAGCTGCGTATGTAATTTTACTAGGTACTACCAAATTCCCCTCCATAGGAGTTAGGTATTTTTTCATTCCTGCTAGCCATACGTGAGTGCATTAGGAACAATTGTTAGTCTCCCAATTTTCCCTTTTACAGATGAATGAACAGAAGTACACGTGTATCAAATAACCGGCCCAGGTCACACAGCTAGTAAATAGCAGAGCTGGAACTTGGACCCAGCCAAGAAACATTTCTCTGTTTGGTAAGATGTATGGCACTGGTTTGGGAGGACCTCACTACCTCCCCTCTTGGGTTAGGGGTTAGGGAAGCTTACCCTGTCTGTAACCATCATCCTGGCCTCCGGTGATGCCTCAGTCTCCAGTAGTTACTTTCCAGTTCCAGAAAATTCTGTTTCCCACGCTTGAGGTTACAGTCTCAGGGAGCTCTGAGGATGGGTCATCTTATCAGGTGACCCCTGTCAGAAGCAGCCTTTCCTCCCTGTTCCACGTGAGTCATTACTTAGCACCCACCAGACTGGATGCTTCTTTCTTCCCTAATGATGGCATCTCTTTTCATGCTAAAATGTGGCAGATGCATGAAAAGGAGGAAGAATGTGCCTGGTTATCAACTGTTTCTCTGGAGTCAGAGTATTTGAGGAGCACTTAAAATTTTTAGTTTTATGATAAAATGGCTCAGCTTCTCAACGCTTTCAGAGACAGCAGCTTATGCCACCAAAGAGAAGGCACAAGGGAGGAACAAAGTATCACCTGCCATCATATGGCACATTCTTCACACAGCCCTTTGATGTGGGTATTATGACCTCCTCCTTACAGGGGCAGGAATGGAAGCTCAGAGGGTAAATGAGCTGCCCAAACTCACACGGATGGCAAATAGCAGAGGCTGCTTAAATCTAGCTTCTGTGGCACAAAGGCCTGTGTGGTTTTTGTTTTGGGGTTTTTTGAGTGCATTTACTTCCTCTCCAGAAAAGAGACCAAGACTTTGCACAGGAAAACTCCCAGGATTGCTGCATTCAGGGATCACCCTCTGCTTTGGAAAAGTTTCAGTAGCCTGCCTCTGGTCCACCCCCTTCCTACTTCACCCACACACTCCCCCACACATTCCCCACGTGGCATCTAGCCTGTGACCATTGAGTTGGGTTGTGTTCAGCTGCAAGTAACAGAGACTTCAACCCAATTTGGCTTAGATGATTGGGTGCATTTCTTGTCTCATAAAACTGAGGCAGGATGGGCTCCAGTGACTTGATGTCAGAAGGTTTACCTTTTCTTTTTCCCTTGTCTTTCTGTTCTGCTTTCCGTTGTATCAGCCTTACTGTAATCCTGGCTCCCTTTCATGGTTGCAAGATGGCTGCCGATGACCTCCAGATTCTTCAGGTCCAGGAGGAAGAGGAGGTTTCTTCCAGAGTGTTCTAGAAAGAGCTAGAAAACTAGCACTTGTCTGCAGCTTCAGACGGACTCAGATGCCCATCCCTGAACCAGTTAAATGACCAGAGGATGGGGTGTATCATTGCCTTAGACTTGAGCTCTACATCACACCCCTAGTGCAGAAGTGGAGTTATCCCCCCAAGCCCATGGGAGACACGGACACAGCAACATAAATTAGAATAGCTAGCATGTAAAATGGGTATGGATATTGAACAAGCAAGCCCCATGGCCACCATAACTCCCAAATTCATGCCTCCGCTTTGACCTCTGTGTTCCAAAAGTCCAGCTTTCCTACTCAGTACCTCCACTTGAATGTCTGCTATTCACCTCAACAGTAACATAGCCCAAATAGATCTCTTGATTCACTTCCCTGTCCACCTGTTCCTCCCTCAGTCTTCTCCATCTCAATAAATGGCGTCAACCATCCACCCAGTTGCTTAAGCCAAAAATTAATTTTCTCTTACCACTCTTACCATTACACACTGAATTCTAACCACACTGGCATTCTTTTGGTTTCTAGAACTGTTTCCTACCTCAGGACCTTTGCACTTGCTGTTTCTACTGCCTGATATGCTCTAGATTCATGGTGAGCTGCTCTTTGTCATTCAGGCCTTTATTCAAATATCACTTTTCCTGGCCACTAGATCCGAATTAGTCACCCAGTCTGTCCCATACTTGACACTGTAGATCACATCATCCTGATTTGGTTTCTTCTTAGCACTCATCACTGTGTGACATGATCTTGTTCTTTGATTTTGTTTTCTTCTTTATTGTCTGTCCCCCCTCTAGAATGAAAGATACATGCCAGCAAAGACCTTGCCTGTCTTATTCACTTCTGTGTCCAGTATATCTATACAAATACCTGTGTGATATCTATGTGAACACCCAGGTGATGGCAATGCCCCCTGGAGTTGTGTGACATAGCAGCCCCAACTGTATCCCAGAACTGAGAACATGTCTGCTACGTGGTAAATTCTCAATAAATATAGGTCCATAAATGGATGCACAAGTGGATGAGTAGAAGGATGTCTAGAGAGATGGTTGGATGGGCAGATGGATGGATCGGTGGATGGGGACCTTAAACATCACCCTTCCTGAAAGTAGAAAGAGAATATGGTCAGTAGGTTCTGGTTGGGGCAGAGATGTTCTTTGGAATCCAGAACCCTTTTTATTATCTTCCCTCTACCATTTTACTTCTCAGTCAGGTTGAAAAAAAGAAGAGTTCTAATTTTAAAACTCCTGATGAGTTCATCCTTTGATGAGTGATCCATTACTGTAAGCCCATGTGAGTCCCCCTTTGAGAGTGCATTCTGACCCAGGCACCCCACCTCGCCCTGCTCTGGCCAAGGCAGGCTCCTCCTTGCAGCTCAAGACACTGCCTTCAAGTGTTGAAGAAATAACATCCTCGAACTAAAGTAATTCTTACTATAATAACTAACATCTGTATGGGCCTGTACAGGTTGGAAGGTCTTTTTCCCCATAGATTATCTCAATTCCTCATCTTAACAAATCTGGTGCCATTATCATTATGTCACTGAAGCTTAGAGGGGAACTTGTCCGGGAATAGCAAGCCCTGATGCCCTCTGTCTGCACCCACGGCAGACATCATTAATCAATTAAGGCACTCTTTCCTGTTTAGCCCCATCCCAATCCCAGAATCGTCCATCTTGGGACACAGCCACTCCCCATCAGTCAGGCTGACACACAGGACAGGAAGCATTTTCCTACTGGGCTCACCCAGGTCCCTCATTTTGCATATGTGGTGGCTGGGGACTAGGAGTTAGTGGCAACGAGTTAGTGGCAAAGCCAGTGCTAGAACCATGGACTCTTGGCTCCCGTGTAGTCAGAGGTCTTCCCATTGGCCGCTGTACATGGTTTTCAAGATGATCAGGATTCTGATTTAACTAGGTGTCAGGCTTTTAAGGGTCCCCAGGAGACTGTAATTTGCAGCCAAGGTTGAAAGCTATGAATATTTTCTCCCTCTGTGATAGCGTGTTTATTATTTTATGATGTTAAAAATTACCTGGGGCCACTTGTTAAATATGTAATGTACATTTGTAAATATATAGGTTCTCTCCCCTGGAGAATCTGACTCAAGAGAGCAGTCCTGGGGCCCGGGACTCTGCATTTTCACAAAACTCCCAAGGGATTCTGATCATCTAGGAAGTTGGGCCAGACAGCTCTGAACCAACTCAGCTAGGACTGTCTTTGGAAAGCCCAAGAATGAGGCCAGGTAGCAAGTGAGGGTCAGGAGGCCAAGGGTGATCTGGGCTTTGTCTCTTTAAATAGTCGCAAAGGCTTCTGTCCATTTCCGAAGCATTTGCCTTTCTTTTGAAGTTTCCAGTCTAGATTATTATGTAATCCATCTCAAGAATTTATAAGAATAATATCGCCCTCGTGCCTGGTTTATGTAGAGAAAGGGACAGCAGAGGGACAGATAAAGTAGAATGCGGAGGTAAGGATGAAATGAAAATTATTTGTCTATTTTAGACAAGCAATTTTCTCTAATGTTCTGTTCTCCTGTGTCGTCCTTCTGAGAGCTCAAGGGCTTTTTAGGTAGAGCAAATCTGGGGGGTTGTTCTTGAGAGAGACTAGCTGGAAATGTGGGTAGAGATTGTCAGGAGCAGGGCCTAGGAGGATCCAAGTGTCCAGTGCCAACATGCGGGCAGAAGACCCCACAGCATGACACCTGGGCCTGAGTAGGGCAAAACCAAAGTGGTGAGGTTTCACTGTGTGTCAGACACCGAGCTGGGTTCCTTTCTCCCCCGATGAAAATCCTGCAAAGTGCAGTCAATATCCCCATTTTACAGATGAGTAAATTGAGGTTTAGGGAAATGACACTGTCTTTGGCCTAATCAGGATCTTCTCAGTCTAGAAGGGAAAAGCAGCGTTTAATCCCATGCCCACTACTACTAGGAAGAACCAGGCTCACTGGAACATCAGGATGAGAATATGCTTGGCGTTTTTAAAAATGGAAACTAGAGTCAATTTTTTTCAGTCGTACATATTCATGGCGAGACGTAGCCTGGAGAATTACAAAGAGCAGATTTACCACCTCAAATTATTTGTCCTGGAGCTAATGCAAAACTGGGTGGCAAATCCAGAGCAGGAAAGAAATGAATGTGGAATTAAGAGCAGGCCACAAATATGCACCAAAAACCTTAAAAATGTGCACACCCTCTGACCCAGCAATTTCACCTCTAGGAATTTATCCTCCCAAAATAGCTGAAAAAGTGGGCCAAGAAGTATTTACAAGGCAACATTGTTTACAGCTTTGAAAAATTGGAAACATAACTGTCTAACAATAGATTTAATATAATATAGCACATTCACTTAGGCAAATACCATGAAAAATGGTGCTGTAGACATGTGTCTATTGACCTGGAAAGCAGTTCCTCATGTATTGGTTGAGTGAGAAAACAGCCTGTGCTATACTGGCATGTTTGATATGATCGTGGTTGTGTTAAAACAAACAAATAAATAATATTCCAGGAGTGTTAAGTGAGATCTATATCAGTGTATATATCAGATACCATGTCAGCAATGGATTATTGGATTATTTTTTTTAAGATTTTTTAAGATCTTATTTATTCATTTGACAGTGAGAGAGCACAAGCAGGGGGAGTGGCAGAGGGAGAAGGAAAAGCAGGCTTAATATAAGGGCAGGGAACTGGATGCCGGGCTCGATCCCAGGACCCTGGGATCATGACTTGAGCTAAAGGTAGCTGCCCAACCGTCTGAGCCACCCAGGCGCCCTGGATTAATGGATTGTTATCACTATACGGTGGGATTAGAGATGTTTTTTTTTTTTTAAAGATTTTATTCATTTGACACAGAGAGAGAGAGATTACAAGTAGGCAGAGAGGCAGGCAGAGAGAGAGGAGAGAGGAGGAAGCAGGCTCCCTGTTGGGCAGAGAGCCCGATGTGGGCCTCGATCCCAGGACCCTGGGATCATGACCTGAGCCGAAGGCAGCGGCTTTAACCCACTGAGCCACCCAGGTGCCCATTAGAGATCATTTTTATTTGATGCTTTTTTTCCCATTTATCCAAACACATTGACTATACCTTTCTTTATTTTTTTCCTGGTTTATTAAGATAGAATTGACATATAGCACTGTAGAAGTTGAAAGTATACAGGAACATGAGTTGACTTGCATATATTGGGAAGTGATGACCATAGTGGGTTTACGTCTAGTTAACATCCCTCATCTCATATGATACAAAAAGAAAAAAAGAATGTATTTTTTTTCTGTGCGATGAGAACTAAGTCTCACTCTCTTAGCTTTGAAATACACCATACAGCAGTGTGAGCTGGAGTCGCCGTGCTGCACATTAGATATAATGTACAATATAATGTAATCCCCAGTCCTTAGTCATCTCAGAACTGGAAGTTGGTGCCTTTTGATCACTTTCATCCAACCCTCCCCACCCCTCCCCCATCTCTGGAAACCAAAATCTGATCTCTTTTTCTATGAGTTTGGTTTTTTGTTTGTGGGCTGTTGCTTTACTTTTTTTAAGATTCCATATGTAAGTGAGATCATACAGTATTTGTCTTTCTCTGTCGGACTTATTTCACTTAGCATAATACCCTCAAGGTCCATCCATCCATATTGTTCCAAATGGCAGGATTTCCTTCTTTTTTATAGCCAAATACTATTCCATTGTGTATATCTCTTTTTTCATCTACTACCCATTCATTCGTTGCTGGACACTTAGGTTGTTCTGTCCTGCTTTTGTTTTGTTTTGGTTTTTTTTTTTTTTTTTTTTTTTTTATTTTTTTTTTNTGCATAACTAAATGAAAGTTGTAAAAGTCTTTTTTTTTTTTTAAGATTTTATTTATTTATTTATTTGACAGAGAGAGATCACAGGTAGGCAGAGAGGCAGGCAGAGAGAGCGAGGAAGCAGGCTCCCTGCCGAGCAGAAAGCCCAATGCGGGCCTCGATCCCAGGACCCTGAGATCATGACCTGAGCTGAAGGCAGAGGCTTCAACCCACTGAGCCACCCAGGCGCCCAGAAAGTTGCAAAAGTCTTAATGCCACCGGTGAAAGAGAGGTAGGGAAGGGACCTGGAGGCAGGAAGGGGCTGGGGGACATCAATATCGGGGTCTAGACCCCAAGCAGGGAGGTGGCGGGGGGTCTCATAAGCAACCACGAGCTCAGCTCACAGATACACCCAGCTTACACGCTGCATAGGTAGGTTATGTCATGCCCTTGAACCTGATCCCTGGTCAGTTCATGGCATACGGAGCTTGGCACCTGCCATGCCCCCCATCTCCTACCACGTATCTGTGTGGGTCAGCTGCTTCGTGTAGGGGAAGAAACACCTAAACTTTGAACCTCATACACATCTGGAGGTGTTCATACAGAGAATATCTGTCCACCTTGGAGATGAGGGGTCACACTCACTGTGCGCAGGGAAGTCCCTCCATCCCGTGCCCCCCACCCCGCCCAAGGCCTGCAGAATCCCAGGAAACCTGTCGTTAAGGAGCCAAAGGCCAGCTACCAAGTTAGATAATGAGTGCTTGGGTTTTCCACCCCTGTTTACCTGGTGTTAAGTACACCAACGTGATGTCATTTCTGCACCCATTCAGCTGTGGCGCAGGTGACAGGGCCTCTCGGGCCTTGTCCTCTCCCCACTCTGGTCACCCCAACCTTCAGCAGTGTGGGCCGGGCCTCAGGGAGGCCGGTCAAAGCCACATCGGAGCTCTATCCCAGTCTTCCCCTCCTGCCCACCCCATGTTTCCACCCCCGCCCAAGTTCATTTCTCACCACGAAGGCTGCAACGGTGTCTAATTGGTCCTCCTGCCTCGGGCTTGTCCCCTCCAGCCCCTTAACCCCCGAGGCCAGAGGGAATTTTCTCTACGGCACCCTGCCTGACACCCTTGACGGACGGGTTCCGGTGTTGTGTTCAGAAAGAATCTTAGCCTGACCCCTGGACCTGGAGATGAGCCTCGTACTGACCACCCCACCCCAGGACTCCAGGCTTCATCCCTTCAACCAGCCAGAGCTGCTTCGGCATTTTTTTTTTTTTTAAGATTTTATTTATTCGAGGGAGAGCATGACTGGCAAGCAGGGGGAGGGGCAGCGGGGGAGGAAGAGGGAGAGTCTCAAACAGGCTCCAAGACCAGAGTGGAGCCTGACGTGGGGCTCCATCTCACAACCCTGAGATCACGACCTGAGCCAAAACCAAGAGTTTGACACTTAGTCAACTGAGCCGCCCAGGCGCCCCATTCTTCTATCCACATTCTTGAAGGCGGACCTCCCTTCCCTAAGGTCTTCACCCCCTGGGGCCGGCCCCTTTTCCCTTTACACTTCTCCTAAGTCCCTCAGAGCCTCAGAACCAAGCTTCCCCCCTCCACTCCCGACCCGACCCAGGTCCCTCCCGTATGCCCTCATTGTGTCCTGCTGGGAAGAGAAAAGGCAGTGACATTCTGAGACTGTCAGGGGCTGCAAAATTTGCAAGACCCAGAGAAGACCCTGCGGTTCGCTGATCCTCTTAGGAGGTGATGTGCATGGGGTGGAAGGAAGGGTGAGGAGCCTCCACGGGAAGGGCCTCGTGTTCAGGAAATTGGATCCCACAACGAGGACAGGAGGACCAAGGGCCTGGAGCTTGCAGCCTGACTCCCTGTCCCAAGCCCGCCCCTCTGGAAGCAGTGGTCATTCCTGGTTTTGAGTAACTGCCAGGCGCACTTGACCCCATGCAGCAGGGGCGCTGGAGCACAGGCAGAGGGTGGGGAGCCTCTGAAAGTTGTTGAGGTGGGCAGGCCAAAGAGCAGCTGCTCCTGTGCCAGGCTCTGAGCTGGGGGCTGCAGTCACAGGGGGAGCAAGACTCTCCTCACCCTGCCCAGTGTAGGCGACACACAAACGTGTGACACGTGATCAGAGATGCGAAGCTCAGCCGGGGACAAAGTAAGCCACGTGGATGGGCGCTCCATAAAGAGACGGCGACCAGTAACAGCCAGTGTGATCTCATTCAGTCCTCACAGCACCCCGTGATGGGGGAATGTAGCTTCCCTTTGCACACTCGGACCTATAGGGCACGTTTCTGCGCATGCCCCAAACCAGGTAACTGCTTAATCATGCTGAGCCTTGGGGTGCCTGGGTGGCTCAGTCATTAAGTGACTGCCTTCAGCTCAGGTCATGATCCCAGGGTCCTGGGTTCGAGCCCCACGTTGCGCTCCCTGCTCAGCAGGAAGCCTGCTTCTCCCTCTCCCCCTGCTTGTGTTCCCTCTCTCGCTGTGTCTCTGTCAAAAAAAAAAAAAGCTGAACCTCAGTTTTTACTTCTGTTAAATGGGTTTAATGATACCTATGTTACCAGGCTTTGTGAGACCGAACGAGGGAATATATATGGCAGGGCCTGGCTCCTAGCAGGTATCAAGTCTCTGCTTTCTTAAGAATAAGGAGCCATCTTGGCCGTGGGGCAAGATGGTAGGTGAGATCAGGGGTCTTTGACAGATAAAGCAAGTTGGGACCCGAATACAGGAAGTGTAGGGTGCGTTCTCTGGGGCTGAACTTCAGGACACCTGGCCTCTGGGTCCTACCTTCGCCTGACCCCTTCCCACGAAGCCCACCCTTCCAGGGTCACGCCACCCAAGTGTCCGTCCCCTCCAGCGTGCTCCCTTCGTGGGTCCTGCAGGCTCTGGGCTCCTGCCCTGGCCTCTACTATGCTGGAGTGGGAGAGCTAGTCCGGTTTGCTCCTAGTCCGGAGCCCCCTGAGGCAGATGGAGGGGGTGGTGAGGCCTGGCTCCCTCCTAATCCTGGACTTGCTGCTCCCATTCCCCCCACACCCCCAGGGCAGAGGCTGCCTCTTCCCCACCAGGCTGGGCCGGCAGTCGCGCTGCCTATAAATAGCCGAGTGAGATTCCTCGTGGCCCCGTGAATGGCGCTGACATCCTGCATCGGCCTGACTGAGCCCTGAGTCACAGGCCCCGCCGGAGGCCCGCCCAGGCAACCGGGCCTGCTCCACTGACGCGGCTCAGAGGAAGTGTCAGAGCCGATGGCCGTCTCTCGGGAGGCCGAAAGAGGCTGAAAGACATACAGCTGGCATTTCCTCCCCGCGAGGCCTGCCAGGGCGCCCGAGTGAGCGTGCACGAGTGTGTGCCAGGCTACGGGGCCGGCTCCCGGCAGCACGGGGGCCTCGGCACCCCCTTCCCAGAGTTTAACAGGAGGGGAGGACTCCCGGCGAATCTCATCTGCGAGCCGCATTGGTCCCCTCGCACGCTTGTTCTGGCTTTTGCTCCTTTCAAAGCTCAGACCCAACCCACAGAGATGGGCGCACCCATACAGGCTCGGAAAATGGGTGCAAAGCCTGGAAACCGGGGCCGGGGAATGGGCCAGAACCGAGACTGCTCCAGAGGGCTGAGTGGAAGGACGGGCAGGAGGCGGGGGGGGGGGGNACCGAGACTGCTCCAGAGGGCTGAGTGGAAGGACGGGCAGGAGGCGGGGGGGGGGGCGCGCGGGGGGTCTCTGGCCCTCTGCACTCCGCCTGAATCAGAAGGAGGTTCTTCCTGGCCTCATGGGGGGCCCCCTGTCACCCTGTGGCTAGGGGAGGGCAGAGGGAGCTTCGTAGGCTCTGTCCAGTGAGGAGAGGCCATCCCCCAAAGCCTGCTAGGAAGGAGAGGGCTTTTGATGGCCCAAGCCCAGGAAGTGTCCACTGTCAGTTCTCTGCTCAAGTGCCACCTGCTCTGAGAGGTCTGCCCGCTCCCCCATCCAGAGGATCCCCCACTCCAGCTGTCCCCTGCAGAGCCTGGCCGCAATCTAATTTATGGAATGTGTTTGGTTTTGTTCTCTTGGGGATCCGCACACACACTCACACGCTTCTTCACCTACTCATACACACTCACACTCTTACACACGCAGGCCTCTTCGGTGATCCGAGCAGCTTGAGCAGCCCCCTCCCTCACTGTCACCTCCCAATCTCTCCCCCCGCTGTCCCCAGGGCCATTGGGGCAGGAGATCCCAGCTTCGGACCTGCATTTTCTGCACTTCTGACCCACAGGTTCTTCCTAGGAAGACAGAAACATTCTCCTGACTTGTGCATAGGTGTTGGGGATCTCTCAGTCTAGACGGACTGTGGTGGGGAAAAAACCTGCTCCTGCCCCATTGGAAGCTTCTGGCTGGTTCTCTGTGGCCCACAGTCAATGTCCCACCTCCGCTGCCTGGTTTCGCAGCACAGGACAAAGCCTGGGGCCCCAGGGAACTTCTGTACTTCTCCTGACACTACACGCTCTTTCATACCTCCAGGCCATGCCCAGGCTGACCCTTCTACCTAGAAGGCTTGGCTCCCCTGGCCCAGTCCCCGTACCTTCTTGCTCACCTAGCAAACTCCTACTTATACTTCAAGACCCATCCAAAGATCAGCTCCCCACAAGACTGTCAGCTGCATAAATAGTGTCTGCTCCTCCTTTCCTCAGTTTGTCCAAATTCTCCAGAAACACATATGCACAGAACCATGGACTTGGCAAGATCCTAAGAGACCCACAGTGGTTTGTAACCCAGTGGTTGGAAATGCGTGGGGCATTTTTTCATTGCCATAGGGACAGGGACTGCTGGTGGCATTTAGTGGGCAGGGGGCTGGGAAGGCTAACTAAGAAGGATTCTCCATCCTGAAGGTTAATAGCAGCCCACTGAGAAACACCGTGCCACCTTCTGTTGGATGGGGAACCCAAGGCCTAGGGAGGGAAAGCATCTTGTCAAGGTCATGTAGGCACTTTGGGCACCACTGGGGTTGGCACCCACTCCCTTGTGGGAGCACTCCTGGGTGGTGGGCTGGAGA
Source organism: Ailurus styani (assembly GCA_002007465.1). Classification (NCBI taxonomy): domain Eukaryota; kingdom Metazoa; phylum Chordata; class Mammalia; order Carnivora; family Ailuridae; genus Ailurus; species Ailurus styani. The sequence continues at coordinate 5,397,569 of LNAC01000022.1, forward strand.
ATGGCCTTCTGACCCTCTGGTCCTCAGTGCCCGGCCCTGGCCACACCACGGGCACCAGGGGTGTTGTGGGAGATGTGTCTGGGAATACCCGAAGCTCCCACCAGCTGCTGCACCTTCTCCTGCCCTGTGCTGGTGGCCAGATGGCTTGACGTGGCTAGAGATGTGCCTGGAATGCGGAGTCAGAGTCCCCCAGGGAGGGGAGAGCTAGGCTTGTGGGCTGGGGCCAGAGCTGTGTAATTACAGCATCCGGCTCCATGAGCTCATCTCAACAGTGGGAAAGCCGAGCTTCAGATCCGAGTCTGGGCCTAGTGACCACAACAGCCCAGGGCCCAACCTGGCCGAGGTGGGGGGGTGGGGGTGAGG
>LNAC01000022.1:5405077-5425802 GCA_002007465.1 Ailurus styani
AAAAAAAGAAGGAAGGAAGAGAGAGAGAGAGAGAAAAGAAAAAGAAAGAAAGAAAGAAAGAAAGAAAGACAAAGAAGAAAAAGAAACGAAACTTGGTCTGTGTGCTAATTCCTAAAAATTCCAGGGGCTAACTAGCTTCTGGCATGCCTGGACCCAGGAGCTCCAGAGACATCATTAGCATTCTGTGTCCTGCCCCACCTTTTGGCTCTGCTGTCTCCTGACATCATTCTCCAATGGCCACAGAGTAAAAATGGCCTCTGAGAGCTCCAAGCTAATGACCTCAGCAAAGACCAAGCACCTCTTTCCGTATTGTTCCAGAAACACCAGGACACTGTGACCGGGACCACTCTGACTTGGGTCTCATGCTCAGACCTGAGTGGATACTTGAGGCCAATGTTGGGATGTGCTGATTGGCCTGGGTCTGGGGACAGCCCTAGGGACAGCCAGTAAGGACTGAGGATGAAAGGCCTTTTCAAGAGAGCAGGGCTGGAGTTGGAAGAGGGGACACTGAACAGGGAAAATCAACAATGGCGTCTATACCTACTACATGCCAGGCCCCAAACCAAGCATCAGGGAAGCCTCTCAACAGTCCTATGTGGTAAAATCATTCTTGTTCCCATTTTACAGATGGGGAAAGTGGCTCGGAGAGGCTGAGTACCTTGCAGCATCACCTACTAGCAAGTGGGGGATCAAGGAGCATGGACTCGACTCTACTGGATGGAGGTAGTGGGACTCTGAAATACAGGGGGGAGGTCAGACGGGCTTTGACAGATGAAACCTAGTGAACAGGTTGCGGGGGGCAGGGGAGAGAAAGGGGAATGATCTGACGAATTTGGTACTGTCCCTGCCCCCCCCTCCTCCCTGCCCCCGGGGCAATGCTATCATGCATCTTTCTCTTGTCCCACGTTCTCTGCAGCTGTATAGGGCAGACCCTGCGGCCACAGCCCCTGTGCTCCCCAGAAAATGGAGCCTTTGGCTAGGGACTGAGTGCTGCTGACTTAGAGGGAGAACTGCAAGGCAGCAAGAGGGAGGGAAAAGAGGGGACAGGAGGGGAGGAGGGGAAACAACATGAGGTGACATAGAACCACACAGTCACTGCTTTACGCCAGACCACACGTAGGAAATGTACCTCAAATGGTCCGAGGGAGGGAGGAGAGGGGTCTGTCCTCCCACCTCGGTCACCTACTGCTCGGAGCACATCCCTGAGAACCGACTCCCTCCATGCTCCAGGGCGGTGCTCTCTAACCCCTTTGGTGGCCATGCGGGAGCCAGACACTTTGCCCTGGGAAGGCCCAACCAGTGGGGAGGCAGCGGGGCAGCCTCAGTGTGGAACAGCCGCAGCCAGGAGTCTGGTGGACAGGGGAGCAGAACGACTCTGTGGAGGCACACGCAATGTGTGCGATGCACTGGCATCCCGCGTGTGATACACTTGCGTCTCCGTGCCTCAGTTTCCCCCGCAGTAAAATGGGGATAACAGCCTCTCCCCTAGGACTGTTGAGGATTGGAGATGATGCATGTGAAGCACTTAGCAGTGTCCACAGCACCACCACCACCCTCCTGCCCCAGGAGGTGAACTGGAGAGGCTGTGCCTTGACCTTGCCCGGAGAAATCGGGGAAAGCTTCACCAAAGGGTGTGGTCCTGGCTAAGCTGTATGAGCCAGGACTCTTTCAGTTGCAGGGGGCTCAAATGAAGGAGAGGAAGGCCCAGAGGCCCACCTGGCTTTGGCACAGTTGGACCCAGGGATGACTCTTGAGTCCCTAGGGAGTTGACCCCTATTGAGTTCACAAGCATACTTGACCTCCAAGGGCTGACCTCAGCAGAGAGAAGACCGGGAGGGAGAGATCTGGCCTGAAGCACCTGGGAGAGGAGAGGCCGGACTAAATCCGGGCTTCCCAACTTGACCTCCTCTACTACGCGGATGGGTCTTTGATTTGCTGGTCCCAAGACAGAAGAAGAAAAGGAGGTCAACAGTCTGGGCTGGAGTGATTTCAACTCCAAATCTTCTTATAAGCTTGTGGGGTGATTATCAGCTCAGATAGTTCTGGATGTGTCTTTGTGTTTGGGGAAGTTGATTGTGGCTTCTCAAATGCAGTCTGTTCAGTAGATATCATCTCACACAGTGGAATCCACAGGGGAAACAAATGACACGAAAATATAAAGAAAACACGGCTACAACTCATCCTGACCATCCCAACTGGCAATGACGTTCTTGAGCACCGGAATTCCATGTGCTCCCTCCCCAAGCAGTCCGAGGTGGTTTATTAAAGGACACCCGCACACCCAGCTGCATCACTGCCCTCCTTGTGTTCCCGGTGCAAGCCACAGAAGCCCTCAGCTGTGTGACGTTGGACAAGTCATTCAACCCCTCTGACCCTTGGCCTCCTCAACTGTAAAATGAGACTGATGGCTAGGCCCCAAAATGGAAACGTATGGCTACACAAAGACCTGGGTTAATTGTTCAAAACAGCTTTTTTCATAATAGTTACAATCTGGGACCAGCCTAAATAGCCACCATCTGATAAATGGCTGAGCAAACTCGTACATCCTCATGGTGGAAGACTTCTCCGAAGTAAGACATGAACTACTGAGGCACATGGCATGGATGAATCTCAAAGACATGTGGAATCAAGCCAGATGCAAAAGAGCACACACTAAACAATCATATTTATATGGAATTCTAGAAAAGGCCAAAATCAGTCTCTACAACCAAGGCAGGTCAGTGGTGGTCCCAGAGCTTGAAATGTTCTCTCAATGATGGTAAACAAAACGGGTAGGTTTTATTGCATGTCAAGTAACCTCAGAACCGATTTTTTTTTGAGACCAAAGAAATATTGCTTTATTAGGACCTGTTCGAGGACAGAAACCCAACTCAGGATAATTTGAGCAAAAGAGACATGCATTAGCTCATATACTCAGGTTAATCCAGAGGTGTGGTTAGCTTCAGGCATGGCTGGACCCAGGGACTTACTGATGTCCAGACAGCATAGTCTCTCCATCTCTGAGCTTTTTCCTCTTCATGGGCTTTGACCTCAAGTAGAGAACAGGATGGGCACCAGCAGCTCCATCAACCTGGCAAATCCCATGATAAACAAATGCCCCTTTCCCCGTAGTTGCCGCAAAACCCCCAAGGGGGGAGTCTCCGTGTCCATCCTGGGATCCACGCCTGCCTCTACAGTTGGGGTGGGTGACAGGTGATCCTCTGAAGGGGAAGAGGCATCATCAGGAGAAAGGGCTGTGGACGCGGGGTAGGGAAAGCTGACAGATGGCCATCGCATTTCACCACAGCCCCAGGGGGGGTGGTATTGCCCATTCCTACCTCCAGCCACCTCTATACAGGCCAGGCCTTAGGAACGGGCCCCAAACTCATTCAAGGCTCAAGCGTGCTTTTCTGCGACGTCACAGGCCTGCCTGCCTGTTCGATACAAGAGTCAAAACAGAAAGCGAGCACTAATCTCTTCCCCACCAGCCAAGGCAAACAGAAGGCCCTTCCTGCCTGTGCTGTCTGCACCCAAGGAGGCGGGGGGTGGGGGGATGGGGGGGAGGAGGAGCTCTGCCACAGCTACTCTGGCCCAGGCCCAGAGGGAACGCCTTGGAGTTGGCGTCTGGACTTGCAGGATGAACGTCCAGGAGGGGAAGGAGGCCTCCGTGGGCTCCGGGTCTCCGCGGGCCCACTGGAGAGGAATGCAGCACCTCAGGCCAGAGCCATGTTCCCTCCAGGGTCCGGCCAGGGAGGAAGAGGAAGGAAAGTTCATCTCTGTGGAGGAAAGGACAGAAGGTACCATCCAACACACGTGAGACCAAACCTCACTCCCCGGGCACGGCAACTACATCCAGAGAGCATCTCCTCCGTGCCAGACCCCTCCCAGGGTTCCGGTTGAAGTGTCCTCCTAGAAGGGGCGAGAAGGGGAGCAACGACTTCATATTTGCATTCAGACACATGTCCAGGGCACTACTGTGCCCACTGACCAAATGAGGTGACTCAGTAGTTGGGGGGCGGGGGAGGAGGCTTTACCCAGGGCCTCCAGCTAAAGGGCTGCCCCTGATCAGATTCCTGGGCAAAGGACTGTCTCCCCTACCTGCCTACCCCCACTCCCCGGCTCCAGGAGCTCAAAGCTCTGGCCTTAGCCTCATCACTCAAGGCTGTGAGTTGAGCTGAGGTTACTTCTGACCCAGGTAAGCCAAGGCTGCTTAGGGCCACCTCCCAACCCAGTCCCCCAAGGAGCAGGGGCAAGAGGAGCCTGAACTGAGGTCCACCGGCCTATCTCCCCCCAAGGCACTGGCTGAGTCTGCCTGCCCAACCGTCCTGTTTTCTGGGAAGCAGGTTAAATGGATGTCATTGCCAAGAGCATGGTCTGCTCAGGACAGCTGGCGGGGGGCAGCAGGAGAGCCCGAGTGAGGAAGAGGGAGCCAAGGCCAACAGGGAAGTCCGTGACCAAGGCTCAGGCCCTCACTCCCCAAGAAAGCCCGTGGGCCTGGCCCCGAGCTGCTGGGCTCTAGGAAAGCAGTGTTCGCAGCTCCTGGCTGTACCAGTCATGTCTGAGGCAGGCTGGCCCTCCAGCTCTGCCGACGGGTCCAGGAACAGCCGACCGCTTCCTGGAGCTCACAGTGCGCCTACCCCTAACTTCCCCGAACTGGCAACCTGCCCAGGTGGCCCTGCGGCCAGGCTCCTGGAGGCTAGCTCTGTAGGAAAGAGGGAGGGGCAGGGACAGCCTTCTGGAGACCTAGCCACCACCCCCCCCCAGCAGGGGTCCTGACCCTGAGGGCTGCCAGCTCCGAGCAGGGCCCAGATGAGCAAGCCCCATGCAGGCTCAGCTCCTTCCTAGACACTCCTGTCCAGACAAGGAGCAGGGAACCGGGGGCCTCTGCCATACCCCGCCCCCTGGTGTGTTCTGGAAATGGGGTTAAATCTTGCCCTGCCCAGAACTGGGATCCCAGACCACATGGCAGCTGCACGGGGGTGGCCAGGGCCACGCTCGCATCAGGAAGACCCAAGCACAGGAACCCAGCCTCCCTGGGGTGTAGATACCTCCTCCATGAGACAGGAGCCTCCACCCACTCACCCTCGGATACGAGATGACCAAATGCTTAAGTATTAGTAAGCATCATACTATGCTTGCTAGGAACGTATACTCATTATCAGTAATTATCACTGAAACCACTGGCCTCGGGAGTCAGAAGCTACAGCTCTGACCCCAGCTCTGCCACATCCTAGCTGCCTCTTCTGGTGGGTCTCCATCCTATGCAATGAGTATCAGAAGAGGACTCTGAGCAGAAGAGAAAGTATTGCACTGAGATTCTGCCCCGCTGCCAATGGGCACATCTCCTCCATCAGACTCTGAAGGCAGAGCCACAAGAATCTTCTCGCTCTAATGTGTGGCCATGTAGACGGATAGTTCTCTGGCTGCTTAATAGAAGAATGGCAGACAGATACCAGTCCCTAAGTGCACCCCCTCCCCCATCCTTGGCAACCCAGGTCCATCCGGCCTTGCTGGGGAGGAGGGACAGGCACTGACGTTTGTGTAAGGCTCCCCAGGTTCTTAGGGCCACCAGAGTCTAGAAACAGAGCAGCAGCCCATCTGGAGATCAATCAGGACAAAGCTTGCTACTCCAGCCTCTTCACCAACTTCATTAATCCCAGTTTAGAAGAGAGACCTCGTGTGGCTCCAATACCCCGTCACTGAGCTTCCTGGCTGCAGGCGATCAGCCCATCCCACTTGGCAAAAAGAAGAGAGACTCTGGCTCCCAAGGGCACAGGGCCATTGCTCAAATGGATTATAGGCCTCACGCCTTTTAAAAGCCCCAATCCTGCTAACTGGGTGGGGGTGTGTATGCTCAGAGGGGAGAAGTGCTGGAAGGATCTCTTTCATTAGCAGACATTATTATCCCTAGGCATGGGCATTTTTATAAGCCTTTTTAGCCTTCTGTATTTTGAAATGCTCTATGGTGGAAGGCGGTACAGTTGGGGAGAAAATAGTACTCTGCTTTATTTTTCATGTATGACTTTTTTTTTCCCCCAAGTGTTTTGTTGTAAAGGAGGAGGAACACAGAAATATGGAGGTTTTTGGGGGAGGGGAGGGGGGTGGAAGGGCAGGGCAAAGGGGCCTCAGGGCAAATGCTTAGCTACGAGGAATGACCAAGCACCCTACAACCATTGTAGGTAGTGAGAATCTCATTTTGTGAAAGCCCCACCCAACTCTTACCACGAAACCATAAACGTCACTCTGCACCACCCCCCCCAAACCTTCACGTTAACCTTTACCTTGACGCTGTCCCTTCTCCTGGGCAGAAGAATGCTGAGGCTCCTGAGCAAACCCAGACCTTTAAAAATGGCCTCTGGGACAGCAGGTGTGGGAGGGATGACCAGAGCCTAAGGACCAAGGGGCCAGGCTGGCCGGAAGGACGATCGTGTGGTCAGGGTCCTGCAACCAGCCATCTTCTCTGGTGACCAGAGCTTGTGAGTCTGCACCTGGAAACCCAAAAATACCTAGAGGATTAATTTCCCTTGCTGATCTGTGAGGTCGCAAGGAGCCCTGGGGTGGACCCCAGGAGCTCAGAGTCTTGCTTGCTGCCTGTTCACCTCCCTGTCTGTCCATGCACGGGCAGGCCACCTGCTCGGCCTCAGCTGGGGGTGATGGCGGTGGGGAGATTCTGTTGCTTTGGGATCTGGGGGCCTTCTTGTGAACTGGCATTCCTATGTTAAGAGGGACATGTCACAAATTTGGTATTTCTTCTCAAAAACCCCCCAGCAAGCAACCCTAAATCCACTCAAGGCCTTGGCTCAGCCATGGAATGGGCTGGAAAAGGTGAGGGTTGGGGCACCTAGTGAGAAGCCCCCAGGAGGTGAAACCGGGACAGAGAACATCCCGCCAAGAAAAAGCAAGCTCTGGGGGCACAGCAGGATTTGGCGGGGAGAAGACGCCCTTTGAATCCCCAGGGAGCATATTTTCAAAATGGCTCTCAGGGAGTGGACTGGGCTCCCTCTGTTTTAAAACAAAGTACAATTTCCTGCTTCTAAACAGTTCCAACTTCTCAGGAGAGGTGAGCATCCTGGCAGGCCCAACACCACTACTGTTAATGTAACTGGCCCCCTAAGGCATGCATGCTTGGGCCCCCCACACACACACACACAGACTGGGGAGATCTTGTATTCTCCTGGGTTCCAGTCTGCGCAGGACTATCTCAAGGCTCAACCCTCCCTAACCCTCCACCAAAAAAAAAAAAAAAGAAAAATTGTAAAAATATATGCAAATCAAGGCACTGGCTTGAACTGTTTTTAATAATTCCCTCCCATTTCAGAAGGATGGGAGAGGATGTCCCAATCGGACCCCAGGAAGCCCTTCCTGTCCCAGAGCGGCTCAGTGGGTGAGAAGGGGAGGCTCGGCGGCCGCTGTCCGATGCACACTGCAAGAACAATAAGGATTTTTAGGGGCATTATGACTGAGTCAGAAAACACAGCTGCCCCTGAAAGTCCCTCATTTTTCTTGCTGTCCTTGAACGCTCTCCAGGTAAGTAAGCAGTCCACTGGCCAGCCCAGGGGAGTGGAGGTGGAGATGCACACCGCCCCCCCCCCCGCCCTGGGGCCCACCGCCCTCTGTGGTGGGTAGGGCGGCTGCCGGGTCTCTACCACGGCACAACTCTCTCTGAGGTCTGGCCTGGCGGGTGGCCAGCCTCACTGCCCCCACAGCACACCCAGGAATGACCAGCCTCTGCTCCACCCCAAGCCAGCTCTAAACCCAGCGCTCTCTGCCCACAGAGAGCAGGAGACTGGAATGCACTAGAATCCCAAGTGGCCAAGGGCAGTCCCAAGAACCGGGGAATGCGGTTAAGACCTGGGAGAAGGGTCATCTGGCCCTTGTCTTCCCCTGTGGGGCGTGGACCCATCTTGTAGAGAGTGAGCTCTGGACAAGCCAAGGGAAAAGTCACAGGCCTGGTGTGGCAATAGGAACACAGGCGAGTCAGCTCTGGACGTCCTGGGAGGCCAGGCTGGGGCCCTAGAGAGAAGATATGGGGGTGAGGGGGTTGGGGGCGGGTCACAATAGCTCAACTCCTAACGCCCTCTTGAAGAACAGCTGAGAGACAAAAGACTCTAAGAGTCAGAAGGGACCTGAGCTCTGGTTCCACTTCCTTCCAGCTTAGGGCTTGATGACCCTGTCTCTAAAATGGGCTCCCACCGTCTCTTCCCTTTCAGAGGCAATAAGAGAATTTTTCAGCTCTGCTACAGGAAGCAAAGGGTCAACTCTTGAAAAGCTGACAGTCACAGACCCTCTGTCCCTGGTGGGAGGCAAGGGGTGCTGTGTGTGAGAATCAGCAGGCCGTGGGGGTCCGTCCAGCCTTCCCCCTGTTCTAGCACTTCCTCAGAGGTGGGCTCTGAGGGGGCACAGTGGCAGGCAGGCCTGGCCAACAGGTCCCCGACCCCTACAAAAACAGCAAAGATGGCTACTATGTCCCGGATCGTTTCCAGGTTCCATCTACCAGCTGACAGGCTCTGCGGGGAAGTGCCAGTGGGCGGAAGGGATGGTCAGAAAGTGACCAAGAAGGAAGGGGAGAGAATGGTGACCGATTTCTTTTCTTATGGGAGGGTGAAAAGAGCTTCCAGAATCAAGAGCCTGGTTTATGGTCCTCTGTTCCGGGATGAGCCCTTCTGGCCCCCCCCTCCAGTGTGGGCGGGTTTCTGGGGCAGCAGAGACTCCCCTCCACAGACCCTGGGCTTTTGACTCCTCTGAACCTCGTGGTGCAGAATGCCACCCCTTGGTGGGTACTTGTGCCCCGAAGCCAGGCCATTCCGCCCCCCACCCAGCCTGACATAGCACACACCCTTTGGGGGGGGGGCTGTCACCAGTGGTGCTGTGTGGCCCCGTGGCACAGACAGACCCGGTGCCACGCTCTGTTTACTTGCTGTGTGACTGTGTATAAGTTACCTTGCTTCTCTGTGCCTTGACTTTCACCTCCGTGAAGAGGAATAAGCAGCCCACGTTGCGGGGTGGTATGAGGATCAAAGGGAACCAAGTATACAAAGCACTTAGCGGGCTCCTGACAGAAGTGTATCTATCACCCCGTCCGAGCAGTTTCCCCCTTCCCCTCAGACCCCAGGGCAGGGGCTGGGTCAGGACCCCCCCTGCAGGTTGCCAAAGACTCGCGTCGTGGAAAGTTCTTGCCCTTTGGAAAGAGCAACAGGGACGGGGGTGAGGGCAGACCTCGGGGCTTCCTGACACTAGGGCTGAGGCTTCACCCCCCACCACAGGTCCTTCCTTGTTCAGACCGAGGGGAAGCGTGCCCAGAAACCCGGCCACCGGGGTAGAACCTCACCCTGGCCCAACTACGTCACGACAACTGTCCTCTCGCCCACAGCCTTCTGCCCTAACCCGGATCGCGGCCATACATGCCTCCGGCAGAACCCAAGCTGTCCCCCACACCCGAGGACCGAAGCCATCTGGACCATTCAACGACATGACCGCATCAAGCTTCGCCCGCTCAGAAGCCCCAGCCTGTGGTTTGCACGGCTTCTGTGTCAGGGGGTCCTGCCACCCGGGGTGCCCTGGCTCCATGAGGGATGGAGGGAGAAGGTGAGCTCCCCGCTTCCCGGCTGGGCTCTCCAACCCCTCTGCGCCTCAGTCGGCTCCTCTGCGAGATCAGGGTACCCACCTATTTCAGGGGCAGCTGGGAGGGTGAAAGTTCATGCCTGTCACAGGCACAGAACTCTGCCAGGCCCAGAGAATTCCATGCGCGTGAGCCATCTTGACCCACTCCCTGCTGTGTTCTCCTTGACTCAGCTTCCCTCCTCTCGGTGACCTTTCCTGCCCCACCTCACCCCCGCCGCTTCTTTCTCCTTGCTCCCCCTGACCCCACACTTATGAAGCTGCTTTACCTACTGCCCCCGCCGCACAGTCCTGAAACCACATACCTCCCGGTCACACGCGTGATCACCAGTGGTGGCTCCGGGGGCCCAGTGCGCACTGCAAACCGGCTCCTTGTGTGATGCTCAGGACACCCGAACTTAAGAACCAGCGCTCCAGGCTGCCCACTCACCACAGGGCAGGCAGTCTCTGACGCAGGTGTTCAATAATGCAGCGAGGTCGGGGTGGGGGTGTGGGGCTGCCTCGGATCGTGGCCAGAGGATGCCCTGCCACCCCAGGCATGTGAAAGTGACCCACTTGGGCATGGCAGATAGCCGAGCTCACCCCTTCCTGATCCTAGGGCCTTCCCTGAGCCTGGCCTCTGCTGATCACACACTGATGGGGGGGGGGTGGAAAAGCCATCCAGGCTTCTAGAGGAACTGCACAGTGAGGAGGCTCCACTCTGAGTGTGGCCTCCCTAAAATAGCCAGCAACCCACAAAACCGTGGTGGAAGGAAAAAGAAAAGCCAACCGAAGTTATCAGCCCTTGTTTGGAATTTGCTTTAGAAAGAAAATTATGTGCCTGGCCCACCCTGATGACGGAAGGAAGTGGTCAGGCCGAGGGCAAGACTCCCGAAATGTCTTAGGGGAACCCCCCTCCAGAGAAGCTACTGAGCACACAGATGGGGGGTGCTGGGGCCTGGAGAGGCCTGGCACACTTCGAGGCAGCAGCCAAGCTTCCCTGGCACAGTGAGCAGGGTCAGGCCAGGGGGAGGGATGCTGGTGCTCTGACTTTGGGGAGTGGGCTCTGCAGGCCCTCCTTCCAGCACCTACCCTGTCAGCCCCGGGACAGCTGCTCCGGAGCAGGGAGCCTGAGGCCTTGCTGGACCAGAGCCTCCGCTGCAGAAGGCCTTCTCAGATAGATACGTGGGCCCCATTCACCCCTGCCGGCTTTTCGTGGGCTGGGATGAACAAAGCCAGGAGACCCGAACCTCATGCACCAGAGTCCCTGGGTTTATGCTAACTAATCTCTCTCGGCCAGAAATTCTTTTGCTAAGAACACCTCAGCTTCCTAAATGCTTACACGCACCCCTTCGGCTCCCCTCTGCCTCCTCCCGCCCCACAAACTCTCCAGCCCTGCCTGGCTTGATGCTGATTGACCAGCATGCCTTGGGGTTGGCTCAGGACCCCCAAAAACTCATCAGTGAGTGGAGGTCCAAGTGCCCCTGGGCAAGGCTGGCCCGGAGCCTGCGTGCATCTGTCCACACAAATACCCACTGCCACTAGTGAGCTGGTCCAGGGAGATAGCACCGTCCTCTCGTCCACAGCTCCAGACCATCTGGAAGAGCCAAAGCCAGGCATGGGTTGACCATCACAGCCACGACTTGTATGTCTTTATCAGAGACTCCACGGGGGAGGGAAACAAGAGAAGCAGAGAAGGCATGCAGACAGCTCAGCTGACAGTATGCAAGAAAGTCTGCATTTAAAGATGTCTTTGTCCTTCACACAGGGCTTGGCAGACTGTGGGCCCATGGGCCAAACCCAGACCCCCTCTTGTTTTTGTGTCTACAGTTTTCTTACAACACAGGTGTACTCCTTCTGGTACCATCTATGACTGGTTTCACACCAAAACAGAAGAGTAGAGTTGCCACAGGGAGCAACCCTATCTGGCTCCTGACAGGGAAACTTCGGCGACACCTGCTTCTGGCAAGTATTCACTCAGGACCTAGTGGGCCCCACAGAGAACACAACAGTGAGCAAAACCTCTGGGCCTTCGTGAGGTTTAAGGCCTGGGGAGGGGAAGGGCTCTGAGAAGTGTGAGGCCTGCTGTTCAGGGGTGCTGAAGGAGAAACGCCCCAGAAAGACTGGGGATCTACACTCCCGGCCTCCGACTCAGAGCTGCACTCTCTCCCCTGGAGCCCTCAGACCGTATGTATTTCAGAATTTTCCCGGGTTTAAGAAGGTCGTGAGGTACACATACCACCTGTTTAGCCACACCCCAGCAGGCAGCACCCCTAAGTGAACATTCACATCTCTGCAGTGAAACCCACGGGTAGTCACACTTCCAGAGAGAAACAGAGACTCACGGTCTCAAGTCCGTGTGGGTCAGGTTTTCCCACAAAATTAGTTGTAACAACAAACTTCTGGCTTGCAGTTTTCTGGAGTTGGGAATTTCACGTAAGGGCCGGGAGCTTGCACCCGGGAACAGCCAGAAAGGACAAAAGCTGGGTCCCAGCTGCATTCCCCACAGACCTCCCCACGGCCTCTGGGCGCAAAGCGAGCACTCACGAGGCATGCGGACAATACGGACTGAATGAACTGTATCACCAGAACTTTCTGCCTCCAAGAATAGCCACTAACATTACTGCTGACAGATGTCAAAAAGTAGTATTTAAAAGCTGCCTTCATGGACCTGCGCCACGGTCAGGAGTAGAGAGAAACTGACAGAGGTGAGAAACGTTTCCAACTCCATTTACCTGAGATAAGGAAAATGAAACTCTTGTCTGGACACTGTTGCCACCTCATGGGCAGGCACACCAGGTGTTTGTGGGGAGCAGGTGAGGGGGTGGTAGCCAAAACCGAGAACATGTGATTTTTTTTTTCCCCCTGTGGTTACCTGCCCCAAACCTCCCTGTGGCTAAAGTTCCATTTGGAAATCTACAATAATTTATCTCATCACAAATTCCTAACAGCTAATTAGAAAAATGTACTAATTAGGTAATCTGGTTTCAGATGTTCTAATTATATTCCTTTGGAGAAGCAAAAAAAAAAAAAAAAAAAAAAAAAAGAACCCAGTATGTATTATTTTTATGTACATATAATTTAACAGCACTTCCTTCCAGAGGGTAAAAACATCAGGAAGTCTAAATTGTAAGTCTGAAAAACCAAATCCCTCAAACCTTACGAGAGTCATACCAGAAGAATATTTTAATACCCATTATCTATAAACAGTGGAATCATCTCCGAAACTCAGTGTTTCTGCGGTAAAGGGTGATAACTGAAAAGTATTTCAGCAATAACTCCCATCAGCTGTCCTGGAATTAAATGGATTTCCCCCCTTGTCACGCAACAGGGTTTCAGCATTCTGAAATGTCATACCCTCTGTTTCTTAACAGAGCACTCCTACAAATGACTCCCAGAAATTTCCTCATCGCCTGAGATTTCTAAACCCCAAATTGGGAAAGAGGTTCTGGACTCCCCTAACCCGGCTCTGGGCAGATTTCTAGGAGGGATTTTACTGCACGATTGGGAAACATGGTCAGCCTGACAAAACGTCTGGGGTAAGGTGAGAGGGGATGCGGGCGCGGAAGGGGGTCTGCACGCTGGAGAGCGCCCTGGGCAGGGCATCCCTCCCAAAGCCAAACGCCTGGAGGGGCGTGGCCAACACCCGTGGGCGTGGCCAGGACAACCCTCCTAACCAATCAAAGCTGCCTGCGACCGCCCGGACTATATTTAGTCAGGGCTGACTGCCCGTCAGGGGGAGGGGCTTAGGGAGGCCAAGCCCCGCCACCTGTGAGCACCAGAGTCCGCAGCCCTGCCACCGCAGTGCAGACGTGCTAGGACACCACGACTCCTGGTGGAGAGGGCTCAGGCATCCTCCAGCCCTCGGCAGGGCACGTGCTGCCCATCTGACGAATGCCGTTTGCTCGACAAGGAGGGACCATGCTGGGTACAGGCAGGGCTGTCCAGAGCACCAGGGCCCGGCACTGACACGGGCCACTCAAGTTAGTTTCACTTTCTGGTTTTCATCCTGGGCCACCTCTCACCCTGATGCAAGAAAATATCCTTTGAATGCCAAGAGAGAAAAATCATCAAAAATGTTCCTTGTCAGTTTCCTTTTTTTCTGAGGACACGGTTTCCCTCTGAAGACCCGGTAACAGGCTTTGGTGAAAACCCCAACTGCGTAACTTCGGTCCCCCGGGCTGTTCAGCTCTAATATGATTACACATCTAAATGCAATAAACGGGGCAAAGTGGTATTATTTTTCTGGGAAAAACCAACATCATAAAAGGGTCTTTATTGAATCAAGGGCCCGAGAACTGTTCTCTTGCCTAATTATGGCTCCCCAGTGAACGAGGCTGGGTTTCCAGGCAGGAGTCCTCACAACTCCCCAGCCCAAAGGGCAACGGGATATTTGTCACAACTTGTCTAATTACAACAAAATCCACCAAAAGGACGAAAGGGAGGTTGCCAAGGTAGGTTGGCAGCAGCCCCTTCCCCCACTCAGGCACTGCAGACAGGGGGAGCTGGTTCTCCAACCTTCTTCTATTTAACAAGCAGGCCCCCCCCCACCCCGGCTGCATCCCCACCCCTCACATTCAAGTCAGGATTCTGGACCCTGCCCCTTTCCACTGTCACTGCTTAAGTGGTTTTCCAGCATCCAACACTGCCCCTCTCTATCCTCATCTATATAGAAAAGGCCCATTGTCGAAATGTGGTATTTTGCCAGACGGTTTAACATTCAGTGATTTGGCCAAGGTTAGTGTGCGTCCAGACCTGAGTGACAACGAACGCCTGCTATCACCAGACGGAGGAGAGGCAGAGGCAGTGAGAAGAGGGAGACAAAGACTCAGGCCAGAGGAGGGTGAACCCACCACGCGGACCTGCTGGGATCAAGTGGTTTGGTTGACTTTTCTCAGATATACAGTTGGAGACTAACATTTTGCTCATATGCAAGTCCTGCTTCCAAGTATCTGTTTAGGGGCACCTGGGTGGCTCAGGTTAAGCATCTGCCTTCAGCTCAGGTCGTGATCCCAGGGTCCTGGGATGGAGCCCCACATCGGGTTCCCTGCTCGGCAGAAGCCTGCTTCTCCCTCTCCCACTCCCCCTGCTTGTATTCCCTTTCTCACTCTGTCAAATAAATAAATAAAATCTTAAAAAAAAAAAAAAAGCCAAGTATCTGCTTAATCGCCCTCAAAGTTCCAAGAGCAGAGACACTTTTTTTCCCCCATGTTTTTAAGCTCACCACAGCAAGCTGTGCAGGAAGGGATTCAAGAGAAACTTCTCTCGACTCTCCCACTAACCTGTCTCTCCGCATAGGCTGGCGCACAGGAATGGCATGAACCCACCCCTGGTAGAGCCAGCAACCCCCCCCCCCAACAAGGGTGTACCAGCATGTCTCCCTGAAGAAGCAATGACTTGCTTTTCTCCCCATATTTTCTCCCCAGATACTAAGCCAGCAGCTTGCCAGGCTCAGGTCGTCTTTCCTTAACCTCCCCATAGGTCCTAGGATGACGCGTGGTGTCCCCTGAGAACAGCTACACGTACACCCCTCCCACCGTGCACCCCCTGGGCCTTTCACCCACGTATTCTCATTTGATGCTCTGATCAAACACAGTAGGCGTGTGTCATCACAGCCAGGGGAACTGAGTCCCAAAAAGGCATGTCACTGGTTCACGGTCACTCAGCTTAGTCCACAGAAGAGCCTCGTTTCCAACTGCAAAGCCTACACCCTTTCACCAGTGCCTGCCTTCAGCAGGAAAGGATTTTTGTCTTCCCCCAATCTCCTGGAAAGCCAGGTGCCACGAGCAGATAAGCAGCAATGCCACTTCCTTGTGTTTAGGAAGAGTGGGGGAGGTCCACCTTGCAAAAGACAGGGAGATGGAAAAGGAGAGAAAACTGCAGACCAGAATGAAAGCCTCCATCACCAAGAAGCAGCTAGCTTTTCCCTTGAACCCCACACCCACCCCCCAGGGCAGAAATCCAGAGAGAAGAAGTAAGTTTCATGAGAATGAACCACAAAGTCTTCACAGACTGATCCAAATTTCCCAGCTGCACATCTCTTGAATCCCTTCCCCACCCCTCCCAACCTTGTGCCCTCCTCTGTGCCTCCTGGCCCAGAATCATGGAAGTTAAGGCTAAGAGGGGGGTATGCTGTATTCAGTCCAGTTCCCCCGCTGGACAGAGAAGGGGGCTCTCGGGCCCAGAGTGGCAGAGCAGAGATTAAGATCAGGAGATGGTTCTTTCCACACAGCACCTCCCTCCCCAGTTCTCCTGGACAGCAAACACAAGGGGTCTGGCTACAGGGCGATTTCAAAATTCCCCAGATTTCCAAATTCCCCAGACCGTGCCAAAGGGAGGGAGGGAGGGAGCAGCGCAGTGGGTGAGAAGTCACCTGCTCTGCACGAAGGCCTCTAAAGCACTGAAGACATTCTAGTCTCTCTCAATCACTGGTATGAAATTCAAAAATCAGAACATCACTGAGCCATTAAAATAAAAAAAGTAGAAGGAAGTCCAACGAAATTCTGATTTTTATTTCCTGTGCTGATTACCCTGCAGTGTATTCTGGAATATCAACTTATTTCCTTCCACCGCCAACCCCACTTTGATTCTGTACCCTGCTCCGCTGGTCCCACTAGAGGGCATTTCGCATGCCCACTGGGTCAATGAGCGAGCAAGCCAAAAGCAGCTGTGGGAATTCACCCTTCCTGGGGCCCTTCCACGAAATGTACTCGGTGTCAGAACCAGCGTCTCCGGGCCTGTCAGGCTGGAGGTATTGCAGAGCACATATTCGAAGCGGCCACATGGGCACATCCAGGGTACTTTTCTTAAAGACTCTGTGCAGGCTAATCTAGCCCCATCCGCCTCCTGTTCCCGGGCTCAGGCTTGCTGGCTCCCGCCGTGGGAAGTCCTACTGCACCCGGGCCGGGAGGTGCTGGGGAAGCCGCTCCCTCTCGGAGCCCCAGCCTCCGCCACGAGAGGACTGATGAGAGCCCTCAGCTGCTCTCAGAGCTGGAGGACAAATCCCAGTGGGCAGCCCTGGGCCATGCCCGTCTTAACAGCTGTAACCCCAGCCGGGCTCCATCCCCTGCACGTGGCTGGTAGACAAGAAAGCCTGAGCCGGGGGAAGAGGTTCCCAGGCATGATCCCCACCTTAGGATCACAAAGCTGCTGTTCCCAGTGGGTTAAGTAACTTGCCCAAGGCTACACATTAGACAGCAACAGAGACAACCCTGCAACCTGCCAGACCCACCAGCCTGAGGTCTCCATCACTCTGCGCCCTTCTCAACTGACACGTATACACACGCAGATTCCAAATGAGAGCCCAGGAAAGGAGCAGCAGTCAAGGTCCACCGCTGTGTGCCAGGCACTGAACCTCCACTTTTCCTATGAGCCTCAAGATGCGGTGCCGACGCAGGTAGTAAAACTCTCATTCACAAGGGAAGAAATGAGCACAGAGAAGTAACTAGTCCAAGGCCCCTCGGCTGGCATGCGGCAGTTAGGACTTCCAATGCAAGCCCATCTGGACCCCAGGTCTGTCTTCATGACCCTCACACTAGGTTGCTTCCAGAAGAACCCTTCATGGAACCCAGTCTGACTCCTGGCTTCTGAGACAACTCCTTCCTGAACGTGTCTCGATTAGGAGTGTTGTTCTTTTGTGTAGAAGAACTTAGCCAGGCCACAGACTGGCCCGGCAGCAAAACCCACTCAGTGCGGGAGTGAGGGCCACACAAAGTGCAAAGCAGGGGACAGAATCCTAGCCTTCATGGGAGGGTTCAGAAAGCTCGGCTTTTGGGCAAAGGCACCCGAAGGAGACCTGGGGGAAGTAGCTCAGAGGCCACTCCGAGGGACGGGCCACCAGGGAAACCCTATATTTCTAACTATCAGAACTTCCGGAGCTGCTGGGACACTGAGGGTGGAGATGAGAGGGCTGGCTTCTCCCAACCCTTCCTTTGCCAATCCAATCCTGCCGGACAAAAATGGATCTTTAATCTTTCATAGGTTGGGACTGGATTTTTCTTTAAAAAAAAAAAGGGGGGGGGGAGCTGCAAGGGCGAGGTTAATTATTCACCAGGCTGCAATCTACTTAACAGTTGAGGGAATACAAATTTCCTCCCAGGAGGCAGGACCAGGAGTCCAGCTGGATTTTAAGTCTTCCGTGGGTCTCCCTGGGGGCCTGGTTGAAACCCTTCCCTCCCACCAGCTTTCCACCTTGCATTTAGCCGCTTCCAGAAGTCAGCTCCAGGGCACACAAGTTTCCCCATGTCACTTTCCCTAGGAGCCAAAAGGGACCTGGCTAACAGGGATGGACTCGAGGGAATGGGGGGGGGGAGGGGGGAACGGGGATCTGTTTCAGGGAACTATGAGAATTCAAAAGGGGCAGAAAAAGCCAAAGGCTCTCAACCAAAGCCCAATTCCTAAATACAACAGCTTAAACCAAAGCACAAATCAGCTGCTGGAGGCCAGGCCAGCCCACTGTGTTGCTGATTCAGTCACACTTTGCAAAGGAAAAATCCCAAGAAGGAAAAGCGTAATCACTCACTTCCCCCAAAGCAATGAAGCACTAAGGCATTTCCTAAAAATCCCTAAAACCCAGGTCAGCCCCAGCTATGCCAGAGGGAAAACTGCCAGCCACCTGAAGCAGGCCAGGGAGGCCGGGGCCACTGCTGGCTCCTTAACCCTGTGTCTGTCCCCTCCAGGGTGGGTGCAAATCAGCCAACTCGGCCTGCTTTTCCACATCCCACCGCTCCAGCCCAGTTCTGCGGCCACAACATTCTGGAGATTTCCATGGATTTCATTTAGTTTAAGATACTCATCCCCAGGGGCACCTGGGTGGCTCAGTGGGTTAAAGCCTCTGCCTTCCGCCCAGGTCATGATCTCAGGGTCCTGGGATCGAGCCCTGAATCGGGCTCACTACTTGGCAGGGAGCCTGCTTCCTCCTCTCTCTCTGCCTCTCTACTTGTAATCTCTCTCTGTGTCAAATAAATAAATCTTAAAAAAAAAAAAAAAAAAAANAAAGATACTCATCCCCAGGGCCAGGAGAGGCATGGTGGGTTCAAAGGGAGAACTTTGTTTTCCCCAACCTGGTTCAGTACTCTGAAGAAGAGAGTGTTTTTCTTAAACAGGGCAAGGTCTCCAGCTGAAGCTCCCACCAGCCTGCTGCTCCTAGACTCTTTGGCCTCGAAATGGAGAATTTGTTAAGATACTTGTGCATTTAGATACAAGACCAAACAAACTTTTCCCCATAGTTGTGGCATCTGTGCTTACATTAACTAGGGCATGCAGGACAAAGCTCACACTTGAAAACACAAAGGCAAACCACAGTGCAAGACCGTGCCAACTTGGGCGCCTGGGTGGCTCAGGGGGTTAAAGCCTCTGCCTTCGGCTCAGGTCATGATCTCAGGGTCCTGGGATCGAGGCCTGCATCGGGCTCTCTGCTCAGCAGGGGGCCTGCTTCCTCCTCTCTCTCTGCCTACTTGTAATCTCTGTCATATAAATAAATAAAATCTTAAAAAAAAAAAAAAGACTGTGCCAACTCCTGGACTCAAGGGCCCAACCTTGCCTCAGTGACCCCACAGCCCACGGGACTGCCCTCCACATACCTGACTCCCTCCGTTCAGGTCCACACATGGCCACCCAAACACAGACAGAAGCTACCCAGGGTTCCTGTCAAGTCCACTGCATACTAAGCCCACAGAAGCCTGTGGAAAAACCTTCTAGATGGGGTCTTCGCACAACTTTCAGAGAGGTGAGCCAACCTGGCTGGGCTGCTTTCTCCCTCACCCTCCTGCTTCTAGAAAAGTCTCCAGTTTTCCAAAGCCAGGCAGAAGGGGACCCAAAGTGCCCCGTTTTGTCAGCATGCCCTTCACACAGCTCAGGTCACTTCACCATGCATTCCCAAATGTTTTTCCAAGGCCCCCGCTGCCAAGATACCCAAAGCACAATATAAACAAAAATAAACAAAAAGTTCCAACACCCAACAAACTGAGGTTTCTGGGGCCAGTGGGCCTTTTTCTTTTGGGGGACTAGAACAAAGTGATAGGACAGAGGGTTTAAGAAGCATAAAACTTGAGGACTCGGCGGTCAACACTACGTTGCATAGATCAGGGAACAAAAGAACACTCCCACAAAGATGCATCTTTGAAGAAACGATGGTGGAAGGGAGAGGCAGGCAGGGGCTTCCCCCTCCACCGAGGCTAAACTTCCACATCCCGTCCCATCTCCCCAGGGACAACTCCAGACATCGGGCGTCCTCCCCACTTCCACGCTCAAAGTAACCGCCGTGGAGAGCGCGGCAGGTCGAGCCCTAGCGGGCTAACGGGCGCGGGGAGCTGGGGAACAGGAGGCTGTGTCTCCCCCCACTCCACGTCCGCCCTGGCGAGAACCGGCTCCACCCGAAGAACGCGGACCCGACACCGACCGCGCACAGTGACCGACTTAAAGTTCTGAGCACGTTCCCACTGTTCCTGCGAAGCACAGGGATCCCACCGAGACCGCGCCGAGCGCCCCTGACCACCCCCTCTCCAGTGTGGCCCCGGGAGGTGGGCCCCGGAGGGCCTGGGGTCCACACTCCCGCCGGGGCGCTGAGCTCCTGCCGCGCCGGCCTGGAGCCTGGGAGAAGCCGCCGGTCCTGGGGGCCGAGGACTGGGACTTTGTAGGCCAGTTGAACCGACACCCTCATCTCGCCCGCAAAGACCCAGTCCTCAGCTCCCCCGCGTCTCCGAGTTCGGGGTGCGGGCGCGTCCCCGACGGGCTTCCTTGGGCTGGATCCCGCCGCCCGCTTTCCAAGGCGCTCTGCTCGGCCGAGGCTCTGGGTTTCCCCCAAGCGGCGTCCGCCAAAGAAGGCACCCGCCCCGCCCGACCTCGGCCCGTGGGCTCCGAAACCGGCCCCCGAAGGGTTACACGACATTCGGTGCCGCGGCTTCCAGGCCACCGCGGCGCAGGCCGAGGGACGGTGCTGTGGGGGCGCAGGTTGGGGACGCAGCCCTCCCCGATCCCGCACCCCCAGCCGAGAGCGCTCGAGTTCCACGCGGAAAAACTTCGCCACGATCCCACGCCGCGCCCGCGAGGCCCAGCTCCGCGCCGCCTCGGTTACCTGCGCTCTGATCCGCGGGGCGCAGGGCCGGAGCCGAGCCGCGGACGGGGCGCCTCCCACCGCAGGCCGCGCCCT
>LNAC01000022.1:5426163-5453309 GCA_002007465.1 Ailurus styani
CCCCCGGCCGCGGCGCCCGTTCGGGGCTGCGGCACCCGCGGGAAGACACCCGGGCGGGGGCGGGGTGGGGGGGTGGCCTGGGCGCCCCTCTCCCGGGCTGCCCGAGCCGCCCCGGGGGTCCAGTCCGGACGCGAGGGGCCCGGCTCGACAGTTTCGAGTGCCTTCCTCCCAGTCACGCAGCCCTTCCCGCCCCCGAGCTCCAGTAATTTTCCCTTTTCCTCCTCTGACCGGTCCGAGCGGCTGCCGGCGCGTCCTCCCGCGAAGGCCGGCGCGGAGAGCCCCCTGCCGGCCACGCTGCTCCTAGGCCGCGTGCCCGCCCGGGGGGAACTCTTCTGCGGCCGGCCTCAATCTCCCCATTTGGACCCTGGAGCCGTCCAGGCGCTTCCTGCGGCCTTGGGGGGCCAACCAAGAGAATATATGTAAAGCGCCAAGCTCAACGGTACCCCGCAGCGTGCTTTGTTGAGATGTTAATTTTGTGTTTTCTACCCGTTCCCCACCCCCCGCCCCCCCCCAGTTGCCTGCAGACAACCTCTTCTCCAGGCTGCGCTTTCTGAAAACCTGAGCTCCTTTAGGGGGACTGTGGGGAGGAAGGGTGGTAGAGAACAGCTGAGAGGCCGGGAGGGAGCTTTCCCAAGATTGGAGAGGGGTCAGAAGTCAGTGGAATCCCCTTTGTGCACCCGCGGACCCACTCTCTCTCTCGAGACGCCGGGACGTCGGGGAGTAACTGCCTGTCTCATTCGAGAGCAGTCTAGGGCATCCTCGGGCCTCTGCCAAGATGCCAACCCTCAAGATGGCCAGGATTCCAGGGAACATGGAGAAGGGAGTAAGAGGGAATGCTGGAGAAGCCCAGATCACCACTGAGAAGCAGTCCCCCCTGCCTCTCTTCAGATGGAGCTGCAGTCTGATTGAAGTTAAAGAAAATCACGAGACATACCTGTTTGTGGCCTTGTGTAGATATTGGCTATGCTCCTGTCTTCTCTTTTCCTGGCCTCACCAACCCAGAACACGCCTTAAAACCCTCCCTGCGGTGGAAGAGGAGTGCTTTATCTGCTCAATTGGCCCGTTCCCCCCGCACAGGGGAGGGTCGGGGCTGGACAGACAGACAGATGTGCAGGAGCAAACGCTCCCAGGAGAGAGCACCTCTGGGAGGGATGGAGGGCAGATGGCGGCCAGGCGCGGGCAGAGGTGCCCGGTGCTGGGGCAGGGTGAGCAGCGGGCCCCAAGTGTCTGTAATCCCCGTTTTGTGGGAGCCTAGAAGGGAAGAAAGAGGAAGATGCGCGGACTTGCTGGTGATGCTGCCCGTGCTAGAGGGGGCCTGGGGTTCATGCTCTGCTTTTTCTTCCCCTTTTATTGCTCTCTCTAAATCTGACAAACCCTTTGGATCTCCGAGCCTGGAGGAGCCGGTGCCCTGGGGGGATGAAAGGGCAGGGATGTAATGGGTTTACCCCAGTGCTGATCCCAGAGAAGCCTGCAGAAGATTAAGATTTGCTCCCTGAGCTTGAAATCTCCCTGCTACCCCCTGACCACATCAAAGCGCATGGCCGTGGGGGGGCACCTAATCCCATCAATGGAATCAAAGCTGGACTAGAAACGAGATTTTGCAGAGTTTGTGGCAGCTCACAAGACAAAGTTAGATGCTGGGCCCTGGCCTCCTCCACTGGGGGTGATGTCCCCAAAAAGATCCAGAGCCAGTCCATAAGCAGACAGGGGCTGTCCTTGAGGGGGCCACGGTCGGAAGGTCAACCCCAAGGACTGGGGAAGCCGGACAGTGGCCGGGGCTGGTCTGCGTCTCACAGTTCCTGGAAGCTGTACTTTGAGCCAAGTGCCTTCATCCTGACGCACCCGGTGTCCCCAAGTACGGCGCTCGTGTGTGAGACGGTTTCAGGTCGAAAAAAATGTGATGTGTATGGTTCAATGTCAATGTCGTGAATATTGTTGTCACAATGAGGCAAAAAATGGTTAAAGTGAGCCAGCTCACAGCCAAGTATTCAGTCTATACTATCACAAGAGGTATTCTGATATGGCCAAAATGGGGACAGTGGCATGCCAGTTAGTAAGTTAGAAAAACATCCCTTCCAACCATCTTTACAGAAACACTGTCTAAGGACACTGGCTTTCAAATTTCTAGTCATGTCCCACGGTAGGAAATATCTGTACCTACTGATGTATATAAAATGTCTCATGAAACAATCCTTATGCACTCGAAACAATTTTGTTATCCTATTAAAGAAAAATGTTCCATTAAAGAAAAATGCTGCTCACAAGCATTTCTTTCACAATCCATTCATGGTTACCTCCTGCAATTTGAAAACTACCGCCTTCTAGAATGTGCCCAGATGAGATAGCTCTCAGTGAGAAATTTCTAGGAGCCAAGACCCTGTGCTTCTCCTTATGTTCTCACACTGACCCTCAGATGAGTATTATTATTGCCCACATTTTGGAGGTGACACTACGTGCCAGGGTCGCTGTGGTAAACTACAGGCCTGACACCAGCCCCTCTCCGCCCAGTTCCTCCCTGGTCTGCTGCACCTTGCATCAGCTGCTCTGGGGAAACAGCTCAGAAAAGCCCAGCATCTAGGGTCATTCATGCTACCCTTGCTCTTCTCCCAGTGTAGTCTGCCTAAGTCTGCTCCGTGCTTCTGCCCTTTTCGCACCCCCTCTCCGACAAATGACCCCTAGGAGTCAGGCTCTTTAGCAAGCCAGCCTCAGGGGGGTGGGGGAGGGGAGGGCATGATGTGACATGGATGATCTTAAGGTCCCAGACACTGACAGGCTCCTGCCGACATCCATCTCCATGGCTGGGAGGGATCAAACTGCCTTTGGGACAAAATCCTACAGAGCTGGAGACACCGACCTTGTTCTCTCCCTTCACCCGCATTCTAGATTCTTCCTAGGTCTTCCTCGGCTCCCTATTTTAAGCTGCAGCCCCTTTCCCCTTCACATCTTATCCCCCAACCTACCTTTTTTCCCTTCCCGTAACCCTTCCCCCTCTAAAGTGCCACATGTTTTGCTCATTTGAGTATATATTCTGTCTCCCTGCTGATCTTTGTCTCCAACTCTCAGAATGTAAGCACCACAGGGGTAGGAATTTCTGTCTCTTTCTTACATTACTGTGTCCCAGTGCCTCGCACATAATGCACACTCAGTAAATATTTGCCGAATGCCTTTCAGTCCTGCCTACACTGCCCTGAGAACCCAGCTTTGCTATTATTGGATGGGCTTGACTGCCCCAAACCCTCCCCAGGGGCCCCCTAGGCCTGAGACACACAGAGGCACTCCCTCCAACACTTACTGATTTCCCCAGTTTCCTCTCGGAGGGTGACCACAACCCCCCAGGGCAGAAGAGCCAACATTGACCGTGGCCTCCAATGCCCAAACCAGGCAAGGTATTTAATATCCACCTCATGTTGCGGTATTGATTCTCTGGTGAGAACATGAATAGCAACCCATAAAGCACTGTGAAGTGGCAGGGCCGGCTGGGGGGATGGGGGGTGACGATTTTCCCAGAAACTGGGTCAGCGGAGATGAAATGATTTACCCAAGGTCACTCTGTGCTGCGTTCTTTCCACTCAACTTCCACCTCTGGACCATCCGGCCTATATCAGAGGCAACGTCCACGGTCCCAACTGTGCTGGCTCCTTTCCAGCTCCCTGCCAAGAGTCAGAAAGAGATCGGCCGCAAGACACAGCATATTCTGTTCAATGGCAATCTACATGCATTCAGTTTCCCAGCTCAGATGGCTCGGCCAGAGGGGAGAGCCCCAGAGCTCAGGAGAAAGACAGGCTGGGCGAGGCGAGAAGCCACGCCGGGGGTCACTGGTCCTATCCACATCTGGGGCCTGTTTCAGTTCCTGGTGCCTCTGCCACCTTCCATCAGTTATTCTCTGCCCCTGGGCCTCTGTGTCATCACTGACAGAACTGGAATAGGATTTTCTCTGTGGTTTCTCCCAGCTCGCCTATTCCTTAGGTATAGGAAAAGAAGTTGCTGACTTTTTTTTTTTAATTGTTATTGACTTTCATTCATTCATATAAAGAGCCCCTTTATCTATCTAGGTCACTTGAGAAGACACAACGCTTGCCCACAAGCAGCAGCAGAGGGGCGGATTCCCCAGAAAGGAGTCCAGTCTTTCCAGGTGTAGTGATATTTTAGCAAGGCCAAGGCTGTGAGTGCTCTGAGCTGGATTCGGTTTTCCTGCATGATGGGGGGTAGGGCAGAGGCAGGTGGTCTGACACCCTGCTTGGGTTATACCCTTTGAACGTGACCTAAGGAGTGAGGCAGAGAGGGGAAGTAAGGTCATACCAGGAGCCCCACTGGCCTAGAGTCCCAGCCGTTCCACCGGGGCTCTGTACCAGGCTTTCAGTGCTAAGTGCCTGGACAGTGTTAGAGCCCTGGGTCGGGAAGAGCTAGTAATCAGTCTCCTGGGGATTCCGACTGTTGGCAGTGTGAGTCTGTGTCCCTCCTCCGCCTCTACAGCCTGAGTGGTCCGGTCAAGCCTCTGATTTTGTCCTTATGTGCTTTTCCGATGGATGGGGGTGAATATTAGGTATAGTACCTGATTGGTTCACAGGCTGGCAAAGAGACGGGCCATCTCCAGGGTACAGGTCAAGTAATAATGGAGATGACATTCCCAAACAGATCTGTGCTCATTCTGTAGAAGTCTAATCTGTATTATAAAGGTAGAGCTTTCTGGATGACCTTGAAGAAGTCACTTCCCTCTCTCCACCTGCTTCTGTGGCTATAAAATAGGAGGACTGGATGGCCATTTTCATTCCTATCAGTCTGATTCCAAATTGGTAACCTCTGGCCCCAAGAATGGGGTTGGACCCTTAGCGTTTGCTTATAAATACTCCAGTTTTGTTTCTTAATATGCAATTTCATTTTATGTGCAAGGTTAGAGGGGCCGCGAGGGAAAGAAAAGTACCTACAACTGCCTGGTTGGCTTCAGCCTAAATCCTAAATTGTGGTATTTGAGTGTCAAAGATGATTGAATGAGGGCAGAAATACCCAAGATGTTGCAGTGCTCCGGTGAACTCCTATTCATCCTCCAGAGACCAGCCATGACATCACCTCTTCAGGGAAGACTTCCCCAACCCTCCAAATAGGGATCTCTCTTCTGCTGGGGCTCCACCAGGTGCTAAAAGCCCAGATATGAGTGAGACACTGTCCCAGCCCCTAAGGGGCCTCCCAGTCATGGTGTGAGATATACAGAGAGGTCCCAGACAAGAAGCTGTGTCACTTATTACCTGGGGGAATCAGAGGTTTCTCAGAGGAGGTGATACCTGAGTCTTCCCAAAGAGCTGAACCTGACTCTGACCCAGTGTCTGGATGTTGCTGCTATTCTGCAGGACATACCAAGGACAGAGGGGCTCGGTTAACTGCACCAAAAGTTTGCAGTTGGCAAAGTCCAGACTATGGGAAACCCTACAGGTCAACAGGCCAGCTTCCTCTACTGATACACTGCAAGGAAATGAAAGGGAAGGAAGATAATCCTAGTGACTGGAAAGAAAAAAGAGCTTAAGAGAGAATCAATTTTAAAGATGAACAAAGTCAAACTATAGGATATAAAGATGCATAACTAGGTGGTACATAAAAATGCAAGGAAGTGATTACTATGCAAGTAGGGATTATGGTGACTTCTGGCTGTGGGGGGCTGTGATGGGGGGCACATAAAAGAGGTTTCTGGGGTGCTGGCAAAGTTCTCTGACCTGAGTGGCATTCTTCTTATAATTCATTAAGACATTGACCTGATGTGTATAGCTTTCGAATCTGTGTTTTATTGTGGAATAAAAGATTTAAAAATCTCTCTGCACTGGAATATTGGATTCAAACTGACAGCAGGAGGCAAAACAGATATACTTGCCAAATTCTGCTTTTAAGTTAAATAATATTCATGTATGGGAAGGAAGAGGCCTGACCTAAAGTAGTGCATAGTTTTTAAAAATATCCTGGAGGTTTGAGCTGCCCACAAATGGCCATCTTCCTACGTGGCTCTCAAAGTGGAGAGCCAGAGGCCCTGCGTTCAGTTCCAGACCCTGGGGGGAGCATATAGGAGGAGGTCTGGGGCGAGCTGGCAGTCAATGAAACTATCTCCGGAATAGTCTATTGCAATTAAAGGGGACAGACAGACTACCATGTATCAGAAAAGGGGGACTTCGCAGCTCTTGTCCTCCCCATAGCGGGGGACTGACTCATTCTCTGGAGGGGGCGTCAGAGTCAGATAGACCTCCTCATGAGGTCATGATGACCAGGCCCCGCTGTGAAAGAGACTCCTATTTTCCACCACCTTGGCAGCCATGAGAAAGATGGGAGGGACAGTTCCAGGTCCCCTTGCTTCTCTCCAAGGTCTGGGCTCTGAGGCAGAAACTGAATTTCAGGCCACAAGGCATTTAGGAAACATCCCTTTCAACGTTACGATCTTGCAACTAAGGAAGTTGAAGTCCAGGGTATGTCAGTGATTTGATAGAGGTCATGCCGGAAACTCAACATAGGTATCTCTTTCCGCCTGGGCCCTCACTCTTCAAGCCAATGACCCACCCACAGCCCTCAAAGTGAGCGTAGATACCTGTGGGCCTTCGAGGTAACCCCAAGACCTCTGTTTCCATGCTCATCCTGGTACTTGGATCTGCCTCTCCTTCACTTCCATCTCCCCTCACCCACCTTAACCTGGGATCTATATTTGACCCTTGTCTCTGGTCCCTTACCTTTGGGGGCCCATGTTTCCTCCAACACCTGTAGGTTGAGCTCCTATGAACCTTGACCCTCTTGTATTGATTTCGGCTTGGTTCATTGCCCGCCCTTGCAAGGGTGAAATTCTCCATTCCGGCTACTACAGAAAACCCAATGTCTAATCTTGGAGTTTCTTCTCATCAGGAATCCAGCTTAAGGGATAAGATTCAAGGCAATATCCAATAGTTTGGGAACTTTCTTCTTCTTCCTATTTCTGAATATCTGGAATCTGTCTCAATTTGTATTTACTAACAATTCCAAGATAACACCGAGTCCCTAGCTCAGGATTCCCTTCAAAAGCCAAGAGCATTTCTTCCATTTACTGGCATCTTAGGGAAAAGATGAATGTATTTCCTTGCTCCCTGAGCCCCATGTCCTGTCTTCTGATAACTCTAGACATCACCTCAGAGACTCTGCTGACATTCAATCCACCTGAAGCTCCCCGTGGTCAACTGTGCAGTGGGGCCCCTGAAGGTAATGTGATTTGGGGTCATATTAATAGAAGTATGGGATGCAGAATGAAGGAGGCAAAGTCCCATTCATGAGACTACCTCTGGAGTAGTATTTTCAGTGCTGAGGATCACAATTGAAGAAGGGGACAGACAGACTAGAGTGATGCAGGAATGAGAAGTTCTCAACACCATGTCATATTAAATGGGGTTGTTTATCCTAGCGATGACTTGGGAGTGTCATAACCGGCTAGGGGCCAGACTGAAAGGATCACACAGGCAGGCACTAGACTCAAACTGTAGCTCACAGGGGCTGGGAAAGGACTAAGCGCCCACCAGTTGAGCGATGCGTTGGCTTTCTCAACAAGAACGAAGGCAGCGAGCACACGTGGGTAACTCACCTTTCAAGAAACAATCAGAAGCCAGAAAACACCGTTCCAGAAATTCCAACGTTCTTTCTGGAAAGTTCTCTCACTCTTAAGACACGCAAACCCAGCGACACGGGACCAACCCTCCCGCGCTGGCGACAGCAGTGCCTACCGTGGGCCCTTCTCCTGGGGCCTCGGTGTCCCCAGCGGTATCAGAGGGATCCCAGAAGAGTCTCGTCCGGCGCAGTGCCGTAGGGCGAGTGGGGCTGCGGGGCGGGGACCAAGCAGGTCCCCCGCAGTCGGGTGAGCCCGGGTGCTCTGGCCCGGGCCTGCGCGGGTGACTGCGCAGCCTGGGGGAGGGGAGGGACCGAGGACGCCGGAACCGAAGCCGAAAAGTAAAAAACGCCACGCAGTTAAGGGACGGCGCACGTGGGGACGACAACGCCTACCCCAACCTCATGCCCCAGGCACGGACGGGGTTCGAACCCGCGATCTTCGGTTTACGAGACCGACGCCTTACCACTTGGCCACCGCGCCTGACAGCCGAGCGAGCGGTGGAAGCTCTCAGTGGAGGGTAGGCGGCGCAGGCGCGGGAAGGGCGGTGCCCCGCCTCCAGCCCCGCCTCCGGCCTGCCGCCTGCCCCTGTAGACCCGCCCCTCTAGACTGGCCGGCCGAAACCCCGCTCTGCCAGACGCCGGGGCCGGTTTAGGGCCGACTCGGGGCGGACGCCGGGCGCCTGCTTCCTGCCCGAGGCGGGACCCGAACTCGCGGCGCGCCGGCCCGGCCCCGCCCTCCTCCCGCGTTCGGGGGTGAGCCGGGGCAGAGACCCGCCGGGGATTGGCTAGGGGCGTCGGCAGGGCCGGGAGCCCAGACGGAGAAAAGCCGAGATCCGGGCCTGGTACAGCGCGAGCGGAAGCGGAGACCGCGGCCGCGCGCCGCCGTGTGACCTTGGCCGGGTCTTTTCCGTGCAGGCTGCAGGTTACGCGGGCAGCGCCGAGCCCACCGGGAGCCGAGGGGGCAAGAAAGACCGTGCAAGCAGGGACGGGACCGGCCTGGGAGAAACGTGCAGCGAGCCGTGAGGGATGAGGGTCAGGCTCCTGGGGCGAGGGGCGAGAACCTTCCCTCGCTGACCCCGCAGGGGCGGCGGCCTGCTTAAGGAAGACCCTCCCCGGCTTGTTCACGCTCCGCCCTTGCCCTTCCTGCCCTGGCACGGGAGACTCTGCCTAAATCTGTTTAGACAAGAGGAGGGCCTTGCCCAGGAGGAATCGGCGGAGATGCCCCCAGGGATGTTCGCAGACCCAGTGCTGATGCGAGTGAACAACGGGAGGCCCCCTGGGCGGAGGAAGCTGATAGTCTGTCCCTGCCATGGAACAGTGGGTCACTTAAAAGGAATGATCTAGATTCAGAGGAATGATGGTCAGCGGAGGTAGTGCGCAGAAGCGCATGTGATTTTAAAAAGCAGGATATAGGACAATACTAACCATTGATTAAAGGAAGAGACGTACAATGTAGGTAAGAGTAAAATATAAAGGAGACTGGCTGGGGATAGGGGACAGAAGGAACTTTATTGGTAATGTTTGGTTTCTTTTCTGTGAAAGGCAAGAAGCTGAAATGGTGGCAATGTGGGTGATTATGGCACTGTATACTTTTTTGTATATCTCGCATTTTGAAAAGTTAATTTTTTCTTTCTTAAAGGAAATTAGGTCCCTCTGTCCTCGTTTGACCTGTGGCCACAGCGTCTGTTCCGGGAGAGGTGGGTGGGAGAAGAGCCCTTTTCCCAGCGCAGGACGTGGCCAACTGCCGGCCTCCAGCCCTCCTTCAGGCCAGCGCCCCGGGTGGGGGTGGGGAGCAGGACACAAGTCAGACCAATGGCCCCATTGCTCGCCCCGCCACCGCAAAGTCATTCTTGCTTATTTATAGAACTTTTTAAGAAGTATGGAATGTGGAGATTTGGGGAAACCTAGGAAAGCTGTTTTTCTGTGGGCTAAAAAACATAACAGTTTATCATCTTGACTATTTAAAAATGTAGTGCCTACTCTCCGGACATCGCTGTGCAACAAATGGAAGTTTTATGGAAACTCTACCGACTCTCTTCCCCAACCTCTGCCCAGCCCCTGGCAACCACCATTCTACTAACTGTGTTTCAGAGTTGGGCTGCTCAGGGTAGCAGGTGGAGTCCTACAGTATTTGTCTTTTTGTTCCTGGCTTATTTCATTTAGCATAATGCGCTCAGGGTTCACCCATGTTGTCACATGACATGATTTCCTTTTTTTAAAAGCTATTTCATTGTTTTTAATATGTTCATTCCTCAATGAACATGTATTTACTTCCACCTCTTTGCCATTGTGACCTGTGTTGCAGTGAACTCAGGTAACAAATAGGTCTTCAATTCTTTTGACTACATAACCCAGAAGTGGGATTGCTGGATCCTATGGTAATTCTATTTTTAATTTTTCCAAGGAAACTCCATACTGTTTTCCATAGTGGCTGCACCATGTTACATTCCCACAGATGGTGTGCAAGGGTTCAAATTTCTTTACATCTGTGCTAGTACTTTTTTTTTTTTATAAATATATACTGGTCATCCTAATGGGTATGAGACAGTATCTCCTTGTCATTGGGTTTGCATTTTCCTGATTGTGATGTCGAGCATATTTTCATATGCTTGTTGTCCATTTGCATATCTTCATTGAAGAAATGTCTGTTTAAGTCCTTTGCCAATTTTTTATTCCGGTTGAGTTTTTTTTAATTGATGGGTTGTAGGGGTTCTTTGTATATCCTAGATACTAACCTGTCAGATACATGGTTGACTAATATTTTCTCCCATTCTGTAGGTTGATTTTTCACTCTATTGTTTCCTTTACAGTACAGAAGTTAAGTTTGGTGTAGTCATTCCCATTTGTCTTTGTTTTCGTTGCCTGTGATTTTGGTATCATATCCGAGAAGTCATTGCCAACTCTGATGCCATGAAGCTTTTCCCCTATTTTTTTTTTCCCTAGAGCTATATCAATTCAGGTCATATGTTTAGGTGTTCCATCCATTTTGAGCTAATTTGCATATGTGGTATAAGGTAAGCATCCACCTTCATTGCTGTGCTTTTGGATATCCAGCTTTCCCAATACCATTTGTTGAAGAAGCAGGAAAGTGTTTAAAATCGTGATGAGGAAACAACAGAGGGTCTGTAGTCACCACCAGAGAGAAGTCCCAGACCCCCATTCTTGTGTGTATAGAACACACCGTAATTTACTTATTCTCAGATGCAGGTTTTTTCTCACATTTTAACAAGTTAGAAATTACGATGACAACTGATTAGTTGATGGAGTCTTATAATTAATTGGTAGTATTTTTTTCCCTTTTTAATGGCCCATAAAATAGCTTTTTAATTGGGGAATTTGATGAAATCAAGTATATATAACACAGAAGAGTCAGATTCCTATTTTCACATTTGTACATTTCACGGTGTTCTGATTTTTCTCACTTACCATTGCAGGATGAGCATTTCCCACTTCCTTAGAAGTGGATCGTTTAATCGACTGTAACCTGTACCGCTCTGGTGTGGGATGTTGATAGTGAGGGCAGCTGGGCATGGGGGAGGGGGTAATATGGGAACTCTCACTCTTGCTGTGGACCTGAAACTGCTCTAAAAAGAAAAATCTGTTTTATTAAAGCACCTTAAAAAAAAAAAAAGACCTAAAAGGAAAAAAGTAGGTAACTTACATTCTTTGCTCTCTAACTCCCTACTCTGAGTCACAGCCAACCCTGGGCTGCACTGAGGTTGCTCCTTGGTAGGGTCACTGTAGGTCTGTCCAGGTCCACTTCTTAGCTGGTAGGTCTAGGATCCTGGTTTTGTCTCCTTCCAGGAGCGAGCAGCTGTAAGGACATGGTCTAACTTGTTTTCTAAACTTACGTACCATTTTAAATACTGAGCTTTTGCATTGGCAAAGACACTGTGAAACTTAACCAAAAGCCTGAGAGCTGATTCCAGAACATAGAGCTCCTAAATGGCAAAGATCAGGCCATCCCCACTTCCATGCAGCACAATAGTAAGAGCATCCCGTCATTCGTTCCTTTAACAAATCCTCACTGAGCACCTACTATATGCTAGACCCTATTCTCGGTGCTGGAGCTATAGAGGAACTAAGCGGCACAGCCCCCTGCCCTTGTGGGGTTTCCATTCTTAAATAAGCAAACCATATACTATATCAGATCATGATAAGTACTAGGGAGAAAAATCAACAGGGAAGGATAGGGCGTTCTGGAGGTGGGAGGAAGGGTTGTAATTTTAAAGAGACAGTCACTGTAGACTGAATGAAGTCTCCCATTCTTTGCTACTTTCCCTTTCTAGAGGCAGAGTCTACGCCCGCCCCCTTGGGACATGGGCGGGCCATCTGGCTTGCTTGACTAGTAGTAGAATGTGGCAAAAGGGATATTGAGTAAATACCCAAGCTTGGGTCTCGAGAAACCTCGCAGCTTCTTCCTGTGGTATCTTGGTATCTTAGAGCTGGGTCCCGAGCCCACTATGTAAGGAAGGCCATCTAACTACTGGGGGACGAGAGCCTATGACAAGTCTCCCAGCTGAAAGCCCGCGCAACGTTATGAGGGCAGCTTGTTACCTAGCAATAGTAGTTCACTGATACAGCAGGTTACATACAACTAGAGTTGTGGCTTCTAGGTTTGTGGGCTGGTGGTTATTTTGCACGGAGGAGTTCAAAGTTGCTCGATGCTGGATGAACGCGGGAGGGGCCGTGCCCTGTGTCCCCTCAGAGGTCAGTTAGCCTCAGTTTCCTTAGCTACAAAGCTGGAGAGTTGGTTAGCTCTTAGCCACAGCCCCGCGTTAATTAAAATTTGAACTCCTTCATTATTCACTGCTAAAGTGAGCAGGGGGGGTGAGATGCCACTTGACCTTCTTTCCTTCCAAGCAACCTGACACTTCCCCCTTGGTCAGGTGTCGTGGTCCCTTGGCCAGCATGAAAGCTCTAAATTGAAGGCTGCTGTTAAAAGGAGGAGAAAGTCCATGCCACTTGAAACCTTTTAAGAGGATCAGGCCACACCTGTCGACATTTAAATGAAGGCTGCTTTTCATATTTAGGGTTAGCGCGGTTTGGTCTTTTCCTCTTCTCTCTCTTTGCCTTCTCGGTGGTTAGTTCGGTTCACTTTCCCTGACTCCTCCTCTCGTTGGTGGAACATTCAGTCTTAACCAGATGGTTCAAGGTGGCTGTGGACTTTAAAGGAGCCAGGAGGGCTCACAGGTGGGTCACGGGCTGAATAAAATCAGGCCACCTCCAAAGCCCCTCAAAACGAGGCAGGAGCCTTGGTGAGCCCTGCTGCTGGGCAGCTCCCGGCCTGGGTTCTTGCCCTGAAGGTGAGCCAGCTCTCGTCTCGTCGACACCCCAGCTGTGTGCTTAAACACCTGCCTGGGGGAGGTCAGAGGACTGACGGACCCCGTCTTTCCCCAAGATGCTTGGGTGGATTCCTTTTGGGGAAGATGGATCTTGTGAGAGGGGGCCTGGCAGCATACTCCTGAGGACCCCCAGAGGCTCAAACAAGACCCTTTTCAGATTCAGGTGTTGGGATGTCTGGAAGGACCCCATGGCCTCCCTCCCGTGACTGGCACTTAGCTGGAGCTCTTGGGTTGGGACCTCTGTCTGCCATGTGGCTGCTTCGGGTTCCGCATAGTGGGGCCTCCAAGAGGGTGCCTCTCGAGGGAAGACAAGTTTCCTTGTGGCCTCATAGGTTAGAGCTGAGAAGTCCCAGGAGATCCCTTCTGCTGCCAATGATGCATGTTTACATCTACTGATCAAAGTAACCAAAGTTGGGGCGCCTGGGTGGCTCAGTGGGTTAAGCCTCTGCCTTTGGCTCAGGGCATGATCTCAGTGTCCTGGGATCGAGCCCTACATTGGGCTCTCCGCTCGGCAGAAAGTCTGCATCCTCCTCTCTGCCTATCTGCCTACTTGTGATCTCTCTCTGTCAAATAAAAAATCTTAAAAAAAAATAACACCAAAGTAACCAAAGTTGGGGGGAGGGGAAATCAACTCCACCTCGCAGTAGGCAGAGGCTAGCACCCAGGGAGGGAGTAAATCAATGGCGGCGATCTTTGGAGCCTTTACCACCTCAATCATTCCCTGACCATGACTTTGAGTATAAGCACTGATGGTGCTCCGCCCTGCCCTGGGAGGACACAGAGAGAGAGAGAGGAAGTTGATGGACATCCTCTGTCTCCACCCCAACCTCAAAAATCAGACTCATCTTGAGGGGTCTCTGATGGGACAGGTTGGACCTGATGTTCTCCCCATCTCCTTCCGGCCCTGCCTGCCCCTGGAGTTGTTTTCACAACATTCCTCCCCCCTCACTCTGCCAAACACCCTCCTACCCACGACTGTGGGCCAGAGTACCGAGGTCTCCCCCAGACACTGCCAGAGACCGCAGATGCCAGCTCTTGGTCTGGGGGGTAGCCTGCTGAACTGGATAAGCTGGGAAAGCCGAGTGGGGGCAGCGGGGCCCGTGGGGCTAGAATGGGGCTAGAGGGGATGAGGCTCTCACAGGCTCCTCTGGACTTATAGCCATCAAACAGGCTGGAGAAAGTGGGCTCAGACTTAAGCGCCTCTGTCCCCTGGGTCTGTGCCTTTTAGGAGCTCTAGGTTTTTTTTTTGTTTTTTTGTTTTTTTGTTTTTTGTTTTTTGTTTTTTTTTAAACCAGAGACCACATCAATGTCATGGAGTGCAAATCAGAACCCAGTGCAAAGAGCTTGGAGTGAAAGCCAGGGCCACGCCAGGGATGGTGGGGGAGGGAGGGAAACTTCCTGCCAAGTTCCTGGAAGGACTGGTTTGAAGCCAGCTGGGGACTTCCTGGCCCCAGAGGCCATAACCTTGCCCTCGGAGGCTTGCAGCATCAGTGACCCTCAGCCCCCTGTACGGTAGGGCCCAGCTTGCCCTGCTGAGCCGCAGGGAAACAACCATCCTTCCGTACACAGCTCCCACCTCCATGCACCTGTTCCCACGGCGCTCTTCACTGTCCCTCTGCTCACGGAGAGCTGGCCCCGGCTCCCGGGCTGGGCACGTGTCCTTTCTCCCTGAAGCCTCTCCAGCCTGAAGTGACATCTCCCTGCTCTGAGCAACCCGCTCCTTGGGCTAATCAGTGGAGTCCCGCTTTGGGAGGACTCTTCCCCTTACCAGCTGCCTGGGTGTGAACCCTGGGTGACCACCTGTGGCGGCTCAGTTTCCTCATCTGTAAAGTGGGGATAACACCACCACCCATCTGGTGGTGGCTGGGAGGATTACAGGACCCAGTGGGCACCAATCACTTGGCGCATTGTCCCGCACGCGGTAAGCCCCAAGTACACGGCCGCTAGCAACAACTACACCGCTGTTGCCTCTGCGGGACACGCACCGCATCAGGCACAGGGGAGGGATGATGCCAAACCCGCCTCCCCAGGGCTGGAAAACCAGAGGGCCGCCACCTGCGAGCCGGCCTGACCCTGCGGGAACCCGCCTCATCCTGCAGCGAGCGCCCCCTGCTGGCCACAGGTCTCGGGGCCGCCGGCGGTGCCCGTGCGGAAGGCCCCCGGTGGGGTGAAAGTGAGGAGCTGCGGGAGTAGCTTTGCCCACCTTTGCACGTAGCTTGGTCATTTTCTGGAGACGGGTTGGCCGGAGTAGGTCCTCCCGGCAAGGCTGTGAGAAGCCTGGCTCCCTTGCCCAAACGACCACTGCCATCTGGCAATTCCAATTCATCCCGCTCAGCAAGCAAACAAATAAAGCCAGGTCTTACCTGAGTCCAGGCTGCCTTCATCTCTCTCTTCCTCTCTCAGGCTGCTGCCTAGTCCCGCCGCCACCCTCTGAAACTGGGCTCCGAGCGGCTGCTCCCTGGCTTAAGATCCTTCCGCTCTCTCCACCCGCTAGGCCTCTTTACCTGATAGGTTCCCTCCCCTCGTCCTCCCCAGTTTCCCTCACCTGGCCTCCTCCTCCTCCTGGCGTCAGCTGACTCCTCCAATGATCTCTGGGGGGATTACATACCAGTGACCCTCACACCTGCCCACAAGCTAGAATCACCTGAGGGGCTTTGAAAAAACCCTTGTGTCCAGCCCAGCCCTTACCACGTGAATCCAGCCCGCTGGGCTGGGGCCTATATCCGTGGGGGTTTCCACTCCCCCAGGTTATTCAAATATGCAGCCAGGATTGAGAACTGCCCGTTCTCACGTGCTGGAGGTGCCCTGCGCATGGGGGTGAGGAGCAGAGCTGTTTTGCTCAGGGTCAACGCTCTGCACCTGTTAGGGGCTGGTGAAACAATTGTTTCGTAGATGAACAAGATCCACCCTTGGTGGGCCAGGCCCGGTACTGCCTCACCAGTCCCCCCTCCCAGCTGAAAGGGCTGTGCTTTCTACCCGCCTCTCCCACATGTGGTTCCTGGGTCCTACAATCCTCCAGGGCTCCTCCGAAATACCCCTTCCTGGAGGAAGCTGTCCCTCATCCCCACTGACCTCAATTCCCTTGCCCGACTCCTGCAGCCCGGCCCCGACCTTGTGCAGCTCATCACCTGGGAGTCAGCTGTGACCCCCCCTTCCCCCAGGGGGACAGAAGCCTCTGCTGTCTTTTCTCTACCTACCCCTAGCACCTAAACTGGTTGGTCGAGTGATTTCAGACGCAGATATTTTTTTTTACCTCTTCAGGAGACTTTGGCCTGGGCCCAGACCATTCTCAAAGGCTCTAAATGGGGGTACCTGGGAGACTCAGATGATTGGGCATCTGCCTTTGGCTCAGGTCATGATCCTGGGGTCCTGAGACTGAGCCCAACGTTGGGCTCCCTGCTCAGCGGGGAGTCTGCTTCTTCCTCTCCCTTTGACCCTCCCCCTTGCTCATCCTCTCTGTCTCTTTCTCTCTCTCAAATAAATAAAATCTTCAAAAAGAATTTTTTTTCAAGGCTCTAAATGAGAGGGCCTGGTAAGTTTGGCCTGACAATGAGCCCTTTGCAGGAACTGTGTGACCTCTAGGGGGCGTAGGGATGATGTCTGAAATAGTCAAGACTTCAGGATTGGTTCTCCAGGACAGCTGAGCAGGGAATGCACCTGGGCGGAGGGCACGACCCGTACACAGAGCAGTGCTTGCTTCCGCCTCTCTCCAGAACAGTAAACAGAGTTGAATTGTGTCCCCTTAAAAGATGCGGAAGTCCTAAGCCCTGGAGCCTGTGAATGTAGCCTTAATTAGGAAAGGGTGTTTGCAGATACAAGTACGTTAAGATGAGGTCATCTTGGTTAGGGTGGAGCTTAATTCAGCCTCTGGGGTCCTTGTAACAACAGGGAAATTTGCACAGAGACCGCAGAGGGAAGATGGCCCGTGTGAAGACAGACGCTCAAGGGGGCTAACAGCTTCTGGAAAGGCCAGCGATTGCTTCTAGGTGGCTGGGTAGGGTGGGGAAGGCAGAACCTGTCTCAAAAAAAAAAAAAAAAAAAAAATAGTGGCAAACTAAGAAGGAATCGATTTCCCAAACTGGGGCACAAGGCAAGCAAACGCTCAGGAGACACCTGCCTGGCAGAGACAGGTCCGGGAAAGGGTTGAGAAAAGAGTCACCACATAAAACGCAAGATGCCCAGTTACATGTGAATTTCAGATATGCAATGGGTAACTTTTAAGTATTGCATGGGAGATATTTAATCTGAAAAATTATCTGAAATCCACATTTAATTGGGCATCCTGTATTTTTATTCGCAGGATCTGGCCACTTAGGAGGGAAAAAGGCACGTTAGGAAGACGGAGGGACCAGAAATCCAGCGCAACGAATTCCCAGTCTTGGGAAGGGACTTGTCCTGGGGGTCTGGGCCGACAGGGAGAGCAGACTCCTCTCTAGGTGCTGGGCCTGGGCCACCTGTGAATCCCCTCCCCACCCCTGGAATCCCACAGTAAGAGGAAGGGGCAGACCGAGGGCAGAAAGCTGAGGCCTCTCAACCTCTCTACCTCAACGCTCCTGGGCTTAGCAGGACTCATGCCGCCAGGTGGGTCTGAAACCAGGTTTGCGGGGAGGACTTGGGCCCGCAACCCAGGGGAGTCGCAGTGGCGGACATGGAGGAAGATGGCCCTGGAGCCTCATTAGAGTGACCAGAGCAAGGTGAGGCCCCCTGGCAGGCCCTTGCTGGGAAAGGGGACGTGGTTGTGGCGAAGACAAGCCCTGGGGGGAGGGACATGGTGGTGTTACAGGGGCCTCTGGGATCCCCATCTCTTCTCCCAGGGATAGCGGGCCAAAACAAGGGTCTGCGGGGTGACCCCCTGCCCCTGGAGGACAGCGCCAGCCACCCTGGGATGCTGGGTGGGGCCTGCTCTTTCTGAAGCTGGTTTGTCCCCAGGGGCCCTGGAACCAGGTCTCCCCTCTTCCACCCTCCCTCCCCAACCACAGAAACTCACCATCAAGTCAGGCAAGAAAAGCAAACTGTTTATTTACACCTGGGCCTGTACATTGGAGTTCCTGAAGGAGCCTGCCTCCGAGAGCCTGCTCCTTTTTGGCTAGAAGCAGGTAGGGGGCAGAGAGCTCGAGGCCCTGGGACACAGCCTTGAGCCTCCCCCCCCCCNAGCCTGGGGGTGGAGGTCTCACCCCAGCGCCGAAGCTAAGTCTGCTTCCAGATGGAGGCTCCTGGGCTGAGACTCAAGGAGAATCCCACAGAGTCAAAGCTTATCTAACAAACCCTTGGGCACGAGGTCACACGTGCAGCTTATCCAATCCGGGCCCCTGGGGGCCCAGCCAAGAGAGCGGGAAGAGCTGGGACGGATGGAGCCGGCAGGCCGTGACCGAGTCCTCAACAAGGCTGGGTCCTGCCGCAGTCCAGCCCGAGGCGGGGAATTAATGGCACTCGGGTCTGAGCACCTTGGGCAGAGGAGGAAGAGCTCGGCAGTTGTTCGTGACTGGCCAGGGCAGCAGCCAGAAGCTTCTTCTTTCTGCCCACTTGGAGTCCAAGGCTGTTGGAGACACCAGACGGCGGTGATCTTGAAGGGAGCCCGATGCCGAGCACCGGGAGCCCCCCTGCTGGACACCCCCCCACCGGTGCCAGGGGCACCGCTGCAGACCCATGACATTCCTGCCCAGGCCAGGACCTACAGAGAGGAAGGGGCGCCCTGCTTTCTAGAAATATTGACACCAATACAGGAAGAGGTTTGTGGGAGAAGGTGCGTTACACGAAGTTACTCTTTTCTGGTGTGCAAGTCTTCTAAACTAGCTGCGGGCGGAATGGGGGGCCAAGTGGGTCCGAGCCCTCGAAGCTTAAGACCATAATGAAAAGAGTTCTGTACAAAGTTACCAAATCTGCAAGGCGGAGCGAGCAGAGGGGGAGGCTGAGCCTCGCAGGGTGGATCAACGTGCGGGGAGGCCTGGCCCGGGAGCACTCCGGGCGTGGTGGAGGCACGCGGACACCAGGTGGGACACTGTGTACACATTTACAGGGCTCGGGAAGGACCAGGGGGAAAGAGAGGATGTAGAAAAGGGGCAGTGGGGACATGGAAACTCCTGTACAGTGGCGACAGGGAAGAAAAAAGGCACAAGGACAACGACCCCAAACCATGCAGACAAAACAAGGCCTGTGCAGCACAGCAAAGCAGAGGGGCCCAGCAGGAGGCTCGGTCTCCCCCAACCCAGGGGCCTGGCAAGAGGCGCAGCCCCCATTCCCCACCTCCCTGCGGCCCAACAGGAGGCGCAGCACCCCCAGGGGCCCGGCAGGAGGCGCAGTCTCCCCCAGCAGCAGCACTGTCCTGCGCTGGTGGCCATGACGGGCCATTCTCAGCCACCCTCTGGCTGGTGGCTCAGGGCAGACAGCCCTCCCCCTACAGTCACAGGGAGAGAGAAGGAGCCTACGAGATCCGAGTTCTGGACGACATCACACTTCACCAGGGGCTATGCTTTTAGAAACCTTTCCAGAAGGCGGCCACTTTTCTCAGGTAGGCAGCAGAGAGTGTGGCAGAAGGGCCTTAGAGCTGTTCTGCCACAAGGCTAGGGCAGGCCCAGAAGGTCCCTAAGGTCAGCGGGTCAAGGGAAGGAACTTGAAGTCATCTGGGGGGTACGGGCCCCTCTGGCTTACAG
The DNA here is from genome assembly GCA_002007465.1 of Ailurus styani. Classification (NCBI taxonomy): domain Eukaryota; kingdom Metazoa; phylum Chordata; class Mammalia; order Carnivora; family Ailuridae; genus Ailurus; species Ailurus styani. The sequence goes on from LNAC01000022.1 coordinate 5,445,758, forward strand.
CCCCCTCCGCAGGCACGGCCGGGGGGATGCCAGCACTTAACTCCTCAACCTAAAACCCTCCTTAGCACTTTCAGAGTCACTATGGACTTGCCGGGCAAATAGTCATTTCTTTGGCACGGTGACCATCCCCAAACTTCCCCGGCTTTTAGGTTTAAATTCGCTAATGCGTGAACATACATAGCCACCGAGCACAAAAAGTGGGCTTAATTCCTCCCTGAGCCACGAGCCCCACTGGCCCCTGCAGGTTTCTGCTGGTTATGAAGCCCCTCGTTGGAATGGAAGCATCTACACAGTGCCCTCCTGACCGTGGACCGGACAGGGTCAGGAACCAGACTTGCCAGCTGATGAGGGCCCGGAGCCTCCAGGACATGGGCCGGGATGCTGGTTTGGCTACTAACAGTGGAAGAACTGGGGGAATGCTCCAACACCCAGCCTGAAAACGGATCAGAGGCAAACCCCACAAAGCCAGCGTCCCCTCCTGCTCGACTGTGCAAGTAGAGGACTGTTTCTGGGGCTGCGTTCAGGGACAGCCCCTCCCCGACCCCTGACTCCAGAATGGGCCCAGGAGGAGACTTGCCCACTCAGGTTCGCTAACCCCCAGGCTGGGGAAAGCATCTGGCCTCCCATTCTGGGGTGAGGGATCTGCTCACTTCTCACCACCCATCAAAGCCACTGACATCCCCACTGTTAAGGTAGCACCTGGATTAACAAACCCCCCAGCCAGTTCTACCCCTGTTTTCTCCAGCCCTGACTAGGAACATTCTAGTCTCCACCTTGGGCTACACAACAGCATGGCCTGGGGAGCTCTTAAGACATCTGGATGCCTGGGCCACACCCAGGCCAATTAAATTGGAATCTTGGGGGTGGGGCAGCGGTCGGTTCAGCCCCATCAGCAGAATTTCGAAAATCTCCCCAGGTTATTCCAATGCACAGCCCAAGCTGAAAACCACTCTTTCAGGTCCAAGTGCTTTGGGAGGTTCCTGAGCTCTGTTTTTGTAATAAGTGAGAAATAAAGTCAAAATAAAGAAATTTCCCTTTGACAAGTCTCAAAGAATCTACAAGCTTAAAATACTTTGTCTAACTTGGCCAATTCAAATTTTTAAATATATCCTTTTTTTCCCTTTCTACTAGAACTTTATAAAGCTCACTCACTGATCTGCAAATTGGCTTCCCCTTGAATGTAAGGGTGGCCAAGTACCGTGTAAAATGTGGGTCTGTTGTAGGACCCCTCTGCGTGCCCCCGGACCACCTCTCAACTTCGTTAGAGGGATTACTACTAATCCCTACTGGGTAGAGTTGCCTGGTTTCGAGAAAACAAAACAAAACAAAAAAAAACCCCAACCCAACCCAAAAACAAAACGCACCTCGGGCACTCAGTTAAGTTACAATCATCTGGGGAGTTGTTCAAACATTCCGATAGCTGGGCCACACCCCGCACCAATGATGTCGGAACCGCCGGGCATTCGGCCCAGGTATCAGAGTTTTTAAATCTCCCCGTTTTCGATGTGTCCCAAGTATTGCGTGGAACAGAACTGCTCCCGGGAATCATGTCTTGTTTGCCTGAAATGCACACCGCGCCGGGCATCGAGGGTCCTACCTAGCGGCTGCAGCACCGGGAGAGCGGAGCGAACTCTCAACCAGAAGAGGGCGGAGCCCAGGAAGGGAGCGGGGTCGGCCCCACCGGCGCCTAGTGAGTCCGGCTCTGGGACCCTCGCTGGGGCCCATGAGGCTTCCATCCCCGCGGCATGCGCCTCCCGCAGGCCAGCTTTCAAGCGTGGAAGAACACTGAAAAACACCAACTAGAAGGACAGCCTAGGTTTCATAAGACGATTTTGGCTGAAGGTTGGATTTAACTTGATGCCTGGGTGACATGAGTTTCGTCTCATTTTAAAGTCGGCCCCCTCTTCCAGAGACCCCACGCCCAGCACCAGGACGGTCCTTAGGCGCCTTTTCAGACTCAGGCTTCCTCAGGGAGGCCGCTCCCGTGGCCCCCCCTTCAGGAAGAAGGCAGCAAAACATTGCGAGCCAATGGCTTTCCACCCCCTTGCCGACAAAGCAGAAATTCCCTTCCCCATAGTGCCTGTGTAAGCCAGGCCTCCCGGGCCTTCTCTGGAATTCCGCATCAGTGCAGCTAAAGGGCATACAAAGTTTTACATATAAAATGCTCACCCCTGGGGCGAGTCCCACAGGCACCAGGACCTTGATCTGGCTAGCCTCCGTAGGACTCCTTCCAATGGAAAATCCAGACAAAAGCCAAGTCATGATATGTCTTCTTTCCTTTCCTTTAATTGGGGGCCATTCCTGCCTTTTAGCAAATTCTCAAGAGACCCACTCCTCCTGCCTTCTTTCTACTGCTGCTGCTGCTGCTTCTCGGACCCCCGGAGGGGCCCAAGGACACCAGTGTCCTAGGCGCTTGAGAGACTCTCAGAAGACCGGCCCCTTGCCCTAGTCTTCCTGGGGTGGGTGACACCCCAAAGTCCTGGATCAGACCAACGCAGCACCATTATCCGAGGCATGAAACAAAGCCCACATATGGGCTTACAGAGAAACCACACAATCCAACAACAGCAGAAGTTGACCGGCTCAGAGTGAAGACCAGTCCTGGACACAGCCTTGCCTTTGTGAGCAGGGAACATGCAACCCCAAGTCCCCAAGCCCCTCTCCACCCTCTACTGCCCTCTCTTCTCTGCGAACACCCCTCCAGGCCCCTCCCCAACATGCCCAAACTTTCCTTTTCCCACCAGAATTGCTGAAGACAATAGGAAACTTCAGTGGAAAAAATAAGACCATACGTGTTTAGATACATATGGATAAAGGAAACGAAACACAAGCCATGTACCACTGAGACAAACTGGAAAACTCAAAGTACCCTATCTGCTGCTAGCTGCCTAGGACAAAAGATCACATTAAAAATCCAGAGTGTGCATTTCCCCCACGTGCCACTGAGGATGGAAGACTAAGGTTTCCCTACAACGTCCCCAGCTGTGTCTCTCACCAGCACGCCTTGCCTGGCTGAGAACAGAATGCAAGAGTGTTTCTAAAATCTGGAACCTGGGGGGCCTCGCCACCCAGCCGAGCCAAGCCCGGAGCTCAGAATCCCCAGGCCGTGCGGAGACTGGGGCGCTGAGCAGCAAGGAAGGCCCACTCCCTGCCCACCGGCGCCCTGGGAACAGTCCCTTCGTGCGTCTCTTCTCAGAAGATGCAGCCAGAGGGAAGGAAACAGGGGTGTGAGTATGCTCCTCCCTGATAAGCAGGTCTTTGGATGCCCCATGCCAGCACTTACTTTGGACACCCCCAGCCCCCAGCTCCCCCGTCTCCTTCCTTTGAATTCCTTCATTGTACACCCAAGTTAAATGCTTATTTTTCACGGTCTTAAAAATGAAACAGAAAGAGGTAGGTAAGCAGGGATGGGGAAGTGTACAGGGAACTCTAAAAATACCAAGAACTCTTAGAATGAAGGTGGCCCCGCGCTAGCTGGGCCTCTGCAGGCCTGAGTCCTTTGGACGCACAGTGCCCAAGGGTCGCGGTGGGCTGCCAGCGGGGAGGGGCTCTGGGAGGGCCTGAGCACCTGGGCTTCAAAGGTGGCCGAAGAGGTTGGGGAGGATGCAGCCGTTGGGCGTTCGAGCTCCTGGAAAGGATCAGACATCGGCTCCCACTCCCGGAGGGAACAGGGGCGGGGGTGAAAGAGCCTGTCTCATTAGAGCATCTTTTAATCCTTCTCCCCAGAGGTAGAATCATTTTTGTCCAGTATCTGAGACACCATCTTCCAGTTCTTGTTATTACAGTAACTCCCGATCGCAGACCTTGCCCCTCCCACCTCCAGGACCATCTGCCCCTGCAGACGGGCCACAGAATGAGGGGACAGGAAGGGCGCAGATGTCCTCCACAGCCACGGCCCCATGCTCACCCCTTGCTGCGTGCACGGCTTCCCCCGACATACACACCAGTACACACGACGTGGTGGCCGGAGATACATTTACAGTGTGTGTGTATGTGTGCGTGCATGTGCGTGTGCGCGCGCGCGTGCGTGCGTGTGTGTGTGTGTGTGTGTGTGTGAGGCCCGGCTTGGGCCGCATCCCCAAGCAGGGTCTGCCCCTTGGTCCCAGGATCTGGGGGTCTGAGGGTCCCCAAGGCCGCTCTGCAGCCAGCCCTTGTCTCAGTGTTTGATCTCAAGGATGGAGGGGTTGTGGTCCAGGATGGCAAGGATTATCTTGTCCATGTACTGCCGCAGCCGGAAGTTGATCTCCTCCTGCTCCTTCAGGGCTTCCATGAGCTGGAGGGAATGGGAGACTTGCATCAGAGGCTGGGCCCGGGCTCCGGTGCACAGGGAGCCGACTCCCAGCTCGCAAGCGAGCCAGTCCCCAACGACCGAGGGGCTCAGGAGACCCTGGGCAAGGCAGGCCCCAGGACCAACCTCAGCACTCGGCCGCCGGAACCAAGCTAAAGCAGCAAGAGCTCACACCTGAGGAGTGTGAGCCGTGTACCTGCCCGGGCCTGCCCCCAGGTGGTCTGTGGAGGGACCCAAGTGGGAGCAATTATTTGGAACAGGCTGAGGACACTGGCCAACAACATTTATGATCGAAAACGACATCCCAAGTCCCAGGGCCCTAAGACTCCTACGGCTTCTGGCAGTTTCCTCTACCTGAAATGGCCCCCTCACCACCCCAGCCCCTCCATTCCCCCCTGTGCGGGTCCATTCCTGACGTGTCCTTTAGGAGGAAAGGCTGGCTCTGCCTCCAGGCTGGAAGCCCCTGAGACTAGGGGTCAGCTCTTAGCTCTGTGTCCCAAGCACAGGGTAAGGGGGTTTAGGGACTACTTTCAATTCACGTTAAAATGTAACCAGGGCATTCTGGAGGTCTGGGCCTTTGTAACCACACCCTGGTGGGGCAGAAAGAATGGACTTCGGTTCTGGAGACGTGGGCCCTCCACTCCCCACAAGTTGATGATCCTGTGTCCTAGTTCCCCAATCTGCAACATGGAAGCGTCCAGAAAGCCTCTCGGTTGTCAGAAGATCTAGGACAAGCAGGTGCTCAGGAAAGGCTAGGGTCCTTCCCCTCTTGGCTTGAGGGAGAGGAGTTCTATCCTCTCCCGCGCCGATCAGCTGGCATGCTTGCAGCAGAGTCAAACTCCACTCTGTTCCCAAAGCCAGGCTTCCCCCAGCATGTGCAGGAAATCAGAGCTGACGGAGCTCCACCTATAGGCTCTGGTGGGCTGTTCCTGCTCTGGGTGGCCTGGGGCTTATCATCACAGCACACAGGAATGGGACAGGACTCACAGAGGAGAGGCCGCGGCCCCAAAGCAAGAACGAATGGGCACGTTACCTCATCGCGAGAGGCTGTGTCTATTTCTGCAGCCAGAGACTGGGCTTTGGTCTGGGTGGCAAAGAGGTTCTTTGCTTCATAGAGGCTGAGGCTCAATATCTGTCCATTCAAGTCATCATTCTGATCCCGCAGCTTATGATTCTCCTGTGGTGGAGGACAAAGGTGACATCAGCTCCCGGAAGCGTCCAGAACCCACCAGAACCCATTTCTTGGCACTCACTGTCTCCTGACTCCTACCAGCACCCTCCCCTTGTGTGCGTCATGGCCAGCTCAAGAGGCCCATAGATGATGTGGCCTCTGCCAGGCTTAGGAGGGAGGTCTGGATCTTGGGAGGTGACGGGGTCCCGAGAAGGAGTTACAGGCCTGCTCCGGGGAACTACGTTTCCAGACGGGGCAGGGCTCCTGTCTACTCTTCCTCCCTGGGGGAGGGGGAGCCAGAAGAGGAGCTCCTGAGGCCCCACGTGGGGACACGGCCCAGCAGGTGGCTCCTTTTCCAGCCTGGGCCCTCCGTGAAGAGTGAGGCTTGGGGGCCTCTGGGCCGGCAGCTAGGTTTGGAATCCCGCTCCAGGAGAACCCTTTCCAGGGGCACCTTTGCTCCTGAGTGCAAGGTGGCCCCACAGTGCCCTGCCCAGACCCCATGGGCCAGCACCACGTGCTAGCGTTTCCTGCAAGTCTCCTAAGTGCTCACACCTGGGACCTTGGACACCCCGTCATGAACGAGGCAGGGCTGGGGTTTAGGACTGCTGTGGGATGTGGTGAAGCCGACTCAGGGGTGTAATTTATAGAGCAGTTCCCCACTCCCAGGGTCGGGCTAGGCTGAGTGGGGGCTTCACTCACCAGCGTCACTCATCGCTTGGTCTTTGCCGCCACCTCCCCCCGCACCCCCATCCCACTTCCCCAGCTGGTCTCCGATCACGGGACTGCTCCCGGGAACCATTTGAAATGGAACCCTGGGCTCAGGATCTGCTTCTGGGAGAACCCAACACAGCAAGACACCAATCTGTAACTGGGTGGAGTCTCACCCTCCACGCCGTCACCAAGGACAGCAAAGTGCTGTCCAAGGAAGGCCCCTGGGGTTTGCAGCAGATGCAGCCTAGAGGGAAGCTGCCCTGCTGAGCAGCCCCGCCAGCCAGGGAAGGCGGTGCTGCAGCTCTCCGACCCTCTGGGGGGATCCAGCCCGTGGGGAGGGGGACCCACCTGCTTGAGCCGCTTGACCTCATGCTCCAGCTCCACCTCGCGGGCCCTGGCGCTGAACTCGCCCAGGCCGGAGGACGAGCTGCGACCCCTGCCTGGCCGCTCGCAGTCCAGCTTGTACATCTGCAGGTGCTCCAGCTCCTTCCGCAAGTCCTCGATGAGCTGCGTGGGAGACAGGCGGGTGGGCGGGGGCGGGGCTGCGGGAGGGCGCCCTGGTGTTCCCCAACGCTCCCCGGCCCGGGGCCCACCTCTTGCGTCGCCTCCCGTTCCTTCTGGAACTCTAGGCGGTTCTGCCGCAGCTTGTCCATCATGCGCTTGTACAAGTCCGTCTCATCCTTGAGCCGCAGGCTCGTGTCCTCCAGCCGGTCGGACATGCGCTGCCGCTCCTGGAGTGGGGGACCGGGTCAGGGCGGAGCGCTCCGAGAGAGGCTCCCTACACCCCGGGGACTCGGGGGAGGTCTGCATCGGCCGCCTCGACAGACGGACAATCCGGCCAGCCCCCTGGACACAGCCCTCGCAGTCCCGGCTTAAAGAAACAGCCAGGTCCCTTAGGATTCTAGAAACACAGCTGAAAAAATGCTGGGCCTCTGACGTCCTTGAATGGTGCCGAATGAAACCTGAATCAGGGGCGGCCAAAGAGAAGCTAACCTCCTTCTCTCTTTTTTATTATTTACTACATTCGCTCTAAAAAATAAACTTGGAAAATCAGAAATATAGAAAGACAGACTACTATTCTTATTTTATTGCCTGTTGTTAGGGCAATTCTATTAGACTGAAGGCCTTTGTGGCCAACATTGCCTCTCTGGGGATTCAGCTCAAGAAGGGGCGCCTGGGTGGCTCAGTCGTTAAGCGTCTGCCTTTGGCTCAGGTCATGACCCCAGGGTCCTGGGATCGAGCCCCGAGTTGGGCTCCCTGCTCGGCAGGAAGCTTGCTTCTCCCTCTCCCACTCCCCCTGCTTGTGTTCCCCCCTCTCTAACTGTATCTCTCTGTCAAATAAATAAATAAAATCTTAAAAAAAAAAAAAAAAAAAAAAACCC
>LNAC01000022.1:5454744-5490449 GCA_002007465.1 Ailurus styani
CCCCCCCCCGTCCCCCTTCCCCCTTCCCCTGGAGCCTGGGGGTGGAGGTCTCACCCCAGCGCCGAAGCTAAGTCTGCTTCCAGATGGAGGCTCCTGGGCTGAGACTCAAGGAGAATCCCACAGAGTCAAAGCTTATCTAACAAACCCTTGGGCACGAGGTCACACGTGCAGCTTATCCAATCCGGGCCCCTGGGGGCCCAGCCAAGAGAGCGGGAAGAGCTGGGACGGATGGAGCCGGCAGGCCGTGACCGAGTCCTCAACAAGGCTGGGTCCTGCCGCAGTCCAGCCCGAGGCGGGGAATTAATGGCACTCGGGTCTGAGCACCTTGGGCAGAGGAGGAAGAGCTCGGCAGTTGTTCGTGACTGGCCAGGGCAGCAGCCAGAAGCTTCTTCTTTCTGCCCACTTGGAGTCCAAGGCTGTTGGAGACACCAGACGGCGGTGATCTTGAAGGGAGCCCGATGCCGAGCACCGGGAGCCCCCCTGCTGGACACCCCCCCACCGGTGCCAGGGGCACCGCTGCAGACCCATGACATTCCTGCCCAGGCCAGGACCTACAGAGAGGAAGGGGCGCCCTGCTTTCTAGAAATATTGACACCAATACAGGAAGAGGTTTGTGGGAGAAGGTGCGTTACACGAAGTTACTCTTTTCTGGTGTGCAAGTCTTCTAAACTAGCTGCGGGCGGAATGGGGGGCCAAGTGGGTCCGAGCCCTCGAAGCTTAAGACCATAATGAAAAGAGTTCTGTACAAAGTTACCAAATCTGCAAGGCGGAGCGAGCAGAGGGGGAGGCTGAGCCTCGCAGGGTGGATCAACGTGCGGGGAGGCCTGGCCCGGGAGCACTCCGGGCGTGGTGGAGGCACGCGGACACCAGGTGGGACACTGTGTACACATTTACAGGGCTCGGGAAGGACCAGGGGGAAAGAGAGGATGTAGAAAAGGGGCAGTGGGGACATGGAAACTCCTGTACAGTGGCGACAGGGAAGAAAAAAGGCACAAGGACAACGACCCCAAACCATGCAGACAAAACAAGGCCTGTGCAGCACAGCAAAGCAGAGGGGCCCAGCAGGAGGCTCGGTCTCCCCCAACCCAGGGGCCTGGCAAGAGGCGCAGCCCCCATTCCCCACCTCCCTGCGGCCCAACAGGAGGCGCAGCACCCCCAGGGGCCCGGCAGGAGGCGCAGTCTCCCCCAGCAGCAGCACTGTCCTGCGCTGGTGGCCATGACGGGCCATTCTCAGCCACCCTCTGGCTGGTGGCTCAGGGCAGACAGCCCTCCCCCTACAGTCACAGGGAGAGAGAAGGAGCCTACGAGATCCGAGTTCTGGACGACATCACACTTCACCAGGGGCTATGCTTTTAGAAACCTTTCCAGAAGGCGGCCACTTTTCTCAGGTAGGCAGCAGAGAGTGTGGCAGAAGGGCCTTAGAGCTGTTCTGCCACAAGGCTAGGGCAGGCCCAGAAGGTCCCTAAGGTCAGCGGGTCAAGGGAAGGAACTTGAAGTCATCTGGGGGGTACGGGCCCCTCTGGCTTACAGCCCCCTCCGCAGGCACGGCCGGGGGGATGCCAGCACTTAACTCCTCAACCTAAAACCCTCCTTAGCACTTTCAGAGTCACTATGGACTTGCCGGGCAAATAGTCATTTCTTTGGCACGGTGACCATCCCCAAACTTCCCCGGCTTTTAGGTTTAAATTCGCTAATGCGTGAACATACATAGCCACCGAGCACAAAAAGTGGGCTTAATTCCTCCCTGAGCCACGAGCCCCACTGGCCCCTGCAGGTTTCTGCTGGTTATGAAGCCCCTCGTTGGAATGGAAGCATCTACACAGTGCCCTCCTGACCGTGGACCGGACAGGGTCAGGAACCAGACTTGCCAGCTGATGAGGGCCCGGAGCCTCCAGGACATGGGCCGGGATGCTGGTTTGGCTACTAACAGTGGAAGAACTGGGGGAATGCTCCAACACCCAGCCTGAAAACGGATCAGAGGCAAACCCCACAAAGCCAGCGTCCCCTCCTGCTCGACTGTGCAAGTAGAGGACTGTTTCTGGGGCTGCGTTCAGGGACAGCCCCTCCCCGACCCCTGACTCCAGAATGGGCCCAGGAGGAGACTTGCCCACTCAGGTTCGCTAACCCCCAGGCTGGGGAAAGCATCTGGCCTCCCATTCTGGGGTGAGGGATCTGCTCACTTCTCACCACCCATCAAAGCCACTGACATCCCCACTGTTAAGGTAGCACCTGGATTAACAAACCCCCCAGCCAGTTCTACCCCTGTTTTCTCCAGCCCTGACTAGGAACATTCTAGTCTCCACCTTGGGCTACACAACAGCATGGCCTGGGGAGCTCTTAAGACATCTGGATGCCTGGGCCACACCCAGGCCAATTAAATTGGAATCTTGGGGGTGGGGCAGCGGTCGGTTCAGCCCCATCAGCAGAATTTCGAAAATCTCCCCAGGTTATTCCAATGCACAGCCCAAGCTGAAAACCACTCTTTCAGGTCCAAGTGCTTTGGGAGGTTCCTGAGCTCTGTTTTTGTAATAAGTGAGAAATAAAGTCAAAATAAAGAAATTTCCCTTTGACAAGTCTCAAAGAATCTACAAGCTTAAAATACTTTGTCTAACTTGGCCAATTCAAATTTTTAAATATATCCTTTTTTTCCCTTTCTACTAGAACTTTATAAAGCTCACTCACTGATCTGCAAATTGGCTTCCCCTTGAATGTAAGGGTGGCCAAGTACCGTGTAAAATGTGGGTCTGTTGTAGGACCCCTCTGCGTGCCCCCGGACCACCTCTCAACTTCGTTAGAGGGATTACTACTAATCCCTACTGGGTAGAGTTGCCTGGTTTCGAGAAAACAAAACAAAACAAAAAAAAACCCCAACCCAACCCAAAAACAAAACGCACCTCGGGCACTCAGTTAAGTTACAATCATCTGGGGAGTTGTTCAAACATTCCGATAGCTGGGCCACACCCCGCACCAATGATGTCGGAACCGCCGGGCATTCGGCCCAGGTATCAGAGTTTTTAAATCTCCCCGTTTTCGATGTGTCCCAAGTATTGCGTGGAACAGAACTGCTCCCGGGAATCATGTCTTGTTTGCCTGAAATGCACACCGCGCCGGGCATCGAGGGTCCTACCTAGCGGCTGCAGCACCGGGAGAGCGGAGCGAACTCTCAACCAGAAGAGGGCGGAGCCCAGGAAGGGAGCGGGGTCGGCCCCACCGGCGCCTAGTGAGTCCGGCTCTGGGACCCTCGCTGGGGCCCATGAGGCTTCCATCCCCGCGGCATGCGCCTCCCGCAGGCCAGCTTTCAAGCGTGGAAGAACACTGAAAAACACCAACTAGAAGGACAGCCTAGGTTTCATAAGACGATTTTGGCTGAAGGTTGGATTTAACTTGATGCCTGGGTGACATGAGTTTCGTCTCATTTTAAAGTCGGCCCCCTCTTCCAGAGACCCCACGCCCAGCACCAGGACGGTCCTTAGGCGCCTTTTCAGACTCAGGCTTCCTCAGGGAGGCCGCTCCCGTGGCCCCCCCTTCAGGAAGAAGGCAGCAAAACATTGCGAGCCAATGGCTTTCCACCCCCTTGCCGACAAAGCAGAAATTCCCTTCCCCATAGTGCCTGTGTAAGCCAGGCCTCCCGGGCCTTCTCTGGAATTCCGCATCAGTGCAGCTAAAGGGCATACAAAGTTTTACATATAAAATGCTCACCCCTGGGGCGAGTCCCACAGGCACCAGGACCTTGATCTGGCTAGCCTCCGTAGGACTCCTTCCAATGGAAAATCCAGACAAAAGCCAAGTCATGATATGTCTTCTTTCCTTTCCTTTAATTGGGGGCCATTCCTGCCTTTTAGCAAATTCTCAAGAGACCCACTCCTCCTGCCTTCTTTCTACTGCTGCTGCTGCTGCTTCTCGGACCCCCGGAGGGGCCCAAGGACACCAGTGTCCTAGGCGCTTGAGAGACTCTCAGAAGACCGGCCCCTTGCCCTAGTCTTCCTGGGGTGGGTGACACCCCAAAGTCCTGGATCAGACCAACGCAGCACCATTATCCGAGGCATGAAACAAAGCCCACATATGGGCTTACAGAGAAACCACACAATCCAACAACAGCAGAAGTTGACCGGCTCAGAGTGAAGACCAGTCCTGGACACAGCCTTGCCTTTGTGAGCAGGGAACATGCAACCCCAAGTCCCCAAGCCCCTCTCCACCCTCTACTGCCCTCTCTTCTCTGCGAACACCCCTCCAGGCCCCTCCCCAACATGCCCAAACTTTCCTTTTCCCACCAGAATTGCTGAAGACAATAGGAAACTTCAGTGGAAAAAATAAGACCATACGTGTTTAGATACATATGGATAAAGGAAACGAAACACAAGCCATGTACCACTGAGACAAACTGGAAAACTCAAAGTACCCTATCTGCTGCTAGCTGCCTAGGACAAAAGATCACATTAAAAATCCAGAGTGTGCATTTCCCCCACGTGCCACTGAGGATGGAAGACTAAGGTTTCCCTACAACGTCCCCAGCTGTGTCTCTCACCAGCACGCCTTGCCTGGCTGAGAACAGAATGCAAGAGTGTTTCTAAAATCTGGAACCTGGGGGGCCTCGCCACCCAGCCGAGCCAAGCCCGGAGCTCAGAATCCCCAGGCCGTGCGGAGACTGGGGCGCTGAGCAGCAAGGAAGGCCCACTCCCTGCCCACCGGCGCCCTGGGAACAGTCCCTTCGTGCGTCTCTTCTCAGAAGATGCAGCCAGAGGGAAGGAAACAGGGGTGTGAGTATGCTCCTCCCTGATAAGCAGGTCTTTGGATGCCCCATGCCAGCACTTACTTTGGACACCCCCAGCCCCCAGCTCCCCCGTCTCCTTCCTTTGAATTCCTTCATTGTACACCCAAGTTAAATGCTTATTTTTCACGGTCTTAAAAATGAAACAGAAAGAGGTAGGTAAGCAGGGATGGGGAAGTGTACAGGGAACTCTAAAAATACCAAGAACTCTTAGAATGAAGGTGGCCCCGCGCTAGCTGGGCCTCTGCAGGCCTGAGTCCTTTGGACGCACAGTGCCCAAGGGTCGCGGTGGGCTGCCAGCGGGGAGGGGCTCTGGGAGGGCCTGAGCACCTGGGCTTCAAAGGTGGCCGAAGAGGTTGGGGAGGATGCAGCCGTTGGGCGTTCGAGCTCCTGGAAAGGATCAGACATCGGCTCCCACTCCCGGAGGGAACAGGGGCGGGGGTGAAAGAGCCTGTCTCATTAGAGCATCTTTTAATCCTTCTCCCCAGAGGTAGAATCATTTTTGTCCAGTATCTGAGACACCATCTTCCAGTTCTTGTTATTACAGTAACTCCCGATCGCAGACCTTGCCCCTCCCACCTCCAGGACCATCTGCCCCTGCAGACGGGCCACAGAATGAGGGGACAGGAAGGGCGCAGATGTCCTCCACAGCCACGGCCCCATGCTCACCCCTTGCTGCGTGCACGGCTTCCCCCGACATACACACCAGTACACACGACGTGGTGGCCGGAGATACATTTACAGTGTGTGTGTATGTGTGCGTGCATGTGCGTGTGCGCGCGCGCGTGCGTGCGTGTGTGTGTGTGTGTGTGTGTGTGAGGCCCGGCTTGGGCCGCATCCCCAAGCAGGGTCTGCCCCTTGGTCCCAGGATCTGGGGGTCTGAGGGTCCCCAAGGCCGCTCTGCAGCCAGCCCTTGTCTCAGTGTTTGATCTCAAGGATGGAGGGGTTGTGGTCCAGGATGGCAAGGATTATCTTGTCCATGTACTGCCGCAGCCGGAAGTTGATCTCCTCCTGCTCCTTCAGGGCTTCCATGAGCTGGAGGGAATGGGAGACTTGCATCAGAGGCTGGGCCCGGGCTCCGGTGCACAGGGAGCCGACTCCCAGCTCGCAAGCGAGCCAGTCCCCAACGACCGAGGGGCTCAGGAGACCCTGGGCAAGGCAGGCCCCAGGACCAACCTCAGCACTCGGCCGCCGGAACCAAGCTAAAGCAGCAAGAGCTCACACCTGAGGAGTGTGAGCCGTGTACCTGCCCGGGCCTGCCCCCAGGTGGTCTGTGGAGGGACCCAAGTGGGAGCAATTATTTGGAACAGGCTGAGGACACTGGCCAACAACATTTATGATCGAAAACGACATCCCAAGTCCCAGGGCCCTAAGACTCCTACGGCTTCTGGCAGTTTCCTCTACCTGAAATGGCCCCCTCACCACCCCAGCCCCTCCATTCCCCCCTGTGCGGGTCCATTCCTGACGTGTCCTTTAGGAGGAAAGGCTGGCTCTGCCTCCAGGCTGGAAGCCCCTGAGACTAGGGGTCAGCTCTTAGCTCTGTGTCCCAAGCACAGGGTAAGGGGGTTTAGGGACTACTTTCAATTCACGTTAAAATGTAACCAGGGCATTCTGGAGGTCTGGGCCTTTGTAACCACACCCTGGTGGGGCAGAAAGAATGGACTTCGGTTCTGGAGACGTGGGCCCTCCACTCCCCACAAGTTGATGATCCTGTGTCCTAGTTCCCCAATCTGCAACATGGAAGCGTCCAGAAAGCCTCTCGGTTGTCAGAAGATCTAGGACAAGCAGGTGCTCAGGAAAGGCTAGGGTCCTTCCCCTCTTGGCTTGAGGGAGAGGAGTTCTATCCTCTCCCGCGCCGATCAGCTGGCATGCTTGCAGCAGAGTCAAACTCCACTCTGTTCCCAAAGCCAGGCTTCCCCCAGCATGTGCAGGAAATCAGAGCTGACGGAGCTCCACCTATAGGCTCTGGTGGGCTGTTCCTGCTCTGGGTGGCCTGGGGCTTATCATCACAGCACACAGGAATGGGACAGGACTCACAGAGGAGAGGCCGCGGCCCCAAAGCAAGAACGAATGGGCACGTTACCTCATCGCGAGAGGCTGTGTCTATTTCTGCAGCCAGAGACTGGGCTTTGGTCTGGGTGGCAAAGAGGTTCTTTGCTTCATAGAGGCTGAGGCTCAATATCTGTCCATTCAAGTCATCATTCTGATCCCGCAGCTTATGATTCTCCTGTGGTGGAGGACAAAGGTGACATCAGCTCCCGGAAGCGTCCAGAACCCACCAGAACCCATTTCTTGGCACTCACTGTCTCCTGACTCCTACCAGCACCCTCCCCTTGTGTGCGTCATGGCCAGCTCAAGAGGCCCATAGATGATGTGGCCTCTGCCAGGCTTAGGAGGGAGGTCTGGATCTTGGGAGGTGACGGGGTCCCGAGAAGGAGTTACAGGCCTGCTCCGGGGAACTACGTTTCCAGACGGGGCAGGGCTCCTGTCTACTCTTCCTCCCTGGGGGAGGGGGAGCCAGAAGAGGAGCTCCTGAGGCCCCACGTGGGGACACGGCCCAGCAGGTGGCTCCTTTTCCAGCCTGGGCCCTCCGTGAAGAGTGAGGCTTGGGGGCCTCTGGGCCGGCAGCTAGGTTTGGAATCCCGCTCCAGGAGAACCCTTTCCAGGGGCACCTTTGCTCCTGAGTGCAAGGTGGCCCCACAGTGCCCTGCCCAGACCCCATGGGCCAGCACCACGTGCTAGCGTTTCCTGCAAGTCTCCTAAGTGCTCACACCTGGGACCTTGGACACCCCGTCATGAACGAGGCAGGGCTGGGGTTTAGGACTGCTGTGGGATGTGGTGAAGCCGACTCAGGGGTGTAATTTATAGAGCAGTTCCCCACTCCCAGGGTCGGGCTAGGCTGAGTGGGGGCTTCACTCACCAGCGTCACTCATCGCTTGGTCTTTGCCGCCACCTCCCCCCGCACCCCCATCCCACTTCCCCAGCTGGTCTCCGATCACGGGACTGCTCCCGGGAACCATTTGAAATGGAACCCTGGGCTCAGGATCTGCTTCTGGGAGAACCCAACACAGCAAGACACCAATCTGTAACTGGGTGGAGTCTCACCCTCCACGCCGTCACCAAGGACAGCAAAGTGCTGTCCAAGGAAGGCCCCTGGGGTTTGCAGCAGATGCAGCCTAGAGGGAAGCTGCCCTGCTGAGCAGCCCCGCCAGCCAGGGAAGGCGGTGCTGCAGCTCTCCGACCCTCTGGGGGGATCCAGCCCGTGGGGAGGGGGACCCACCTGCTTGAGCCGCTTGACCTCATGCTCCAGCTCCACCTCGCGGGCCCTGGCGCTGAACTCGCCCAGGCCGGAGGACGAGCTGCGACCCCTGCCTGGCCGCTCGCAGTCCAGCTTGTACATCTGCAGGTGCTCCAGCTCCTTCCGCAAGTCCTCGATGAGCTGCGTGGGAGACAGGCGGGTGGGCGGGGGCGGGGCTGCGGGAGGGCGCCCTGGTGTTCCCCAACGCTCCCCGGCCCGGGGCCCACCTCTTGCGTCGCCTCCCGTTCCTTCTGGAACTCTAGGCGGTTCTGCCGCAGCTTGTCCATCATGCGCTTGTACAAGTCCGTCTCATCCTTGAGCCGCAGGCTCGTGTCCTCCAGCCGGTCGGACATGCGCTGCCGCTCCTGGAGTGGGGGACCGGGTCAGGGCGGAGCGCTCCGAGAGAGGCTCCCTACACCCCGGGGACTCGGGGGAGGTCTGCATCGGCCGCCTCGACAGACGGACAATCCGGCCAGCCCCCTGGACACAGCCCTCGCAGTCCCGGCTTAAAGAAACAGCCAGGTCCCTTAGGATTCTAGAAACACAGCTGAAAAAATGCTGGGCCTCTGACGTCCTTGAATGGTGCCGAATGAAACCTGAATCAGGGGCGGCCAAAGAGAAGCTAACCTCCTTCTCTCTTTTTTATTATTTACTACATTCGCTCTAAAAAATAAACTTGGAAAATCAGAAATATAGAAAGACAGACTACTATTCTTATTTTATTGCCTGTTGTTAGGGCAATTCTATTAGACTGAAGGCCTTTGTGGCCAACATTGCCTCTCTGGGGATTCAGCTCAAGAAGGGGCGCCTGGGTGGCTCAGTCGTTAAGCGTCTGCCTTTGGCTCAGGTCATGACCCCAGGGTCCTGGGATCGAGCCCCGAGTTGGGCTCCCTGCTCGGCAGGAAGCTTGCTTCTCCCTCTCCCACTCCCCCTGCTTGTGTTCCCCCCTCTCTAACTGTATCTCTCTGTCAAATAAATAAATAAAATCTTAAAAAAAAAAAAAAAAAAAAAAGATCCGACTCTGAGACGCCCAGACCTGCTGCTCACCTCATCCAGCTTCTCCGTCTGTGCCTTGAGCCGGGTCACTGTTGTTCTGAGCTCGGCATTTTCCTCTTCTAGCTGCTGCACCCTGGGGAAAGGAGAGGACCTTACAACAGATCGGCAATTTGCAGTGAATTTGCAGCGATTCCCCGCTGCCTGGAGGAGGGAATGTTCCAGAAAGCAAGGGAGAGCTAGCAATCGAGAGAGCGAGAGAATACAATAGTTATTCCAGATGATAATACAGCTTTAAGCTTCCTGCCCCCCAAGGCAAAAGAGTAAAGACACTGAATAACCATCCTTATGTTTCTGATAAAAGAAAACACTCATCTGTGAGTAAGCATGTAGGATTCTTTTTGCATGCATCCTTAGAGCCTGAAACAACACGGGGGAAGTTTTTCTGCTAAACAGAGAGAAAGTCCTCCTTTGGCTGGATGCAGCTGGGCCATCCTGTTAGAACTCACACTCCGAGGGCAACGACATATTTGCTTGTCTTCCAACCCCCCAGCACCGCCCCCCAGGCTCTTCGCTAGGCTTGCCCAGGGGCCGCCTCCACACACCCACAGGCACAGTTCTGATGGTCGTGATCCTCTGTGTTAGTGTTACAGGGGGCTGTGCTTACGGGATTCCACAGGGAAGACACAACCCAGGTACCCAGGTCATCGTAAATGACCAGAAAAGAGGGCCCAGAGTTGGTATGTCAGTGCCAGCGAACAGGGCAGGGTCATTTCTGCCACGGATCCCTACAGAACATTCCCTCTCCTTCGCACCTGTCCCTTCCTTCCTGGAGCGATGGCCTCCTGGCCTTCACCGCCCTCTGGGCTTCCCAGAGCTCTCTAGGAGCACAGGGGCAGGTGTCCTCTCTGCCAGGGACCCACGTGGCCTCCAGGGAGCCTCGCTGGCCTGGCTCATTAGTGACGCACCTGCCTTCATGATCTCTGGGGGGCAGGGAGAGAGGGATGCCAGAGGGGGAAACAGAGGCCCAGGAAAGGACACGGTGGATCCAAAGTCATGGAGCTAAAGGGTGACCAACCCGGATTCCCAGGTCAGTACTCCTCTCTCTGCCGGCCTCAGCTTCCAACAGCTATCCCTGCAGCTCAGAAGCCCAAAGCAAACCAGGCCCCGCTTTTCCATTTACCTTGACCCCTGGGGCCCGGGGTCAGGGCACCCGAGGCTCCAGGGTCAGGGAGAATCTGACAGCAGGGGGAGCTCCAAGCCTGGACATCAGACCCAGCCCAGGACTAGGGGCAAGAGCTTGGTTTTTCCACCTGCTCTCTTGATGACAGACGTGCGCTGTTTCCAGCTGTCCCTAGTGTGAACAGTGCCACTACGGAGGTTCTTTTACGGACTTCCCGGCAAACACGTCCAGGTGCTCAGGTACAGAGAGAGAACTGTCAGAACAGGGGGCTTTCCTTCAGGCTCCGCGTTCCGATCTACACGATGGGGACAGTGCCTGCCCCACAGGCCTGGATGAGGCGTGGAAGGTGCGTGCGAGGGCCGAGGGCCCCGGGGAGAGGCCCACCTGGTGTTGAGCAGTTCGATCTCCGTGCTCTTCTCCCTCTCCAGCTTGCTGTAGGCCTCGCGGTGCCGCCGTGCCTCCTCCTCCAGGGCCTGCTCGGCCATGGTCTCCTGATCCTTCACCATCTCCTCCAGCTCGTGCACCCTGAGGAGGGGGGTGGTCCAGGGCCGGCGCTTGCGGCCGCTGTCTTCCCACCCCAACCTTGGCTCCGACTCTGGGAGCCCCTGGCTCCAAGACCCCAGCTCAGTAACAGCCCTGCTGTTGGAAGTGGTGGCCTGTTTGCCAGGCCTGGGGGTCGGCAGCCGAGAGAACCCCATCTTTGGGCCCTATAAGGTTGAGGACCAGACCCTGGCTGGGGATCAGTTTACCAAGCATCATGCCACCCCGTGAGGAGCACTACACTCTACAAGCGCTACCTCACTGCAGTCACCGTCAGCAGGGCTCCAGCGCAGGGAGGGGCAGCGATGCCTGGACCCTTTCACTAGCAGCAGGTGCAAGCCCCCGACTCACACCAGCCTCTCCCTCTGCACAGCCTGTCCCCAGATGGTGGGGGGGGGGGGGGGCGGAGAAATAGAGTGCATGCCAACTCCTGTCTTAGACCCACCCTGCGGCTGCAGACCTGGGGGCCAAGTTCAAGCTCCAACCCATTTCCGAGTCCCCAGAGACCAGTTCCAGGGGTCCTGCAGGGGCGGGGCCATGTAGAAAGGGACTGATGCATCACAACCTCTAGAGGGAAAGGACAAGATGTGGGGGTGACCCCCCAGCTTTTCTCAGGGGCCCTCACAACAGAGACCGCCAGCTGTTCCCGAGTCACAGCCGGGGCCCCCCGAGCCAGCCCCCGACCCAGACCTGTGCACCAGCTGCGTGTTCTCCTGCTTCAGCTTGCTTTTCAGGTCCCCGTTGGTCAGGCTGTCATTCTCCAGTTCGGTCACCTTTTTTTCCAGGAAGCTCACCTGCGAGAGGAAGGCAGAGATGGGGGTGGGGGAAACCTCTGAGCCCAGAGGACAGAGAAGCAGAAACCGTGGCACAGACGGCCAGGCCCCCCAGGGGACTGTGCACGAAGGGTGGGGAGGGTGTGGGCATATGTGCCCACGTTACTGGGACCACTTACCCCCACCTCCTGCAGCGAGGACAGGGTCTCCGCCTCCCAGGCCCCCAGAGAGCTGCGGGAGTGCTCCCCACGACCCCCAGGGGGCATGCACACATGAAGCCCATCCTCTGGCCTCCCGGGACCCACCTTCTCCGTGATGTCGTTGTCACAGGAGTCAATGCTGTCCCGGAACAGGTCCTCGGTGCTGCCGTCACTGCTACTGAAGTTGCTGCTATGCATTAGCTGCCTGTGGGGAGGGAGGGGGGGAACATGAGCTGCAGAGGCCAGCCCTCTGGGGACTGTGGGGTGGGAGGAAGGGGGGCTGCAGAGGCCTGCCCTCTGGGGACTGCAGGGTGGGAGGGAGGGGGGCTGCAGAGGCCGCTGCAGAGGGTCCTCCCGAGGCCTCCCCCCAAGACTCAATCCCCTCCACCAAACTGGCTCCTGCTGCATCTCTGGGGACCCTGGGAGAGGGCAGAGGGAAGGCGGCCCACCCAGACTGGGCAGGGCAGTGGGCCGGGTGTGTCTGCAAACAGGAAACAAGTGCCTGGGGAACTCCTGCCGGAGGCAAAACCCAGCTCCCATTCTCCAGAGGCCCCCACTTCCTACTCCCTGCCAGGCAGCAGCCAGTGTCTCTGCCAACGGGCTCTCCTGTCCCAACCCTGCTCCTGAGCCAGAGCCTGGGCACTGGCCGGCAGCTCCCAGAGCCCCAGGCATGGACCCAGGCCAGTCTGCAGGAGAACCTGGATCTCGAGATCAACAGTGGGATCCTGGAAGTCCTCGGACGTCAGTGGTGCAGGCCGTAGCCTGAAGTCACGTGACCAGCGCCAACGGGGCACCCGCTGCCCAAACTCTGTGAGCAGGAACCCCAGGAGGTGCTGGTGCAGCTGCTGGCCCCAGAGTGCAGGGAGGGCCACCAAGGGCCGGGAGATGGGCTGGGTCTCTCGGGGCATCCCTGCTGTGGCCGCCTGAAGCTGAAACAGTCAGGGGCTGGGGAGAGGTCAACGGCTCCACCGCCAGAAGGGGCAAGGTGTGGGGGCAGGAGGAGCGCAGCCCTTCTTCAGAAGCAGACCTCTTCCGGCCGCTCGGGCCGCACTTCTGGGATTCTTCATTCCCCTCTGGGTGCTTGCTGGCCGCCCTGGCCGTAGGAGCAGAGTTAAGGGACACAGCATTCAATCCCTCCTCCCAAGGGGGGGCCTTACCGTCCAAAGGCTGTGCTAGAGATCTTCCGGTTCGGGCTACAGAGAGAGAGAGAGAGAGAGAGAGAGAGAGAGAGAGAGAGAGAGAGAGAGAGGACAGAGAGAAAAGATGGTCATTGAACAGAGGGGGCTCCAGTCCACTCCTCACTCTGCCTTGCCTGCAAGACCACCGAAGGGCAGTACGGGTCTCTGTCCCACCCCCTGTAGGGAATTCACCCACAAGTTTGGTCCCGATTTTCCCGTTGCAAAAAATGCAAGCTCCCCAGGATCAAGCCCCTCTGACAGTGCTCTCAATGCCCAGACAGAGTGGGGCCTGTGGCTTCCCCTGCTTAGTTCCCCCCACCCCATCCCGCCTAGCCCCAGCCTCCCGCCCCTCGCCTGGGTCCTGGGGCCCCACCTGTTGGCCTTTAGGTTTTTCAGTCGGGCTTCCAAGTCATTCAGCAGGTTGATTTTCTTGCAACACTGAGAGCAGTAAACATCCAGCAATTCGCTGTTATATGTGTGCCGCATTTTCCTAGGAGTCTGCCCCGCGCTGATTAAGGAGAGAGAAGGAAATCACCCCCTACTCTCCAATCTGCAGCCTCACCCCATTCTCCTGAGCTTACTTTACTGGATTCCGTGATACCGGTGACCCTAGTGTGTGTGTGTTTAGGTGCGTTTAGAGGAAGTAGAAATACAGCAATAGATCTTTCCTCCCTCAATACTCTCAGAGATGCCAATGAATGGTACCCATTTCACAGATACGGCAACTGAGACCTAATGTCAGAGTAAGCAACAACTAGGTGGATGCGTTACCTAGTAGGTGTGTAGGTCACCTAGAAGGACCCTTCAACACCAAGGTTCTCCTAGGAAGCAAGACAACGAAGACCCCCGAGTCTGCAGCCTCCCAGGAGGGTCCATTCTATTTCTTCCTCAAGATGGAAGGAGGGAGGAGGAATTCTAGACCCCCAACCAGCGTGCAGAGGCAGCACCCCCAAACCCCGGGAGCAGAACCCATGTAGCTTAGGACTCTGCCCTCTGAAGCCCCCTGGGGCGAGGTTGGGTTGGTTCCGCCACTTCTCCTTGTACCCCGAATGCCATTCCAGACCCCGGGGCCACCTGGAAGACACTGAAGATCCCAGGTCCGAGTAGACGTTGGTCCTGGTCTCATCGTCAGGGCCGGGGCTGCTGGGGGCACAGTCCACGTCGTCCCCCTCCCCATAGTCTTCAAACTGCTCCTCGTTGCTGATGAGCGAGGTGGTGGAGTGTGTGGAGAGGTCTGACGTGGTCATGGACGGTGCGTGGCCCAGGGACCTGGGTGTCAGAGAAGGCTGGCTGGTAACGCAGCCCTGTCCACAACCCGTGCTGGGGGAACCCACCAGGCTTCCGGGGGGGTCCGTTCGCGCCCCAGAGGTCAGAAGCCTGATCGAGTTTGTGCTTTTCAACCTGGTAATACACACGGGGGACCTCATCCTAAGGGAAACTTCTCACCGCAGAAACGGTTTCTGCACAGGAGACATCCAAACCAATGCTTCCTCTCTAGAGCAGCGCAATGCTGCTTACCACTGGTTTCCCTACATTGAGTCACAATAAATTATAATAACTTACATATAATATAAAATTATATATTCTATATTGCTAATTTTAGCACCTTAAATGATTAAGTTACCGTTGCAAAATTAGCATATGGGTTAGGAAATTAAACTACCAAATTATGGGTTATCTAATTGTTGAAAGGCTTGTAAATAATACTAGCAATAATATGGAAAAATAAGCATGAATGAAAAGTTCCACATAAAAACTTTGGCTGGAGAAAGTAAAAGGGAAAGTAGGGCATGAGACCATTTCTGTGGTTGCAGGGCTGGGGTGAGGACTAGCTCAGTTACTCCCCTCCATTCTCCCTTCTGTACCTTTTTTCATGTGCTGTTTAATTGGCCTGGACTCTAATAAGAAATGAAGTTTTAAAAGAAATAACCACGAGCTACCAGGAGAGGCGCCCCTCCCGCTTCACAAAGGGGACTTCTGGTCCAAAGAAGCCTCACTACAAAGAACATAGGTCAGAGACCCTAGGCCTCTCGGGGGTGACCCCCCGTGTGGCCTGTGACCGCCCTGCCTGCGACCTGACAAGGAACAGATCTTCCCTTCAGTCGCTGTGAGGTCGTGTCTGTGGATCATCACTCGTAAGGGACAGTTTCTCTGACCTACGGGGCCTCCACACCCCAAACCGGGCAACCGAGTGGGGGAAGAAGCAGGGAACCGGTGAAGGCAGTAATTCCCCAACCCTGCTCGTGAGTGATCCTGGTCTCTCTGTGGGAACCTCCGCCCTGTTTTTTGTTTTTATTGAAACTCACTTCTCTGCCCTCAGGTTCCTTGGCGCCTTGGGTGGAATTCATCACACCCCTCAGCTCCTTCTCCTAGACATTTTACTAAAACTCTCGGCCCCCTGCTGCTGGCTGCTTCCTGGTGACCGGACCCAAGAAACAAGGTGAATGACCAAGGGGCAAACGGTTAGCCAGAAGGTCAACAGGTCTGTGGTCCCTGGCCAGCTGTCCTCGGAGGCTGGTCACAGTGCCGCTGACGGGCTGCCCCCGGGATCCAAAATCGTTCTTTGGGTCAAAAACAAAAAAAACATGTTCTTTTTTTTTTGAAGGTGGAAAATGATGAAGAATTGACCATTTCATATGGTCCCACTGATACTCGCACCGCTCTCCCTCCCCAGATCCCCGGGCTGGCCGTGACCACCACCTTCCGACAGTTTTAACTCACTTGTCCTCTGGCAGGAACAGGCCCCCGAGCCCTCCGTCCTTCTCCTCGGCGACCGACCCCTCCAGGCTCTGGGTGCTCTCCATGGGGCTGTCCATGTCTGACTCTGGGGGGCCCTCGGGTGGGGCCAGGGTCATAGCCTCGTCCTCGTCCTCGGGAAAGAAGCCGGGGTCCCTGGGGAGGAGCTCGCCATCGGCAAAGGTCGGGCCTGGCACCTCGCTGCCCTGGGAAAGACAGAGAGGGAGAGAATGAGTGAGGCTGGCTCCCCGGGGCCCAGCACAGCTCATCAGACTGCAGGGACGTCAGCGGGGCCAGGATCAGCAGAGGGTGGGGGACAGGGAGGCCCAGACCCCAGGACCTTGAGAACAGGAATGCCTGGCAGGTGGTTTGTCTGGAACCTCTCGCAGTGGCTGCCAGAACCCCCGAGGACAGTCATCCGTGGAGAAGGGGCCGGCTACACTGCTCAGGGCGCCTGGAAAACATCGTCAGGGTCCCCAACAGGCTGCATAAGCAGCCGAATGGCTTTGTGACGGAGTCAAGGGCAGAGCTGTAATGAGTGGCCCCGGAGAACGGCAGCCCCGACCCAGCAGAGTTGGATGCAGCATGGAATCTGCTCGCTGTGATTCCAGGCGTGTCAAGCAACCTCTGTGAACCACAGTGCTCCCCTCGGGAGATTGAGAATGACCCCGGGATCTCACAGGATCACTGTGTCACCCGGGAGGCCCTCAGGGAATAAACCCTGGCCACAGGACGGGGCTGCAGCTTGGGAGGGGCGGGCTGCCGTGGCCCACCCCAGCCACGCTGGGCAGTGAGAACACCGGGTCCTTCGAATCTGAGCGTGGAGGTGGTCCCCAGTGCCCAGCACATGGGCCAGTACAACGTCAGCATGAGACAAATACTTGCTGGGACCTTTTGCTACACTCATCTTCCGGGTGAAGAGCTCTGGCTTTATTCAGAGCTTACCTGGTCTGACAGGCAGCCCTGTTCAAACCATTTCTTGGAGTTGCCGCCTCCAAGGGGGCCCTGCTTCCCCCTGCTCCCCTCCGAGACGTCGAGTACCCGAGGCTCTTGGGCGTGCTCCCCGGCGAGGGCTGGCAGAGCCCTCCGTGCCAGGTGCTCCCTGCAGCCCCAGGACTGCGAGAGGCATGACCGAACCGAGCCTGGGCAGGGCCTCCAGGCGCCTTGACAAGAACAGGATCAGGCACAGGCAAGGAAGGTGGTCAGCGACACGCTGGGCTGGGCCCCCCTAGAAGGGAGGCAGGCAGCCCTCCTGGCGGTCTCTCCCCGCCAAGACTTCCTGGCCCAAGGAGAGATGTCAATTAACGAGCTGGGCTCCTGCCTGTGCCCCAGCTCGGCCGAGCATCCGATGGACTAATAAAGTCGGCATCAGGCCGCCAGGGCCCCCTGACCGTGGATGCCAAAGGCTGGGTAATTAAAATGGCCCCTAGCGTTCACATGGCCCTTTCCACCTCGGTGTCACTCATGCAATCCCATGCGGCTCCCAGCCTCATCAGATCTGGGACCCCTAAGCAAGGTCCAGTCCCCCGCAAGCAGGAAGCTGCATCCCAGGAGAAGGCACCATTTACCGAGCAGTCCCCGAGGTCAAGAGACAGAGCTGAGCATCAGCACAGAGTGGGCTTATGACAACTCTTCAGAATGGGGCTTCTTAGCCCCCATTCACGAACAAGCGTAGTCACGAGCTCAGAGAGCAGCCTGCCAGAACCCCAGAGGTCTTCCGGCCAGCGGGCAGAGGGCCCCCTACCTCTGGCCACCACCGGCTTGGTTCCACTGATAAATGGGCTACATTCTTGCATCTCAGGGTGACAAGGAGAAGAGTGCGGCCGGGAGGAGCATGTTAGTTAGTGTGGAGCCCGGCGTTCCCGCCCACACTGCCCACTTCTCACGGTGGCAGGCGGCTCCCTGGGCCAGCGCGCGGACACTGCCCAGAGACACCCAACTCAGGACAGGCAGGTGGGGGCCGCAGCCCCCCTCCCCGGAGGTCCCGGAGCAACATTCCCACTCCCGACAGCTGGGCCAAGAGACAAGAGTGGCCGGTCTCAGCAGGGTCAGATGCCCCCACAGGGGTCACTCCAGCCCAACAAGGCCACCACTTCCTCAGGCATGATTTCATCCTCTGACTGAGCAGAGTCCACATCTGCCTGGCCCTTCACAGCTGACAAAGCATGTGGTCTGTCTCCCACACACGTAGCTGCAGCGGCTCTGACAACAAGGATCCATGGTCTTCGTGGGACACATGGGGAAGATGAGGCTCAGAGCGGGAGGGCGATGCCCCAGAACTTCCTGCTACAGAAGCCAGGCTCCTGACAGGCCGAGCCTGGGCCCCTCAGCGCCCCCTCACCACACACACGCACGCACGCCACTCTCAACACGCCAGCCTTTTCTCTTAAAATTAACTGCCTCCCCCATTAACACCTTTTCATTCAACCCACTGTTGTTGGCCCAAGGCGAGTTAAAATTTTTAGGACTTCAAAACCCTTTCTAGTAGTTTTTCCCTAAATTCAAATAATATAAAGACAGCTATAAAAAAAGTAACTAGCTACCCGGGTTGGTCCAGACAGTCAGTACTGGTTTGGCATTTGTCCTGGACAAATGTGGCCCCGTCACCCCTGCTCCTCCCTTGGGAATGTCCTGAGCCTGCTCCCATTCCTGGGGGCCCTCTGGAGAAGGGCTTGGTGTAGCACCGGGCCTGGGGGGGGGGTGCTGCTGGAAGTGGGCACAGCCTGCTCTGATCCCAAACACCTCAGGAAGGGAGGCAAAGCACGGGCAGTTGCTGGAAGGTGCCAGAAAGGCCACTGCTCATTGGTTTGGAGACTGGGAAGTACGCCTCCCTCGAGAGGCGAGGCACGGGTTTTTAGAGAGATCGGAAGAGGCCCTCTCCAGCTGCTCTGGAAGGGCAGGTCTGCATCTCCAGTGTCCCCCTCCACATCCCCAGCCTGTCTCTGGCTGGGACAGGATGCAGCCGGCCCTGGCTAGCAGTGGGAACCCAGAAGCTGCGGAAACCCCTCTCCAGTGAGAGCAGCATTTGCCCACCAGCGGGCCCCCAAAGTCACCCCTTCCTCGGTAGGAAGTTGGCACGGGCTGAATTCAACAGCTGGTAAAAAAAAAAAAAGTACCCATGGTGGGAGAGGGCACCCCGGCCTCAGAGGGGCCAACAATGTCCTGCTGTCCACACTCCCAGAGGGGGCTGCGGCAGGGCCCAGACACGTGGGCTTCATTTGGTCCTCCCCATCCCCCACCTGCCCCAGTGGGACGCCACCTCCAAGTCACGCACACCACGACTCCATTTGCGTGGCAGCTAGGGCACGGACTCCAAGGGACCCCACTTCCACATTCCCTGTGAGAAGGCAGGCCCTCAAGGGGGTCACCCTGGGACGTCTGCGTCCAAACCCCCAGCAGTCGGCACCGCAGGGGGCACGTGGCAGGTGAGTGGCAGGTACCTGTGGCCGCAAACTGCGCCACAGAACAGGGTGCTAGGAAGAGCCCAACTGCAGTAAGCCCAAGGCCTGGGTGCCTGCCTGGCTTGCTCACCGGCCGCCGTGCAGCCCTGGGTGAGTTTTTCAGTCTCTGAATCTCATCTAAAAACAGGGCTAGAGACAGCCAGCTGGCAAGACTGCCATAGAGCACCTACGTAGAACAGTGCCTCATACGTCATGGGTGCTGGGAACACGGCAGAGAGGAGGGTGGGGGGCAGAGTGGTGTTGGGGCCAAGCTCTGGAGGTGGACCGACTGGGTGCAAGCCCCACCTCCACCCCTTAGCTCTGCATCCTTAGGTTTACTGAACTGTTCTGTGCCTCAGTTTCCCCATCTGCAGAAGAGAGTTAACGGTCATCGGGAAAAAAGTTAGTACACATGCTAAGCACACGTAGAAAAGGATCAATAAATCTGAGCTATTAGGGTCTTCATTGTATTGAGAGAGGACACCAGGGGAGTCTCCAGGCCTGATGACCTCTATCCAACCCCCCGGGACCCTAGCCTGTTGACCCCCAGTGACACACCAGGTGAAGGTCAGCTGGGTTCAAGCTTCTGGGAGCCTGAAGTTTGCAAGTTACGGTGGTGCAGGTGTCTCCTTTCTCCCTGCCCCTTGGAAGGTCTCTCTGCACCTTAATTACACAGTGTAGGAAGTGTCAGGCTGAGACACTGGATGGGCAAGGGAGGCCCGGAGGCTCTGAGGCTCTGGCTCATCCACCCCCAGCCCTGGCAGGGGCTCCGCTTCCCGGGTGGTAACTCAGAGCCAAAGAACAGCTCTGCGGGGACAGGGCTGGGTAAAAATAGCTCGATTGGGCACGTCCCAGCTTCCCTCACAGCCAGGCACCAGCGGGCACACGTGGGACCCCAGTGCAGGGAAGGTACTGGGTGGGGAGCTGGGGGGGGGCCACAAACCAAGCCTGGTGTAGGGGAGAAGCCAGGATGCTGTCTGGGTGATGCTGAGCAGGTCGGGTGAGGGGGGGAGGAGCTAGGGATGAAATCCCTGGTCACAATTCCAGCCAGGCCACTGCCCGGGAAGGGTGACAGGCCTGTTTGCGGTCTTGCTGGGTCTTCCCCACAGGTAGCAGAAGACTAGGGAGCTGACTCGTGGATGCCAACGCCTCCAGGTCGAGAGAGAGGGGATCGGCTTACCTGGGCTGGGATCCCCTAGCCGCCACCACTCGGCCACCCATCCAGGCACAGCAGTGACAGAGATTAGTAAGCAATCCTGGCTGCACCGCCACCCGCTTGTGGCTGCCAACCCCTGCCCCGAAGCCAGGCCTTGCGCTGTGGGTAGGGGGTCGGTGCTCATCAGTGGCTGATAAGGTTCTGGCTCAACAAAAGGGGTGGTTCGGATGCCAGTCAAGGGTCGAGGGTGGGAGTAAAGGGGGAGGTAAGTTTCCACATAGGGAGGCTGGCGCCTAAGTCTCGACTTTGTAACAGAGTAACCTTGGCTCAGATACGAGGCCCCGGCTCGTCCCCAAGCAGGTCGAGGGCAAACGAGGGAGCACCAGGTCACCAAGCCATTAGAGTTCATTTATCGCCCGTCCTGGCCAGTCGTGGGGACAGACTGCACGTGGTCAGATGAAGCTCAGGCGTCCCACTCTGGTGGGGGAGGCCAACGTCCGGAAGACAGGACAGACTGCAGTGTTCCCGTCCCCAGGGGCCAGATCAGAGAGTGGCCAGGAACCACTCCTCCCGCGTGCACTTTCTTCCCTGGCCCCTTGATGGAAGTCCTAAGTCCCCCGGTTTTACAGATGGGAGCACTAAGGCTCTCGGGCAGATGGGGTTCGGTCCCGGATCTGGCCCCCCACCAGCTGTGGAACCTCAGGCTGGTACCAGAGAGAAAAGAAAGAGAAAGTAAGGCTCGAGGTTCTCAAGAGCTCCTGGGCCATTTGCATAAAGCAAAGGCACTCAGATAAGGAGGCCCCCCTATGGTACACGCCCCCACAGTGGAAGGGGCGTGGAAGCCCGAAGGGCCTTCTTTTCCACGTTCTTAATCACAACTCTTGCACGCTCTCTCCCGTCTCACACTTCCCCTCCCCCAACAGACGCTGCTAAGGCAGTGTCACAGGAATGCAAGAGAAAGAGGAGGCATGATGTAGCTCCCACAAAAACTCAGAAATGAGGGTGTCCGACAGCGCCCCGCCCCCACAGCTAACCTAAGAGCAGGGGTAGGCAAATTTCCCACAAGGTGGCAGAGCAGAGGGACTGCGTCGTAAGAGAGCTAACAGGGAGAGTCTGCAGCAGACCCAGCAGCGTTCACGCAGGCACTGGCCAGAGGGGTCTGGTCTGCCTGTCCCGCGTGGCCAGCCTGCCGCAAAGGCTGTGGGGTCTGACATAGCTGGCACCAGAGCTTGAAATCATTCAATGTCCTCTCGGCTCTGCTAACCAGCTCCCCAGGGGCCAAATTCACCCACCACCCTTCTGATCACAGCAGGCTCCCAGGAGCCTGCAGCCGGTGGGGAGAGATAGGCTGCCCAAGCTCACGGCCAGGGCACACTGCTCGCTATGAGTCGGTTAGCTGGCGCTCGGGCTCTGCGGGTCCATCTAGAGATAATCTGTGGCCATGGGTGGCACTCAAGTTCCAGAGGGGTGAGGGAAGGGTCAACAAGGTCTGTTTTTCAAGCCTGTTAGGCTTTGGGCCAGACCCTGGACCCCACTGGAAGCGCCCGTCACAGTGGGGTCACGCGTTGCTCTGGGAGACCCTCCCAAGCCCCCTTTCCCCCCCCAGCTGCTTCCCTTCCAAGAACACGCTGAAGCATTTCAGAAGTCAGTGCTTCAAAATTAAAAATGTATTACTAAAATTCGAATGGAGAAAAAAAAAAGGAATAAAAAATGCTTAAGGCATCTGAAAGGATAGAGAAAAAAAGGAGGAAAAGAAGACTAAAGATCACAACTCAACCATAGTAGCAATGCAGTAAATGAAAATGGAATAAAACCTCACTATTAATAAACAAACACCATCAGCTAGATAGACAACAACTACGTGCTGTTTATAAGCGGCACAACATAAACACCAGGACACAGGCCAAAAATAAAAGTAAAAGGATGATGGGGCGCCAGGCTGGCTAAGTCGATAGAGCACGTGACTCTTAATCTCGGGGTCAGGAGTTCAAGCCCCATGTTGGGCACGGAGTTTACTTTCAAATAAACAAATGAATAAAGGTGGAGATTTGAATTTATCTCTCTTGGTACCTGATGGAGCAGACAAAAGAATTAGAAGGGAAATGCAAGGTGTGAGCCACACAAACAAGACCTGACCCAAATCGCACGTTGTCACCAACTGTAAAATAAAACCTTTGGGTTGGAGATTGACGAGGAACTGGACGCTGGCACGGAATCAAAGAACCACCCGACATCCCCCAAACACCCACTAACACCCCCCCCCCCCCCNAAACAGGCTACTGTCACTTTAATACAGTGATCAAACCTAGCATCACTAATTGGGAACACTTAACACTGGCCTCTGCGGGGACACAAGATGAAGGACACACCTCCCCTACTCAATTCTAATCAAGCCTTAAGATCTAACCTCTACTAGGCCCATCTGGGCTGCTCAATCAGTTAAGGGTCTGCCTTCCGCTCAGGTCATGATCCTGGGGTCCTGGGATCCAGCCCCAAGTCCTCGGGCTCCCTTAGCGGGGAGTCTGCTTCTGCCTCTACCCCTCCCCTGCACTCGTGCTTGCTCTCTGGCTCTCTAGCTCTCAAATAAATAAAATAAAAAATAAAACCTTTAAAAGGTGCATTTTTCACAAGTTCTTGGATGATGCTGATGGTCCCAGGACCACACTGTGAGAACCACAGCTTTAGATTAATCAAGAGACAGAAAAACTAAAGGTTAACCTTGATTAGATCACAGTTTGAACAACCAGCAAACCACCACCTAGCTAGCAAGTCCTATGGAACCGAAATGGAAGCTAGAGTATGGACTAGGTATCGGGTGATATTAGGGAATTATGCTTGCTAATAGTTATGAAGGAGAAATACCCTTAATTTTGATAAGGTCTCGCCTAATTTTCTTTCAAATGGCTTAGGGGGGAAAAAAAGTTACACGAGAGATACAGCCAACATACCACGGCACTGGAGGGCAACTGGGGCGTGCAAATCTTTGCTGGGGCAGTCTTCCCCACCAGCCAGCTCCGTGATGGTCTGTCCGGCTAGCAGGGGCTGGTTTGGGCTCCACATGAAACACTGTGATGGTCCTCTTGTGTGGCTGATGGAGTCCTGGCCACTGCAGGAGCTGGATGGTGGGCTCTGGAACCACGGGGCTGGGAGGGGGCGCTTCAAGCAAAACCTTGGGGACTTATACTGGCTCGGTGGCCCCACCCTCACCGGCCTTCCATAACCGGTTCTTACAGGTCTTATTTTTTTTTTCACTATATTAGCAGAAAGATACATACGTAAAACATGAAAGATAGTTGCCCCAAACTTGCTGAACGGGTTAAGGAAAAGTGGAAAAACTCTGACGAGTTTAGCTCCATTTAAACGAAACATGCAAAAGTGAAGCCATCCTTAAAGAGTGCTACACCCCAAAAACAGAGTCAGCAGAAACAAGGAGCCTGGTGGCCCAACACAACCCCAAGGGCCAGAACCCCACGAGCTGAATGAGGAGCAGTCTAGGTTCTTAAGGGTCAGATCAGGCAGCAACGGTGGCTCAGGCTCTAGAAGGCGAACCAGGAGTCAGAACAATGGAACCTCTTCCGAAGACAGCACTTGGCCAAGAGCCTCCCCAAAGGGCCCATCATCAAGAGTGGCCCTTTGCCTGCAGGCAGAGCTGCCTCCCATCCCCTCCACTCAGGGCTCTCCCCAGATGCCGGGCTCTGCTCACACTCCTCTTCCTCCTCCCCTTGGAGGATGGCTCCAAAGAACTTCCTGTTATGGGCTGAACTGTGTCCTGTCACCCCCCCAAATTCATATGTTCAAGTCCCAACTTGAGTACCTTAGAGTGTGACTATTTTTGGAAATATGGTCTTTAAAAAGACAATCACATTAAAATGAGGGCATCGTGGTGGGGCTGAATTCAATCACCTAATATCCTAGTGAGTAGGAGATTAGGACACACACACACACACACACGAACGAGAAGACACAGGGACAAGATAGCCATCTGCAAGCCAAGGAGAGAGGCCTCAGACGAAACCAACCCTGTGGATGCCTCGACCTTGAAGGTTAGCCTCCAGAATTGTGAAAAACCTCAGCTCAGTTGTTCAAGGTGGCCGGTCTGTGGTACTTAGCTGTTCGCGGACCACCACCCTTTCCTTCTCCCACCTGGAAGCCTGTATGGAGCCCCTCCGCCTCACCTGGACTTGTCCCTCACCTTCCCACCCGGGTAATAAAGGCGAATTTCTTCTAGGTCGATTCAATTCAACCTCCAAAGAGACCTACTGGATCTCCAGGATCTCGGCAAGGGATTGGGGGCTGGTTTGTTTTTGTCTCTCCTCAAAAGAAATGTTGTTTTCTCTCTCGTGATCATTTTTTTTTAAAAGATTTATTTATTTATTTATTTGACACAGAGAGAGAGATTACAAGTAGGCAAAGAGGCAGGCAGAGAGAGAGGGAGAGGAGGAAGCAGGCTCCCCGCGGAGCAGAGAGCCCGATGCGGGCCTCGATCCCAGGACACTGAGATCATGACCTGAGCCGAAGGCAGACGCTTTAACCCACTGAGCCACCCAGGCGCCCTCTCGTGATCATTTTGAGGTACTGCGATTTCTAAAGAGACTATACTTCTTTTTGCTGAAGCTGAAGCTTGGTGGATCTGTAATTATCAGCATGATGTCTCATAAACACCATATATATAAATCTAAGTAAATTATTTCTATTTCTCATGTTCCCTCAATAGTATATAGGTATATTTTAATTTTAAAGGAACGTGTACATGGAGTTCAGCCAGAGATATTTAAAACGACAAAGGCAATTTCTGTTTGCCCAGAACTGTATTTAGCGTAGTTATAATGCAAATGTAAAAGTTATTTTACCTAAAAAGCGAATGGTTTACAAGAGGAGAGACCAGCAGTTAGGCCTGGAACCACAGTCTGACCCGGGCCAGGCCACCTCCGTGGCAAGGAGCTCTCCGTAATTGAGCGAGATATTACCAGTTTCTCCATGCCAGACGGTATTTCTGGTTACTTGAAATCCAGAGCAGATTCCTTCCCTCTGCTGTGGTCAGTCTGGGAAGGAGAGCCCTCCCCACTCCTGGGACACGTGGGCACCTTGTTCGGCCGGGACACAGCCCTCCCCCAGACCTCGCCAGAACTGGAGCCCGCCTCCCCCTTCAAGGCTGGCTGTCCAGGGTCAGGCAGACAAAGCAGTTGCCTCTGGCTACGTGACCCATCTCCAAGGAAAAACCATGGGGAGGCCCCAGGGTGAACCTCTGTTCCCGAAGGGACCATGCCCTTGACACGGGTGTTTCTGCCCTAACAAAGCCCTGCTCCCAGATCCTAGTGCCTCAGGGAACCTACCTCCTGAGCAAACAAGGATCCGAAGAGGCCACCTAGCTTAACCCCTGCCCCCAGACAGAGCCAACAGTCTTAATTTTCAAGTGAGAACATGGACTTGAGAGGCAAACTGTTGGGGATTAGGAAAACAGAACTCAAATTGCTTGCACATCTGGAAACCGAGCCCAGCAGCCAGCCCCAAGAATTCCAGGCACGTGAGCTGATGGAGAAGCTGCAGGTCAAGGGAGGTGTTTCCTGTGAGCCGAGTCCCCCAAGTACCTACCCGAATCCACAAGGCTGGTCTACATCAAGAGGCCGGCTGGGGAAGGGCACACACGGGACCACCCTCCACGTGGCCAGTGTCTGCTCTGTGCTTTACCGAGGGGGTCTCATTTTCTTCCCCCCAAATCCCTGCACGTAAGCACCATGTCCTCCTTACAGGTAAGGACCCAGTGTCCGCTGAGTTGAATCTACCTTCCTCTGAAGTTCTGCTGTGATTCTTCTCCACGGCCCTGTGGTCACACAAAAAGGTAGAGCCACGTGAACCCGAACCAGGAACCCCCCAGACATCAATCACCCCATGTAAAGTCTCAAAAAAAGATTTCCCAAGTACATGTCGGGAAGTGACAGTTCCCACTCGGCCGCTGATCTGCAGCTCTGAAAACCACAGCCAGGTGTCGGGCAACTCGAATGTCAAAGGCGAATTCACAGGCTGCGAGTTGAAAGGGGCACACATCAAGGGCTCTCCTGGCTCTTTGAACGGGCAGCTATTTTGGGCTACAAATTACAGCTTTTAAAGATGTGGCTGTTTGAAGTGAGGGCTTAATTACTCACATAGTCAAGAGTTTGTGGGGCTCGCTTTGGGGGCTCCATGTTTTACCATTATGCTAAGGACAGCGCAGAGAGGAGCCTGGGATGGGCCGGCAGTGGCCCAGGCCAGCTCCGCCAGGTAGGCCGAGCGGTATTCCTACACAGGGCACCCTCCAACGAGGGGACGTGAACTTCCCAGGGAGAGGCCACCATCTGCTTCAAGGAGAGCACACCCGAACAGAGCTGACCTACCGTCTAGAGCTGGGGCCGGTACCTACCTCACCCCCTTCTTTGCACAGAAACCCTCAGGTCGGGAAGGCCAAGCAGAGTGCTCCGGTGTTGACCCAGAGCTACCAGCCAGAGCTTCCAGGGCAGACGGAATGGGAGTAGACTGGGATCAGACTGGGATCAGGCAGGCCAAGGACCTGGTACTCCTCTGGCCTGCATCCCCCCCCTCTATTTTTAAAACCTTTTTATAACCTTCAGGCATCTCCCATCTTCCCAGAGCCCCAGCAGTGCTCCCACCAGTGCTCCACCAGTGCTCCCACCAATGCTCCCAGCAGGCTCCGGTTGGGTGCTCCCTCCTGTCCTTCTGCCTCTGCCAGGTCCAGCTCCTCGGGCTGGGTGTCCCCAGGGCAGCTGTCGCACAACCCAGGCTCACCAGAGCGTCGCTGGCCAGAGTGCAGCTTGGGGGCCACAGGCCAGGGAGGCAAAGCCAGCTCGGGTCCCTTCCCAGGCTGTCCCGAGGCAGGACAGGGGAGAGCTCTGGGTCTCACCACGAGCCACGGCTTGGAGCTCAGAGGGCAGGAGGTGCCCAGGGGGAGTGCAAGGCTACGGAATGTCCATTAAGTCCCTGTCAAAGAGCCCATGAGCTTCCCCATGGCCATAAACCCAGGCCCCTGTCTCAGCCCAGCACCAGAGCCCCATCCAGTTGGTCTCAGCCTCTGGACATGATCCTGCCACCCCCCTCCCCTTGTACCCCAGGCTCTTGTCTGACATGATCACCACCTCCACGCTCTGGCTCCTTATGCCTGAAACAGTTTCTCCCCACGCCACAAAGTCCTGTCCCAAAACAAGCCCCAGTGAGAAAGTCACTGTATCCGGGGGGGCCAATCCTTCCCCTCCATGCAGAGCCCTCTAGCCCCCTCTGGGCACAAGCCCCATGAGTCCCCTTCTCTGCTCCCCTGACTCTCTCCCCAGGACACTGGGCGAGGTGGTCCTACCCTCACCTCCCAGCCCTTGTATACCATTTTCAGGAGAGAGGGATTACCCAAGGGGGAGATTTTCCCATCCCAGCCTTGGCACAACTGACCCACCAGTTCCCCCTGTCCCCAGTAAGGAGCCGTGTGGTATGGCAGCCTTGCTTCCGGGGGGGGCGGGGGCAAGGGGCCACCACACCAGCTGACACAGGCGCTCCGTAAGCCAGGCTGCACCCCAACCCCAGCCCAGTTTCTCTCAGGGCTGGGGAATCCATCATAGCCCTTGCCGCACACCAAGAACGGGGGTCCCCCCATGTGCCCAGACAGCACCTCACCAAGGAGGGGGCTGAGAACTCCGGCACCACACACAAAACTGAGGGAGCTGGGCTACTGGCTTTCATCAGGATCTCGAGATGGGGAGAGACAGAGGGGCCTTCTGACGAGAACGAGGTCTCCCTCCAGCCAGCATCTCTCGCTGAGGCCCTGCTTGGGGTGGCCCACGGTCAGCTGGATGTCCCCATGTGGCTGTCATCCAGTGCCTCACACCCAGCCCACCACCTCGTCAACCTCACTCCCTGAAGTTGTGGTGGTCGGACCACTCACCGCATTCCCTCCCCAAGGCTAGACATGCTGCCCGATGCATCCTGCTCACACAGGTCCCTGTGCCTTCACCCCTGCAGGTCCCTGCCCCGAGCTCCTCTGTCCGTTTCCCAGAGCCCGTAAAGAAACGTCCAGTGGTCGTAACCATTTGAGGAGGACCAGAAAGGAATAAATCTATTAAGTGTCTAGCACATACCAGGTACTTTTGTGCAGCAACCACCATCCAGACGGGAAAACCCAGGCTCAGAGAGGTTAAGTCACCTGCAAAAGCTCACAGAGCAAGCAGGGCTGCGATGCGAACAGGTCTGATTTTAATGCAGCAGAAAGGGTATGGCAAAGACGGACCACTCTCGGTGATGGCAGTGTCCAGCATGCGGCGCTGGAACAGCCTCTCGGGTTGGGATGTGGAGGCCTTGGGCACTGGAGGCCGCGAGGTAGGTGGCACCAGAACATGGGCTGAAGGCTGCTGGGACCACAGCACATCGCGCCATGGACAACAGCCGGCGGAGGCTCCTGGGGCCTGCGCCACCCTGGCCACAAGGCAGGGCTCCCTCCCCTGTCCCTCCGTGGGGAGATTCTACAGGAAGGGCGAGGAGGGAGACTGGAAGGAGACACACGTAAAAATGAAAACTCAGACAAAGTGGGAGGAGGAGGGAAAGGAAGAAAGGGAAAGATGATGTTCAGGGATTAGAAACCGAGTCAGGAAGCCCTGATAAATAATACCCCTCTCCCTCTGCTGCCTTGGGAAGGCCAAGTAATCCGGCCTCTGCCCTCCCTTTCCTTCCTGGTCCAGCTGGAACGGGCCAGTGAGACCTTAGATGAGACCCAAGAGAGAGACAGGGAAAGACCCCTTATGCGCAATCATGACAACTGTGGAGCCAGGATCTGCATGTGACAGAGGAAGAACATGAGGTTCAGAGAGGTTGCTCTACTCACCCAAGGTCACACAGCTTGTGTACGGCAAGGCAGGAATCAGAGCCCCCGTCAGCCTGGGGCCCCGCCTCGTTCCCCTGAACCACATCATAGTGAGTGTCCCTCATATAACCCTCCCTCCACTACAAGGCGGCTCTGCTCCCTTCCTTGAAGAAACTGGGCAGGTTACATAAGTTCTCCAGAGGTCACCTAGTTTCTGTGTTTCTTTGCGTGTGTGTGTGTGTGTGTGTGTGTGTGTGTGTGTGTTTTTAAAGATTTTATTTATTTATTTGACACACAGAGCGAGATTACAAGTAGGCAGAGAGGCAGGCAGAGAGAGAGGAGGAAGCAGGCTCCCTGCCGAGCAGAGAGCCCGATGCGGGCCTCGATCCCAGGACCCTGAGATCATGACCTGAGCCAAAGGCAGAGGCTTTAACCCACTGAGCCACCCAGGCGCCCTCTGTGTTTCACTAAATCTGAGATGCCTTGGATTTTCAGATGCACTGTTTATTCCAAGTACACTGAGAAGAAATGGCACTGCCGATGAAATGAAAGCACACCAGCGAATGCACGACTCATACCAACTGAAGATGTTAAAACATGGGGGGGGGGGGGGGGGCTTAANGCATAAGTGGGGAACGGGGACTCAGGCACAGTTCCTCAGACTGTGTATGGGACTTGAGGGGCAGAGGACAGCTCCTCACGTGCACACACACGCACCCCTGGCTGCTGCAAGATCCTTCTTTGCTAATAACCCATGCGATCTTGTAGATAATCACACAAAAATGTGCTGGCCAGACCTGCCTGTCAACAAGAGCCCTCGTTTCACCAGGAGGCTTTCAATTCAAGGTTACTTCATATTAGCTGCAGAGCCCAGCCCGACCCCCAGTTACCTGCCCGCCGGCCAGGCCCGCTTCCCTCCCATGGAGCTGCAGGCCTCCAAGCAGCCAAAGCTTGATGAACAGGTAGGCTGGCTCCTTGGAACACGGCCAAGGTCAGTCACGCAACACGGCCGGGTGACTGACAGTCCACATAGTTCCGTCCGGCCCCTCTTCCGACCTCCGGGGACCCTGCGGGCCGCTAGAGTCTTGACGCTTTAATAAGACGCTGGGGGCCAGCGAAGGGAGGGTGAGCAGAGGGGCGGCCTCCTCCCCTTGGTGGGGTGGGAAGGAAGGACCAGGTGCGCAGCCCCACACCAAACCCCGGGGAGCTGCCTGGCACCTGGGACATGCTTGGCATCCCATGCCCAGATTGCCACACAGGGCGCCGGTCCCTCCGCTCCAGCTCCAGAGTCTGCATCTGCGGAGGCCGGGTTGGTTTATTTAAACAACACGGAAGCTGAGGAAGGGGAGTGTCGCTCCTCCTGCAAAGGCCCCCAGGTAGTGGAGTTTCTCATCCACCACTTTCCTGCCTCTGCTCAGACATCCTCCCGGTGAGAAATTCCGTTAGGCGCTAAGGATCAGTCGCGAGGGTCAAACCACTAGAAGCTTGCAGAAACCAAAAATAACAGCTCCC
Organism: Ailurus styani; assembly: GCA_002007465.1. NCBI lineage: Eukaryota > Metazoa > Chordata > Mammalia > Carnivora > Ailuridae > Ailurus > Ailurus styani. The sequence goes on from LNAC01000022.1 coordinate 5,485,355, forward strand.
TCGTATGCCAGGCAGGGTCTGAAGTGCTTTTCACACATTCGCATGGTGACCCACAGAACCACCTTCCGGCGGAGGGACCAGCATCGCCCTCCTTTTATCTAGCAGGACTGCGAGGCCCAGAAAGGGTACCCAGCCCAAGATCGCACAAGCAGCCGCGGGCCGAGGCGGGACTCGAACACAGGCCACCTGACTCCAGAGCCCAGGCTCCCGGGCACCACGCCATCCTGCCTCTTCGGCTGTCTAAGCCCCCGCCAGGCATCCACCGAGCCCCAGTCAGAACCCACTCCGGGCTCATCAGGTGACAGGGGCTCTCTCTACCTTCGCCAGCAGCCCAGGGAGGCCCGGGAAGGGGAGGCGGCTTGCCCGACGTCCCAGAGCGAGCAGGCCGCAGAGCCGGGGACTAGACACATGTTCTTACAGGCTCCAAAACATTTTTTTCTACTTGAAGAAAATAGGCATTGGGCGGCTGAGCACGGGAGGGAGGTACCGCGTTTTCAGGTGGATTATTTCTCCCAGGAAAACCAGTGGGCAGGAAGAAGACACCTGCCGCTCCTGTCTCCTCTACCTGAAGAGGGGGACTGAAGGCCAGTGCCAAGAGCACCGCCCCCCCCCCGCCCCCGCCGCCAGCTCTTAGCCCAAGTCTGCTGCAGACCACACTGGCTCCTGCAAGCCCAAGTTCCCTCTTCACACGGTGAAGCTGGCTTGCAGGGCGCAGAGGACCATGGGGGTGACGGCAGATGACTCAAGACAGCGAGAGCTCCCACCCACTCTCCCACACTCGGCTTCTGTTCGGTCCTTCCTCTTTCTGGTCCCTTAAGAGAAAGGCTCCCAGAAGCAGGGGCACAGCTATTAGTAATGACTGCCACAGAGCTTTGTTTTCGTTTGAATCATGTTGACATTGCTGGGAAAGAACCCACTTGTCTGGGAAGACGAAGCAGGTTGAATCAATTAAGAATATGGCCAATAGTCGGAAAACTTCCCCTTTCTTGAAGGAAGTTGAGGAGCGGGCTTGGAAACGTTGGGTGTTACTGGTCCCAGTCTGCCGGATGGGGCCGGGGCCAGAGGTCACACAGATCCCACAAGTCTGCACCTCCACGCAAACCTCCAAAGATGCACACATTTCTGGTTGCCCTTTCTCCTGGTACACACACTCTCTCTGGGGACCTAGGAGAGACAGAAATTAGACCCAAAGCTGCTGCCCAGGTAGGGGAGCGCCTTTGCTAGGCTTCTCAGGAGAGCAGGGCCCAGAATGGTGTTGTCCGTGGAAGACAAAGGAAGGCCTGGGCACCTTGGGGCTCGGGGGGTCCGGGAGCCCAAGGAGGAGAGGATGGGGGGGCTGGCTTTGCCACACCCCTGCTAGCACAGACCCATGGGAACAGGGAGGTGGTGCCAGAGGTACCATGCAGGTTCTGCTAGTACTGATCTGTGCGGCGGAATGAACAACTGGAAAGAACGGTTTCCACACTCACAGGGACAGGCTTCTCTGACCTGACCCAGGCCAAAGGAAGGAAAGTCCACAGCAGCAATGGCCACATGCAGACACTTCTCCTCAAAAAATGCCTCAGTGCGGGACACCTGGGTGGCTCAGTCGTTAAGCAACTGCCTTCAGCTCAGGTCATGGTGCTGGGGTCCTCAGATCGAGTCCCGCACTGGGCTCCCTGCTCAGTGGGGAGCCTGCTTCTCCCTCTGCCTGCTCCCCTTGATTATGCTCTCTCTCTAATAAATAAGTAAACAAAGAAAATAAATAAAATCTTTAAAAAGAAAAGAAATGCCTCAGTGCCCAAACCCGTCAACAGCGAGGGTCTGCAGAGGACAGAGCGAGGAAATGCGTTTTGTGCCTGGGGACTTCTAGCCTCCGCTGTGTGCTGTTCATCTCCTCCCGTTCTCCTGGGGTCTGAGCGCTCGCTTGGCAGCAGGAGAGGTCCCTGATCTCTGGGAGCCTGTGCCCCTTGCCCCGACCTGGCTCCCTCTCCAGTCGCAGCATGGCCTCATCAGCCGTGGCCCCACCTGAGGGCCTCTGCAGTGGCCCTCCCTTGACCCGAACCTCTTTTGTCAGGACGCCACCTTCTCAGCGAGGGCTTCCCTGCCCACTCGTTCAAGTCCACAAGGCCCACTGGCCTGCTTGGGCTCGGGCTGCCCCACGCGCCGCACCTGTTCCCCACCTGCCGGCCATCACGTGAGCTCCAAGGAGGCAGGCAGTGCTGCCACTGTGTGCTGCCACACCTCGAGCGCCCAGCACGGGGTCCAGCACAAACCAGACGCTCCAGTGACTGATGGAGGCACTGCCCGTGCCGGGTGATGTGCAGGGTGGGGGTGGGGCCGACAGGAATGGGGAAAGGTCTACACCCTGGAATGCCATCTGACAGAGGAGCTGGCCCTACCACATCCGGAACAGGGGGTCACACAATGTCCAGTAAGACACAAGGGGGGCCTGCCAAGTCAACGCGTCTGTCTTGTCATACCCAGCCGGCCACGGGGCAGGACCTCCCGTTAATGGTGCTGGGAGACCAGGCAGGGAGAAGACCCAAGCAGCCCTCCTCCTTGGAAAGGCCAGTGATTTGATACCATCAAGGCCCTGTTCCTGAGTCAAGAGCTGACGGAGCAGACCCAGAGGAAAACAAAGCCAAGGCACTGTGCCCCGCTGCCAACCCCAGGCAGTGGGCAGACCTGATAAAGAGGCTTCCTTTTCAAAATGCACTGAGCCCTGTGCCAGGAGACAGAGAACAGAGCAAGAGAGTGGGCACCCCATACCCAGGCTGTCCCTCCCCCATCCAAGGTCCTGAGAGGTACGCCTTTCAGGAATCACTCACCTGATGTTTTACTGGGAGCCTTTCCCACCCCCTCCACCTCCTCCTTACCCATAGCTAAAATATATAAACTGAAGTCAAATTGTAAGCAAGATCAGTTGTGAAACACCCCTTGGCATAAAAGGCCAGCCCAGAAGATGGACTGCCAGCCCTAGGGAAGGAAGTTTCTAGCCACCTGGAGGGGGAGGGAGGGAATGCAGGAAGGTGAGAGCCAGGAGGGCTCCAGGAGGGCTGAAGAGAAAGCCCTAGATGTGGGGGCAGCTTGTCCCACCTGCAGGGAGCGGGGCTAACGGGCTGCAAAGGGGCCAGTGTGCTGAGCGAGGAGCAGAGTGCCCTGAAGAGAGGGAAGGATGGGCGAGTGTGGGGGCCAGTGGAATATCCACCAGGAACTTCTCATGCCGCAGCCCAGAGCCTCCCCAGGGCAAGCTGCTGGCCAGATTTCTTTTCTTCCCTTACTTGCTGAGATGTCCTTTTCAAGGTAGTCTCTCCCGCCAGTCTTCCTTGGGGCAAAGGTCACACCTCCCATAGCTCACCTGGCCTGGCTAGTCAGGTCCCTCCCTAGGCACAGTCTTATCTCCCTGCTGGCCTTAGGCACCCCACCCCCTCCACCAAAGCCTGGGGTCCCCCAAATAACAAAGCTGTTCCCCAGAAGGCATTCCCCAAGCCGTGATGCCTGCTACAAGTCCCAAGTTCTTCCCTGGCTTCCCCCATTCCTCCAGGCCACACACCCCTCCAGTGAAGTCACAGGGACCTGGAGACAGCCCAGATCACTGTGCCTGAGGGCTCAGGGCAGTGGGGCAGGGAAACTGGCCCAGGTTTTCAGTCTCCCTACAGCCTGCAAACGCCTTAGGGTCAGGGAAGTGTCCCTGTATACCAGCACCTGAGCACAGAAGCAGCATTTCATGAATGCCAGCTCAGCAGGGTCTGGTTTGGGCCAGTCTATCCAGGACCCCAGTCAATGGCAGTAACCCAAGGATTCCATCAAGGCTGAGTTGACTAGTTACATACAGGAAGACCGAGATCCCTACAACAAAGGTCTGATATACACATAACTGGTCACCTTCTTCCCTTGGAGATTCCCTTTTCCCTCACCTGGCAGCCACATATCACCAGGGGAAGGACCTGGGGATACCCACCCCTTTCCCTGGAACCCAGACGATTAGCACCTGCCTCCACCAAGGGAAGAGAAGGGCTTAGGGGACCATCAGAAAGCAACCCCCGGGGTTTTGCCAAGGCAAAAAGTGTAGGCTGACCGCAGCAATCTGGCCCCCTCACAATCCTTTGAGGAGGCGGCCTGTAAATAATAAGACAAGGAACACTGGCTTGTCTCTCAGGGCGAGTGATGTGTCACCTACCAGCCATCTGTGGGAGAGCAGGGCTGGTGAGAAAGATAAAAGGAGAAAGAGGTACACGGGAGGGTGTGCAGGATGAGAAGGAACACCGGGCGGAGTCCAGACCAGGTTCCTACAGCACAGACATGGCTTATTCTCTAGAGGCTGCTCCGCCAAGACCTCAGAGACGCTAGTGGCCCGCAGAGAAGCGGCTGTGACAACAGCAACTACCACCGGCAGGCTCTCGGGGGCCGGGGGCCGCAAGGCAAAGATCTGGGACTCTGCACACACCCCCGGCCTCGGTGACCTCTCGGCTGGGAAGGGCCAGGGCCCTGACCGCAAGCCCCGAACTAGGCTGGCTCTCGTCCTTGCCCGGCAGAGCCCCGGGAACAGGCTCGGTGCAGCCGCTGAGGGCTACGGAAAAACTTCGCCCCGGCACAGCACCCCCCACCACTCGGCGGAGCCAAGGGCAGGGAGCTGGGACAACCCCGGTGCCAGTGGGCAGGCGCGCCGGGAGCGGAGGTGGGACGCGGGGGCGGGGGGTCCCCAGGAAGGCGTTCTGGCAAACCAGCCCCCCGCCCAGTCCACTAGATCTCCCTAAAAACACTTTTCGGAAACTGCGCCGAAGAAGCGGCCCCTTGTCCCCGCGCCCCGGGGCTATCCCTGCTCACTCCCGCACCTGGGAGCCGGCAGAGGGCCCGGAAGCGGCAGCGGGGACGGAGGCTTCTCTTCTGTGGCCCAGCGCGCGAGGACGCAGGTAACCGGACCTCCCCGGCCGGGGCCGAGAGGGCGGACACTCCCGGGGGCGGGAGCGGGCGCCCGGGCTGCCGCAAAGTTCCGCGCTCCAGCAACTTCCCCGGCCCCGGGGCCGCGGGCCCGGCCAGGTGCGCGTCGCCGGAGCCCCGGGAGCCCCAGCCCCCCGGCTGCCGCTTACCTGGCCCTCGGCGGCGGGCGGGG
>LNAC01000022.1:5490914-5534576 GCA_002007465.1 Ailurus styani
GGGGGGCGGGGCCCAGGTAACCCCGCCCCCAAGGTAGGGGCAGGTGGCTGGGGCGGCGCGGACCAATGGCGTCGCGGCCCCGGTGCAGGACCGGGCTACCCACCGGAGGGAGCGCCTCGGGAGGTGGGGCTCGCCTGGGCCCGCCCGAGCCCGCGCCTCCAGGTTACGGTCCCCCGGGTTTGCGCGGCCCGGGCCCTCAGATTCCAGGAGACCGAGTCTGTGAGCTCGCGCGCCTGCCTGGCGGGCGCTGGCGCTGCCGCTGCCGGGTCCCGACTACTCTCACTGTTTGCGGTCACCGTAAGGCGAGATTCCGACCAGCGCTTCCGCGCTCACATTTGCGGACCCGAAGGAAGACCTGCCAAACCCCCAGCCCCCTCGCCCACCAACCACCACCGCCGCCACCAGTTTGAATCTGGTGGCTTCCCAACTGATTCTCATCCCGAATTCCACTCACAGCTTTCCCAATCTTTTCATCGTAAAGTCAAGAGTTGTATTTAGAAGCAGCCCAGGAATATGAAGAACCAAGGGGCAATAAGAACTAAAAACATAAAAACGAAAGTACCCTGTGTTGAATCCTAGTAACTATAATTTAGGTAAAAAAGTGCGCCCTCCCAACTCTTCACTATGCTCTGGATTAAAGAAGGCAAAAATGTAAAGCAGCAAATAATACAGACGTTTCCCTTTGAGTCGATGTTGCATTGTGCAGCTGGGGTAAGGGCTGGGGGATTTATCTAACTAATTGTCTGTCTCAGGCCAACATGAAGGCCCCTTTGCCTTCCCGGAGTCCTCACTGACCAACAAGGTGATCATGGACATGGCAGGGCCTATGGGCAGCTGGGTGCTTTGGTCCAGCTCCATCAACAACACACACCCACCCACCCACACACACAGCTTTTCGGCTTTTCTGCCTCCTTCTCTCTGGCTCTTTGCTCTCAACTTCCTTCTCCCCCATCTCTCTCCTGCAAATAAATTCCCAGCTGCCTCTCTACCAGGGGCTGGTCTCTGAGGCAAAGCATCCCACTGAGGCTCTGAGCCCTACAGGGAATTCTCCAAAAAGGACAGCATTAGCTAGAGGAAGGTGTCCTGGCAAAGGCTTTGCGCCAGAGGAGGCTAGGGCAATGGGGGTGAGGCCGAAACTCTACTACCACTAATCTCTTCTCCCTGCTGATGCCTTGCAGTGCAGAGATCTCTGTGTGGGCACCACGGACTATTTCTCACCCTTGCTTGTGTCCACTCCCGCAGTCCCCAACACGCAGAAGTGCTGTGTTGTGTCATAAAGAAAACTGGCTTTGGAATCACACAGACTTGGGTTTCAATTCTATTTGCCAGCTGTGAGTGCTAGGATGAGTTATGTAACCCTTCTGAGACTCGGTGTCCTTATCTGTAAAATGGGGATGGCTCAATCTACCTCATGCGTTGTTGTGCACACTGGCAGAGGGTACACTTAATTTTAGTCACTCACCAAAGGTGTGGTGCATGAATGAGCCTACGCGCCCTGGGCCTCCTCTGCCTTTTTAGCTCCACCCTGAGACATTGGCTCAGGGGCTTCCTGTGAGGTTTTAGGGTGTAGCTGAATCTAGGGGGTTCTGTCTCAGTTTCCCCTCTTCTCACCTGAATTTCATGGTGCCCCTAAGGGCTGTGGGGAACCAGAAAACAAGTCACGTGAGAGGGGAGGGAAGCAGAAACCTCAGGTGATTGGTGCTTTGCTAGGTCCTACCTTTCTTCTGGCAAAAGTCACTGAAGAAAAGCAGAATGCATCAAGTACCCTCCAGCCGGCCCTCATTAGGGGTAGCCCGACAGCCATTTTCGAGGGCTCTGTGGAGGCAGTGGTGCTAGTGGTCCCTCTTTATTCTTCCCAAAGGTGTGGGGGAGGGAGCAGCATCTCCAGGTTTTTGTCCTGAAAAGCAGTATGCCCGAGAGGAGGGTCACAAGATGCTGGCACTGAAAAGTTCAGAGTCTGAAGCCCACCTCATTCTATAGTTTGCCATGGCCAAGTCATTCGCTGTTTCTGAGCACTGGTTGTCACCTCTATGGAATGGGAACAAGACCTTTCCTCTTCCACTTGGGAGGTTTGAATGAAATGATAAAATAAGTGTCCAGTTCAATGCCTCCTGTGCTATAAGCACTTAACAAATAGTAGCTTCTCGTTATGACCAGCAGCATGAATGAGCCCCGGTCAGATTCAGTGATTCAGGAAATGAGCTCCAGGGCTGGAGCCAAGGGTCATATCTTGGCTTTACCACCTTGTAAAAGGTCAGCTGGATGAGCACGTTTAATTTCCGGTGTCTCTGATTCCTCACCTGCAAATTGGGGAGATAATAATAGTATGTATTTCAGGATTGTTGTGAGGATCGAAATAATCAGGATCCATGCATATAGTATTCAGAACAGGCCTGGTACATAGCAGGTGCTCAGTAAACAGCAGCCATTTCCAGTGACCATGTGGTAAGAGGCTGAGAAGAGCTGAGGTGAGGATTAGAATCTGAAGCAGCTTGCAGGATGATTTAGAACCTTAACATTTGGAGGGGGGGGAGCAGAGGGAAAGGGAGAGAGAGAATCCCAAGCAGGCTCCATGCCCAGCTCGGAGCCTGAAGCGGGACTTGATCTCACAACCCTGAGATCATGACCTGAGCCAAAATCAAAAGTTGGACACCTAACCAACTGAGTCACCCAGGTGCCCCAAGAACCCTGAATTTTGGGAGAGGCCCTGACATCTTCCATAGGGTTCAGGGGAGCAGTGATAATTTGGGGTTAGGGAGGAAGGCTATCTTCTGGAATGGGACGTGGAACCTGAGGGCTCCAGCCCAGGCTCGGGCTCCCAGAGGACTCAGTGCTTTTCATTCAGATGGGGACTGGGCTGGGAGAGAATTACTAGGGAAATATAGTCCGGCCTCCTGAGCACAGCCCCACTTATGCAGTTGGGGGCAAGGAGGGTCTTACATTAGCTAAGGGTCTGCATTAGCTAAACTGGTTCCTTACCATAGCTATGTTTTAGATGTTATAGAATCAAACCATTTTAAGCTAGGAAGGCTCCCTGGAGAAACATCTAACGTGCTCTTCCCCCATTTTATGGATGGGAAGATGGAGGCTCAGAGGTGGCTAGGAATTTGTCCAAACCACATACCGAGGTATCAGATGAGCAAGGACTGAAACTTGGGCTCCTGGCTGCCTGTGTAGGACCCCCCACTTCCCGCTCCCATTCTGGCTGGGATGCTTTACTGAGGGGCGAATGACCGGCAGAGGATGGGGAGTGACGGACAGTTGATATCCTCACAGCGCTCACCCTGTACTGTGAGTCTCCTAAGGGCTTTGACTTGCTCTTCCAGAACAATCTCATTAAAAACAGAAACCCTCTCCCAGGGAATGTATCCGAGAATAACATGCAGAGGACAAGTCACTCTGATTAATTCTTTTTGTGTCCTGCAACTCCTTCTGCCACAGTTGATGTGAGCACTCCCATGATGTTGAGTGCTAAAGCCAGAGACAAGCAGACAGAGTGTTGACAAGCAGGAGTTATGAGCCTCCAGAAACTGATGGGGGTGGAAAACATGTGTTCATCTGGGTGAGCCAGGTGAGAGCAGAGAATCTAGTAAGTTTTCTCTGTACCAGAGCTATCCATCCACCTTTGTCTACTGCTGCTGTCACCAGGCAGGAGTTAGCTCACCATCAGATGGTGTAAAGAGGCAACATTCTGTGCATGTTTGGGGCCATATAGAAGGACCGGCTGAACATACATAGCATCATTGTGATAGGAAAAGAGCTCTCCAAACATTACCCAGTGTTGATGTTAGCCAAGCAACCGAGGCCAACCGACATGAACCAAATGAGCAAACAAGAAAATAGCTACACAAATAATACCAGTACTGAACAAAAAGCATTTGAGCCCCAGGTCCAGTGGTTCTCAAAGTTGGTTCCTGGGAACCTGCAGGTTTCTCTGGAGATGCTGCAAAAGGAGGGAATGCTCAGGTGAGCCAGAATAGCTCCATTTCCCGCCGCTTTACTTACAGACTTCCACTTACGTATGTAAGTATCGGCTTTGGAAAGAGAAGCTGGTACTAAGGAAGCCTCCAGAACGCAGGGATTGCAGAGGCCTCTTGACACCCAAGGAAGATGGACCCCACCTGCCATCTAGAAACAACAGGAGCCACCCCTGAATCCCAGAGCCCTTTCACTCCTGCAGGGGCTGGCAAGGGGCTCTGCACTGGGCCTGGGGAGAGGAGGGCATCTGGGACCCTTCCGTCCCCTGGGAAGATGGGGTTCAGATGGCACATCTCTAAGGTCCCTTCCCATCCTACAATGCTGGGCTCGCCCAGGAGCTGATCTTGGACCCAGGCGCGTGCTTTGGACATGGGAGCCCCTTTCCACTGGCAAACAGGTCAGTGTTAGTGACTGTCCCTTGGCCAGGACACCTGCAGCACTCTGCCCCAGGCCTGTTTTTCCTTATAATGTCTGGCTGGATGTTATGCAGACAGGGTGGGACTGGGCCTTACTGACTCGCCCCAGCTCAGTGTGCAGAGAGGCCAAGCTCTATTTTTGTCAACCCGTGCACATGTGAACAATGGGTTTTCTTACTCATGCAAACCTAATAGGAGGAGAAAATGGTGAGAAATCCTGAGTTTCCTCTGACTCATTTGACCATCTAAGAGGAGGAGATGCCAGGGGAGGAGGAAGTCAGACCAGGTCCTCTGTGACTTGGATTGGGTGAGAGCAAGGAGGAAAACTTCCCCTTCCTTTACCCTCGGTAGCGTCAGGTGGCTGCAGACTCAAGAGAGGGCGACCCACTCTCCTCTCCTGCAAACACCTCCCCCATCCTCCCCATCTCCTAGGCCAAGGCAGCCACGGCTGTGACTTCTACAAGTTGGTGGTAAAGCAGTGGTTCCCAAACAGCACACTAGACTCACTCTTAAAAAAAGCTCAATGCCCGGGTCACAACTGAATGCAAATGTCTAGGGTGAGACCCCAGGTGTTTCCAAAGCAAGCAAGTTTGGGAACTACTTTGCTAAAGGCAGGCCAACCACAGGTGAAGGCATCACTTGTCCATCATCCATCCATCCATCCATCCATCCATCCATCCACAAATATTCAGACCATGAACAAATAAATGAGTCAACGATGCCTGTGACATAGGCTCCGAAGAAAACCAAAGGAGGTTAAGAGATCAGACAGATGTTGGGGACAAGGGTCCGTTTTCATCCTGGATTTAGGGACTGGATTTTGTTTCAGGAAAGGGTTGCTGCAGTTCTGCTCCCCATCCCGGACTTCCTCCTGCTTTCTGGCTAAAAGAGCTCTCCCTTGACAATCCTCCAGGTCCTGCCTCCTGCCCCTTACAAGGCCTCCTGCCTAGCTCTTTCCCTGAAGCGATGTCTTCAGGGCGGGGCCTGGCACCCTCAGCACCCAGGGCTCTTGACTCGTCCAACTCTGTGCCAGCAACAACACCTGACCCGGGGCTGTACAAGGCAAGGGATCCATGAGACATTGCTTATGAACAACCGACAGAGGGATTTTAGGCTCGTGGGGTGTGTGAGAGGTCCCGTGGAACAGTGGAGAGAACCCTAAACTCAGGATCAGAAGACCTGGATGGGAGGCCTGGCCTTGCCACTTCCTGGCAAAGGGCAAGTCATTTTCCCTTGCCAAGCCGCGGTTTCCTCTTTGGTCAAATGGGAAAAGTGTGACCAACTTTGTAAGCCTGGGATCTGCGTTAAGAAAGGTCGGGAGGCGGGGTGCCTGGGTGGCTTAGTCAGTTAAGCATCTGACTTGGCTCAGGTCTTGATCTCAGAGTTCTGGGTTCAGCCTTGTATCAGGCTCTGTGCTCACCGGGGAGTCTGCTTCTCCTCTCCCTATGCCCCTCCTCCCTGCTCATATACACTCTCTCTCCCTCACATCAGTAAAATCTTAAAAAAAAAAAGGTGGGGGGAACCTGGGTGGCTCAGTTGGTTAAGCGTCTGCCTTTGGCTCAGGACATGATTCCAGGGTCCTGGGACGGAGACCTACATCAGGCTCCTTGCTCAGCAGAGAGCCTGCTTCTCCCTCTCCCTCTGCCTGCCCATACCCCCTGCTTGTGCTCTCTCTCTGTCAAATAAATAAATAAAACCTTAAAAAAAAAAAAGGTCAAACAAGAAAAGAAGTATCACACAACATAAAAATTATTCATATAAATATTTGAGAAATTACGACTTGATCATGGCTTCTCTAATATATAAAGTTCATTAAGAATTGATGCAAAAACTTGGAAAGAAAAGAAAATGTCAAAGACTTTTAGAAAGTGTTTTGCAAATATGAGGACTTTTTAGGAATTCTCATCATCTAGGCCTATATAGACATGAAATATAGACAAACTGGAAGGACCCGGGAAACAGGCCGAGAGAGACGAAATAGCTTGCCCACAGTCACAAAGCTTGTTAATGGCAGAGGATCCACATTGACCCCAGAAAGGGGGGGGGTGATGATTAGGAGGACACTGGGGATGATGTTTTAGTATCTTCCCTTGACAAACTCCTATTCATCCTTCAAAACCCCACTCCGGTGTGACCTGCCAAGTGAAGCCTTCTCTGTCTCTTCCAGTGAGAATAAATTGCTCCCCAGCTTCATGATCTCCATCCCTCAAGTGCAAGCTCTGCTACTATGGGGACACACTGTGTTGTTGGGATTGGCCTCCTCTCAGGCCCCCTACAGCACCCTAATTCCTGAGAACAGGGTTCACATCTCCCAAGTCTTTGGACTCCAGCTGTTAACAAGTCTGGCACATAGCAGGCACTTGAGGGATGTCTGAGGCCCTGAAGGGGACAGACGCTCCCTCGCACATAAATGACAGAGAGCTGAGGGCCTGATTAGTCACAAAGTCGCCGGAATATTTTCTGGAAGTTCCTGTGACGGGCATTTACAAAGAGAGAAACAGGGAAATAAAAACAGCCTTTATCAAGATCCAGTTGCCCTCTTCCCAGAATGTACCAGATCTGAGCTCTGAGGAGACACCCTTCTGCCTAACACAAACCCCGAAACCAAAGAGAGATCATTCCCTGCAGCTTATGATTTGAACAGCAACCAATTATTAAAGATCTCCCATGTACCAGTCACTTCATTTCTTCTCCTTTATTCTAGTCCAGCCCTCTGTGGATAGCGGTCACTGTACCCATATTACAGATGAGGAAGCCCGAGGCTCAGGAGGGTTAAGTGACATGGCCAGGGTGGCAGAGCCAAGATTTGCACTCAGGTCTGCTGGCCCACGTCCAGGCCTCCCTGCCATCTCTCTTACTGTGCAGCCAGCTTCCTGACAGCAACTAGACTTGTCTGCAAGCAGCAGAAACTAATTAATAAGGATGATGAAAGTCTGTGGGCAAGTAAGGGCCTCACCCCTCCCTCCATCGTCCTCCAACGCTGTACAGCTCGACAGTAGTATAATCAACTTCGGCCCACGCCAGGCCTCTGCCATTGCCCGACAACTACCTCTGCAATCCCCCCCGGGGAGTGGCTTGCCCTGGGTGGTGGGATGCAGGCTGCCCCACCGAGTGTATTAGGGTGAAGGGCTGGGCCCTCCTATGCTGTGGACTTGGCCACTGCCTCCTGCCCCAGCTCCAAACCTGGGGAGAGACACCCTGGCCTGTCCCTGGGGGCCACCAGATGACAGGGGCGGGATGGATGGGCCACGGCTCCTGGGGAGATGGAGGGACAAAGGATTTGTTGCTTTCCAAAAATGTGTTTTGTGGTGTCCCTACCCCACTCTGACAGCAAGAAAGGGCTCTGTGGTCAAATCAACTGGCGAAATTCTTTGCTCCTCCCCAGAGATGTCACAGAGCACGTTGGCAGGAGAGGAACCTGTGTCACTCTGTTGGAACCCGCGGTTTCTTCAGGGGCCCCAGCTTTGGACAGGACGCCTTGTCATTTAACATCTACCAACACCAGGGACTCAGTATTATAAGGCACACCCTTGGAAAAACCAATGTACCAGGCTCCCAGCACACAGCCACACAGAATAACTAAATGTTACTATCTTCATTTTATTAATAGCAAACGCCTACATAGCACTTACTATGTACCAGGCTCTGTTCCATGGGCTTCACATGATATTAACTCATTCAATCCTCACAGCAACCCTATGAGGCAAGGATTATCCCCATTTCACAGACAGGGAAACTGAGGCTCAGAGAGGTTACTCAGAGACATACAGCTAAGAAGGGGACAGCTAGGATTCCAACTCAGGCAGCTGGCTCCAGGGACTGTTCTCCTAACCATGACGCTATGAAGAAAGGAAGGCTCAGGTCTCTAAAGGAACTTCCCCAAAGTAACCACAATGGGACCGAAACCATTCCTTCGTTCACTAGTTTATTCATTTACTCAAACAACATTTACTGAGCAGAAACTGCAGGCCCAGGCACTGTGCCAGCCACCAGGCCAGAGAAGAACAAGGCGCAGTCCTGCCTGGAGCTATTGGCCGCCTGTCCCGGCCTCTCTGACCCTGGAGAGCTGCTCTGTTCTCCACCAAGATGGACACCTAGGGCTGTGCGCTAAGCTGGCTGCCCTTCCGGTCGTCTGAATATGCACACCCACGTGCAGGCCTGTGTGTGAGCCCACCGGAGAGGCCCTACACTTGAGATGCTGGGGTGCAGAGGCTGCCTCGGCTATCCTGACAGCCCACAGACGGTGGGTCAGGGGGCGCACTGCTCCACACCCAGGTCTTCTCACATCCAGCCCAGCCTCCCTCCTCAGGCCCACAGCTTGGCCCTCCATGGCATCCCCTGCCGGCTCACCCCACATGCCCACTGCCTGCCTTCAGCTGCTCTCTGAGAGACCTTCAGAGCCCCCTCGCCATGGTCACTGACCCTCCTCGCAGTCCTGTGGGCACCCTGCCTCCCTGTTCCCAGTCTGCAGTCGGGCCCAGCACAAGGGCCCCTTCAGGATGGCGGTATTTCATCTCAGGAAATCAGCCCGCTCCGGGGAGGAGAGTAACTTTTAGACAAGGATGGTGGAGGATGAAGACAGCTTCACCTCTTTCTTCGGGCCAGGGAGGCATACACTGAAGGGTTTGTAATTCCACTTTAAAAGCAAACACCCCCCCACCCCGCCCCAATCATCTCCTAAATTATCTTGGTGATGCTGGAATGAACACCACCCAAAACCCACAAAAAACCCAGCCGCCCCATAAATGACAGAAGCAGGGCTGTGGGTTCTCCACTATGAGAAGGCAGGGAGCGGGCAGCCTGGTCCCGGGGGTGGTTCCTGGAGGCCCAGGGCCAGCGGCTCACTTGGACCTGCCCAGGATGGGCCACGCCGCCCCTGAATAACCAGGCCGCCGCAGCGGCAGACGGGCCAGCTGGAGCTGGTCTCAGGCACACATACCTCCTTTGTGGCTCCCCTTGCAGGGCTGGGCTCGGCAGAGGGAAACCCAAGGCGCCTGGCCCCAGGACACTGAGCCAGTGTGTTCCTCCCACTTAGAGGAAAACCGCAGCCCCGCGGAGCTCTGTGGCTGCACCCGGGGCAGGCTGAAGGAGCTGCTGTGTTCAGGTAGACACTGGAGAAGCCTGAGCCCAGGGGAGGCCAGGGGAGGGGAGGAAGAGGCTGCTCCCAGGGGGCCCTAAAAAAGAAACCTTTCTTCCAGGCCGGGCCCCCTGCCGTCCCCACTAGACCACAAGGCCACATTCATGGGCGTGAAGTGCTCCGGTGCCTGGCCAGCCCAGGTTCGAGCCAGCTCTGCTCCGAGCCTCCCCTAGCTCGCAGATAATGTTCTTGCTATTAGCAGGTAGCCGTGTGAACACCGAATTGGTGACTGCCGGACCATTGCTCCTGGGGCTTAAGTTCCTCTGACTGCAACAGTTCCATCAACCGAGCAATACATAGGCTTGTTTTATGCGGATGTATTTAAAGGCAAGTTATTTTTTATTTTTTTATTTTTTTATTTTTTTTTTTTAAGATTTTATTTATTTATTTCACAGCGGGAGAGAGATCACAAGGAGGCAGAGAGGCAGGNCGTGTGAACACC
This sequence comes from Ailurus styani, assembly GCA_002007465.1. Lineage (NCBI taxonomy): Eukaryota > Metazoa > Chordata > Mammalia > Carnivora > Ailuridae > Ailurus > Ailurus styani. The sequence goes on from LNAC01000022.1 coordinate 5,500,888, forward strand.
GAATTGGTGACTGCCGGACCATTGCTCCTGGGGCTTAAGTTCCTCTGACTGCAACAGTTCCATCAACCGAGCAATACATAGGCTTGTTTTATGCGGATGTATTTAAAGGCAAGTTATTTTTTAAAAAAAGATTTTATTTATGAGAGAGAGCACGCAAGCACGAGTAGGGGGAGGGGCAGAGGGAGAAGCAGACTCCTCCTCCACCCCCTACTCACTCGGGGCNCAAGTTATTTTTTAAAAAAAGATTTTATTTATGCGAGAGAGAGCACGCAAGCCCGAGTAGGGGGAGGGGCAGAGGGAGAAGCAGACTCCTCCTCCACCCCCTACTCACTCGGGGCTCAGTCCTGGGACTCTGGGATCATGCCCTGAGCCAGAGGCCGACGCCTAACCGACTGAGCCACCTAGGCGCCCCTAAAGGCACGTTACTAAACAATGAACTTATGGAGGACAGCATTGTCCTTCGTGCCTGAACAAAGCTTATCCAACATGTATTTTCTCCAAAAGGCACATCGCCGCTTTCTTGCCCTTAGGAACAACAGACAGCACTTCACCACATTTGGGGGGTATTTTAAATGGCGAAACCACCAACCAAAAAAAAGAAAAAACCCAAATACAAAACACGGCGCTAAAAAGACTGCTAAAAGGAAGCTTGTTTCAATCTGAGCTGAAACGAGAAGACAGAGGAATGTCTTCTTCCACCTGAGCGGCTGACCCACATTTTCATCCCTCTGAGCATGCGTGCAAATGGTCACAGAGACACTGCCATATCGATTGGGGGTGACAAATAAACTGCAGCAAGCAGGCAACTTTGCCCCAAATGAGGGTCAGCTGTGTCTGCCTTGGAGGGTTCTGGAGGGGGCGCCGCACGAAATACTGCACGAGGAAGATTAGCACAGCGATAGCTCAGTACACATTTGCATAGTTACTACTCCTGTGACCCGCGGGACCCACCAAGTCTTGACACCTTTGCCGTTCCCTCTGCGGGGAATGTCTTTCCTTGCACTTTTCCCATCTAGTGAAGCCCAGAGCCCAGGGCTTCGGTTCACCTCAGGGCTGGCATTTGCCAGCTGGGAGCCCTCAGGACGAGCTGGTTCTCCTTCCTCCCCACCCCCCCACCTCCAAGCAGGCCTCCCCCTACCAGAAGCCAGCTGCGTCCTGTCCCCTCCACCGGGTCTGTGCACTGTGCGGGTGCCTCGGCGGCCTTCCTTCCGCCCCGATGCTTGGCTCACAGGTGGACCCTTCTACTCAGTCGGGGGCCCCTCTCCTCACAGGTTCTTTGCTCCTGCCCACCCCCGATGCCACTTTCTGCATCACCAATGGCTCCTTCTCCACTAGGCATCCTTTCCTGATGATGCCCTGGCCTTGAAAATCTCTCCCTAAGCACCACAGGGTGGAAAGGAACGCACTAGAGCCCCAGGGATCCTCGTCTTACCTGAACTCTCACGCAGCCCCAAACGCAGCGGGTCTTGCCTTGAAACGGTTTCCTAGCTCAGCTCCTAGCACGCCCACCCGCCTGCCTTCCTGCAAGCTCCCCAGTCGTGACTCAGTTGCCGTTGCTGGCTCCCGCGCCCTTCCTCGGCCCTAAATGTTGCCTCTCTCCCTCTTGATTCCCTAACTCGTGGCTTTAAATCCCACCAAGTGCCGATGACCCCCAAACGTCCGCGGCCAGCCTGGCCCACTCCTCTGGCCTCCAAACCACTGTATCCAATTACCTGTGGAGGAGGTTTGTTGGGAGTGTCTTAGGGACAAGTCCCGTGAGGGTGTGAGGAAAGTAGGAGGGGACAGACGGAGACAGGGCCAGGGATGCCATGTGACGAGGCCTCAGCCAGTCCCACGGGCACCCTGGAGCCAGGATGACCCCTCAAAGAAGCAAGATGGCAAAACTCTTGTGTCCACACAGAGACCAGTTGTGGGATGGTCCTGGCTGGTCCAGGAAAGGTGTGTAATCTCGGGCCAGGCAGCCCCCTGGCCCCTGGGGAAGGTCAGCGGCAGCTGGCACCTGGGCAGGTGGGAGAACGAGGGCTGCCAACCCAGCCCCACCGTGTGTACACATCTTCAGCCGAATCTTCCAGAAGCATCTCAAGTGACATGTCCGCAACTGGACTGCTGATTTCTCTCCAGAATGGCTGCCTCCCTCAGTACCTGGCTCCCCCCACCTTCTCCCATCCTGCCACCCGCCGCCACCCCCCTGCAATCCAACATCACCAACAGTCACCTGGGAGCTCTGGTGGCTGCGAGGAGAACCTCAGGCTAGTCCTTGATGATTCTCTTCCCTCTGCCCCACATCAGCAAGTCCTGGAAGCTCCAGCGCGGTCCACCTTCTCACCATCTGCCTGTCCCCGTCCTCAACCAAGCTGCCGCCACCTCTTTCCTGGATGAGTGCACAGCCTCCTAACTGGTCGCCCCCATTCCAGGGCCATCTTTACATACACTTACCCCAGCGAGCTCTTCAAATCACCAAGGTCTGGTCATGTCCCAGCTGACAACCTTCCCCTGGCCTCAGGTCAGGATGAGCCCCAAACTTCTCCCCTGCGCTCTCAGGCCCCTGGGCCACACGCTCCCTTCAGCCTCCCTCGAATGGCTCATTGCCCTTCACCGACACCTACGCTGCCTGGCTTGCCAGCCCCCACACAGCCAAGCCCCATGCGCACCTTCACGAGCCTCTGTCCCTCTCTTCCCACATTTTGGCTCCCAGTGTGTCCTGAGAGCTCCCCATCTCTCTGGCTCAGGAAGCTCCTTGCCCTTGCCCGACCCCCCAGGACATCAGCTGCTCCCTCCCCACGTTCCCTTCCCTGGGCTGGAACATTCGCCACAGGACACCACACTCGCGGTGGTTCTTTGTGTTTCTGCCACGCTCTGAAGGCTGAGCGCCTCCAGGAGGGACCATGTCCTATCCCCACTCGCCCTGGCCCAGCATGGCGGGAAGCCAAGGTCTAGGGAATTGACCTCAGGTAAACAAACTCTTCCCTGCTTCATGATTTGGCCTTTGAGGGCTCCAAGCAAGGCACCTCACCACCTGGCAGGGTTACCTGCTTTTGGACACAGGTCCCGGCCCCGCCTGCTGGGCCGGCTGCCAACTTCGGCATTGGGTGAGGGGCTCGTCAGCTGGACAGGAACACTGTTGACTTTCATCGTCACACCCGGCACCGAGACCTCAGCCAGCTGCTTCTGTCAACACCAGACTGTCACCCAGCGCCTCCTCCAGCTCGGCTCAGCAGCTCAGCAGCTCCTGTCAGAGTCTGCCCGGGGCCAAGGGCATAGCCGTGGCCCTCCTCTCTGACTTGGAGTCTGTGCTCTGCCACTCACCAGCTGGGTGACCTTGGGCAGCCTGTTGAACAGCTGAGCCTCAATTCCATTGGCTGGAAAGCGGGGGTAGTAACAGTATCTCTCTCGCGAGTCTCTCTGGTTGGGGGGCTTGGTTCCCATGACCTCCATATGTGTATGCTGTTATACTCTGGCAGAATATTAAATCCTAGCCACTTTTCAAAAACCGCCCTTTCCCGCAAACATACTTTCAACACATTTGCTTCAACTTTTAACATGGGCTAGTAGAAATATGAAAATTTTCTGTGTTTAAAAACAATAGGGGCGCCTGGGTGGCTCAGTCGTTAAGCATCTGCCTTCGGCTCAAGTCATGATCCCAGGGTCCTGGGTTCGAGCCCCACGATCCCTACTTGTTTTTTGAACTCTGACCTTTGTCTTAATGGTTTGAATGCATCTCGTGCCTCTCACTGGGAGCTCCTCCAGGCCCCACAGAGCATTTTGCCCTCCAGGAATAAGTGAATCTAGTGGGTAGACCAGAGAGCCAGGCTCGCTGGTGGCTGTGGCCGTGGGAGCTGGGTGTGTGCGGCTGCAGTCAATGATACATGTGCATAAGGACCCCAGGAGGGCTTTCCAAGTCCAGGAGGCGGACTGCTCTTGGACTCTGATGCCCCGGGGAGGTCACACCCCTTTTGAAAGTAGCGGTAGTGTGCCCTCTGAGAAGGTCACAGGTCACACAAGCCTGCAAGGACATCTCTGCCTGTATCAGTCACACGGTGTGGTTGAAAGAGCTTGAAGGCAGTCCGGTGAGGCTTGAATCCCAGCTCTACCACCACCCGATCTCCACTGCCTCCTCTCTGAGTCGTCCGGAGGACCAAATGAGACAACATATGTTTAGCGTCTCTGTGGACCCAGTGGTTGGTCATCGATGCTGCTCTGCCAGACTGCTTTACAGACGGACATGCAGAAAGCAGAAAAATAAGCACCCTTTCTTTTTTTTTTCAGTGCCTCAAGAGAGGTCTGTCCTTATATCCCAAGCCAAAATGATTTCCCAGCTCTCACGTCATCACCAGTCCCTTTGGAAGTGCCTCTTTGTGTGATGAACTGATGGCCTGGTTACCCTTCCCAGACTGAGAGGTCTAGGAGGGCCCATCCGATCCCAGATCTCAGCACACCCCCTGGCCCCACGTGAGCACCAGCCCTTGAGTGAGCTAACAGTTGAAGGTGTCAGGGGCTGACACCCTGCTTGGTGCTACCAGCCTAACCCTGCCTTCACTGATGCTCATGGAAGTTATCACTTCCGAGATGTTTACTCTGGGCCAGGCACCATGCTGGGACCACTACAAATCTCAGCTCATTGAATCCTTCGCAGATATGTATGCATCTGCATTTTCTGTGCAGCTTAAACTTCTAGGACACTTACGTGCTCCAGAGGGGCCCTGCAGTGTGCTCACAGGGTCATGCATTTTATACAATTTGCAAAAATAAGATACATTGAGATCTTCTTTCTGGAAGTGACTTTACGCAGTCTAAAAGCTTTAGGCCCCACAGCATCTGGGGCCACCAAGTAGTCACTACTCTTCCCATTTCACAGATGAGAAAGCTGAGGCTCAAAAAGATTAAACTTGCCCAGAGACATTCAGAGCCAGGAGTTGGTGCAGGCCTGCATTCTAACTCAGTCACAGGCCTCCCAAGTCTAGGGAAAGGAGCCCTGGTCAGTGGAGACAAGTGTCTTTGCAGCTGCGGGTTCTGGGCAGAGTGGGGACGGAGGAGGGAAAGAGAAGCTCTGATCCGAAGGGTCTCAAGTCCAGAGTCCAGAGCCCGGAGCCCTGAGCCCTAGCTACTTGGCATCAGAATCCTGGTTAATCTGACCATCTCCCTCCACCCACCTCCTCGTGACCCAAATCTACACTGTTTGCCTTTCCAAATCCTGAAAGCACCGAGTGCAAACTGCAATGAGCCGCCCAGCTCACCCCAAATAAACCTACTCTCTCTGCCCCCTTCCCCTTCCTGGGCCCCTCCATCCAGGGGCTGCCAGGGCCCTGCCCGTCTTTAATACCAGGCTAGGGCAAACAAGGGCTGGCACACTCTGCCCTAAGGCCAGCCCTCCCCTTGTTGTTTTGCAAAGGGCCGGTTTCAGCTGCCTGGCATTCAGTTACCTTCATTAGAATGGGCCCCGAGAGCTGGCCGGGCTCTGACCGCTCTGGGCAGATCCTATCACAGCAGGGATGGAAGAAGAGAAAAGATCGGTAATGCAGCCGCCTTTCCCCAGGCCCGGGAAAGGGAGAGGGGAGGGTGGTGGCAAGGAAGAGGGAGGCCGGGGGCCTGGCAGGCCCTCCCTGGCTCCATGGACTCTCTCAGTTCTTGAGTCTTCAGGGCGAAGAGCAAAGAAAGGTAGTACAGAGCCCATTCTGCGAGTGCATAGCAGCCGGTGCTGGAAAGAGCCCCCAATTCCTTCATAGCCACTCCGCCAGAGAAGGGCGATTCAGGAAGAAACACAGCTTCCTGGCAGCCGACAGCCAGTTTAACTGACACCTGGCCTGAACTCCCTTCGGCAGACAAGGAAGTGACCTTGTGGCCACAAGGACCGGAGAGCTGATGTCTGAAAACATTGTCTTAGACCAAAATGCAGACGTTGTAAGTGTAATTTCTCCCAGAAAATGGAAATGAGCTTTTCATTTCATTTTCATTCAAAGAGAGACATTGGCATAACAAAAATGGAGCGTGGCAGCGTCCCAGCAGCCGCTGTCCCCATTAGGGACTCGTGGGGCAGAGGGAAGCTAAGCTGCTGTGGCTCCCACGGGTTTCCCACCTTCTTGCCTACGGAATTGGGAATTTCTCCTAGCCGCAGTGTGCACGGGGTGCCCCTGCCTCCGTGAGTGACTGGGGTGCGGTGGGGAGGGGCTTTCTTGCCCCTCCTTAATCCCCCAGCAGAGCTGCGGGTGGCCGGCGCTGGCACTGGAAGACCACAGCCCCCCAGGCAAGGACTGGGACTGCGTGGGACACGGGTAAAGCCCCAGCCAACCCTGCTACCTAATGTTGGCGTGACCCCGGGAAAGCCTCTCAGCTTCTCTAAACATAATTTTCTCCGCCTGTAAAATGGGCATAATGACAGGGGACGTTTACATAGACTCCCTGTGTGCTCGCTGCTAACCTAAGTGCTAAGTGCTAAGAGCACTCGGGAGACGTCCTGGCCCTCATCCCACAGGGGCAGGATTAGGCAGGGAGGACGCACCCAGAAGTGGCAGATGTGGGATTCAATCCCTGGCTCCCGTACCCAGGGAGCCTGTGGTTACCCAGGACAGGACAGCACCCCTGTCCCCTCTGTTGGGGACCCGCTGTTGTACGCCGGGTGAGCCATGCTTTTAATGGAAGCAGACCTGTCGGGGGCTGGGATTCTCCAGTGGGGGATTCTGATGCAGGGGGGGGCGGAGACGAGGGGCTCAGAGCACAGGTCCGGGGCTTTGGGACCCACGCAGGGAATCCACAGCTGGGATTCCAGAACTCTGGTCAGAGGAGCTTGCTAAGGATGCAGATCCCTGGGTCTGCCCCAGATGCGAAGTTGGTCCCTGGGGTCTAGAAACACTGGCTGAGGGGAAGGGCTCCCAGCACCCCCTCAACGCCTTCTTGACAACAGGAGTCGTGGCTGGCAGGGGAAGCCTGCTCCAGCCTGGCCCTGACTCACCCTTGGGCAGGCCCTGGACCATCCCCAGCCTCCGTGCCCTGATCTAGAAGATCAAAGTGTGGATCCAGACAGCCTCCATGGGCTCTGGCCTCTGTCACGCTGTGACTCCGAGTTGGGGGAGGTGGGGGGGCCCTGGTGGAGAAGATCTGACTCACCCACACACCCCATTTCTCTGCTCTCTCTCGGGAGGCAGCGGCACTGATGTTTCCCTTTGAATCTGGGCCCCCAGACTGAGAAGTAAAAATAAGATAACCATGACAATAACAGTTCTCTGTCAGGAGTGGGACCACGCGGTGGGAAGGGAGCCACCCCCGGTAGGGTGGCCAGCGGAGCCAACTTCTGCCGCTGGAACCGCCCAGGGAGCCTGGGAATCCCCCTCAAGTCTCCTCGAAGCCACCCACCACGCCGGACAACGAGCGAGCCCGCGCATCTGGCAGATGAGGGGAAATGTGGTCTCCACTGCCCTTGGCCCCTCTGGCCCCCAGGGGCGGGGAGCGGGGATTGGGGTGCTCCTGCCACAGGGCCGTGTCCCGTGCCTGGGCCAGCTGGAAACCCGGGCCGCCGGCATCCCTGTCACACGAGGCTGCAGGCCCTCCGCAATCGCACTGAACTCTGACCTGGCGCCCAGCACGTGCCAGGCGCTGCCCGGGGCGCTGTCACCTTCTTCATCTACTCTGTCAGCTCACCGGCCCGAAGCGGGGGAGCGGTATTGTGCCCACTTTACAGATCGGGCAAACAAGGTCCAGAGAGGCCGAAGGCTCTGCGTGAGGCAGCGCAGCGGACAGGTGGCAGGGCTGAGGGTCCCACCCAGCCTGCCCCCCGCATCCCTCCCTTGCTCTCCACTCAGTGGAGCTGCCTCTCAGCCGGTGTTGATTACCGCTCAGGCTGGAGCTTGGCTGCTTACAAAGTGCTAATGCCTCCTGGCTTCGGTGGACTGAGCTCTACTGGCTCCAGGGACAGTCTGCTGGAGTCCTGGGCCAGTGACCAGCAAAGCACGAGCGAGCAGGGGCAGCCTCCTGATCGGAACCCGGCCGCAGCTCTGGTGTGAGGACCAAGGCTGACAGGCAGGTTTTGGAAGGGGAATTTCCGAGGGGATGGGGTGGAGGTGGTCTGAGAGCCCAGACACCGGCTGGCAGTCAGGGTCAGAAAGCCGAGTCCTGAGTCGGGCTTTGCAACCAGCTGGCTCCTGGACCTTGGGACAGTGCCTTGTTCTCCCTGTGCCTCGCTGGGGTGGTTCTAATGGTCAGATGCTTCCCTGCGCATTCCAAGCAGACACTTCTCACCCTCTCTGACCTTCACCCATCCAGGCGCTGGCCAGCAGCCCCCCTAACCTTCCCCTTCCCCTCACCAAGCCTTGCTCACAAACACAAGCGAGAAAATAGCTTATAGCACGAAGACCGGGCGCCGTGATTCCCAAAACTCTCTGCCATTAAGATCACAAGAGGAGCTTTTCAATCTCCCCGAATCCAGGCCAAACTTCAGACCAATGAAATCTGGGTCCAGGCAGCAGTGTTTTTTTTAAAGTTTCCCAGCTGAGTCTCCCATGTGCAGCCTTGGTTAAGACCCAGTGAGCTGCAAGAGTGTGCCCCAGACTCTCCCGAGCACGTGAATGGTCCCCCTGGACCTTGTTGCAATGCAGGTCCTGGCTCAGCTCCTGATTCCGTACTTCTAACAAGCTCCCAGGTGATAGTCGTGGACGGTACTTCGCGTAGGAAGGATCTAGAATGTTGCAAACAGCAGTTCCCATAGGACGCCCCCCCTGCCCCCGAGGGACAGGAAGTGGTTCCCTGGCCAAGTCCTATCACCCTCTTGGACACTCCCGAGGGATGTTAGCATATTAAACTCTGAGGAGTCCTATACTCATTTATGTCTGTTTGACCATCTGGCGTACAGCGGCGCTTGGCCTGCTGGTGGTAGTCCTTATCTTTCGGTGTACTTTAGGGACCGGCTGAGGGGTCCGTGGGGAGGATGGGAGTGTGGACAGGGGATGATCTGAGTCAAAGGCCAGGCCTTTGTGTGGGGGAGGGGCTTTTCTGCTTCACCTATGCACCCGCTTCTCTGTGGCAAATGCCCTTAAAGGTATTTATGAGATGGGGGGCGGGGGTAGTGGGGGCCGTGAACTTGGTGGGAATCTGTATGGGATGGGAGGCAGTCAGTAGGGTCCTTGGGAGGTGGGGATCCATGGATGATGGGGTTTGTGGGTAGGGAGGGGTCCGTGGGCAGTGGGGGTCTATATGGGGGTGTGTGTACGGGGACCATGGGTTTCGGGGGGCTGTGTGTGTGAGTGGTGGCAGGTGAGGGGCTAGGGGCTTAGCCTGTGACCCCGCCAGCGTTCACAGCAGTGCTGTTCTTTACTAGTCATGTGCGATGACTCCTGCGAAGTGATACAAAATACACACGCGATCTTGTTTCTGTGAAAAGCAGTCCTAGGGAGAAAGCCACCTGCCAGTGCCAGTCATTGAAGGCAAGAGGAAATGAAGGGTTCCAAGAAATTAATGGCTCTTTGCCAGAAAATAGGAGTGAAGTAGTAATATTTATAGCCACCAACGTTTCTGGTGCTCTGTCTTGCTGTCGGGCTGCAACATATCCTAACTGATGCCAACAGCTTCTACTTTATTTCTTTGAGTCCTCACAGTGAGCCTGAGGAGGGCACCTGGATCATGCCCATCACCCAGACGGGGAAACTGAGGTTCTGAGAGGCACATGACTTGCCCAAAGTCTCGCTAGGAAAGGGGGGAGTCGTGATTCAGACTGAGGTCTATCTGACCCCAATGTCATGCTCTCAGTGTGAAGTTCGGCGGTTTCCTCCCAAGAACAGCAGCCACGGACCACTCACCACTGGCTGGGTCCTGAGTTAAGCATTTTCAAAGTCTCCAATGTGCTTGTTTCTCCACCAGACCCAAAAGCTGATTTTTTTTCAGTAGACCCCAGACCTGAACTTGAAGGGTGCTAGTCCCACACCACAAGTCAGGCATTAGCAAACTGGTCTGTCCCAGCCCAGCCCTGCCTGTGCCTGGAGAGGCAGCAGGGTCCACCATCCTGCCTGGGATTTCTTCCCTTTGTGAAGAGAACCAGAGAGGGCTGGGAGACACTGGGAAGGAAGACAGAGCACCATGGCCACCACCAATTTCCAGTCCATTCTGTGCCCTTCTGTCCTGGGCCCTGCCCTGTACCTGGTGCCACATAGGCTCTGGGAACCCCAAGAGGGTCCAGGGAAGTGCCCACCTTTCTTCTGCGTAGGACAAGAGAGGCGACCGTCTGGGACATAAATAAGCCCCCTGTCATCCAGAGGTGACTGTCAGGGCCATGGGGAAGGGCTGATGTGGAAGTGTGGCTGCTTCCAGTGGGGGGAGAGGGCCGGGGTGGCAACTGAGCTGTCCCCCAAATGGTTAGTGTTACAGCTAGAGCAGATGGGGGATCCTAGGAGAGAGAGCAGCAGAGGCAGAGGCCTAGAACAAGAAAGGGCAGGCTGTGTTCGGGAAATCCTGGGTGAGCCAATCAGACATGAGAGGAGAAGCTGCAGAAAGGTCTTGGTCAAAGTGACATGCATTCATTGAGTCAGCGAAGAGACTAGTACATGCCAGACACTGGGGTCAGAGGTGAGTGAGACGTAGCTCCTGGCCTCCTGAAGCTCAAAATCCAGTGATAAAGAAAATAATAACTCACAGGGAAGTATTTTAGCCTCATTTTACAATCAGGGATGTTGGCCCAGAGAGGTTAAGTGATTTGCCCAGGATGATATGGCTCATCCATCTCAGAGACAGTGCTCCACTTCTAGGGCCCTTGCATAGCTGGAGGGTACTACTGCTGGTAGCTGGCTGAGAGGAAAAGGGACTTGGAGGAGGGTAGGACTAGAGAAGTGACACAGAGGAAGGATGCAGGAGATACCAGAGGTGACAGATAGGAGACAGGAAGTTAACAAAGAGGCTGTTGCAACCATCAGACAATCATGTTGGAAGATAGGATTAGGACGGTCATGTTCAGCTGCACAGGTTGTACACTGCACAACTCCCAGATTGCCATTCCCATGGACTACGATAATAGTGCCCCTCGAAACTGTGTAGCACAGTGACCCCAGCTAGTAGGTAGAGGGACCAGACTCACACATGCCTACGTATGTGGCCAACTTTTCAGTCACTGTGTAATAGTTGCCGACCAAACCCTACACTGTTATCACACAGCCACATTCCACTTCCTCTGGGGGGAGAAGTGGCAGCTAGCCCACAAAGATGTTTCACACCACACCCTGGGCTACCCACAGAGCCAGTCAGTTCCATATTTCTATAACAAAGATGTTGGTGCACGGAGGGTTCCAACAGCAGAGAAGTTTGGCAAACTGCCTGCATCTCCCTGCTGGGGGTCATAGAGGCACACAGGAACATTTTAAAGGCTTCCAGAAGTCCTACAGCCAAGAAACTAGTTCATCTTCCTGGAAGCATTTCCCAGACTCCCTTGCAGTAAAGCCCCTTTCTCAGGAACACCTTGGAATGCCCCCAGGCAGAGCCCCACACTGGGAGGCCCTGTGACACCTGCCTCCTGCGCCCACCCCTCTACACCCAGGTCAGAGGCCACTGCTCCGGCTCCAAAAGCTAGGAGGCACGGGCTGGGCAATGCTCCCACCTCCTCTCTTGGGACCTGGCCTCACTCCTCCTCCAGGAATACTGAGTTTTATTCTTTTGGATAAAAGGTGGTCCTCCAGGAATACAGGTGTTTCCAGTGAGTTGCCTCTGAAACTATGTAAACCCCTCAGGGCAAATGAGTCCTTCTAGTCCTTTCTCCCAGGCTGGGGGAGGGGCAGACGGAAGAGACCCGAAAGACCTGAGAAGGCTCTGGAAAAGTGAACGCGGAGCTAGCTATCCGAGGTCTTCGGTGCAGATTAAAAACCCCGTCTCTACACACTGGTGGCCTGAGACCCAGGGCAAGTGGCTTCACTGTTGTGTGAGCCTCAGCTTCCTGACCAGTAAAACAGGTATGAGTACCTACTTGGCAGGGGTGGTCTAAGCAGGCAGAGCAGGGTGGGGTGGTGATTAGAGATGAGACAGGTCAAGTGCCTGTGCTTGGGTGACACTCCTTCTGTCCTTCCCCCACCCAGCCCTGTGCTGGGCTCCTGCTGGGACCCGGGTCCAACTGGAAGGCCTCCTGGGCTGGACTGGAGATAGCAGAAGGCCGGGAGAGTGGGGACGGAGAGAGACAAGAGTCAGGGGGACAGGGATACAGGGAGAGGGAGACTGGATACAAAGCGGCAGAGGAGTCAGAAATAGAGACAAAGGGAGACAGAGGGACAGAGCCGGAGAGACACACATATAGAGAAGCAGAGAGAGCAGGGAGGGCAAAGGCATAGAAATAAAAAAAAAGACAAGCCAAGGGGGTCCAGGCAGCGGGTGGACTGTGGTCACGTGTGGGGAGGCCAGGCTCCGGAACAGGCACAGGGGCCCTGCCCTGCCCACCTCCCGCCCCAGGCCTGCTGCCTTCAGGTTCTCTCCGGGTCTGTGGCAGGCACTGAGGACTGCAGGACGGGCCCTCCTCCGCCTTACCCCTCCAGCAAGGGCACCGGGGTGGGGGAAGGACAGGCAGGAGAGGAGGGAGCTAGGAGCTCCTCAGGGAGGGGGTGAGGACCTCAGGGCTGGGGACCCCTCCAGGAGCATGGCCCACCCGTCCTGCACGTCCCAGAGAGGCGAGCTCCTGATATCAGGAAGGGCCTCATTCAGCCAGTCAACAAACACAATCAAATAACTTGTTCAGGCCCAGGACTGGACGGGACAGAGCAATCAGCGTGGCTGGTCCCTGCCCCTGGGGACCCGTGCGGTCTAGACTTAGGGAAACCTGGGAACCAGCGTGTCCCACCGTTTCTGGTGAACTCTTTGCCTCTACCATCAACCAGACCAAAATGCTCGTTCACCAAATCTGGATCAGGCTTTCCTTCTGCCCCCCAGGTCTGTGGGACTTGGGCCCACCCTTGCCTGAGCCCACGTGCAGCCCCTTTTTAACAGCCCTCCCTAGCAGAGCTGGCCTCAGGCTAGAACCTTCCCGGACCTGCCCCAGCCCCAGGCTCACACTGCCACACACCCGGTTCTTTCTGGCTTGGTTTACTCCCCTTCACCCTTTACTCCCTCACCCTTAAGATGTTCGCAGATTTCTCCCTAGTGCAGGGGCCCCTCCTTCTGTTTCAATAGTTCCTTCCCTCTCCGTGGAATAATTGTTTCAAATAGTTGCTCCTTACTTTTTTTTTTTTTTTTTTTGAGAGAGAGAGAGAGAGAGAGAGAGAACTAGCAGGGGTGAGAGACAGAGGGAGAGAGAGAGAATCTTAAGCAGGCTTCACGCCCACACCAAGCCAGATGTGGGGCTCAATCTCATGACCCTGAGATCCCGACCTGACCAGAAATGGGGCTGGATGCTTAATCGACTGAGCCAAAGTGCCCCCGTCCCCGACATCTTTTTTTTTTCCTGCTTTTTTTAAGAGATAGAAGTTCACTGAATACATTGCAAGGGAGCGGTGGGGCAGGACAGAAAAGTCGATCCTTACTAAATCTGAACTTATTCCTTGGTTAGTTTTGGTTTTTGTGATGCCTATGAAATTATTTATAAGACATTCCAATCAAACGAATCAAATAAAAATAAACCATACAGAAAAAGGAGGTAAATCATTAATTTAGAAGTTTTTGATTCACCATCAGCTCTAAATTTTCTAACAACCCAGACAAAAAAGGGAAAGCCAGGAATCATACTACAACTCTTATCATATGATGTAACAAAAATAATTTCATCAGGGAAGACTTTTTTCCTGGTGCGAAATCCTAAAAAGCAGGCTTTGGATTAGATGTACAAGAAGATGGCAAATCGGGTAAGGTTCCTTTTTTTTTTTTTTTCTGACAGAGAGAGATCACAAGTAGGCTGAAAGGCAGGCAGAGGCTTTAACCCACCGAGCCACCCAGGCGCCCCACGGGTAAGGTTCCTAATAGCAATTGGAAAGAAGCTGAAGAAATATTCTGCTTAGGGTTGCCTTACACTGAGCCAAGGGAGTAAGAACAAACTTTATGTCCATGAAGAGGTTTTCCCAAGAAGGTAAGATGCAACGTGCTTTCTGACGGTGAACTCCACGCCAGGGGGGATCATCTAAAAGAATGGGGATTAGTGTGTCCTCAGGATGACTTTCTCCCGTATCACTGAGCTAAGCCTGGAGATCACCTTCCCGGGAGGGAGGGACAGTCACCTGCCCGGCATCAGCTGATGTTTGCTACAGCAGATAAAGGTCCTTACATGCCTGGCCTGGGTGTCAGCCCTTCCACCCATCTCCAGGGATCCTTATAGCCTGGATTAAAAATTCCCTTGAGGAGAGGAAGAATATTCCATCACAGCCCTGGAAGACGACCAGGCTAGCTCTGGTAAAGGCAGCTGCTCTGAAATGAGTTCTGGATGTAAAGTCAGAACATCAGAATTGAGAAGATGCTTAACTTCCCAGGCCCTGTGGTCAAAGCGGCCCCCTCTGGCCAACTAGATACAGGGAGTGTGTACAAACCAAGGGGCTTGTTCAGTGCTCCTCCTGCCCATCTGTCCTGTGCTGATCATCAAAGAGGCTTGGGGAGAACTGTCAACTAGCCTGAGATGCCCAACGCTTCCACAGAGCCCACAGAACCTTTCCATCTCAAGAATCACACTTGATGATGGGTCATATTAATTTCAGTCATTTTCTTTGTCCCAGTCAGGAAACGGAGTGCAGCAATGATCAGGATGGGAACAGTGATTTCTCTCTCCTATACTGTGTTCGAGCATTTACCCTCAGGCTCAGCAGGCATGGTTTTCGTGGCAGCAGGCCCTCCCTGCCTTGGCACAAGGGTCTGACACAGGGTGGGCCCAATTTTGGGGGATGCCCCCAGGGGTTGAATTGCCTAGTTGTGTAGAAGCCTGGTTATGGGATGCAGGTGTGAAGGATGCCTGGGACACTGACATTGCTTGTCCGCGCCCTCTCAGCAACCCTGGGGTGAAAGGTATTTAATGTATGAGACGAGACTCATAATCTAGGCACAGTGAATTGAGAGAACCTAGCATTTTCTAGGCACTGAACTGTTCTCCAAAGATTCTCATTTCTCATTTTAACAATAATTATATGAAGAAGACACCAGGTACTAGTGGTGGAGATGGAAGTGACAGGGTGAGGGTTCAAATCCAGGACCTCAGACTCCAAAGCCCATGTTCTCCCCAAGTTTAAACTAATGTTGGCCTCCAGGGCTGGTCAGGTATGCTGCCTGTTCCCCAAACCAGAGCTCAGAAAGCACTCTGCTATGCCTCCCTAATCCCAGCCAGGTCAGCTGTCCCTCCCCGGCTGGGGACCTCTAGCAGACTCAGCACCCCCAAGGCGTCTGCCTTAAGGAGAAGATGCAGAGATAAAACAGAGCCGTGACAGAAACCAGTGACAACACAGTTCGTGGCAGACTCCTGTCTTGTCTGTCACTGCAGAAGAAATGCGGAGACAGAAAGCCAGGGGGCCTCAGCGCCTGTTGAGGTGACAGGTGACAGTGCCAGCTAGTAAGAAGGGCTGCTGGCAGAGGGTGCGGGGAGGGGAGAGGAGGCAATGCAGGAACCTTGGGCTCTTTCCGCATCCTCCCAGAGCATTTAAGGGGAAGGCTGGGGGTGGGGGGGAAGGACCCACGAGTTACCAAAGGCCCTGCTGGTGTGATCCCTGACCAGTATCGTCACCACCACCTGGTTGCTGGTAGGAAACGCAGAATCAGGTCAAGTCCAGACCTCCTGAACCAGAAGCTGCATTTTGTGAAGCCCCCGAGGGATTCCTACTCGCAGTAAAGCGTCAGAGCTCAGGTGTAGAGACAGCTAACGGTCACCTCCCTCCCTCTCTCTCTCTCTCTTTTTTTAAGATTTTATTTATTTGACAAAGAGGGAGAGAGGGAACACAGTGAGGGGAGAAGCAGACTCCTCACTGAGCAGGGAGCCTGATGTGGGGCTCGATCCCAGGACCCTGGGATCATGACCTGAGCCGAAGGCAGACGTTTAACTGACTGAGCCATCCAGGCGCCCCTGGTCACCTCCCTTTCAACTCCTGTCTAAGCCCCAGTGAAGACACAGCCTGGGTGGGGGAGGGGGAGAGACAGACAAGACACACACAGACAGCACAGGCTGTGGCAAACAGTGGTGCATGCTCTGAAGGAAATGAACGGGATGTTAGGACAGTGATGGGGACAGGGAGGGACAAGTGGAGGGGCTTCCGTGAGATGACCAGTCAGGGAAGGCTTCTCTGATGAGGCGATGCTTTTGCTGCAACTTACGGGAGGCGAAGGCAGCTGTACCAAGACTTGAGGGTCGAAGATCCTGGGTAGAAGGAACAGCAGGCGAAGGTAGAAAGAAACCAGCTTAGGGTGTTCGAGGACCGAAAACAGCCAGTGCGGCCAGAATAGCCAGGATCACGGGAAAGGCGGGAGGGACGAAGCCAAAGATTTGGGCAGCGGTGAAAGCTGGTAGGCCACAGGGACCGTCAGGATTTGGGATTTCATGCTAAGATGACAGGCGGTGAGAAATTAACCAGTCCTTGGTCGGAGCAGCCAGGTGGACGGCGGTGCCATTTTCTGCTGAGGGAGCTTTTCAGAGCACTGACAGGAGAGGACGGAGCAGGCACAAAGGGTTCAGTGTCAGACACGGCTGCATCCAGGAGTCTGGAGCCAAAGGCCAGCTTGATGGGGAGACACTATCAGAAGCCCATGGGTAATGGTGCAGTTAGAGGTCCGGGACCAGTGTGGGTGTAGGTGAGCAAGTGCAGAGGGTCAAGGACACTGACCTGGGACCCACCCCCACTTCGGCGGAGCCATGGGGACACGAAGCCAGCCAGGGTCAAGGTCGACCGGCTGAGAGCTCCAGTAAAATCAGCATGAGACCTGACTCTTGGATTTGGCCAGACAGAAGTCACGGTGACCATGAAAGGAGGGGCTAGGACTGGACTGGGAAGGGAAGCAGAAAAAGCGAGACGAGAAAGGGGTGCAGAAGGGCTTTGAGGGAAGGGGACACGGAGTTAGGTGCCTGCCCCTGTCCCCCATGGGCATTATTATGTTACATCAGCTGCATGTGAGTGGAAACAGTCCGGGAAGGGGCGCAGCCCTGGTGCCGCAGGGGTGGGGGCTTGTCCTGGAGCGGGCGGGAGGGCCTGGGACCCAGGGCTCCGGCACAGGAGTGGTCTTTGTCGGAGCAGGGGCACATCATTGGCTCACGTGTGGGTGCAGCTGGAGGTAGTTGGTGGCTTTGGCAGAGAGAAGGGAAGGAAAGGAAATTCTCCGTGTCACCTGTGTTCTCAAGGATTCCCCTCAGGGAGCTGAGCCATACTGGAAGACAGTCAAAACTACCACCCACGGGCGCCTGGGTGGCTCCGTCAGTTCAGCATCTGCCTTTGGCTCAGGTCGTGATCTCAGGGTTCTGGGATCGAATCCCACATCAGGCTCCCTGCTCAACGGGGTGTCTGCTTCTCCCTCTCCTTCTGCCCCTCCCCCCACTCGTGCTCATTCTCTTTCTCTCTCTCAAATGAATAAATAAAACCTTAAAATAATAATAAAAAAGAAAACCTCCCACTTACTGGGGGCCCTGTTCTCCTCAGGACCCTTTAGAAACATCATTTCATGTCATTCTCACCATACCCCTGCAAGCGAGGCATCCCTTCCCCGAGGTTACACAGGTGGAAATGAAGAAGGCTCAGAGAAGTGAAGCGACTTGCCCTATGACACACAGAGAAAGTGGGCGAGTGGAGTTCGCATTCAGCCTTCCTGACTCAAACCTGAGCTCGTCCCAGGGTTTGGAGCAGCCTGAGTGACTATTAGCATTGACTGCTGAGGATCAGGCCAAAAGGGCTCCTTGCAAGTTAAGGCAGACCCTAGACAAAGGGGGCTTGAACCAAGCCTCCTTGAGGCCAGCCGTGAGAAGAGGCAAAATCAGGCCATCCACAGATCCTGCCTGCGGAGCCCCTCCCTGACCCCAAATTTCCCTGTTTCTCTCAGTCCTCAGCCAAGACCAGTTTTATTATTAAAATGGACATTGCTTTTATTTTATGACAGTGAAACAGCAATAAGTGGCTAGGCCCGTTAAAGCATCTGCCTTCCTCCCAGGTCATGATCCCAGGATCCTGGGATCGAGCCCCATGACAGCAGGAAGCCTGCTTCTCTCTCCTCCTCTACCCCTCCCCCCCACTTTCTCTTTTGCTCTCTCTCTCAAATAAATAAATAAAATCTTTACAAAGAATAAACAACAATCATAGTAATATCTTACATAAAGCGGCCACATTGCAGAGGAAAGTAGACGTGAAGGAGACTGTTATGGGAGCAGGACTCAGAAAAGCAACCTGTAAAAAGTAAAGCTATTTCGGCAGTCTCCCTTCTTATCTTGGAAATGTACGTGAATGATGTACCGAGGCTGTTTTGACGTTTGACAAGGTTTTTCCTGATTCTTGGAGCTCAGTTGGTGTCCGGGGAAGATGCCCCTCGGGGCCTGGAGCACGACTGAGGTACCCCAGGCGTGGGTGCCTCGAGAAATGCCATCCACAGTGTCTTTCCCACGTTCACTCAGAGAATCCCCAGAAGGACCCTGGAGTTTCTCTCATCAGCCCTATTTTACAGTTTTCTCTTGAGATTGGCCCTCTGGGAGAAAACAGTGCCCCCTCTGATGGCCTCACCTCACCGTGGGGGAAAGCAGCCGGAGAGGATGGAGGTGTGGCCAGCAGCACCAAGCAAGGACCCCTGTCTCCTCACGCTGCACCCAGGGGTCAGGTTCATGGTGCACTGCAGGGACAACTATGAGGCCCAAGGCACGCCCCCACAGCACCCAGGCCTGCTGCCTCCTCCCGATTCTGGGGACGGGTGCCAAGGGGCAGATGCTCTGCCCCGCAGACAAGCCCTTGTGCCCCCCTGGTGCTCCCCCATCTTCTCTATACCCCACTGGCTGGCCTTTACGACTCGGAATACTGAGGCCCGTTGAGTGGGCACCAAGGATGAGCACTTTAAATGCACATGGAGCTGAGAAAGAAACTCGGTAGAACTCCCCTCCCTCCACCGCATTTTAATTAGGATTTAAATCGCACTACCCTGCAGGCCTCCATAGCCAATATGGGGAAATACAAATTGAGTGCATTCTCTGGAACAACTGGCTTGACTTCATCAAAAATGTCAATGTCATTAAAGGTCCCCTAAAAAAGAAAAGAAAGACTATTTACGGCCATACTACCCCCTGGATGGGCCCGATCTCGTCTGGTCTCAGAAGCTACGCAGGGTCGGGCCTGGTTAGTACTTAGATGGGAAGAGAAGAAAGGGAGGTAAACTATTCTAGATTAACAGAGACTGAAGGGACAGGACAACTATATGTAATGCATGATCCTGGATTACACCTGAGATCAAAAAGAAAAGCTACAAAAAATATCGGGAAAATTTGAATATGCAATTTATATTAGATAACATATGACATCCATGTGAANGTAATGCATGATCCTGGATTACACCTGAGATCAAAAAGAAAAGCTACAAAAATATCGGGAAAATTTGAATATGCAATTTATATTAGATAACATATGACATCCATGTGAAATTCCCCATAGGGGAGGTAACCAGTGCTGTGGTTATATCGAGGTCATCCTTGCTCTTAGGAATAGTCAAGTATTTAAGGATGAAATGTCATAATGTCTGCAACTAACTTTTTTTTTTAAAGATTTTATTTATTTATTTGGTGCAGAGAGAGAGAGAGAGAGAGAGAGCACAAGTACGGGGAGCAGCAGAGGGAGAGGAAGAAGCAGGCTTCCCACTGAGCAGGGAGCCCAATGCGGGACTCGATCCCAGGACCCTGAGATCATGACCTGAGCCGAAGGCAGACACTTAACCAACTGAGCCACCCAGGTGCTTCTGCAACTAACTTTCAAAGGGCCCAGCACTACATGAGTGATGTACATATAGGTACTTGGGAGCAGGGAACGCAAATGTTCACATCATGGTGACAATGGGTGACTCTGGGGAGCTGGAGAGATGAGTATTCAATGGCACTACTCTCAACTTCTTTCCTGAAGTTGAAAACTTTCAAGATAAAAAGATTTAGGAAAAGTAAATTTGCTAGATCTTTGTTAAGGGAATCTAGTCTCCATTCTCGCGCCTTCTGCGGCAGGAGCCTGAGCTCTCAGGCTTCCCCACGGGGCGGCAGATGAGGAAGTCTCTATTGAGATTTCCTGGTTAGGCTCTGACACATGGCAGACCCCCGCCCCGCTGACCCCGAGTACCCCGCGGGCCCTCGCAGGGCCTCTCTCTGGAAAAGCAAAGTCATGGCTCACTGGAGTCCAAGAATGCTCCCTCCCCGTGCCTGCGCACCCAGGCAGCCGGGTTCTGGGGAGGACAGACAGACGCCTCGGAGCAGGGCCCTGCAATCCCAAACCAGGCTCCCCAGAGGTGGCCGCCTGGGAAAGGGCGGCGGGCATTTGTTGAGCCCACATGCTGTCCCACCGTCCACCATCACAGTCTAAGGACTCTTTCCACCCAGCTCCACCTCTGCACTCCGTCCTTGGGGAGAGAAGTGTGGATGTGAACTGACCAGGATCCGGGACGTTATAGGATTGAGGTTTCCTGGAATTGCCCGGGGAGCTTTTGAAAAGGCAACACCCTCGAGGTTCTGTGTTGACCCGTCTGAGGGGCAGCGTGGGCATCGAGAATGGTAAAAGCTCCCGGGCAATTATAATATGCAGCAAAATTTGAGAACTCCTGGCTTAGACACTTGGTCTTCAAATTTGGGTGTGTATTAGAATTACTTGGGGAACTGGTAAGCATAGACGAGTGGACCCATCCCTGGACTGATTACATCAGGACCCGTGGGAGGTGGGCTTGGCATCGGTATCTTTGGAAAGGCCCCTGCATGAGTGCAGTGGGCAGCCAGGGCTGGGAACCACTAGTTTAGACTCAGCCGCTTCTGAGAACTAACATCTGTCCGTGTGCGTGTGTGTGTGTGTGTGCACGCCCGCGTGCGTCTTCCCACAGTTACCTGTGTCGAAAACCCACTAAACTCATCAGTGAGGGAACCAGGAGGCTGGTTGACTCAAGGGTACATTTCTAGTCAATGAAAGAAATAATGCTGAAATGAAACCACAAAGTCAGACGAAAAACTGGTTCATCTCCTACAGGGTAATAATCCAACCAAACCCTCTCAAGATGGGATGTAAGTGGCCACTCTCCCATGTTTGCTCAGGTGCTCACTGTGAGTCTAGGTTCTAAAGGGAAGTGTGAACTTGAGCAACAAGGTGGGGTGAGGCAGGAAATGGAACCCACGAGTGTCCTGGGAAGCCAGTGCTCTGGGCTGGCTCAGGCCAGCCTCCCTAGGGCCAGGATGGCTGGGGGCAGAAGGTTGGGGACAGGCGGTCAAGAGCAGTCTAGGGTGAGGGGACAAACTAAAGGGCCTTCAGCATCTCCTCGGCTTCTGTCCCAGCCACTTCTGCTCTAACCAGAGCTCAGGTGTTTCCCCGACATATGAGATGACTCAAGGATCTTTTATCTTAACAGAAACCGTGGGGCTTTGGATAAGCAAATTAGTCTTTCCTTTAAGAGGAGGGAGGTATTGGAACATAGGAAAAACACTGGGCCAAAAGGGGGATGCCTGGGTGGGTCAGTTGGTTAAGCAACTGTCTTCTGCTCAGGTCATGACCCTGGAGTCCCAGGGTCGAGTCCCACATTGGGCTCCCTGCTCAGTGGGGAGTCTGCTTCTCCCTCTGACTTCTCTCCTCTCATGCTCTCTCTTTCTCTCATTCTCTCTCAAATAAATAAATAAGATCTTAGAAAAAAAAGAAAGGATCACATGGGCCCCCCCGCCGCCCCCCGCTGAGCCACCCCCGCCAGCACAGCTGAATCAGAGAGCTGTTTCTCAGAACAAATATTTTTAGAATTTAAAAGTGCCATTGTCACAAGAGGTTTTAGAAACACTTGCTTCAGGATGGATGAAGTTAAGCAAGGATCCACGTGCACCTTTAGGCCTTAAGCTCCCCGAGCCCGGGTCTAGAGAGAAGCACAGGACAAATTTCTAACAGTTGTCCCAGCAAGACGGAAGCTTGGCAAAGCTCCTTCCGAATATGAGCAGAAGAGGCGGGTTGGGCCCAGGCTTACAGTCTGGGCGCCCAGTAAACCCCCTTTGTTTTGCCACCAGGGGACTGCTGCAGCCTCACCTCGCAAAGAGCTTCTGGTTCCCGTGAGGTGAGGTGGGTGCAGGAGGGGAGGGTAAGCGGCTGACGGGAAACAAGGAAAGCTGGATGCCTACCTCACTCCGGACATCAGGATTAATTCCATGGATCAAAACTTTAAATGTAGGGGTTCCTGGGTGGCTCAGTGGGTTAAAGCCTCTGCCTTCGGCTCAGGTCATGATCTCAGGGTCCTGGGATCGAGGCCCGCATCGGGCTCTCCACTCAGCAGAAAGCCTGCTTCCCGCCCCCCCGCCGCCTGCCTCTCTGCCTGCTTGTGATCTCTCTCTCTGTGTCAAATAAATAAAATCTTTAAAAAAACAAAAACAAAAACAAAAAACCATGACAAGCTGAAAGAATATTTATAATGTATGTCCAAAAATGTAACATTCCTAGTTTTTATAAATCAACGAAAATTAATACATACATAGAAACTACGGTGAAGAATGTGGGCAGGCAATTAATGAACAAAGAATTCCAACAAATGTAATTGAAGAAGTTCAACTGTATTTTACTGATTTATTTGTTTGTTTGTTTATCTATTATTTTTAAGTAATCTCTACACCCAATGTGGGCCTTGAACTCACAAACCTGAGATCAAAAGTCACACACTGTACCAACTGAGTCAACCAGGCGCCCCAACTTCAAGTGTATTTTAATTCAAAAGAGCAATCCTAATTTTTTTAGCTTCTCAAATTAGAAAGATTTGAGAAATCAGTTAACACCCTGTATCAAAAGGGTAGTTGGACTCTGACACAGTCCTGATTTTGGAGAGTAAATGAAACAACTTTTCTGGAAAGGAATTTGGCAGTTGTATTGGAAATTTTAAGATTAGCACCCTTTTGATAAAATAGTTTCCACTCTGGGGCGCCTGGGTGGCTCAGTCTGTTAAGCGTCCGCATGTTGATTTCGGCTCAGGGCATGGTCGTGGGGTCGTGGGATCGACCCCTGCATCGGGCTCCAGCAGCACGAAGTCTGCTGGGGATTCTCTCTCTTTCTCCCTCTGCTCCGCCCCCTGGCTTGTGTGCTTGCGTGCGTGCCTCTCTCTCTCTCAAATAAATAGACAGATCTTTAAAAAAATAAAATAGTTTCCACTTATCAGATTTTATCTCAAAGGCTGGCAGACATTTTCTGTAAAGGGCAGATAGTAAATATTTTAGGCTTTGTGGGCCATACAGTTCTGTGGTAGCCACTCAACTCTGCTATTGTAATGTGAAAGAACCACAGGCAAGAGGTGAGCAAATGGGGATGAATGTGTTCTAATAAAACTTTATTTACAAAATAGCCTGCTAGATTTGGCCCATAGTCTGCCAACCTCAGACTTACTCTAACGCAGTGTTTGCTGCTATGGGGAACTGTTTAGCTACAAAAATGATGATTACACTGTCTTTGCTAATCTCCCAAATTAGGTTAATGTATGTATATATATGCCAACAATAACAAACTGATAAATAAATTTGGTTGTCTTCGTGTGATGAAATATTACGTAGCTATTTAAATTTATGCAGAAAAGCAACATAGCTATGTTATTATATAGCATAAGGTTGGGAAATAGTATGTAAGTGAGCTATTAGAACTAATAAGTGGGTTTAGTAAGGTTGTCATGACAAGATCAACACCAAAAATCAAAAGCTGTCCTATACACCAGCCATAACCAATTGGGAAATATCATGGCACTAAGACTCTACAGCAGTAATAACAGCAATAGACTCGGGCGCCTGGGTGGCTAAGTCTTTGAGCACCTGCCTTCGGCTTCAGGTCATGATCCCAGGGTCCTGGGATCAAGCCCAAGTCGGGCTCCCTGCTTGGTGGGAAACCTGCAGAAGCTCCCACTCCCCCTCTCCCACTCCCCCTGCTTGTGCTCCTCTCTCTGTCAAATAAGTAAATAAAATCTTAAAACAAAAAATTACAGCAATAGACTCTAAAATATAGTCACCCTATGAAGAAAGGTACAGAACCTATTTGAGAAGATCATAATATTTTTCTGAAGGGCATAAAAGGAAGCCAGAATAGATAGATGAACAGATATACTAAGTTCCTAGAATTCATGGAATTCCATGTTATAAAGAAGCCAATTCCCTTCTATTGATGAACACATTTCAAACAAAACCTCTAGCAGAGTTTTTAACAGATTTTGACAAAAACGAGTATTCTGGAAGAGAAAATAAGTAAGCATAACAAAAATTGTTTTTAAGTAAAGAAGGATGAAGGAGATTGTCTCTGGCAGATAATCTGACTATAAAGCAACAGTAGGTGAGACTGGTTTGGGCTCAGAAATAGACAAATAGATCAATATAACAGACCAGAGTCCAGAAAGAAACCGCATTTATAAGGAAATTTAGCATACGAGAAAGGGGTGAAATTCCAAATGAGTGGGGAAAGTGGGATTATCTGACAGGAGGGGCTTGAACCGCTGGCAACATTTGGAAACTAATAATGCCAGATGAATATATCCTTAGCAAAACCAAAAATAAGCTGCAGGTGACCAAAGAACTAAGCACAACATGTTTTGTCTAAAAGTACTGGGGAAAAAAAAATATAGGGAGATATGTTTATAGCCTTGAGATAAAGAAGCATAAGATGAAAATGACACAAAAGGACGGGTAATGATTACTTAAGAATTTTTAAATTCTATACAATAAAAGACACCAAAAACAAGACTAAAATACAAGCAAAATACATAAAGTTTGACATTCAGAACATAAATGTCTTATAAATCAACAAGGAAAAGACAAACTACTCAAAGGAAAATGAGCAAAGACTATGAACAGGTAACTCCCCAAAGGAGAAATCTGAGGGCCGGTGGGGGGCACGCCCACACGCTGTCGGGCGATACATTGGTATCACCTTTTTAGAAGAAAAATTCAGACACATCTATTTAAAAAAAAGTCTGCATACCCTTTGATACAGCATTATTAGATTTCTAATCCTAGAAATACTTAGAGAAACACCCTATGCAGCATGAATAAGGATGTGTTGGATGTAGAGACAAGGTCAGCTCAAGTGAGCCCTGCCACCACAGGGTGAAAGCAGTGTCACTGGGGAGGGAACTTGGAGCCATCGTGGAGGCTGAGGTTAAGGCCCAGGGCCTCGGGGAAGCTCAGTGTGGGTCCTCCTCCAGGCTGGGGCTGAGGGAAGCAGGGGAGGCTTCCTAGAGGGGGTGTGAGTCTTAGCGATGAGCAGAAGTTAGTCCAGGGACGGTGCGTGGGAGGGTATCCCAGGAGAAAGACAAAACTTGTGCAACATCTGGGAGGCAAGAGAGAACTTGACCTTTTCATAAAGTGAGGAACAGCTGGATGTCACCAGTCTCGGGGAGGTGAGGCTGAAGAAGCAGGTGGGAGCCGATTTTATCCCACTGGTGATGAGGGGTCACAGAAGGGAGAGACGGAGCAGCTCCTTAGGAAGAGGCCGAGGCACTGGGATAAGGGTCTAGAGAGGGGAAGGCTGGGGGCAGCGAGGAGAGCTGTAGGCAGCAGTGGGAGAAGGACAAGGGGGTGAGTAGGGATCAGGGGACTCAAAGCTGGTGGGCTGTGGGGGCGTCAAGGATGACTTCCTCGCTTGGGGACTGACTGCCTGGTGACATCATTCACTGACGTGGCAGTTTCATAAGCGGCCCGGGCAGCTTGATGCCCCATTCATTTTATGGGGTTCCCTATTAATCAGCCCACGAGGGAGGATGACCAAGGGCCCGGGCTCTCACAGCGTCTGTGGGCTCCGCTGTCGTTTCACCGCCTCCTTGATTCTCAGGCCTGAGGTGGGGGGTGCTGTCCACCTGCCTCCGCCGTCTCCCCATCCAGACCCCTACACTCTGAGGAGAGGAGGGGGAGCTCCTGCTGTCCCATCAGTGTGTCCTCCCTACAGGGTCCCCAAACTGCCCGGGCATTTTTGTCTCTGGCAGCACTTGGGAAGCCCAAGCGATCCAGGTTCTGGTCGGTCTCGAGCTGACCCCTAGGGGACAGTTGGGACATGGCAGGGTGCTGAGGACCCAGCCTTTAGGATTAAGACCTGCCCAGGCTGCCCCCCCCCCGCCCACCCCCAGCCTGCGGACCTGTGGGCATTTAGCCAAATGGAACCCAGAGCTGCACGTTCCAGAAGGCTGAGCCAGGTAGGAGATTCATTCCCATCACGGAGGCCTGGGGTCCTGCAGGAGCCCAAAGGCCCAGCCGGCTGGCTTTTGACCTGTCCTTCCCCCGGTCCCCCCAGCTCCCGTCACTCGGGAGCCCATCGTAAGGAACAGAGCCCAGGTCCACCGAACCCCCTGGTTGGAATGCCCCAGAACAAGGCTGCCCAGTGCATCGAGCCATCAGTCGCCCCCTCCCCAGGCTCTGGCCGGCGGAGCCACCTCACAGTGACCTACGTGGACGGCAAGAAGAGCTCACCCCAGAGGGGCTTAAACAGAGGGACATGAAGCCACATATGCAGGCAAGGTCCTGAGAGAGAAAATGAGGGGCACCAGGGTGGCTGGGGTTCGACCGGCATGTTCTTCCTGCTTTTCTCAAACCTCCAGGTTTTGTATTCTGGAAAACAGCATTGCGCTAAAAGCAAAGCATCCTCCTGGAGCCTCAGGCTTCTGGGTCTATTTTTTACCGCTTCTTCCAGAAGCATGGACAGCCACACGCGGGGGCCAAGAGCCTGGGGCTGCAGGAACAGGACCTGCTCTGGCAACGGTGGGGGGGTGGGGTGGGTGCTGGCCTGCTCCACTCTGCCCTCCTGCTCCTCCAGGGCAGGCCTTCCTTCTGACAGACTTTTGAAAGGCCAGTATCTAAGGGTGAAGTGGAATGAGCACCACACTCTCGTTCTAACCTCTATGACACAGCGTGGGGAGGAAGGGAGGTCTCATCTATTAGCTGATTAGAAAATACGTATTTTCTCACTGATTTCCACAGGTCCCCTAGATAGGCATGGCCGGCCCCGTTTCACAGCTGAGGAAACCGAGGCCCAGAGGAGTTGACTGCAGCATGTCTGGTTTGCATACCTAGCCAGTGGCCCCGGTGGGGGATGGACCCAGCCCTGAGGGACCCCATGGCCTTCCTGCTCTGCAATCCACAAGGGGCCCACTGCAAAAACTGGGCATGCTCCGTGTTCGTTTGTCCCACACGGGGAGACTTCTGCCCTGACCCCGGACCCCGCCCCATTAGTTGGGCCCGGATGCATATTCACCCCACATCCACCGGGCCTCGAAGGAGCCTAGCTCTCGTCACTCCTCCCTGGGGACCCTCGTTTTGGGCACAGCACCCTGGGGCCAGCTGGCTGGCTTCTGTGGTGGAGGCCTTGGCCCCACACCTGGGGCCTGGCTCTGGCCTCTGCTGCCTTTGAGCCTTGGCTTCTCCAACACCATTTTGCTGTCCCCCCTCAGCATTCCAGCCCTCTGTGAGGACTCCTGCTGATCCAGTGCCAACCCTGACCCCACCACCCAGCCAAAGTGACCTCTGGGGTCCTGGACCTCCTTCAGCTATAGAAAATACTTATTTCTGGAGGGTCCGGATGACATGCCAACGGGAGGTGGAGAAAAGGTTTTTTGAGCTGACCTGGATGAGAAACCAAAATAATCCGCCTCCAGCTCCAGAGTGGTCGACCAGAAGGGTCCTTGGTGATTGTCAACACGCACATCTTAACCTGTGTCTGTCTCTAGGATGTAGCCATGTGTGTTTGGAAAAAGAATTCAAAGTTTTATAGTGAACAAACCATTAGGCAATAAAGGATAAAGGAAAACAGAGCCACAGGACTGTGGTGTTTGTCCCACTTCCTGGCACAGAGCTCCTAAAGCCCTCGAAACTTCCTGAGTGATGGGTGTGTCTTTTGTCACACATAAGGAGCCCTTTCCCAGTGCACCTGAGTTCCCGCGGCAGAGGTGACCCAGGTGGGGCCCCCAGAGAGCCTCAGGATGGGTCTGGTCACCAGAAAGACCCAAGTGTAACTAGAAGGTGGGAATGTCCAGCTGGCCCACAACCCCACCTCGGGGAGCCAAGAGGGGCCGCATGTGGGGTTATCGAAGTTTGGAGAGCTCCCGGCTGGTGAGCGTGCTGGTGTGCTGGGAAGGCGGCGGGGCTGAAGAGGGCATGGGGTCTCTGCGCCCCTTCCCCCATGCTTTGCCCTTCGCATCTTTCCCAGTTGGCTGTTCCTGAGTCGTGTCCTTTGTAATCAACTGATTATCGCAAACACAGTGTGTTCGTGAGTTCTGTGAGTCGTTCCAGTGAATTCTGGAACTTGAGGGGGGTTGTGGGAATCCCCACATTTGTGCTCAGCCAGCACAAGTGCAGAGGGCCTGCGCCCCCCAACTGTGGCTGCCCCTACGTGGGGTGGTCTTGTGGGGCCGAGTCCTTGAGCCGGGGTCTGCCCTAACTCTGGCACTCAGCTAAAGGAACTAGGCCCCTGGCTGGTGTTGGAGAACTGGCAGCCTCTTCGGGGAAAAACCATCCAGGGGTCTATTGGCTCCATGGATTTCGACCCAGGAGACAAGAGAAAAACCGGAGTCCTGCCTGCCATTGACCTCAAGTCTGTCACTTTCCGTGTTTGGGACTCAGTTTCCCCTTGGAACCTGAGGGTGGGGAGTAAAGGTGCTCTGGGAAGACCCTCAGTCCCTGCCCTCTTTGCTATGGCTTCCCAAGGGACTTTGTTGCTCAGGTTTCCAAAGCTATTACTTGACTTTGAAGCTCAACAGTCCTCAAAGGGCGAGGCCCTGGGGCCTCCCAGACACCAAGGACTTGGAGCAAAGGCAGGAAGATCAGAAAGGGCAAGGCGGGGCCTCGGGAGGCTCCTCCATCCCTTCCCTGCCGTGGGCCTCCGCCCTCTTACCTGCTCCACGCAGTCTGGGATCTCTGGCGTGCAGGGCAGCATCCCCGCGCTCTCCACGGACAACACATCTTTCAGCAGCTCCTCACACCCTGTGGACAGACAGACAGCGCAGGCTCAGGGCCTCAGCAGCTCTCCTTCTGACTCCTGGGCCTTGGGTAGGAAGGGCTGTGGGGGAGACACAGGGCCCAAGCCTTCCTCCAGTCATTCTCCTACGGGGACTAACCCCCAACAGAGAACGCAGGACAGAGAGACTCCCAAATGCAGAGGGCAGGTCAGGGGCAAAGAGAATCAAGGAGGCCTTCCTGGAGGAAGGGATATAAGGCAATACTCCCTGCCTGGTTCACGGAGACTCCAAAGGCACACATTCGCCTGAGCCTGAGGCCCTCAACAGCCCCACCAACTCCAGGACGTCTAGAAGAGGGTCACCCTCAGGATGGCTCTACCCTCCTGCTGACTCGATTACACAGGTGGCCTCCCTCCACCGTTCCTGAGCAAATGCCCCCATATTTTCTCAGACAAAGGCGGTCAAGCCTGCAAAGCGCCTGGCGTAGGCACATGACTGGTGCGGTTGGCGGTGGTCCTCCAGCAGCTCTATTCGGAAGGCTTTAAGGGGGCCGTGTGCAGCCCCTCCCAACCTCTCAGCTCGTTTCCCATCACCCCCCACTTCCAAGGAAGTCATTCCTGCCTCCTTCCCGCCCTCCCAGAACCCCAGCTCCCCCCACAGAGAACGGCTCATTCTGACAGGAAAACATGGCTTCCTTCCCAGGTGCCAGGAAAGCCTCGCTGGACCGTGTCCTCTTCAGAACCAGCCCACCTGGCTGGGGACCTCAGCCACTTTGTCCAGACAAGCAGTTTAGTGGTAAGAGTGGCCATGAGTGGCCTCCGATGCCTGGGGGACATCTCTCCCTACTGTCTCCCCAACTGCCTGTGAACTGGGGAAAAGAGAGGGACAGTGTGTTGCCTCTTCAAGGGAGAGAGCCGGGGAGAGAGGAAGGGACTGGGGAGGCCCAGGGAAGAGAGAGGGGAGGAAACAAAGGGGACGGAAGAGAAGGAGGAAGACGGGTGTCCAGCTCTGCCCACGGCTTGCCCACAGCTGGGCTGGTGTTAAAACTGCGACTCCCAGGTCCTGGGAAAGTGCTCAGGAGTTTGGTCATCCTGCAGGGAGGTGACCTGGAGGAGGGTGCGAGAAGGAGGAAGGGAAGCAATCGGGAGCCCTTCTCGGTGGGACAGACGCCAGGAAGGGTGGAAGTGACCGTCCCACTGGTTCAGAGACACTCCCGTGGCCCCTGCGTGGCGGGGCAGCTGTGGGAGCCCCAGATCCTTCTCCTCAGCCCTGCCAGGAGGAGCCCCGGCCGAAACCCGAGTCAGGCCAGCCTCTGCAGCTGCACAGGATCCTGAGAGACCCCTTCCCACGAAGCGCTTGCCTTTCATGGCGAACACCCCTCGGCAAAAGTCCTTGAAGTTGATTCTCCCCAGGTCGTTGGGATCCAGGTACTTCACGAGTTTTTCTACCTGTGAGAAGGAAGGAGGGACAGGTGTGAGATCCCCCAGAGAGGCTCCTGGGGCCGGGGCGAGGCCGACTGGGGAGGCTGGGAGGGAGGGACACCGGAGGTCCCCTCCTAGGCCCCCCCCCCTGCACTCTGGGGTCAGCACCAAGCCCCAGACAGTGGCGGGGTCACTCAATTCTGCTGAGGTCCACAGACAGCACGGGGAGCCTCCCCACAAAGACGGGCTCATGCAAAGTCAATGCTCTGGTTTTTTAACCTAGTGGTTTCTTTCCTGCAAAATAACACACGTTCATCACAGAGACTCTGGAAAAGAGAATCAAACCCCGCTGTTTCCCACTCTTCTTTGCTTTAAAACACATAGTTTTAACCACTTTTTTTTCTTTTTTTGCTAGTTCTGAGAGACCCTTGGTCAAATTCCCCTCTGTCTACAAGGAGGAAATAATTATGTCACATTTGTATACATCCTTTAAAAATTTAAAATGACAAATCAAGTAAGATTGAAGGCAAATCCAATTATGGTCAAGACAGTGGAGACATTGGCGGAAGTTTCTAGGGGGTGGGGGGATACCAAGGATGTTTCTATCGATCGATCTGGGTGTTGGCCACACAGTGAAGCCCACGGAGCCGCCTGCTTGTGGCCGGTGCACTTTTTTGGTCTTTGTTCAATTAAAAAATGTTTAAAAAAATTAATAAAGTTTGTCAGTAAGGCTTTTTAGCCCAAAGGAGTCAGCCATTCTTGATGTTTGGAATGCTCTCCCCCACTTAACCATTTATCAGAAAACTTTCCACACTGCCCAGTGGTACCACCCATATTTTTAGCTGTTGTCAGACCCGCTGCCCAGCGGATACACCCTCGTTTACCTAACCGCCCCGAAAAGTTGGGCAATTTTGGTTTTTCCCCACTTCTTGTCATTACAGTTGATTTTGGGGGGTTTCTACGGTGTGTGGATGACCAGTCGCCCCCCTGGCCTCTCAGATCCTTGACTTTTTCATTGCTTTCTCCCCACCTACTCTAGCTGCCCCAAGGACTCGCCCCTCCTCCAGGACCATGCACACAAACGGCCCACTTCCTGGCCACATTCTCCCTCCCTCCCTTTCCCTCTGCCATGCACTTCTTCTGCATCACGTGGGCTGTTCCTTCTCACACCTATCCAATCTGTACCCAAATATCACATCCTTAAGTCACCTTCTTTTCCACATCGCCCCTGGGATCCTGCCAGTCACAGACATCAGCATCTCCCTTCCTGGCTGTTGACGTCTCCCGATTCATCTATCCTCTTCCACTTTCAGCCCCTCCTACACATTCTCCATTCCAAGTGGATCATGTCACCACCTCCCCTGTTTAAAACCTTCCCGTGACTATCCACTACCCTTAGGGTAAAATTGAAACTCGGTAATGTGGCCTACAAGGCCCTATATGATCTCACCCCTCCGGCCCCATCTCCCTCTCTTTCTGTCTCTCACTGCATTCCAGGCACACTGGCCTTCAGTCAATTTCTCAAGCAAAACAATCTCTGTTCTGCCTCAGGGCCTTTGCACATGCTGTACTTGATCTCAAATACTCGTCCTCTCTCCAACCCAATTCATCACCTGACTTTGATTCAACCTTCAGTCTCTGTTTGTACCTATATTAAACATTTCGCCCTGAGACAAGCCTGTCCTCGCCACTCCCATCTAATTAGGGTACACCCTGCTTTACCCTGTCTTGTAACACCCTATACTTTTCCTTCAAATCATTTGCTGCAATTTGTAATTATATTTGATGTGATAATTATATTAATTTGTATCTTCCCCTCTAGAAAGTAAGCTCCCTGAGGGCAAGGATTACATATCTGGTTTTTTTTCTTTTTAAGATTTTATTTATTTACTTGAGAGAGAGAGCAAGCGAGAGAGAGCAGGATTGGGGGAAGGGCAGAGTCAGAGGGAGAAGCTGACTCCCCTCTGAGCAGGGACCCTGACACTCAGGGCTCCATCCCAGGCCCCCCAGGTCATCACCTGAGCTGAACATAGCTGCTTAACCGATTGAGCCACCCAGGCCCCCAAGGATTATGTCTGTTTTGATCACCACTGTATACATGGTAGCACCCACCATGACTGGCACATAGTAGAAGCTTTACAAGTATTTGTTGAAAAACCGAATATGAATGGTTCTACAAATCCTCTAGATTTTAAAGGCTTTTGATAACAGTTGCCAAATTGTTCTCTGTAAAAATGTCTTAATTTAGTCCTCGACCAGAGCCACTGACTTCAAACTCGTGAGCTCTGGGTATGTTTTCCTAGTTTTTGGCAATGGCCAATTTCGTAAGAACTATCTTTTCTAAGATAGTCCCCTTCCCCTCCCCGCCCCCACAGCCCATAGTTCCAGCCCCCGAAAGTCGGCTTCTCCATATTTCTTCCAGAAGCCTGCTTCTCAATCACCCTGTAACTTAGAGGCAGTCCCGCCCCCCGCCCCCCCCCCAGCAGACACGCAAGGATTCCTCAGTGGGCGCCTCCTGTATGCAGGGCACTCTGCTGGGGGCCGGCGGCTGCCTGCGCATGGTCACACAGACACACACGTGTGCGTGCACACGCACTGTCGCGTGCTTGTTGCCAGGCCCCTTCCCTCTCCTCCCGGGAATCCCCAGCAGCGTCTAAAGCATTATGGGGCAAGGAGGAGCTCTTTCTCAGACCACTTCGGGGCTGGGTGGCAGGTGGCGGACGTTGGGGCACCGTGGAAACTGCAGGGCGCGGTGTGCGGGTCACTCTCCCCGGCGGTATTAACACTGCCCTGGCAGATGCCCTCGCGCCCACCCCACCAGAGGCTCCAAAGCCCAGGCCCTGCTGGGGTCTCATCCACTCGTGAAGGACCGTGTCTCCTGCACGCCCACCGGACATGTTGCCAGTGGTGGCAGCTGCAGCTGGTGTCTGAAGCCCTGGTCACGGCCAGTGACCTGGCATGATGGGCACGTGCCCAGCTGGCTCTGGAAGGCGAGCAGTGAGCAAGAAGGGACCCCGCACAAGCATCTCTCTTCCCTCCCTGACCTCGGTGGCCCTGTACTTGGACCTCTGTTCCCACTGACCCTGCCCCTTCCACGCGGGTGTGAGTCTGGGGGTGAGGGCCCCTGAAGGCGGTACCCACCGGGACCTCGGAATTCCAGGGGAGGACGAGGGTGGGAGCCTCCTCGGCACTGCAGCTGCCCCGGTCCCCTACCGCCAAGACATCCCGCCACCACCAGGCAAGGACGCGGCTTCTCGAAATAGCAATGCGCAGGCGCCACCTGCG